>OY720354.1:19798179-20998179 GCA_963082945.1 Cerastis leucographa
TGAATGGGTCGGCGTTTCCTTTGTGTGCTTCGTTTTATTAGTTAAATATATCTACGGCGGCCTTTACCTGAAGTAGTCATCGTATTGGTAGCGTAAATGTTATGAGGATTGTCGCAGGCAGCGACTGCTGAGCATAACGTCCTGGGTTCGAATACCAGGGCGGTAAACTGTTATTGGTTTTTTCCATTAGGAATTACTCAGTAGAAGCCTAGTCGGATTCGTGCCTGATTGTTGGAAATAGGCTTACCCCCTAGCCCTAGTACATGGGACTTAAACATCATCATCTGCCTAGCCCTTTTCCCAAACTTTGTTGGGGTCGGCTTCCAGTCTTACCGGATGCAGCTGAGTATCAGTATTTTAGATGAAACGACTGCCTATCTGACCTCCACAACCCAGTAACTGTAATAATATACCCCTTGGTAAGACTGGATGTCAGCCTTTTGGCTTCTGACTACTCGTAACGAATGTCAAAGATCTAAAAATGACAGCCGGGACCAACGGCTTATCGTGCTTTCCGAGGCACGGAGGAAACTCGGTACCTATGTAAAGATGGTCACCCATCCATGGACCAACCTCGGCAAGCACGGCTTAACCTTGAAGATCGACCTGTGCGGCTGTTATTATTTAGCCACGAGCTCCTCACATAACTACTCTAGATGGGACTTAAACATAGCTGGTGAAATGTAAAAGTATTAAGTGTACCTCTGCCCACCCTTTCGGTGATATCAGACGTGTTATGATTTGTAACACAGATCACATATATGTACAGTACACTAGAAAGGCCGCTAGCTAGCTATGTTTATCTGAAACAATAGTCGGGTAACATATTGATGCGGCCCATTTCGTTTGGCCGTATAACACTGAATTGCATGCACTGAAGCTTTGGTTCCGATATGGGATATTTTATCCAACATTTAGTTATATTGGCCAAAGGTTTATTGTCAAAAGTGATGTGAAAACCGATAACGTGATGGGAATTAATTTAATGTACATTCTGTTGGTTACAATAATTTTGCATTTATTTTGCTATTTTGCAGTTACACAACATGCTGTGTTTAAGTTTTTTTGTGATATCAGGTAAAAAACTTGTACTAAACTATTGTAAAAGACAGGTAGCTATGTCGCTATCATATTATTTTTCTGTAACAGCCAAGAACTTGGCTAATCCAGTTGCCTCTGTTGATCATTGCAATATTAAGCTAAATTACTCTGCCAATAGTTTGTCAACAATTAATGAATCAGTGAATCATTTAAATTAGATATTGAGACAACAGAGGCAACCTCTTGCACTATTATAAGGAAGCCAGATAGTGAACCGGGCGAATGTTTTGAGAATTTTAATAGTATCAACCTGGTTCATCAAAATATTCAAGGATTTTTGAACAAAGAATTAGAAGTAGAACTTTTTATGAATTGTAACAACATAGATATTCTTTGTATAACGGAGCATTGGCTCAAATGTCACCAATTAATGTTTAATTTTAGTAATCACCAGGTTGGTAGTTCATTCAGCAGGGTAAATGCTATACCCGCTTAAGTGAACCTACTGCGCGCCACGTGACGGCCAGTTGATGCCCCCGGCATTACGTCACCGCGCGCGCGGGACGGGGCGCCGGCACTTAATGTAAACAAACGATGTTTACGACGTCCTTTCTGAGAATTTCGTTATCGCTTGTTGTTTTTTACAATGCTTATGAACAAGCCCTTTGAAATGTGTTAGCTTTGTTTGAAAATATAATTGCTTTCATTTACAAAATTGGTTGTAAAAAAGAACATTTAGAGATTTTTTCTTATCAAGTAACTAACAATAACAAAAAATAACAAGTGATGAGCCATATGTTTTAAGATTTTAACTGCATGGTGTGTTTATTCTTAACATAAGAAAAATAGAAAACTGCATTGGATAGTACAATATTTATTATGTACAAGCACTAATTATGGACTACCTGAGTCGGACCCGTGACTATTTTTTAGGTTTTGAAGTTGAATAGTATTATTTTCGTAATCAATGGACAGATTCATCTTTTAATCATCTTTAAATAACAATTGTTCGAAGATTTGAATCAATAATAGAAGCATTTACAACATAATTACACCAAAAAAAACAAAACATTTCATACTAGCATTGTTCGAATCATGCATTACGGAATATTTTAGAAATTACGTACTAATTAACTTACCTGACTTGAGCCCTGCACAAAAGTTTGTCACAACACTCACACACAACACACACACTTTGTTTTCAGCTGGTTTTAGTTCAGAATTAACCGAAAACTTAACTAAAAACACAGTTCGAAACAAACAAAACAAAAAAAAACGCTTGTAAAAAACCCCACGCTTCACTGACAGAAAATATTTTTTTTTTAATTTTTGTGTCTCTGATCATAGTGTTGCCGTTATTAGAAACGTTGCTTGTCATTCTGGGAACAAGGTAAAATGATGACATAGAGGGAAAACTTATAGAGTAAGCAACAAAAATTAAAATTCTATGGCAACTATGTTTGGGACGTGTACTGCCCAGAAGCATCTTGAGGCAAAAAAAAAATTGGGACCGGAAGTGCCCAGAACCCCCAAACCGGGCATGGCGGCGCATTAATCCTAGTAAATAATCAGCTTAAATTTAAAGACCGCAAGGATATTGTAAGCCTATCTGTTGAGCGAACAGTTGAAATAGCCTGTATAGAATTGGAACAGTTTATCATATTAAGTGTGTATAGGCCTCCTTCAGGATTGTATGACTGTTTTGAAAAGGTAATGGATGAAGTGTTTCATAAAATCTGTAATTCTAAGAAGTCTGTAATCACTTGCGGTGATTTTAATATTAATTTGTTAGAAAATTCTGGGTTAAGTACTAAAATTATAAGCCTGTTTCATTCATACAATCTTGAAAACAAATTTCTGGAGCCCACTAGAATAACCCCAACTAGTGCCACTTGCCTAGATAATATTTTCACAGATGTTATACCTACCCACAAAGAAATTATTAACTTATTACATTCAGATCATTGTGGGCAATTAATCACAATTCCAAATGTAGACAAGAAAGTCACTAAAAAGGATATCATTGTTAATCCAAAAACTAAAACTCGCCTGGAAACTTTAAAACTTTAAAATTTAAGCTTTTGTCTAAATTACCACTATTGCCAACTAATGATGATCCCAATTAACATTATAACGATTTTTTCAGAATGTATTGCACTCAGTATAATACCACGTTTATTCCTAAGACGATCTCGGTTAATAGTAATGCATCCTTCAACGACTGGGCCACTATTGGTATTCATAAGAGTCGAAAACGTCTTTATGAGCTGTATGCTGAGCGGACCTATAAAAACACTGTAGAATTTAAGTTATATGTTAAGAATTATTCTAAAATATTTAAAAAAGTTTGTTTTTTAGCAAAGTCACGTTACTTGAGTTCAAAAATTAAAAACAGTAGTAATGTAATTAAAATGACATGGAACATTATTAATAGCGAAACGGGAAGGTCTTGCAACCGAAATAGTGACTACAGCCTTGCTATTGGCGATACAATTTTAAATTCGGACACTCAAATTGCCACAGCTTTTGAAAATTTCTTTGCGGATATTCCTGTATCGACTACTAAATCGCTAAACTCGTCACCTGCTGCTGCCGAGTCTTTACTTAAGGAAAGCGTTTCAGTCTGTGATTCCGAATTTAATTTTCAATACGTCACTTGTAAAGATATAATTAAAACTTTTCACACCTTAAATGTTAAAAAGACCGCCGATCTATGGGGTCATTCCGTGGACGTTGCTAAGTCCATTATAAACATTGTAGCTCCCTCTTTAGCTGTAATATTTAACGATTGTATTGACCGTGGTGAGTTTCCTGATCTAATGAAAAATAGTAAAATAATACCATTGTTTAAATCGGGTAGTACATCAGACCCCACTAATTATAGACCCATTTCAGTACTACCCACATTTAGTAAAATTTTTGAAAAGTTAATTTTAGAGCAAATGCAACGTTTTTTTAATAAACATAAGTTACTACATAAAAAACAGTTCGGATTTACAAGGGGTCGTTCAACTACTGATGCAGGTGTTGAACTTTTAGGCCACATTTATAATGCATGGGAGGACAAATGCGATGCTTTGGGCATATTTTGCGATTTGTCTAAGGCTTTCGATTGCGTTCTTCATGAAACATTAATCAGAAAACTCCACCACTACGGAATCCGTAACGCCTCTCTGGATCTTCTTACTTCGTATTTGAGTGATAGGATTCAGAGAGTTGATGTTAATGGAAAAAGATCTCCCGGATCCGTTGTAAAAATGGGGGTACCCCAGGGCTCAATTCTTGGCCCATTTTTGTTTCTTATTTATATAAATGACTTGCCTTACCTCATAAAGGATAATCATGACATAGTATTGTTTGCAGATGACACTTCTCTTTTATTTAAACTCAAACGTCAGCAGATAGTTACGGACGAGGTTAATTGCGCCCTGGCAAAAGTTGTTAATTGGTTTAATGTCAATAATCTACTTCTAAATGAGAAAAAAACAAAATGTATTAAGTTTACGATACCCCATGTAAGACAAGTAGAAACTAGGGTACTAATCAAGGATGAAGAGTTGAAACCGGAAGATAGCACAGTGTTCTTGGGCATAACTCTGGATGCCAAGCTTCAGTGGGGCCCGCATATAGACAAATTGTCAAAAAAACTTAGCTCAGCAGCATACGCCGTTAGGAAAATTCGTGATTTGACTGATTTAGAGACAGCCCGTTTAGTTTACTTTAGTTATTTCCACAGCGTGATGTCGTACGGTATTCTCTTGTGGGGCAATGCCGCCGATATTCAGACAATATTTGTTTTGCAAAAAAGGGCAATTCGTTCAATTTATAAATTAAGTCCTAGATACTCCCTCAGAGAAAAATTTAAAGAGATTGATATTCTTACTGTGCCCTCTCAGTTTATTTATGAAAACCTTTTGTACGCGCATAAAAATATTAATTTGTTTAAAAAATACAGTGATATCCACAACGTAAATACGAGGAACAAACACAAATTTGTTGTTCCTGCAACGAGGCTCAAAAAAGTAGGGGGTACGTTCAGATGCCAATGTATACGTTTTTACAATAAGCTTCCGAGCCATATTCAAGCACTAAGCCTAAATAAATTCAAATCGTTTATAAAACGGAAGCTATGCCTGAAAGCCTACTATCATGTAAATCACTATCTCGAAGATAAAAAGGCTTGGGATTAAACTGCTCCAATGAAATTTGCTCTGTGAATGTCGAAATTCCGGACTTCGCTTGTTTATTGTTAATTCCTTATTTTATACACTGTGACATTTTTATTTTATTTTTACCTTATTTTTTTACATATTTTTTTATTATTATTTTAGATGACATTTACCGATGTGACATGAATACTTATTTCAGTATTTTATTATTATTTTTTTTTACTTTATTTTTTTATTATTTTTATGTGACATTTACTGATTTGACATTGATATTTACTTTTTTTTTTATTATTATTGTGACATTTATTGAAATTCTTGTTTTTTTTTTTTTAATTCATTTCGTATATTATTATTAATTACTTACATTTAATTATTGTGAATGTGAGGACCATGTAGGTCACTTTTTTTTTCTTTTTTTCTCCCACCGCTGTCTGGCAGTTTGAGTACTTTAAGCGACCTACCCAAATGTCCTTTCTTTGGTATTGTTCGTCGTTGCGTTGAGCTCCTTGAGTTATAAGTCGAGCTACACGATAACTGACAAATGCTTGCACTGACTGGACAGGTCCACTCAAATCCGTGTGGTTCTTTCTTTAAAAGACCATCTCAGACACTAATCTGCATAGTCCTCATGTAAATTGAGCAATGTCTGGACTTTAAAAGAGCAACAAGTTAACAGAGAACCTCTGAGTTTGTTTCGGCTGTTTCTTCTCAGAGTAGTCAGGTACGAAACACCGGCCCCATCTAGTTTAAAAAAAAAATGACGTGTAAAAGTGTTTGTAAAAACCTATTTGCAAAATAAACATCATTTATCATTTATCATCATTTATCATTTATCATTTACTAAATATAAAGCATGTTTTTTTATACAACTTGTTGTTTTGCATCCTCGTCAAATTCAATTGTATGTGTATTTGTATATGTATTTATTGTTATTTTAGCTTGTTAATCGTTGTAATGTAAATAGTAGTTATTTAAAATAAAGAAAACTATTAGCCATAAAAAAAAACTTACGTCATTTTATTAAATCTGGTTCAATTCATTGACTTGAGCAAAATGACAGTTTTAAATAACAACTGGATCAGGAAATCATTATTTTAATTTACAACATATATGACTATATTTTTAACGAGTTGGTATAAAAATAAATATTTAAAGGAACATTAACATGTACGTTTTATTTTTTTAATTGACTTTCGGTAGTATATATACGTCAATCAGTAGTATATATATACGTCATTCTATGTTCTCCTAGTACAGACGCCAGCACATCAAGCCACCCGAAACTGTCAAATTTTCTCAATCAACCTTGAACCTAATTCTCTAACGATAAAGTTGAAAATCTATTAAAGAAATTTGACAGATTGTTGTAACTTGATGTGCTCAGTACTAAAGAGTAGGGCTTGGAATGAAATAGTACGAAACTACTGTTGCAAGCTTGTTTAGCGCTGTCCAAGTCGAGTTTCATGAGTTGGTATAGTAGTAACTATGGAACTTTTTATTACGGTATTTCGTGAGTGACATTTATTTTGTATTGGTGGGTCTGTCAAAAACACTAACATCAATTGTTGTAGATGTGTATGTGAACAGTTTTTAATACAATACTTAAGTTGTTTTTAGATTGTAAACGTAACTTAATATCACGCGTGTTGCTAAGGCGTGGGCAAACGCGTGACAACAGTACACTCTTATATTGAAATTAGATATAAAGGGGGCTAAAATAAGGGTTCTCTAACCATTTGCATAAAATTTTAAAAGCTAATGTAACTTGGCATACTTTTGTATCTCCTAATTATACTTTTACATAACATTATTTACGTATAATTTTTATAAGCATAATTTCTGTAATCATAAATAATATATGATAAAGCATTACAAAAAAAAGCTTAAGCTAAAACTAAAGCTAAAGCTTATATTTATTTACGCAATGATATCAAAACATATTTTAAATGCTTAATAATTAACTCCTAAAATATTAGACACTTATGCACATTTTTATACAATATTGCTCTAATGACATTTATGCTCTTTATATGGTAGGTAGAACAAATTATTTTTTCTATAACATATTTGTTTTGAACAAAGTTGATTGTGAACATATGTGGGATATTTTCCTGTAAGAAGCATGCTAACAAGTATACACTATCATGCAGCAAGCATGCAACAGGTATGGTTTTTGTCACGGCTCCTTGCGAGCTTAGATTACACTTTAGGTGTAGGGCAGACAAGACTACGTGGAATCGGTTTTGCAGCATTTCGTTTCTATCACTAACTTTTTTAGCACACACAACGTATTGATTTTTTAAGACAATACTTTAATTTTATTTTATTTATAAATTAAAATAAATACCTACGTAAAAATAACTAATCCGTTACCGTTATTTCAATTATTTGTGTGCCTAAATACTATTATTCTAATAGTCATTATGTCTAGTAACATAATGCAAATTAAATTTATGCCAAAACAAATTAGCCTTCAAGATAATTATGCCAATAAAAACAGCATGCCAAAAAATATGGCGATGTATTACTATGGCAAAACAAATTAAACCAAAGTAGTTATGCCAAAGTATAGTAGGAAAAAGAACATTATGCGGGTCAAAACGGTATCCCAAAAAAAAGAGTAGCTAAAAAAACCTAACTTTATATGATAAATCATAAAACAATTAACCACAGGTAGGTGGTATGGTATCACAACCAGTTCTTGCAAGGAAAGCTATCTTTAAATTAAAAATCTCGCACACGAAATTAAAATTCAATTTTACCACCTCCTTGTTAAAAATTAAAATAAATGAATATTCATGATGTCACTTTTGTCGACGCATATTATTAAATTTGAAAATATTATTCCCGTAATTCATCACTGGTATTTACGAGTGTCAATTTGGCCAGAAATATGGCAGCGCTCATATTAAACTATGAGCCTGTCATCGCTGATAAATAAGTACCTATTTTTAAATCACTCGATAAAATTTTAAGTATTTTCTTGTGGATTCAAAATTAAACAAAACTTTACCCTATTGCGTAATGTAGGTAGCTACTTTGAAATAATGGTGTTTGTTTTAACATAAATATAACTTTAAAAAAACACGCATGAAAATACACACGACGTCAGTTATTTAACAGACCGTGCTCGCCGGTCTACACGTTCTGAAGTTTGCTTTTTTTTAAGCCGCCGCGCTGGTCGCTAGTATATTGAATATAGCTTACTTGTGGTGTACTCGAAGCCACATTTTTCTTTAGCAACTATCACAAGCTTTTGTCACAAGAGGATAGACACGCGTCTTTCTGTACTGTAATCAGTGAGGTCCAAAAGGTTTCGGCCTACACACGTTAGATTAATCAGTGATCAAAACTATCATGTCACTAAATTACTGAAGTTTTCTCTGGTAACCACAGTCATCATCTGCCTAGCCTTTTCCCAAACTCTCTTGGGGTCGGCTTCCAGTCTAACCGGATGCAGCTGAGTACCAGTATTTTACATGAAGCGACTGCCTATCTGACCTCCACAACCCAGTAACTGGGTAATACGATACCCCTTGGTAAGACTGGATGTCAGACTTTTTTTGGCTTCTGACTACTCTTAACGACTGTCAAAGATCTACAAATGACAGCCGGGACCAACGGCTTAACGTGCTTTCCGAGGCACGGAGGAAACTCGGTATGTAATGATGGTCACCCATCCACGGACCAACCTCGGCAAGCACGGCTTAACCTTAAAGATCGACCCGGGCGGCTGTTATTATTTAGCCACGAGCTCCTCTCTGGTAACCACAGTAAAGAAGTAATATTTTTGTTTAATATAGTCTCCCTTTATTTCGATACATTTTTGTTTGGATATTACTGCTTTTTTTTTTTTGGTTGAAGCCAGAAACTTTTAGATCTTAGGAATTAGTTTGAGATCTCCGTAAGTACTCTCTATATATTATATACGTCTATGTGTGCGTGCGCCTCATTAATTGTATCGAGCCGTCCTTCTGTGCGAATCTTTATTGTAGTCATAGATAGGAGATTAAAGACTTGATTACAGATTTGAAGGCATAATCTTTATTAAGTACGTGCTTTACCGGGTTTCCAATGAAGGTTCAAGGTTGAGAAACCTCGAGTTAAGGAAAGGGGATTAATTTTTATGGACTTAAGTGCTTATTTAAAAAAAGCCTTTCCGATTAAAGGAAAGCTTTTCAGGCGTGACATTTTCTTGTGACCGTTTTCACAAATAGAAGCTCTCTGTTCGATTTTTAATGTTCGGGTCAGCGAGAGTTAGGATTTCAACGGTGCAATAATGTGTAAACGTACATTAAACCTCTACTTGTTCTTGGAGTTGATGGACGCCATTGAAACAGCCAAACTCGTCGTCAAATTTGGGGCTGACTCAATGTAAATTGTCATCGAGACGTTAAGAAAAAGAAACCTTTACTTGTCATATACAAGCCATTTTGGTCAGATAATTTTATTGAGAAAAAAAAACTTATTGATTTGTCACAATATATAAGAATCTAGATGTGCCCGCAACTTCGTCCGCGTGGAATGTTTCTAAAATAGAAGTAGTCTTATTACATCAGCTATCTGCCAGTGAAAATCCCGTCGAAATCGCTCCAGCCGTTACAGAGATTACACGGAACAAACAGACAGACAGACGAAAATAGTAAAAAAAATGGTATATGTACCGTATAATACATTCATATGCATGCAGTCAAAAGCGGTTATTTTAATACTACAAACAGACACTTCAATTTAATTTATTTTATTTATTTTTTATTTTATTTATTTATTCAGTAGTACACATACATTTATTTCGTTTGAGATGGTGCCAACATAAACTCATTATTTGTATGTATAGTTTGCGACATACCAATACGTATTTCAATAAATACTTAAAAAAAGGAACTTTTAAGAATACATATAATTTTATTGTCGAATTCCAAAACCGACAAAATTAGGTCTTTAAATGAACAACAATAAGTGCCTCTTTCAAACATAATCTTCTCATTATTTTTTAAGTTTTCATACGAGTACATCAGCTTATTACGTGAATAAATTCACAATGCGATATTCCACGTACGATATACAATGCCCAGTGAGTCTACAATACACCCTCTGGAAGTTAATGAAAAATGATATTCATGCAACTGGCGGCATAATCCCTTAATTTTAATACTTTTTGGTGCAATAAATTTTACGGCTGGCAATATTTTCTGAGTCACGCTGCGAAGGCTGGGTTGCCATTTTAATAATGTTGCTGCAATGGCAGGTGATGTGGTTGTGAGAGCTTTTATTGTTAAATGATACTTAATTAAAGGATGTTACTACATAGATTCTTAATTACATATGTTTTTGTAACTCCATTTATTCTTGTTGTTGTTCTACGCGTTCACTCTTAGTAACTTATGTTTACCTAGTACTTGTCACCAAAACTAACATCTAACCATGTAAAAATGCTGAATCTTTCTGCCCTTGTCCCATTTTATTTGGGGTCGTCGCAAAACGTCTCTTTCCTCCATTCGCCTCTGTCATTCGTCATGTTATCATTTACTCCTTTTTCCTTCATATCATTTTTCACACAATCCCTGCATCTTTTCTTTGGTCTTCCTCTCCCTCTCCATCCATCTTCATGTATAATTCATCACTCTTTTAGTCACATATATTCTATCCCTTCTCATCACATGTCCATACCAAGACAGACGACTCTCTTTCGTCTTTTCTGTAACAGGCGCCACTTTCAAACTTCCTCTTATATACTCATTTCTAACTTTATCCATCTTAGTCAATCCACACATCCATCTCAACATTCTCATCTCTGCTGCATGTAATCTTTTTTGAATTTATACTTAGTATGAGTAAAACATAAGTCTGAACGAATAAAGTCCAATATGACAAGTGAGACAGGTACCAAAGAATCTCTTCACATTTATTTTACCGGTAATCAGCATCACAGTGATAATTATTTGTATACCAGCAATCACAATTCTATACAATACACTATTTGTTGCCTGCGAGTTCGTTCACGTGGAAATTAATTGAATGTGTGAGAAAAAAAATAGCCTACGACTTATTCTCAGACCTACCAAATAAACTCAAAAAAAGTCAAGTCAAGCCGTTCCGGAGGAGTTCGACACTATGACCCGAGATATTTATACAGGGTGTTTGGTGCATCGTTTGCCAAATCGAATAGGCCGAAAGGAGAGGTCATTTGCTATCTCTTCACGCCCTATAAGTCATTCCTTGCCACACCGGTTTTTTTATAACCACTTTTTAATTGAAATTTTGAAAAATTCCAAAATTCAACATGTTAGGTCAAATAAAAAAAAAATGTTTAGACTTAAAATTTCGATTTAATTTTGATGTGGACTGTTGTGTGATTCTATCAAATTCAAAATTACTTGCTAGGAACAACTACTTTCTTTTTTAATAGCTCGTAAAGTTTTTGTAAATGAAAAATAAACTTAAAACTCAACTTTAAATGGCTATAAAAAAAAAACTAAAAGCGATCGGGATCTTCGAATACTTTTCAAAAGTTCTCTAGTCTGTCCCCTTTCCAACGGTATGCAATATGCCCAAAAAACGTTTAATACCTTTTCATTTTTAACTAAATGTGTAATCGAGACACTAGGCTGATATTCGAAATTACAGTAAGAACAGTAGTTTTAGCATAAATAACATGCCTCAAGTAAGTAGACAGATACTGTTATGTCACTAGTGCGTAGTGTTCTATCTCTTTCTTAAACAGGAACCCACTTTTTAATAATTTTAAATTAAAAAAAAACCTTAAATTCTGAAATCACAAATCTTGTTCGAGTTGTCCGCCACTGTTGCGAATGCACGCGCGGCATCTTCGTCTTATCTCGACTGTAGTTTTGCGTAAACGTATTTCTGCTTTGATAGTCACGAAAGCCGCATCAATGCGTTGGACTAAATAAATCACTAGTCTCAACTTCCGTGGCGTTATTTCTTCGGCTCGTTCTTCGACATAGAGATCTAACAGAGTTAAGTCTGGGGAACGTGGAGGTCATGAGATAGCCATCCCAAAACACCGAAACAGACTTCCTCTTATTGTTAGCAGAGCTGCTAATTATCCGTGCAGACATGTCTTTTGTATTCCAACAAGACGGTTGTCCCGCTCACTGGAGTTTAACTGTCAGGGAGTACCTCAATGATACGGCAGTTTCCAGAATCATGGATTGGGAGGGATGGCCCTATTCTATGGCCTCCATGTTCCCCAGACTTAACTCCGTTAGATTTTTACGTCTAGGGACGAGCCAAATAAATTGTCTACGCCTTGGAAATCGAGACTAGGGAGGATTTAATCCAACACATTGATGTGGCTTTCGTGACTATCAAAGCAGAAATACTTTAACGCACAACACTACAGTCGAGATAAGATGAAGATGCCGCGCGTGCATTCGCAACAGTGGCAGGATTATTCGAACAGGATTATTTTGTGCTTACTGAATTAAAGTTTTTTTTTTAAATATGGAAATTCTTAAAAAGTTGGTTCCAGTTTAAGAAAGAGATAGGACACAACGCACTAGTGACATAACAGTATCTATCTACTTACTTGAGGCATGTTATTTATGCTAAAACTACTGTTCTTACTGTAATTTCGAATATCAGCCTAGTGTCTCGATTACACATTTAGTTAAAAATGAAAAGGTATTAAACGTTTTTTTGGGCATATTGCATCCGTTGGAAAGGGGACAGACTAGAGAACTTTTTAAATGTATTCGAAGATCCCGATCGCTTTTAGTTTTTTTTTTATAGCCATTTAAAGTTGAATTTTAAGTTTATTTTTCATTTACAAAAACTTTACGAGCTATTAAAAAAGAAATTAATTATTAATAGCAAGTTATTTTGAATATGATAGAATCAGCCAACAGTACACATCAAAATTAAATCGAAATTTTAAGTCCAAATATGTTTTTTTTTTTTTTTATTTGACCTAAAAAGCTGAATATTGGAATTTTTCAAAATTTAAATTAAAAAATTGTTATAAAAAAACCGGTGTTGCAAGGAATGACTTATAGGGCGTGAATAGATAGCAAATGACCTCTCCTTTCGGCCTATTCGATTTGGCAAACGATGCACCAAACACCCTGTATAACTATTAATATACAAATTTCTCGTGTCGTGGTGTTTGTTACCAAACTGCTCCGAAACGGCTGAGCCGATTTGTATGAAATTTTGTGTGCATATCGGCTAGGTCTGAGAATCACCTGACATCTATTTTCAAAACCCATAAAAATTTCCACGCGAATGAAGTCGCGGGTAGCAGCTAGTATGTATACAGATTGCTGTTAGAGGGAAACTGACTACGAAAATACTGTGTAAGCTAATGTTATCTAGACAATAATCAAATTAAAAACTGGTCCTCCCGTTCGAAACGTCCATTTTACAAAAACTATTTTAACCACGCCATGGTGTATAAATAATTAGTGTGGTTAAGCATCCTCTGCAGCCCGCACCCCTTACCGCGGGGGTAACAATGGCATTTATTAAATTTTCATCATGTTTCACCCCTCTAGGTTATTTGGGGGAAGGAATAACTTTTGTTGCGTATGTTTAACTTTGAGATTACATACAATTAATATTAAAAGGTTGTCAATAGAAATGAAAGTGGCTTAGAAATATTTTTGAATCATCTTCATTAGCTTTTTCCTAATCATGTTACAGTTGGCCTCCAGGATAGAAGATACAGGTAAATACTCGGCTTTTTTGCAAGGAGCAATAACCGCTTTGATCTCCTCTTCTGCCTTTTCATTCTCTTTGATTTTGTCTTTGATTTCAAAAAACCTGGTTGGTAGATCATTAGTTTTTTTTTCTTACTAAATGGTATTATGATTGATACCCTTTCTTGTAAGACTTGGGTTATTATATTACCCAGTACTAACTGGGTTTTTTATGTCAGATAGGCAGTCGCTCCATGTAAAATGCTGGTATTCAGCCAACCCAAACATAGATGGAAAAAGGCTAAGCAGATGATGATGACCCTTTAGTGAGACTTTCAGGAGTCTCACAACCCGTAACCAGTGTTACAGATCTATGAATGACAGCTGGCACCAAAAAATGTCAGCGGTGTGATCCTGTAAGACCTCACTTAGAACTTCGAATCTGAATCCACTGTGAGTCTTGATTGGCATTCTAAAAACCCCTTTTGATAATTCGATTTTACACTAGTGCCACCACTACGAGCGTGTCAGCGAGTTGAACAAAATTAACAGGGAGATTTTGACAGATAAAGTATGAGATGACGTAAGAAGCGGCCTTACGCTAAGTGACAGTGGATAGCGATATGAGATGTGAGTTGTCGTCTGAATTTTACAGAATCGACGTACAGAACTCCAGTACAGCAATAAATGATTTGATTTGATTACTAATCAGAATAACGCCCATTTTAAACCTAACCCCAACATCATCATCAACCTATAATGTTCCCACTGCTGGGACACAGGCCTCCTCTCTATGAGAGGGAGTGGGCTGTAATCCACCACGCGGGCCCAGTGTAGATTACTAGATGTCACATGTCTTCGAGTTTTTAGTTCTAGGACATGCCGGTTTCTTCACGATGTTTTCCTTCACCGTTTTTGAGAGCAGCGGTGATGAAATAAATTACACAAATGTGCCTGCCTGGGTTCGAAACCATGACTTACTGCTCGTAAGTCGGGGCTGCCACCACTGGGCCACCGTAGCTAACCTAACATTACATAAACATCACACCTATAATTCCTAAAAGGTTAGGCAGAGGTGTAGCTTATAGTATACCCACATTTCCCTAATTATGTTTAAGTCCCATTTAAAAGGCGGCAATCCTATTAAAGATAAAGATATATTTATTGCTTAACTGTGTACATTAAGTTGTTATTAATAAACATTACATTTTTGGTTTCAACAGTCTACCCAAGTCGGATATGCAACAGTATTTTTGAAGAGATTTTAAGAAATTAGGGGCTTACAAACATATTTTTTATCAAAAAATTCATGCAGATTATAAAATACATTATTAATTAACATTTTTAAAACTGATTTTTAAACATATTTCCATTCAACAAACATTATTTTTTGTCAAAAAATTCATGCAGATTATAAAATACATTATTAATTAACATTTTTTTCAATTGATTTTTAAACATATTTCCATTCAATTGTTTAATTGCTAGCGGTAAGTGATTGTACACACGAATAGCAGTAACATAGGTACTTTTATAATACATCATATTGTTAATTACCGGTAATTATTGGTATTGCCATCAACCTGGCACAAACCTAGGTTTACTGGCTGCTACTGAGAAATTCTTGATGGAAAACCCCATAATACTATATACATATATTTATAATTCTTGTTCGCACTCTGTGGCTAGTTATGTTTTAGAATATAAAGTTCGGCTCATGAAGAATAACTACAGCTAGTTAGTCTTCGCGGGATATTGTTGTGTTAAAAATTCATGAACAGGGCTGAAATATGGACGTAGTTTCAGAACGTTGAATATTTTGGGGTTTGTTCGAACGAAGAATTAAATTTAAATTAGTACCAGTTTCAACAGCTATAATTTTATTATTAAAGTAAATGTTTGCTGATTAAATTGAACGATAGAATAATTTCAAACTGTTTTATGTGGGAATGTACTGTACTGTACGATGGAGGAGAAGGAGCGAATACTATTAATAACATTTACTACGGGATATTTACTGTGTATTATTTGTTTCGAGTTCCCGATATTTCGGCGCTGTTGCAAACGCCATGATCACGGATAAACTGAAGTTACTGCGAGTGGGTGTTTATGTGCAGACAAATCGGTCTACCCTCTTCCTTGTTCGTTTTTTGTGCTCCGTACCACTACCACTGTCACTCACAACTCGATTCTGTTCCCGACACACGAAACTCACTGTGTCTACTCGCGAACTTTTTACGACACTTTTTCGGTTTTTACACAGTTGAAACACTGGATTCCAGGCTCTCGACAGTCGTAAATATCCTGGGATGGTAAATATCTCGTAGTAAATGTTATTAATAGTGTTAGTGACCATGTCAGTTTCAAAACTTATGAAGGAGCGAATCAATGTCAAAATAATAACACCCACTCGGGTCGATCTTTTGGTTAAGCCGAGCTTGCCTAGCTTAGTCCGTGGATAGGCGACCACGCATTACATATCAAATTTCCTCCGTGCCTCGAAAAGCACGTTAAGCCGTTGGTCCCGGCTATCAATTGTAGATCATTGACAGACGTTAAAGAGTTAGTTCCCTAAAAAAAAACAGAAAACCAGTGTTACTTATGGGTATCGTATTACCCCCAGTACTAATTGGGTTGTGAAGGCCAGATAGGCAGTTGCTACATGTAAAATACTGGTACCTATTCAGCTGCAACCAGTTAGACTGATCTGTGAAGCCAACCCCAATCCCACACTAGGAATTTCTCCTGTATCGTGGGTGCGTTTACAAACATTTAAACTCACATACACAAACAGCCAGACCCGGAACAACTATCTGTAGGCGATACAAATATTTGTTCCGTGCGGGGATCGAACCCGCGACACGCAGCGCAGCAGTCGATCGCTCAGCCACTGCGCCAACCGTGTCGTCAAAAAAAAAGTTAAAAGTTAGGAAAATGGTAGGCAGGTGGCTCTCCTTAACTTAATAAAGTGGTTAACACAACATTAACAATTGGTAGCTACTAACAAAGCAGGTAATAGTTGTTAGGTGTCTTAACCAAAAATTAAGGTCTATCAATGCAAATGTAAAATGTAAGTATGCAGAAAAAGCAATGAATATGAACAACGCGTATGAATCTAAATAAAAATTCAAGTTGTCCGACTCAAACCACGTCTAATTGAACACTAATTAAATTATTTACAAAAATGCATCACCTAGGCTCCGCAGTATGTCAATGCACTCCCAAATGTAGGTCGCGATAAAAGTGCAAATACGCGAGCCCACTAACTAATTTATTACGTCAAAAATACATATTTAACAACGATGTACGAACACTGCACAATAGTAGCTGCCTCGGTTTTGTTAGATTAGAAACCGCCTACTAAGCTGAGCTGTTCACTAGGACCATAAGAAACTGTCCTGTCCTAGTGAAGGGCTCAAAATCGTGCTATTAGTTAAGAACTTTTTGTTGAACGCTCTTAGTTCGAAAACCTGCTGTTTCCAGAGTAATCTTTATTTTCTCAATCTCCTTCCTTTATCGATAACCATAGATCTTCCTTCCGTACCTACATCGAAAAATCAACACACATGGTATGTACAGCATGTACCTAGCTATACGCGGTTTAATCCTGCGCCAGAGCTCAGGGCAACGACATAAATCTCTCTAAACAACAATATACTGCACCGTCGCATCCAATGTTCACGATTTATCGCTGAAAAAATGTATATAGAAACTTAACTCTGTACTGTGATAATAGTTGTAAACTTGGAAGGTATATATTTTAGGGTATGAAAGTATGGGCTGCGGGTTGTTCGAAAGAGATACCGCGGCCTTGGAACACAAAGGGCTAAGAAGGAACATGGGTGGGTTTTAGTCAGTCAAGTCTGACACTCCCTCGCGCTCCGCCCAGAGCGGGAGAAGTCATTTGATGATTTCCCATCCGCAAAAAAAAAAAAAAAGGGTATGATAGTATTACGGTTTTTTGTTGTGAAGGTCAAGCTCAATGCGGATGCAATGCAAAGAATTATGTGGATAGATCATGTTCGAATCTGCAATAAAAATATCTGAAATAAGACAGAGGCACTGCAGAAGCGTTAGTATACCCGTACATATGAAAAATCTTGTTTTTGTGTTAGTACCAGTTTTTTCAAACGCCAGCGTGTTGGACGGCAGATATTTCCTTCTTGTGTGTTCTTGAAAAATACACATTTACTGTGTGTTCTGATTTGAACTGGAGTTCATTAAGGCTGTTTTCTCAATAGGCAAACAGTAATTGGCTGACTGTCCGCTGACTGATTTTGAGCGGCGAGCTGTAGCAAGTTAGACGCATGGCGCTGGATCACACTTGGCAAGGAAAACAAACTCATTTGCTATCGCCGGTGCTAAATTTTACTGCAAATCGGCGGCTCATTGAATAAGTCGGTGAATCAACGCGAACTGCATACAGTACGCGCTGTATGGACACTCTATTTAAGACATACAGAGAGGCGAACTGTACGTCTACCATGAGTTGTCATAGTTAGATCGCTTGACGTAACTGCAATACTTCTGTCAATACGCAAATACTATAGTTAGCTTTTTCAATGGTACCATGAGCTGTGTTGGTGCTTACTACCAAATTCTAAGCAAATGAAGCCCAAACTTGCAGTCGCTGTAGTTTAGTTTACTACACGGTGACGTAGGATAGATAACTATAGTGACTCACACTGCGCATTTTAGTACCCAACTATCCGCTAGAGGCGCTGTAAAAGTTTTCATACATTTTTTTAACTACAGACGCTAGCAAGTATAGATTGTAGACGTGCCGGAATCAAACAGTCAGCCGATCACTGTTCGCCAGGACACAGCCAGCTGCTTAGAAGCAGAAATAGGTACGGTGGTTTTTTCTGGACTATCTTACCCTCTACTATCATAAATCGTTCCAACGTGTATATTACTATAGATTGATTTGAATCTAAGCAAGCAGGTCGCGACAATGATTGGTCATAGAGAACCCCTAACATACTCGAGCAACCAGTTGTATTGACATTTGTGACTGATGTCATTACGGATTACCCCAAAACGGATTACACTATCAGTACCCGCATTAACAGGATTGTGTTAATGGAATTTGCCAATTCAATGATTTGTTTGTGTGCAACCCGATTATAATAGTTTTAGCTTTTATTATTTAGCCCATGGATGTGCGATATGAGGTATGGCGATATTTCATATTACAGTATTAGTGTTATTAATTTGATTTATGTTATTTTATTAGTTAAAATATGCTAATTATTATATAAAGTATACAGTTTGTATACTTTGAATATTTGGTTGTATATATCGAAGTTTGCAATTTGTACCATTTTTATGATTCGGCGAAAAGAATCTGTTAGAACTGGAAGTAATGCTGAATTACAGACTTCCTATAAACCAATTTTATTTCTTGTTGACAAAAGGAAAGCCACATCGATAAGTAGCTACCAATGAACACAACGATCATTCCCCATCTTGGATTCTCAAGACCAAATTACTTTTCTAGGCGGATCAATTTTCCTCTAAAATTAAAAACCGGACACATCAACCACAAACCCAATAAGCATGGAATCCTGTTTCCGAGCTTTACCATACACTCAATCCAAACTCAACCTTTCCACTTAAACATTAGAGCTTAATTTTCTCCTTGGTACCATCAAATCTTAGGCTGCCGTCCGTACTAAAAGTGCAATAACTCGAGTTTTGTGCCGAATTGAGTTAAGTACATTACATATTCGGAATTTGCAGAACGAGATCTATATATTCTTTTTGGACACTTTTTACGTATCCATGACGAAGCCGGTTTTAATACGAAGCCCTAGTGCAATATCTAGATCGGCGCTTTATGATTTACTTATCAAGACCGATCTAACTATAGATAGGAATAACTTACTTACGCTATTAAGTAATTTTACTAACAATATCTGCAATAAGTATAGTTACTACATTTTTAATGTACCATGTATAGAAATGGAGATACAAAAAAAAAAAAACAAAAAAAATATCTTTACCCGCGTTTTTCTCGAAATCAGGTTTAACCGAGTTATTGCATCTTTCGTAACGACGACAGTAGGACCGTACTTAATTTCTTACTTAACTACACAGATTGTCAAAGGGACGTTAATTACAACTTAACAAGATGCCGCCCGTCCACTGATTACGTCCGTCGGTTAAATTAACTAACGTTTTCTGTGAAACAATTTACTTTTAACTTTCAACTTAACTATGAACGAGTGGAAAAACGTTGTAACGTTTCCTTGAGAAGTTTCAAAGCGGTCAGTTGTACGTGAAATTGTGATGAAACTTTAGTGAATATTAATTTTCTACGATTTCAAATCAGTTTTTTTTTTATTTGAATATTTGTAGAGACCGAAAGCTCGTGGCTTAATAATAAAAGCAGCGCGGGACAATCTTCAGGTTAAGCTGCCCTTGCCTGGGTTGATCCGTGGATGGGTGACCAACCATTACATACCGAGTTTCCTCCATGCCTCGGTAAACACGTGAAGCCCAGTGTTCAATTGTAGATCTTTGACAGTCGTTACACGTGGTCAGTGGCCCAAAAGTCTGACAACCAGTTTTACCAAGGGTATCGTATTACTCAGTACTAACTCTGGGTTGTGGAGGTCAGATAGACAGTCGCTCCATTTAAAATACTGGTCATCTCATCTCAATCAGCTGCGTCCGGTTAGACTGGAAGCCAGCTCCAAAAAAGGTGGGAAAACACTAGGCAGATGATGATGAGCGAGTTATTTGAGCTATTTATAACACAAAGTACAAAACTGTTTTACGTCCGTCTCGTCACCATCTTTTAGGTCTAGTTGAAAACCAGCGTCGGGCACTAGCTGCTTGCCAGTTTGCTGAACTGGGCCTATTTGGCGCAGCCGTGAGATACACAGTATTTTCTTTTATTTTCTGTTTAGATATAAGTTTTTTTTTACTTCATTTTTTATTGCGTGCTCCTGTGGCATGTGCCATATAAATATGTTTTTTTTCTTCTATCTTTCTCTACACTATTGAAGTGTTTCATAAAGCTCGTAATTTTAATTTCACACAACAATTATCTGAACCGCGTTCACGAACTGAGACTATCAATATTTGACAACAATGACGACACGATTGGCGCAGAGTTTGAACGAGCGACTGCAGCGCCGCGTGTCGCGGGTTCGATCCCCGCACGGAACAAATATGTGTATGGCCTACAGATAGTTATTCCGGGTCTGGCTGTTTGTGTATGTGAGTTTAAATGTTTGTAAACGCACCCACGATACAGGAGAAAATGCTAGAATGGAGCAAAGTTTAAAAAAAAAAATGTCGGTGTCCACACCTAAACGCCATTTAGATGAGAAACTCACGTTCAGTCTCTTTGGTGAGATTAGCCTTGAGAAATAAACAACTTTTCAATATCGCCATTGATGAACGTGTTCGTTGTCATAACAAAAACAGTATTATTTTACTCTGTAGCTTTGTAAACTAGTACAGCTGCTTCTGCCTAGTGTCGTGTGCAAGCTAAACTGTGTCAGCCCAGAAATGAGCCACAAGTTTCACGTCATCAGTAGCGTCCCTCAGTTCCTGTAATGAACCAACCACAGGATACGCAGGAAACGACATTAAGTACCCCTTCGTTTGTGAAACAGCACCACTTTTACACTCCAGGGCAGAGTCATCAAGTACAACTGTATAACCAGCATGAGCCATTAAAGCTAGATTTATAAAAAACTTGCCTATTCATGTGAAGTTCGGTAAAGGTCCCATGGGATTGTAGAACCGGGATAAGAAGTATCCTATGTGTTAATCCAGGTTACCAGGTGTGCTAAATTTCATACAAATCTGTTCAGTAGTTTTTCTTAAAAGAGTAACAAACATCTATCCATCCTCACAAACTTCGCATTTATAATATTAATAGGATGCATATTTTCAATTTGAACTAAAACAAAATTAAATTAAATTAAAACACAACATATTTAATTTATATCGGTGTTAAAGTTACCAAAACAAAAATGTTCAAAAATTTTACAGAAACTCATGCTTATCCGAAGAATTTAAACTTAAGCTATTTATTTTAATGAAAACGGTTCTTTGGAGTCTAGGGACACTAAAACTTTAAGCTTTGTAAAACTTGTGACGATATCAAACTAAAATAAACTTATGTTAGTCTCAGATGAGACCTTGCTGGACAAATACTTTACATTAATGTAAACAAAATATCATTATTTGCTAGCTTTTGCCCAACTATTTATTTTTTATTTATTTATTTAACAATTTATGTACACACTTAATTAATACAGAGAAGAAGAAAGGAACAGAAAATAGGTACAAAGGTGATGCTTATTTCTAAAGAAATCTCTTCCAGCAAACCTGCGAAAGGAGATATTAAAAAAAGAGATGCAGACATAGTGTGTAAAAGAAGAAGAGAGAATTGAATACATAAAAACTTAAAGTAAATAACTATTTAATTGATAAATGATAAATAAATGATAAATGATGTTTATTTTGAAAATAGGTTTTTACAAACACTTTTACACGTATTTTTTTTTTAAAACTAGATGGGGCCGGTGTTTCGTACCGGACTACTCTGAGAAGAAACAGCCGAAACAAACTCAGAGGTTCTCTGTTATATAATATACAATATAAAAATAAACTAACTTACGTATAAATACAAAGCCAAAATATATAAAAATAAAATAAATACCTATGCAACTATGACGGAAAGAAAGATATGTTCTTTTACTCTTCTCTTGAAAACTGCAACAGTTTGGCAGTCTCTAATGTCAGGCGGAAGTGAATTCCACAACCGCACAGTGTGTACGTGAAAGAGTAGGAGTAGAAGTCGGTAGAGTGGGGAGGGGATTTAAGGAGTTTCCTAAGATGCGACCTGCAAGGTGCATCAGAAGGACGGGAGTAGGAAAAGCGTTCCCGCAGATAGGAAGGCGTTTTTGGGTTATGAAGGATGTTAAATAGCAGACACAATATGCGAGTTTCAGTGAAGTCGAATTGGGAGCCACTTGAGAATGTTGCGAAAGTTGGACACATGGTCATACTTTTTAAGGTTAAAAACAAAACGAATACCTGAGATATTTTGCAAAAGCTCAAGTTTATTTAAAAGCTCTTCGGTGGCATCCAAATAACTGATGGGCTGAATGAGGGTTTGCGCGAGGGTGCTTTTGGTATTCCTAGTCCTGGAGACATTTCAAAGAGTGGAAAGTGTAACTGTACTATTTTGAGGTCGGCTTCCAGACGCGGCTGAATACCAGTAATTTGATGCTGCGACTTTCTTTCTGACCTAAACAAACCAGTTAGGTAATACGATACCTTTTGGTAAGACCGGTTGTCAGACTTTCGAGCCACTGCACTGGTTCGAATTTCAATTCTATTTTTTGAGCTTAACGTTGAAAATTCAACAGTTCGCCTTGAATGATGCAAATAGGTTTTAGAAAAGATTACTAACGCTCTACTAAGTCGGTTGTTTTTAGGGTTCCGTACCCGAAGGGTCAAACGGGACCATCTTACTGAAAGTTCGCTGTCCGTCCGTCTGTCACCAGGCTGTATCTCATGAACCGTGACAGTTAGCCAGTTGAAATTTCTACAGAATATGTATTTCTGTTGCTGCTATAACAACAAATACTAAAAACAGAATAAAATAAATATTTAAGGGGGCTCCCATACAAAAAAGTTTTTTTTTTTCGTTTTAATAAATAATGGTACGGGACCCTTCGTGCGCGACTCTCACTTGGCCGGTTTTTTTTAAACTAGATGGGCCACATTTTGTTAGTAGAAGACAATATACCGTTCAAATATGGTGTAAATACATCCGGCTCACTGAATGCAAAAATAATCTTCTGTAAAATACAATCCAAGATTACCGCGAACTTGGCAAGTGTACTATCCATGCACCTATGAGAACTTGGCAGCTTCACTACCGTGCACAAAAATAAACATGATATCTTTGTAAACGCATAAAAACGGAAATGTATCTTAATAAAATCATAGCTGTGTCAAATACTGGATACATTTTGTTAGTATTCTATTGTTGCATTTATGTAACATGCTGTGAAACAGATCATTTTTAGAAGTTTCACTTGTATAATTCCAAAAAAAAAAAAATTGGTAGCAATAATAATGTTTGCGTTTCCAAATTAGAAGTTCCATTTCTGTTTTTCTTTTTAGTTTTTTTAAGATAACGTCTCGGATATCAAAAATGTTAGTAGTAATTAAAACAATTGTTTATTAATAGCGCTGCAAAAAGGCTACGCGATCAGCTACGGCGTAGCTGCTACGGCGTAGCTGCTACGCCGTAGCGCAGCGCGTAGCTTGGAATGTTCGGTCAAAACAAAACGATTTGTAAAACAGACAGCTTCGCTAAATAAGGCTGCTATAGGAAAATATTCCTCTATAAAGTAATACCGATCATATGCGGTGCGCATAATAACGAGGTATTTATTTACATAGTAATACTAAAAAACTGGTAAACGTCTGCTATAATGATTCACTATAATACTTGTATATTGTTCCATTTGCACTGCACCCGTAACCACATCTATATCTATCGTTTGCTGAAAACTTTGACGGGATTTTAGTTCTTAGCTGCCAAGATATAAGATCTATAATCGTTTGTAGGTTTCGTTGGGATGGCATTGCTTTTGATGGGTGGTGTACTCCGCCGCACTCGTGGCTCGTGAAATTATATTTTATATGCGCGCTCCCGTTACTATGTGCAATGGAAGGACACGATATTGTTGTAATATAACCTGTATTGTATACGTTTTTACTACTGTTAAGCTTGTATTGAAATAAAGATATATTTATTACTAAAGAAAGGAGCTTGTAAAGTTTTAAACTAACGTATTTAACGTGGTTGATTAAGACGCTTGTAAATTGTTGAGTAATTAATATTCTTACAACTACGTTCAACGTAACTTATCGAGAGGTATCATGTTACGCAGTAGCTATAGGTTGTAGAGGTCAGATAGGCAGTCGCTTCATGTAATTTTCTAGTATTTAGCTGCATCCGGTTAGACTGGAAGTCGACCCAAGATAGTTGGGAGAGGCTGAATGAAGATGGCGATGATAAAAGCCAAACACTTTAGTACTATTGTATTGTATTGTATAGCGGGCTGGTTTCCGCAACTCCACGTCCAAGGCTCGTATTTTGCGTGCGGGTGGGAACATTACTCCAACCATCCCAGCTCCCTGAGAAAGGCCAGCAGCTCCTTGGTGTTGCTGACGATCTCGCCGAGAGTACCTGGGTTACCGAGGTACTTTGCCCTGTATGCTGCAACCTCTGGGCAGTGTAGAAGCACGTGGGCTGCTGTCTCGTCTTCCTCCATGCAGGCTCTGCACAGTGGGCTATCTGTGACTCCTAAGACAAAGAGGTGTTTATTAAACGAGCCGCGCCCAGTAATGGTGGTTGTGATTACGCGGAGTTGTGGCTTGGTCAGCCGAAGCGCCCGTTTGGTGAGGTGGCCATCTATAGTAGGAAGTGCCTCCTTGGCCTGCCTACACTCACCATGGTCTAGCCACAGTTAGTGGTGTTGATCCCTGGTGCGTTTCATTACCAGAGTTCGTAGATACCCGAAGGGGAGTGGCACGATGGGTTCTGGTCCCACTGCTGCCATGCTTGAACCGCTTCTAGCGAGTTCGTCCGCCGCATCGTTGCCCTGGGAATCGCTGTGACCTTTAATCCATTGTATGGTTAAGTTGTTGTGATTACCGACCTGGTTTAGGCGCTGGTGACACTCGTGGTACCATCTAAAACTTTGATCAATACAATCCCATTGTGCTTAAAATATGTTATTAAGTCTACTTCGTGGTAAGACTGGTTAGCAGACGGTGCGAAAGATTATAATTTGTAACTTATGTTAACAGTTTAAACATATGGTGATCCCTTTCACAAATTGTTTCAAAATAACCTTGGCGAGGCTTCTAAAATGCTACTTTCAAATTAAACATCACCACAACAATACAGATAGTATTCAGAATACTCATTGAAATAAATATAAATCAACATGGTGCTTATTTCGTTCAAATTAACAACTTCGTTTTGGCAATGTATAAATATATTTTACATATTATTGTTTTTTCTTAATATTTAATTTTAGACAAGGCTGTTGGATTAGTGTAGAGAAATCACCTTAAAAATACAGCAATGAAATATTGTAAGGTCCATTTCCATTTGTGTTGCCAACATGCACATCTGGCGATTTAATGTAAAACCTAATGTAGCCTCTCAAAAATCACCAGTTTTCATTAATTTAAAATAAATAAAGAAAAAACATCCTGTAAACAGAACTAAATACCAAGAGCGTCCATAAATACCATACCGTAACATGTTGGCACAAAGGTATATAATTAGTGATTTCCAGTAATAATGTGTACGCGTTATATTAATGGACGTTTGATAATAAACTACGCAGCTATTCACGGCGTAACATGCAATTTCATTAATTAACGGACAACTCGAGGCTCCCGCGGGCAACTACTAATAATATGGCAAATAATAATGGACTTGGCACAAGACATAAGCAGAGGGCTAAGTTAAATGACAATCGCTTTCAAAGGGTTTAGTGTTTCCTACCTATTTTCTGCCTGTAGTACCTCATCCCAAACCATGGCCCACCTCCATATTTTTTACTGATGGGAAGTCATCAAATGACCCCTCCCGCTCTGGGTTGAGCGGAAGGTAGTGTCAGACTTGTACTGACTAAAACCCATCCATGTTCCTTCTTCTTCTGTTCCAGGACCACGGTATCTCTTTCAAACGTAGTTTAAAAGATGTGGGCGTACAGACAGCCGGAAGTTTTCTTCCACATTACACACAAGAATTCCCGGCATGCAATTCAGTTTTTTTTTATGTTTGGCAACTGGCAGTTCAACCTATGAGGTTGTCGTCTGCTTAACCGGACTATACTGTGGGTGCCTTGAGAGTAAGGCCTCCATCATTTATCATTTTATCATTTACAAACTAAGCGACTACACGCTAAGGGCAACCGCTGTGGGGTACGAGCCTCGGCTTAGGGCGTCGCTGGGGGAGGACTGCAAGGGGACAGGCTGGATCTGAATGTTATTATTATTTAGGGGCTGATTTAAAACTACTGGCGCAGCATCGCGGGCTGGTTCAAGCGAGAGTCGGGGAGGGCATGGACCGGGACGTCGCGACGGACCTCGACGGCGAGGGCGGAAAGACGGCGGTTTGAGTCGGAACTTTTTAAGAGTGCTAGTCTCTTTGCTACTCTCCTGGAGGAGGGTGATAGCATCATCTGGAATTCCACCTCAGCGGTAAGACTCCATGTACATATTAAGCTGGAAGCGCGGCTTAACCTCAAGAACCCGAGTGGCTGTTATTATCTATCCGCAAGCTCCTTTCAGGCAACGTATATGAAGTACTCTGCGTCTAAAAAGCATGAAATTTTGCTCAAGAGTTTCTAATTAATCGAAGATGACCACTAAAAAATGGCATCTGAAAATGTATCCCTCAATTAGTTTGTGAAAACTCGTAAGGAAATGTGTTATTTAGAGCGCCAATTCAATATATAAAATGATACTATAAAGAAGAATTTCCTACCAAGTATTTCAGAAGCTTATGTTTTTTTTTTAAGTTGTTCATTGTGCAAAGTTCTTTTTTGGATTCTAATCCGCTATCGTCCATAACTTGCGACCCAATTCGTTCCAGAATCAGCTCTCAAATGTCATTCCTACTACAACAGTAGGTGTGGTCACCTTGCAAGTGACGTCACAGGTACACACAGTAACAAAGCTGTTTAAAGGCTCAGGAATAATGAGCGTTGTCATTACCAGTGACGTAAGTTTGTGTTGCGACTGTACTTGGTCATTTAGTAGCAGCTTAGAGTTTAAAAGTTGGCGGTGTGGTTACCCCAGGCTCAAACTTTGTTGCCAGTAGTTTACGGCAATTGGTATTGCAATCAATAGCATCCCTATCAACTATGACAATTTTTTTTCTTTGTATGTCAGGTAGGTTATTAAAAAGACCAGTATTTTTATATTTTCAAGTAATAAAAAAAAACCGGCCAAGTGCGAGTCGGACTCGCGCACGAAGGGTTCCGTACCATTATTTATAACAAAGAGCAAAAAAAAAACACTTTTTGGGAGCCCCCTAAATATTTATTTTATTCTGTTTTTAGTATTTGTTGTTATAGCATCAATAGAAATACATAATCTGTAGAAATTTCAACTGGCTATCTATCACGGTTTATGAGATACAGCCTGGTGACAGACGGACGGACGGACGGACAGCGAAGTCTCCGTAATAGGGTTCCGTTTGACCCTTTGGGTACGGAACCCTAAAAACGGAGATATATTGAGTTGAAATGGCACATCACGTTACTTTTGAATAAGTTTTACACCAAGTGAGCCCCCACTCTCCAACTTTAGTGCGTTTTAACCAAGTTTTTTTTTTGTTAATTTGATAAAACAAAAATACGTGTCCATTACTTATTTTTACAAAGAAAAAAATGTTTATTTTATATTTTAGCAAAAACTGACTGTCGGACCAAATAGAGTTTTGTTTTCTCTAACCAATCACCTATCCCAATTCACATATAATATCCATCTAGTACTCGTAGTTGATATTCTCAGGAACCTGTGTGATATGAACAGGGTTAATCGGGCGACGATAATTGATATTAATCAGATTTAATGGAGGTAATCGTATTTGAGTTGATCGACTGTTTGTATTAATTTATTAATACGTGTTGCCTTTGATGTTTGCGATTATTTGGAACAGGGAACTTGATATGACGAGTTATTTTATGGTAGTCATTTATAAAGGAAGACTTATTCCTAGTGAGAAATTCTTGATGGAAAGCCCAATAATACTTCCCGTAACGGTAATCGATACCAGGACATCATGCTCTGCAGACACTCTTGCATTTTCACTATGTGAACAATAATCATCATGTCATTACGAGTACTTATTGTTAAATTTATTGGAACGGCCACAGACCGAATACGTTAATTAAAATGACAGCTGCCAAACTAAAGGGATACTAGTAGCTTTGGTTATATCGAACTAAATAATTGAAACTGCATATTTGTGTAGTTATTTTTTATGTAAATATGGGTGTTAATAAGTACCCATTAAATTTAACTATAAAAATCATAGTCTTAATAAAATTATCGGCTGACAACTTGTCTTTTTAACAAACTTCTTCTAAAGGAGGTGGTTATGTGGGCATTCCACCAGCAACTTCTTTTTTTTTTAATAGGTGTACACCTATTTCTCCGTGATTACTGGTCCGACGTAGGGAATTCTTTTTTCATTTGATTTCAATTGATTCGATTATTTCGATTTAATTTTTTTGGTAGAGAAATCTTGCGCGGTTTTTCCATATGAATTTTATTAACTTAGCTCGGGTACTTTTAACCACAAAAAAGCCACATTACACTAACCACATAAACACAAAAAAAGTGGAAACTAACTTTACTTTCGAGAGTCGGTGACTTTTGCTTGTTTCCTTGACTTTGTTGCCACCGACTAAAACGAAAGATTTTTAATCAAGTTTTTCAGCAAACCACAAGTAGCTCAATACTAGTATTTTACTTGGAGCGACTGTCTATTTGAGAAATAGGTCAACCAGTCTTACCAAAAGGCATCGCTTTACCCAGGACTAATTAGGTTGTGGAGGTCAGATATGTAGTCGCTCCATGTAAAATACTGATATTCAGCTGCATCCGGTTAGACTGGAAGCCGACCCCAACAAAGTTTGGGAAACGGCAAGGCAGATGATGATGATGATGAGGCTGACCCCGACAGATGTCAGGCAGATGATGACTGTCTATCTGATAAAATGACTACACTATCTGGATACCAATTACTCGTAACTTAAAAAGATTACTGAAAAATACATCAATATTTCAGGAACTTTTCTATTGTCCAATTCAGACATGACGCAAGGCATTGCCTTTCGAGTGTCGTCATCTATTTTTAGTAGTGAGTGAGAGTCTCGGACGAGCCGTTGTCATGCAAATCGGACGCCATTTGGCTCCGCCGTTGATAGCACAATTAGGTCAGAGCATTTTTATTATTGTCGCGCCGCAACTTCAACTTCAAGGCGTTCCTGGTGCGAGTACAGATTTTTTATCTGCCCATAATGGAGGAATCCCTCAAAAACGGTAAAGAAAAACATCGTAAGGAAACAGCCATGACCTAGAACCAACCCGCACTAGGTACGCGTGGTGGATTACAGTCCACTCCTTTTCATAGAGAGGAACACAGGCCGTGTTCCAGCAGTGGGAACATTAAAGGCTGATGATGATGGAGGAAGAGTTTTGGCCGCAGTACGTGGTATTCCGTCGCTTCCGCGGACAAGTTCCACTGGTCAGCCAGCACAAGTGAAGTATGAACAAGTGGAGTGCAACTAACATAGTGTTAAGTCTTATTTATTAACACAAGTTTTGTGTTTACTTTATACGTGTTAGTTTATAAGGTACTGTGTAGGAAGGTGTGTCTAGCTGTGCCCGCGACTTCGCCGGCATGGAATTAAACAAAAAAAGTTATTTAGTTTATTTCGATTTTTTTCTAAAATAGAAGTACCCTAAGTTACTTCTTATTGCATCAGCTATCTGCCAGTGAAAGTCCCGTCAAAATTGGTAAAGCCGTTCCAGAGATTAGCTGGAACAAACAGACAGACATAAATTGTAAAAAATGATATTTTGGTTTATGTACCTTATATACATTCATATGCATGTAGTAAAAAGCGGTTATTTAAATATTACAAACAGACACTTTAATTTTATTTATTTGTAGGGATATATCTATATAGGCTATCTATTATAGCCTGAAATAAATGATGTTATGTTATTATAATCGATTGACTGGCTGGTGTGGGACTTATTAAGTTTGGAAGTCTCGTGGGAGGAATAGTTGAGTAGGTTTGTTATAAATGTTATAATTGATGTGACATGATGTGTGAGCTACTGATCAGTTTAAAGTACATACATAGGTAAAAGCCGTAAAAATTGAGAGAGAAAGAGATATTTTTTTATAAAACCTTTCCTTTACTGTTGATTTATATGCCTTAAAATAGACACGAGTGCATTCTTACATTAAGTTTTTAAAACTGGAATTTGAAGGTCTTCAGCAAAATCATAATTTAGTCGGTTATAAATCAAATCAAATCATTTATTTGCATCGAATGTAGGTAATATACAATAATGTTGTTATAAAATATAGTGAGCCGGGTACATTCTGCCTGAGTTTTGGCATGCAAAATTTAACAAATAATGTCAGTATCAATAAAAATTATTAAGCACAAAAAGTAGATTTCAAATAATGTCAATAATATTAAATTGCTGGAATGTCATACACAGGATCATAATAGAAAAATAAAACAAATAAGATAATCACATTACGAATAACAGAATTTCTGTATCAAAAAAAATAAAAGGGTAAAATAATGAAATAGAAAATTAGATGTAAAAACTATAGTTCTGTTGAAATGTCACACATAGGGTCATACAAAAAATCACGTATTGAATAATAACACTTCTGTACCAAAAACGACTTAAGTTTATTTTTAAATTGTTGGAGGGTGTTAGTTTTTAAACTGTCTGGTAATTTGTTAAATATGATTGGACCCATGCAGAGTACACTCTATAGACCGTAGGCCTTGTGACAAAACACAACAACGATTGGTTTGTGAATCACTCGCTAATTAAATCTTTTGAAGCAGAAGGACGGTTCACTCGAGTGAGCATTAATTTTTGTAGCATTCCATGTTCACACGTAACCAAATTACATTTGAATTAACGTTCACGACGTGTCTCTTCGAATGAAAGAATGTTGTGTATTATAACAGAACAACTTTCGCTGACAATTCTATCTAGCAACATTATTCTCATCCAGCCACATTATCCCCATCTGGCCATTTTCTCGAGCAGACTGGCAACACTCTCAGCTCATCCGTCACGTCCACACAGTTGGCAACACCGTCGTTGTTATGTAAATAAGCGACGCTCAAATGGCGACGATCGCAGATTCCGATAAACGATTGAACTTAGCATTTGAACTCGGAGAATAAAAATCACTATTCTTTGTGGAAGAGAGCGGCGGTTCTTAATCTGCTCGTCGACGTGTTGAAGCCTCATCATCATCATCATCTGCCTTGCCGTTTCCCAAACTTTGTTGGGGTCGGCTTCCAGTCTAACCGGATGCAGCTGAGTATCAGTATTTTACATGAAGCGACTGCCTATTGACCTCCACAACCCAGTAACTGGGAAATACGATACGATGGTAAGACTGGATGCTGACATCCAGTCTCTTTTGGATTCTGTCTACTCGTAACGACTGTCAAAGATCTACAAATGACAGCCGGGACCAATGGCTTGACGTACTTTCCGAGGCACGGAGGAAACTCGGTATGTAATTATGGTCACCCATCCACGGAACAACCTTGGCAAGTACGGCTTAACCTTGTAGATTGACCTGTGCGGCAGGTATTATTTAGCCACGAGCTCCTCGACGTGTAAAAGCCTAATGGAAATTTTACTTTGTATCAAAGTGGTAAAAAAAAGACAGTTCTTTTAACAACATTTCATCCTTTATCCCAATTTATTTGGGGTCGGCGCAGCATGTCTTCTTCTTCCATACTTCTCTATTACTTGTCATCTCATCGGACACCTCGTTTCTTGCCATATCATCCTTCACACAGTCTTTAAGATACTGACATTTTTTTATGTCCTTATTAGGTATACGAGTACTAACGGCTCTCTAATTGAGTTATTTTCCGATCGATAGCAGCCTACTCACACGAAGCATAAGTGAAAATAAACAATTATTATTTTAATTTGCTTTTCAATGAGTGAAAAAATAAAGCAAGCCATCGTATATCTAGTCTTTTTTAACTTTATTAAGAGCGTTTATACCTTACCGCTTTTCATACAAACTTTCAAGTCGTTATTTTCCGGAATGACTGAACCGATTTTAATGAAACTTTATACGTATAAGCAGGATACATAGGTCTAAAAAGTTTCTGAAAAATATTTTCAAAATGTGTTTTAAAATAAAGAGATAATTGGAATTTTCTGTTTCTATAGAAAATTTATAATCGGTCTAATTTAATTGTAACACTATTTTTCTAAAATGTTTTAGTAACTTTTTAGATCTGTGTATCCTGCTTATGTGTACGAAGTTTCATTAAAATCAGTTCAGTCATTTCGGAAAATAAGGACTTGAAAGTTTGAATGAAATGTCGTAAGGTGTAAAAGCTCTTAAAGTCGACTTTCAACATTACCGGTTGCTGCTGATGACGACACGGTTGGCGCAGTGGCTGAGCGATCGACTGCCGCGCTGCGTTTCGCGGGTTCGATCCCCGCACGGAACAAATATTTGTATGGCCTACAGACCCGGAACAACTATGTTCCGGAACAACTATGTTCCGGGTCTGGCTGTTTGTGTATGACTTTAAATGTTTGTAAACGCACCCACGATACAGGAGAAATTCCTAGTGTGGGGCAAGATTTAATAAAAATAGTAGTAAATAGTTTAATAAAAAAGTTTAATAAATAAGTTTAATAAAAAAGTTTAATAAAAAAGTTTAATAAAAAGTTTAATAAAAAAGTTTAATAAAAAAGTTTAATAAAAAAGTTTAATAAAAAAGTTTAATAAAAAAAGTTTAGTAAAAAAGTTGAATAAAAAAGATTAATAAAAAAAAATATAGTAATCACGCTGATTTTGATGGTCCAAAAATTTATTGATATCGACTGACTCAAATTTTACTGGAATGGAAAACTTTATCGAATACGAGAGCATTAATAATGCCCTCTCGACGCATAACTTTACACCGCTCTCATGTAAATCAAATCGACAGTTCTCTTCCGATTCGACGCTCGAAGTTCGATAATCTATTTTACATAAATGTTTATAATATTGCATACCTAATGCTTTCTTTACGAATATGTATGCTGGTGCTTACTTTATTATTATGTGTATATAAAGTAAATCGTTTAGGATTCGTGACTGAACAGAACAGAACAGACAGCCGCAAGACCCGAGTTCTATTCGCACGTCTGACCTAAATATTATTGAGTATTTGCTACCACGATGGAATCGAGATTTGTGCCTAGTCGATGGCAATAGGCTGCTCCCCAATAACATAACTGAAACGATGTGAATGAACTTTACCTGTTACTCTCCCGTAACCCAATATAAAAATAATTGTGTTTAAGTTCCATGTATTAGAGGCGAGCCTATTGGCATCAACCGGGCACAAATCCAGCTTTCGCAGCTGTTACTGATAATTTCTGATGCAAAAACCTCAATAAAACTTTGCCCGACCCGGGATTCGAACTCAAGGCCTATTTCTCAGCAGTCGCCGTCAACCACTAGACCAACGAAGCAGAATGGTATTATCTAAAGTGGAAAAAACAGTTTAGATATCAGAAAACTAAATAATAAAGTATTTTTATTTACTAACACAGCGAAAATCTCGGGACCTCATTCCTCACATTCACGGCTCGCCTTGCCTTTGTCATGTAAATGCGTCTGTGTTGCAGCTGTCGCACGACTTGATCGCGCGTCTTTGTCGTGCGATTAGATCGCGCTATTGATTGACAATCGCCCCGAAGTTGCTTCTTAGCCTGACCCGGGTGAGAAGGGACCGTGATTAGATGTTCTGTTTAATATTGGGAAAGGGGTTTTTTGGGTCCCTTGTTTTCGTTATACATTTAATATAGGTATTATCTAAATCAGTCATTGTGCTTGTGAGGAGCTCGTGGCTGAATAATAAAAGCCACTGGGATCAAGCCTCGCGTACCTAGGATATCTTTGGATTTGAGACCACTCATGAGTTTCCTGCGTGACTCGGAAAGCGTCTGTGTTTCCGAACGCTTACAACCCTAATCTCTTCAAAGTTAGAGTGAACAGGCTTCTTCTGGGTAAGCTCGTACCCTCGTCTACTTTGTCTCTGTCATCTCTAACCTAGACTAGAGTCAAAAGCAAACGCATCTCAAAAAAATAATGCACATTACTCTGTCTTACAAAGGGGAATCCCATTACCCAGTACTAACTGGGTTGTGGAGGTCACATAGGCAGTCGATACATGTAAAATACTGGTATACAGCTGCAACCGGTTAAACGGGAAGCCGACCTTAATATAGCAGGAAAAAGGCTATGCAGATGATTTAAGTGATGATTGCTTGGATATTGGAAATATCATGTCACTTAAACTTTGGTAAGTTAATTTAAGCTTTCTGCAAACCACGTTTCCAGGTGAAAAGTGTATCCTCAACTTATATTTCCTGAAACATCTCAACTTAAGTTTCTAGCGTCGATAACGAACCGACTTTCTTGATGTTGTTGGGGTTAGATATATATATCTTAGGAGTAGGTAAGTTTTCATACTCAAATACTTTTTACCATTAAAAGGCATTCGAAGAAAATCTACCACTACGTAAAACCAACAAAGTTAAGTCATTTCATTTTTAACATCACACCTGTGCCATCTTCCGGGCTTAAATCCAGGCACTGAGAAATGAACCCTATAATTTGTTGGCAAAGAGACATCATATATTTTACATTGAGCGACTGCCTATCTGACCTCCACAATCCCATCCATGGACCAACCTACGCAACCACGGCTTAACCTCAATGAACAAACCAGCTTAGGCTGATATTATTTAGCCACGATCTCTGAGCAAAGACACAGAAGACAATAATAAAATACGCCTTACTGTTAACAAAACCATGTAAAAGCTTAGTATAAAGTTCATAGCATCACGAAACGCTCACGTTTCCTCGTACCCGCATTGCGATATCAATAAACCAGTCAACAGAGCACATGCTTTGCTCTCAAAGCGTTTACAAAACGGTCAAATATTTAAGCACATACAAATGTAGAGCACATGGAAATGCGCTCAGCTGAGTAAGCTATCTCGAGTTATGAGAGGATGTTTATATTACACTCACAGTAGTACAACTTATTACCCGATACTAAGTATAGGAAACACCTAAATGAAAGCCTAAATAAAACCGAGTTTTAGGTTTTGAATGGGCCTACTGTTGACCTCAATCTTGTTCTAAGGATAGAAATGACCGCCGCTGATGATTTGCCGAACTTATGACACGCGGGGTTGCGATAGTCGTGGAGAGAATCCGGCAACTGGGTCTCGAGGTGGCATTGCACAAGTCCGAGGCCATGTGCTTTCATGGGCCTCGGAATGCGCCACCGTCGGGATCCACACTGACGGTAGGAGGGGTTCCCATCGGCGTCGAGTTGACACTAAAGTACCTAGGGCTTGTCCTCGACAGCCGGTGGAACTTCGTTGAGCACTTCCGACGTTTGGCCCCAAAACTGGAACGGGCAGGGGCTGCATTCAAGCGGCTCTTGCCCAACCTGGGGGGTCCAAACGCCTCCTGCCGGAGGCTCTACGCGGGAGTCGTGCGGTCCATGGCCCTTTATGGGGCCCCGGTGTGGGCGCGTTCTTTGAGGCGGCGAGCCGCCCATTACTTAAACGCGCCCCAGAAGGTTGTAGCCGTAAGGCTGATCCGGGGGTACCGCACGATCTCCGGCGAGGCGGCGAGCCTCTTGGCCGGATTGCCGCCATGGGATCTGGAGGCGATGGTCCTCGCGCGCCTGCATGAATGGCGCGCGGAGGCACTACGCCGGGGGGAAACTCCGCTGCCGCGGCAAATTGTCGCTCAGCGGACAGACCTCCGGCACGATCTCATGGCGACATGGAGACAGCGACTGTCGCAACCACGTGCAGGGCACGCCACAATAGTGGCGATAAGTCCCCTCTTTGAGGAGTGGCTAGAGAGGCGGCACGGCGCCCTCACCTTCCGCCTGACGCAGGTCCTCACCGGACACGGTTGTTTCGGGAGGTTCCTGCACCGAATCGGGCGGGAGGAAACGCCCGGGTGTTACCATTGCGAGGATCGGCCGGAGGACACGGTGGAGCACACCGTGGAGCTCTGCCCCGCTTGGGCTGAGTACCGCCGTGTCCTCGTAGCGGCGATTGGCGGCGGCGACCTCTCGCGTCCGGCCCTGGTTCAATCCATGGTCCGGAGCGAGAGGGAATGGGATGCCGTCGCCTGCTTCTGCGAAGCAGTCATGCTAGCGAAGGAGGTGGCGGAACGTGAGAGGGAGAGAACCTCACGTCCCAGCCGCCGCGGGAGACGCCCCGGGCGTCGGGGGGCAACCAGTGGCCCCCGGCCACCGTAAGCGCGAGCCTGTGGACGGTGAGTAATGGGCTAGCTCACCGTCCGTCCGTCTCATGACGACAGGCCGTGTCGACGGCGCGTACGTGTTCCACGCGCGCCTCAAGGAGATGTCAGCAAACCAGAAGGGGTCCGAAAGGGCCGATGCCTGCCAGGGCTGCGGGTTGTTCGAAAGAGATACCGCGGCCCCGGAACACAAAGGGCGAAGAAGGAACATGGGTGGGTTTTAGTCAGTACAAGTCTGACACTCCCTCCCGCTCCGCCCAGAGCGGGAGAAGTCATATGATGATTTCCCATCCGGAAAAAAAAAAAAAAAAAAAAAAAAAAAGGATAGAAATGACGACTATGGAACGAGCCAATCCAAAATAAACTTATTAACTCGCGACTTAAAATAACCAAAGTCATGTGCTTAGTGTATGGCCGATAAACTGAAGTGGAGTTGAGCAGTCCACATCGCGGAGACCACAGACAAGGAGTGAGCGCGTCCTGCACTGGTATCCACGAAAAGGAAATAGACGCGGCAGATGACCATTGCAACGATGGCGAGATGATATCTTCGCACTGGCAGGGATAGAGTGAACTAGAACTGTCCAACATAGTTTTTTTTTTTTTAAACGTTACCCCACATTAGAATCTCTCCTGTGTCGTGGGTGAGTTTAAAAACATTTAAACTCACATACACAAACAGCAAGACCGGAACAACTATGTGTAGGCCATACAAATATTTGTTCTGTGAGGGGATCGAACCCGCGACACGCAGCGCAGCAGTCAATCACTTAGCCATTGCGCCAACCGTGCCGTTGTATATAGGGTGAACAGATGGAGGAGGCCTTCATCCAGAGATAGATGACCCCCTAAAAAGATTTAGTTTAAAAAAAATAAAGATTTGTAAATTATATGGATATAAAGGCTATTTTAATTAAATTAATTTCTATATTAGAGGGGCATACTTTCTTGGACCAGTCAGCAATCTGCCCGTACCGTAAAATTTAACGCTGAAAGTTGAAAATACAACGGCACATAATGTAAAATGAGCATATTATTATCCTCTGTGCATTTTGTAATATTACTTAGTAGGGCTAGCTGGGATAATTAAACTGTAAGTTGCATGGCTAATGTCTGAAACAGAACATTTTGCGTTGCATTTGGTTTTGGAAAACATTTAAATGTTACACAGTGAGAAGCATATTTTCATATTTTATACCCGTTTGTTACTTAAGGTAATTAATTACCAAGCGACATACATAATTTGCTTTTCGATGCCTTAGAGTAAAAACCTCGTAAGTGTAAAAAAAGTAACTTTTCAGGAGGAAGAAAAATCTGCGTGCTGTAAAATTTGTGTACGGCGTCTTTTATGTTTTTTTATTAATTAATATGGAAATTTAACCCGCTTTTATGTCCAGAACTGCGTTGCTGCTTTCGGTACTATAAGACTGTCCGAAATGCATTACACTTTTGGTTTTGGGTACTTCTTACATCAAAATATTTAAAACTTAGACTTAGTTTCCTGACATTATACCACACCGTTCTCATTTATGTATATATAACCAATATTTTGTATATTTGTCCATAACTTAACATTTTGTGTATCAAATTAAACCCGCCACTTGAGATTTTGAATTGAGCAAGATTAATGTAAAAAAAAATGTATAACTGCTTTTTTATCGCTTCTGCTTGAAATAGGATACATCGGAAAGTGTTTCAGTGTCCAACCACAAATGGTGTTGCTTGCGGACGATACTTCGTTAATATTTAAGATAAACAGACGTGCCACAAACCTTGACGATGTAAATAACGCTCTAATGCAGGTCCATAAATGGTTTACCGCAAATAATTTAGTATTAAATGGGAAAAAAAAACTAAGTGCATAAGATTTTCTCTACCAAATGTCAAAAGCAGTGACTGTGACATAGTATTGAATCAAGAGAAACTTGAATTTGTCGATGAAACTGTTTTCTTGGGGATCACGCTCGACTCAAGGCTACAATGGGGTCGTCATTTAACATCTCTTGCAGGACGGCTGAGTTCAGCAGAATATGCTGTCAGAAAAATCCGTCAATTTACTGATGTAGATACCGCGAGGATAGTGTATTTTTGGTATTTTTATAGTATTATGACATATGGTATTTTACTATGGGGACGGGCTGCAGACATCGAGTCTATATTTATTCTGCAGAAAAGAGCTATCAGAGCCATATATAATCTACGTAGGCGCGATTCTCTAAGAGAACTGTTCAAGGAAATTAACATCATGACGGTACCTTGTCAATACATCTATGAAAACATCATGTACGTTAGAAAAAATCTGCATTTATTTAGTAAAAGAGGTGACCGGCACCACTATAATACTAGAAACAGAGACCAACTAGTTCAGCCAGGTTTCAGGTAAGCTAAAGTAGACTCATCTTTCATGGGGTACTGTTTAAAATGTTACAATAAAATACCTCCCCACATTCTACAACTGAATGAAACGAAATTTAAATCTTGCATAAAACGCACACTATGTAGGCAAGTATATTATAAGTTGTGGGATTATATTGATGATAAAAATGCTTGGCTCAATGCTGGTCCTGCTCCACAACCATAGGGGCAATCGGAATCATCAGAATTAGAAAGTGAAGTTATTGTGAAAGCTGCAGAAGATTGTAAAAATATATTTGCATTGTATAGATTCAATCTCTTAGTATTATATAATTGCATAGCACATGTGTGAGTACCATGTACTGTAAAGCCACCATTTAATGAGTACCTAAATCTTTCATTGACGCGAAATTACCCTGGTGGTTGAGTGAATGTCATGCTCACTTAAATGTCACGCTGATGGTGGCGGGTGTGTCGGGTCGTTTAGTTCCCTTCAAAATGGTTGAGTTGAATGATGGCTGATACATGCGTCATGTTCGTGAACGGGCGCTATCAGTTGTGATTGGTCATCTCTTAGCTGCCACGGTTTATTTTAATTACTTTATTTTTTTATTACTGATTTAATCTTTTACTCTGGACGCTCTTAACTTGTCCGTATTTCTACATTGTTTCAACATATTTGTAATTCTTAACATGAATGATGTAACCAAGATTTTGTAACATATTTTATTGATTTAAAAGAGTGTCCATGGAGTTTCTTGCCCGTTCTTCTCCATAGAGATCTACGCTACGGAATGGGCAACTACAGTACTTTCACAAGTTATTATGCCTTGTGACGGGGTCCATATTGGCTCACCTAAAGTTCTTTACCCGAAATTGTTCTTCCTAATGATTTGTAATCCGAATGATCACTCTTCCTAAAATTTTTCATCCTAAAGTTTTCATTCATACTATTTGTAGTGCTACCGGCGATGTTCATAACACTCATGTTTCCGAAAATTGTAATTAATAATATCATTAATGTAAATATATTTTAACTCCTACTGTTTTTTATCATACCTAACGCTTTTATCCCTAAACATAATTACCATAATATTTTCACTCATACTCAGAAAGAAACATTTACCAAGTGTAATAAAAAATATATGTGGGTAGAAGATAATATTTATAGTACCCCCACTATGAAAAAAATACTTAGACAAAATTTCGCGACCAATTTCGAGGTAGCACTCGCCGGCCGTTGCCGCGGCACCGCTCGCTTCGCTCGCTCGGCTCGCGCGTAGTTGGTCACAGTTCTAACCCAACCTAACCTATGGATATCTTTACACACCGCTATAAATAAAATTAAAGAAGACGCTATAAATAAAAAAGAAATTTAGACAAAAAAAAAATATTGAATAATAGTGTAAAAGATGTTTATGTTGAGAAAATATAGGAAAACAAATAAAAGTATAATAGATGTTTATCGCTACTGACATTATGAAGTTGAATGCTTCGGAATTAAAACATTAGAGACAGAGTAGTTAGGAATTGTGATTGTTAGGATGAAAAATGTTAGGAAGAACATTTTCGGATATCCAATTATCGGAGTTGAAAATTTAGGTGAACTTTGGCGCACCCCTTGTGACTGGGACTGTAGCTTCGCGTTTTATTTTGTTTTTTTTTTTTTTTACTTTCAAAAGTGCCTGTAATGGTCTAATTGAAATAAATGCTTTGACTTTGACTTTTGTCTGAAATGTGAGTTGAAGTTTCGGTGAGTTTTTTTTTTTAATGATTAACATTTCGACGGTTTTTTCAATCCTGTAGCCGTCCTGTTGTTATCCTGATGCCAGCAAAATTGGACAGCAAACAAAATAAAAGAATACGGTTTATACACCCAATAGGGGATGATCACATTTTTTTTTCTTTGTCTGTCGGGTAGATTATTGAAAAGTATTGGACAAGTATTTTTTCTTTTTTCACGTGTTCATAAAATTACGGAGATATATTGAGTTGAAATGGCGCATGACGTCACGTGTAGGTAATTTTTATAACTACTTGTGACGTAGTGAGCCCCTACTCTTCTTCAACTTTAATGAGTTTTAACTAAGTAATTTTTTAGGAGTTTTTTTGTAGGAGCTCGTGGCTAAATAATAACAGCCGCCCGGGTCGATCTTTAAGGTTAAGCCGTGCTTGCCGAGGTTGGTCCGTGGATGGGTGACCATCATTACATACCGAGTTTCCTCCGTGCCTCGGAAAGCACGTTAAGTCGTTGGTCCCGGCTGTGTTTGTAGATCTTTGACAGTCGTTACGAGTAGTCAGAAGCCAAAAAAAGTCTGACATCCAGTCTTACGAAGGGATCGTATTACCCAGTTACTGGGTTGTAGAGGTCAGATAGGCAGTCGCTTCATGTAAAATACTGGTACTCAGCTGCATCCGGTTAGACTGGAAGCCGACCCCAAGAGATTTTGGGAAAAGGCTAGGCAGATGATGAACTAAGTAATTTTTTTATATTTTGATAAAACAAAAATGTCGTGTCTAATATTTTTGTATTACCTGTCTGGCGGACAAAATAGAATGTCGTTTTCTTTACCCAGACTTCACCCCTATTGGCTGTTACTTTTCAAGAGAATTGTTTTTTTTTTGGTAGAACATCTATGTCTCAGAGTTCTGAGTAATCGTTGATTGAAATTTACATAGCTTTGAACATCTTTAGACCAAATACCAGGAGTCTAGATCAAACCAAATTCCACTAAGAAATAAAATTATGTCATGTGATGTTGTAGGTACCATTTAACGTGGACAAAGCAAAAGGAGCATGTTGGAAGGACCGAAGCAGGTGGCATTTCGCAGTTTCTGCCAACCCCTTAGGGTAAGGTCACACGTTTAAATAACCTATGTTTAAGTGATGTTAATGTAGAAGTAAGGCATGGTGGAAAAAAAACTGTTTACATTGATAATAGTTTTCTAAGTTAAAAATAAAAATAAGTTTCTATGTTAGACCTGCTGTCAAAATCAAAATATTTTATTTTACATAGGCCTACATGGGCACTTATAAAACGTCAACATGCATGGTTCGGGTTGGTCGTTTCCTATGGAGAAGAACCGGCAAGAAACTTTATGGTTACTCTTTTAAAATCATTTGGTTTTACAATATTTGAAGTTACAGCGTTAGTACAGCTGTCTTGTATGGATCAGAATGTTGGGCCACACAAACGGATGAATAACCTTTGCATTTGCATGTAGCTGAGATGAGAATGCTAAGAGGGATGTGTGGTGTTACGCGAACGGATAAAATAAGAAATTAGTACATAAGGGGCAGTCTAAAAGTGGCACCGGTGACTGAAAAGGTGTGTGGTAATCGGTTGTCGTGATATCGGCATGTGATGCGGAGGAATGAGGAAAATGTCGTGAGGAAAGTTTTGAGTATGAATGTGGATGGTTATAGGAGTAGAGGAAGACCAAAGAAACTATGGATGGACTGTGTGATGGATGATATGGCAAGAAAGGAGGTGTCTCATGAGATGACAAGTAATAGAGAAGTATGGAAGAACAAGACATGCTGCGCTGACCCCAAATAAATTGGGATAAGGGTAATAAAATGATGATGATGATCTAATTTTCTATGTAAAGGGCTATAACAATCTATTTCCTTTCAAATTACATAAACTGTCAAAGACGAATTTTGGAGACCAGATCGATTTCCCGGCTCGGCTTCGGATATTTCGCTAAATAAACTAGCCCAAATTAAACACCAATCAGCGAGCTCCACGTCATAACAAGACGGTTAAACGATTCCAAATATTTGTTCCGTTTCCAAGTTGATTACACAAAAACCGGCCAAGTGTAGTTCGAGCTTGCAAGCGAAGGGTTCCGTACCATCGAACAATATTTAACACTACAAATTTTTATAAAAAGTTTTGTAAAAACGCGTTGTGTATTTTATGGAGATCCTTTAATTTTGAACTATATTTTATTTTTATAGCCACCGCAGAGAATGTGATACACGTAATTTCAAGTGTTTACCTATTAAGGTTCAAAAGATACCCCGTGACAGAATGAAGGACAGATATCGGAGCGTCAGTAATAATATACCACTGGCACCCGCTACGGAACCCTAAAAACGTTGATCACAAGATGGCCGCTTTCAGATTTAATTATTCAACGATAATTTCTCGAAGCGATCGGTGAGTGATCTACCCCTTTTATGTAATATAATGAGAAAATTAGCAAAACAGCGAGGTTTGTAATAAACTATTCCCTCCTTTATTCTTGGATTAAATATCAACCAATTTTCCTGAATGAAAATGATAGCTATTGTCTGTGGTAAACAATGGACAAAGGGAAGTAAAGATAAAATATAGTTTGACTTTCAGAGGTCGCTTTATGAATAATTATATCATGTAAGCGAATTCATATTTGTAGTAAGAGCCACGGTTTATTTACAATCCAGTTTGTATAGCAAAAGTTTTTTGTTTTTTAGTAGCTGTGCCCGCGACTTCGTCCACGTAGAATTTAAGAAGTAGCCGAAGTTACTCCTTATTTCATCAGCTATCTGCCAATGAAAGTCCCGACAAAATCGATCCAGCCGTCCTAGAGATTAGCCGGAAAAAATGTTATTTTGGTATATGTACCATATATACATTCATATAAGTACATATAGTAAAAATCGGTTATTTTAATGTCACAAACAGATACTTCAATTTTATTTATTTGTATACAAATAAATAAAATTGAATTATCTGTCGTATATCTATTTATTGTAACCATTTATTTATAGAATATGTTTGAAACTGTTTTCTGTTTGTTACCTACCCCCTCAAGGTTCATTGGAAGACCAGCGTCAGACAGCATCACCTGTCTGGCATGAATGCTGAAATGGACCTTTTTGGCGCAGCCGTGAGGCACACAGCACACTATGTATATTCTCTTTTTTTTTTGTAACTTTTTTTTTTAATATTATTATTGTGTGTGTGCGTGACTGATGTCAAATAAACATTTTTTCTTTCTTTCTTTTCTTTCGTGTCTTAATTTGTATATTTCTTATCATCATCATTGTCTTGCCTTTCTTACTGAATCAGTTAAGGATTTAAATGGATTAACTATGACTTGGATTAACAAACATGACACTCTTTTAACTTCATACAAATAGTGGTTTCAAGAATACAAAGGAAATCATTCACACCGCAAGCTTGTTAAAAATATATGGGGTGACTATTAATTAGTGACCGATACTCAAACACGTGATTATACTCATGATAACAAACAACTTTCCCAAAGAAACATTTTTTATACTCATTTTATCATAAGCTGATAGGACACGGCGTGCGCGCGCGAATTTCATACGGCTTTTGTATTATTGTGATAAAATGATGAGTATAAAAAATAACTTTCTTTGGGAAAGTTGTTTGTTATCATGAGTACTCGTATAATCACGTGTTTAAAGTATCGGTCAATAATTACCAGTCACCCTATATAAGTACAAGGTTAGTATATTACAATCTACTGATAAATAATTGTGCGCTGAAAGTCTAACGCCATGCCATATTGGCAACTTTTGACCAAATCGTATTTTGTGCCAAACCTCATAGTCATCAGTTAGCGTTTTGGCACTAATTATATCGCTGCTAATGGCCAAAATTATTCAACACAGATGTTAAAAGAAAATATATTTATTTGTTGAAGAGACAAGACGTGCACACAAAATGACCAAAAAAAAGTAAAGAACATTTTTTTTTATAAAAAAGGACGGTACAAAAAAAGTTGACTGCTTGCACGTCGTGACTGCGACAATCAGGTTACCACTTAGCATGATGCTGTGCTATGGGGGTCCCCAGCACAGTGCAGGTATTCAGTGGTCATCTGTTAAAAAAAACGTGCGGAAGCCAAGACAGCATAAAATAAGTAGTGCATAAGACCACTCGCCGTAGAAACGTCTGTGAGAGGCCCATGATTAGTTGAGAACTATTTTCAGTTGATACTCTGATGGTATTGAATTTTGTGAAGACATTGCTATCAGTGATAGTGCAACCACTATGCCATTCTATATGAGGTGTGCTAAAACAATTGGAAAGTATACATTAAATAATGCATCTTTTATCTATCCATTGCCATTTGCTGTTCCTTAGACATTCAAACAATGTACCTCCAGCTAGTAGCAATAAATTTACTCTTACATAACAGTACTTGTACTATAATAGGTAAGTATAATACTGCAGCTATTAACTTCTACTCACAACTCCTATTAAAAATGTGCTCCTGGTACTAATATAATGTATCGCAGTAATGTGCATTAGTGTTTTCAAATGAACTTTAATAATAATTCCATCAAATGGCTTTTGGTACTTTATACAATGTGATGTTATATTTACTTGGTTGTTTGTGCTTCGTTTAGTTTAATTTATAATTGTAGAGTGTTTACAATAGTGAAACAAATATCAGTATTTTAAGAGATATCTTTACTAAAGGTACAATTCCGAATTTGACCGCAAATTGCAAACAGATTAACTTCAATTACAGGCTGCAGCGACACTCTATGGTTTCGATGTAGCTGTCAAACGCTTTCGTTGATTACATCGTTGCCTGCTGCTGCGGTCGAGCGGCGACCGCAGACGGCATACCAGTAGTGCTATCAGTGACTGTCACTAGCAAAGCGACAAAACGTATTTTTTTGTTTGTTTTACTAAGAATGTATATGGGCTAATTCCGACAACATACCTGATGTGGATATATTTATGATAACAGATTTTTTAAAAAATTATATTCGGTTTAATTCAGCTGAAGCTGAATGAAATTGGAAATTTGAAAATTGGTTCTGTGTTAGTAAATAACGCTAAGATCTGGGCATTTTAAACCCAACAAGCGCAAGCCCCGGATCGTGGTTGTAGGTGTGCCGACTTCTTTGGCTGAAAATTAGGTCTTCATCATCATCATCATCATTAGCCTATAATGTTCCAACTGCTGGGACACAGGCCTCCTCTCCTATGAGAGGGTGTAGGCTGTAATCCACCACGCGGGCCCAGTGCGGGTTGGTAGATGTCACATGTCTTCGAATTTTTGGTTCTAGGACATGCCGGTTTCCTCACGATGTTTTCTTTCAAAATTAGGTCTTCAAGTGTCGCAAATTATCGCTGCCAACAAAAATGCCTAGACGTGATCTTTTTGCAATATTTACTTCTTTCATACCGCTGACTATCATATTAGTATTAGCGACTATGTGCCACAAATTGTTGCCTTAGAATTTATTTACCTACATTATTTTGGTTCGTATCTTATAGTAGCGTTAAGGACATGAGGTTTATCATAATATTTTAACTTTTACTAACCCATTTCTTGGTTATATTTTCTAACTTTAGTGTTAAATTTTGTTAAGAAAATCTGTAGTCAAAGTAGTAATTATTAGAGACGTGTCGCCTGTGACACAGGTTAAGCCTAGTACAGGCATTGAACTTTGTTATACCTGTTTACATGGAGCGACTGCCTATCTGACTTCCACAGCCCATTTAGTACTGGGTAATATAATTTATACCACTTGGTAAAACTGGTTGTCAGACTTTCGGGCCTACCTATAACGACTGGCAAAGATCAACAAATGACAGGACCAACGACTTAACGTGCTTTCTGAGGCACGGAAAAAACTCGGGTGGCTACTGGCCACCCATCCACGGGTCAACCTAGGCAAGCGCGGCTTAACTAAAGATCGACCGAGTGGCTGTTATTATTCAGCGAACACGAACATATGACTACTAATTAGCCAGACTTAGATCCAGACCAAATGTTTCGGTACTATGTTTATTTTAAATGTAACACGTTTTCATTTGCACAAACAAACATTTTAATTAACTACCATCCTCCATTAAAATAAGCACACTACTCCGCTGTTTATTAAAATGCTATCTTTTGCCTACGGCTTTGCTCCCGAGTTGGGTATTTTCTCTAGATAAAAAATTGCCGCTGTCACTATCCAGGTCATACATTCTTTACACAAAGAATTAAATGTTGCACAAATGCCTAATAATAGAAGAACGAACTAACACACATTCTTATTAATTACAAAAATAGATTCACCCTTTATTCTCATTGAGGTTAGGCAGTAATAACAGAACGCGATGTTTACATACTCTTTTTGATTTGTCTTTGTTTATAAACATTTGGTCACACACGCACGAAGGTTGCAAGTACTTTTCACGTGACCGTTTTGAAGAACATCAGATAACCAACACATTATTGTACGTCAGAGCGTGTCCTCCTAGCGTTTCTACTCATATCTACGTTTTAATACACATTTATAGTCTAAAATATAGATGGTTTAAATTCTCTAAACTATAACTATCCTACCCTGCAGAAGGAAATGCAAATGATCTGGTTGGTGTCCTACTCAGACGATGTGCAGACGAAATTATTCATTCTGAATACGTTCTGTTTGGAAGGCGCTGATTAACCGTCGTCTAATCGAGTAACGAACTCCCCTCGACTCACTAAATAGTCGCCAGCGACTAGATGATGGGATGTGGTGTGAACGTAGGTAGCGGGGCGGGGAGGTAGCTGGTGAATTTCTAAGGGTTTGCTAGATAAATTAATCTGATTGCTTCTTTTTACAGTTTTGTACACTGGAGGAGCTCGTGGCTAAATAATAACAGCCGTAGGTACGGGTCGATCTTTGAGGTTAAGACGTGCTTCCGAGGCTGGTCTGTGGATGGGTGACCATAATTACATACCGAGTTTCCTCCGTGCCTCGGAAAGCATTTTAAGCCGCTGGTCCCAGCTGTCATTAATTGTAGATCTTTGACGGTCGTTACGAGTAGTCAGAAGCCAAAAGACTGACATCCAGTCTTACCAAGGCGTATCGTATTATACCCAGTTAGTGGGTTGTGGAGCTCAGATAGGCAGTCGCTTCATGTAAAATACTAGTGCTCAGCTGCATCCGGTTAGACTGGAAGCCGACCTCAAGATAGTTTGGGAAAACGCTAGGCAGATGATGAGTAGCATAAGCTAGGAATCGAGTCAATCCGTTAAAAGTAGTTTTAAATGAACGGAGCGCTTTGATAAGTATTGCCATTTGTTTAGGCTCTCTGGTCCAATTGATCTGATAGCTTTATAGAACAACTAGCTTATGTCCGCGGCGTCGCCCGCGTGGAGTTCGATAATTGTCCCACGGGAACATACTATCAGGATAAAAAGTATCCTATGTGTTAATCCAGGTTATAAACTACCCGTGTGCCAAATTTCATCCAAATCCTTCAGTAGTTTTTGCGTGAAAGAGTAACAAACATCCATCCATCCATCCATGCTCACAAACTTTCGTATTTATAATATTAGTAGGATAATATTAATAGGATAGTATTCACCAGTCGTAAAACAAAATAGAAACCAAATTTTAATGGAAATTGGATTTAGGATTGCTAGGTCCTAACAAAACCTTACAATTTTCCTTCTAGAAAGCCGGATAAATTCAATAAAAATCCACCTCAATACTGTCACAGTAAATTAGCTCTTAATACGGTATACTACAATCCAATTTAACGATAATCAGGTTTTTGGAACTCATTAGTTTCATCAGTTATTTGGTTTGACATTTCAATGTAGATTTAAATAAATCAACATTGCCAGCTGACACAAATATTGTGTTTAGGAGGTAATGTAAATGTCTAAATGATTATTGGATGCTCGTTATCTGTTGTATTACTGATAATCGGAATTGAGAGCGGGGGGAGTTTAGTGGTAAAAGCCTCGACTTATGTGACGTAGGTCCTGAGTTTGAACTTAGAAGGCACCAGGCGCCCGCTTAAATTCAAATTCATTTATTTGTATGTAGGTATGTATAGATAAGTCATACCTCATCATACTTATAAAAGTGAGTGAGATAATTTTTAAATTAGATCCTATGAGATAGGTAAGTAGGCAGTGCTTACCAGCAATGCATGCGCTGAGCTGACATTAATCTGTAAATGTTTTGTTTGCATGACTACTACTTAAAAAACTTTTTGTTTTTTGTTTTACATTTTTAGTTGTGGTATCTCATACAAATCCTTGTCAAGTATCAACTGTATACGATAACTAGAATATACAATATTAACACATAATTCACATAAACGAGGAAGAAAATTCATGTTATAGAGGATAAATAATAAAACACCAAAGCAAGGCTAATAACATTAATATGGGACCACTGCGCAAGTTTCTTCTAACAAATGAAAAAATAAACATGACATAAATCGGTTCATTAATCACGGAGAAATCTGAGTAAATACATGAAAACAATAAAAAAGACGCTAGTCAAATACACAACCACCTACTCCTTTTTTTGAAGTCGGTTAAAAATGGTGATTATATTTGTAGAGGTCAATGAACAGATGGAATTAAGGAAGGAATTTGGGAGAATTTGCACGAAAAATAAGTTAAAATCTGTCGTTAAAACATAACTGAACAATGTTTCATTTTTGAGCGTTCACGTGCGTAGCTCAAATATATGAAAAAACAAACTTACTTTTTAATAAACTCTGAAATTACGACTAGCTTAAAATTCAAATGTATGGTTAAACTGACTTTGTTCCTGATATAACTTTGTTCAAAGTTTAATAAGGGTAGGAATTACTTTCCCAAAATTTATTAAGTTAAGGAAATACAAAATCGATTTCGTCAAAAATAGCTCGTTATTTTACTTTAAATTATCGTTACTCGAAATGAGTTTTTGTCGCATTTGGATCGAAATATTACATTTTATGGCAAACACTGCAAAAAACTATCTGCTAGAATCCTTTCCTCTCTTGCAGCGTCTATGTTCATACTTATGGTCATACACGCACGCCGTTTTAGGCATTACGCACCTGACCTGATCGATTCTTACCAAGGGGTATCGTATTACCCAGTTACTGGGTTGTGGAGGTCAGATAGGCAGTCGCTTCACGTAAAATACTGGTACTTTGCTTATGCCTATGAAGTTTCATTAAAATCGGTTCAGTCATTTCGGAAAATGAGGACTTAAAAGGTTGTATGAAATGTCGTAACGTGTAAACGCTCTTAAGTGCCTTTCATTTAAAGTTGGTTATTCGAAATGACAAATCGTAAAAAAGTGAAAAATCAAGAAGTGAAATCGTCTGTGAAATCTTTTACATTATAACACCACACGGAACTAACGTGACTTGGCCGTAATAGCGTAATAGCACGGGCAATTATTTATTGCCCGTATTACTACTGGCGGTTGCCAACTAAAAAAGAAAGAAAAACATTACAAATAGTGATGATAAAAACACTTATAGAAGACAATTTTTTTTTATTAATTTTCGTTTAATTGTTGTTATTAAAATCACTATTTGTAATGTTTCTCTTTCTATTTTTGTTTGTAACCGCCAGTAGTAACGCGGGCAATAAATCATTTCCCATACTTTCAACTGCGGTAGTAATACGGGCATTTTCTTCCCCGTGTTACTACTGGTAGTAAGAATGGTAGTGGCACGGGCAAGTCACGATAATTAAATAGGTGACAATAAAAAAAATAAAAAAACTAAGATCCTCAACTGAAAAGCAACAAAACACCTAATTTGAAAGCAGACAGCACATTGAAATATAAAATTATTAAAACATGGAAATAATATTTTTTAATTTTAAATCGTTTTCTCTATAAATCGCGACATATTATATCTTGGGACACAGGAAATACCCCACTATCCGCGTCTGTGCAAATTCGTTATCACTGCTATTCTTGTTAAATATATTCAAGTTCTAATTGTGATTATGTTCCACAAACTACTCCGGCGTTTTATTAATTTAATATTAACATTTGCATATTGGTGTAGTATGCATGTTCATTATATTTACATTTGTTATGATATGGCTTAAAAAAATAATTAGAAAGACTTTTAAAAGCAGTGGTAGGAAGCACTTCTGCATTTCTTCACTTTGCCTGTGTGTCCTGTTTTTTTTCCAGAAAAGTTTCATTTGAATTAACTTAATTTGAATACGAGCTCACTTGAAACGAGAGTTTGAAAGCTAAGTAGAAATGGTTTTATTGCATACTAGCTGCGCCCCGCGGTTTCATCCGCGGAAACCGGGACAAAAAGTGTTAGCCTATGTGTTAATCCAGGGTATAAGCTGTCTACATACCAAATTTCATCAAAATGAATTCAGTAGTTTTTGCGTGAAAGAGTAACAAACATACATTCTTACAAACTTTCGCGTTAATAATATTCGTAGAATGTATTAGATAGGTGCAAAGAAATAAACATGTGGTTAAAGTGTGAACTTAAAGACAGTTCACACTTAACTATACGCATTCGTTAAAAATAATGTTTATATAGTATGGAAAGAAAAATTGTATTTGTTTGTTGTAGGGACATGACATGCTTACAAAATGCCAAAATAATAAACTTTTGTACAATGCCTAACAATTGTATTGTATTGTATTGTATTGTATAGCGGGCTAGTTTCCGCAACTCCACGTCTAAAGCGCGTATTTTGCGTACGGGTGGGAACATTACTCCAACCACCCCAGCTCCCCGAGAAAGGCCAGCAGCCCCTTGGTGTTGCTGACGATCTCGCGGAGAGTACCTGGGTTACCTAAGTACTTGCCTAACAAATATTAATAAATAGAATAGGATGGAACGAAAAACCTGACAGCTTGCACGTCGTGAATGTGACAAGCAGGTTAACACTAAGTATAATGCTGTGCTATAGGGGTCCACAGCACATTGCTGGATTTCAGTGGTCACCAGTGAAGAAAAACGTACTGTGACTTCCGTATGTTTTCTTCACGGGTGACCACAGATAACATAAATCAATATATATAAAAAATCAATGCCACTTATCGTTGTAATTTTATAACTCAAGAACGGCTGGGCCGATTTAGCTGATTTTGGTTTTAAAATGGTTCTCGTAGTCCAGGGAAGATTTAGGGTAGGGTAGGGTAGGGTAGGGTTGGGTAGGGTAGGGTATGTAGGGTAGGTAGGTAGGGTACATAGGGTAGTTAGGTAGGTAGTGTAGGGTATGGTAGGTAGGTAGGTAGGGTAGGTAAAAATTGCATTGCAACGCATGCCAGGGACGGCTAGTAAGAACATAAAATACTAGTGCTTGATTTTACCCTTTTTAAGATCGTTTCTTCTTCTTATTTAATTCATCCCTTGGGTTTATGTACTAAAGAGAAGTAACTGAATCTAACATCATGATCAGAGATAATCGTTCACGTAACAGCCAATTTGGCCGCTTTGCCCTGAAATATGGCATATCGTGAACGTACAGAAGGTTAAAAATAATTTGTATTCAGAGTTCAGCTGTTCTAGTGTCTCTACTGAATCATTGGTAATATATAGGAAATGTTCTTCAGCTTATTTATGTAAATGAAAAATCATTAAACTACTCGTATATTCCATGGGAGTTTTTATAAATCGGACTTTTAATTTTCCACTTAATTTGATGTCGCACTAACTGGCAAAAAACTAGGCATAAACTCTCTTTGTTATAAAACAAAACAAATTTGAATTATAACAAAATATATAGGTACCAATAATTAAGTTTCCTTTTGTGTATATTGATGGTATATCGAGATTTAGCGAGCATGTAGATTGTAGATAAATCAAGAAAAGTGTATATTGTTTCTAATCATTTGGCCAGTATCGGTAAAGAAGTTCTTGTAATTTTGTTTTTCCGATGGTTTGTAAGAAAATAACTGCATTTAAAATGTATGGCTAATCCTAACAATAATTATTTTTATCCCATTAAAAATGGAAATTAAAATAAGCTATACCAGTTTATTATAAATTTGGTGACTGTGGCTGACCGGGGGTAAAAGGACCAGGTGGCTTACCATGAAGTCTTAAAACATTATTGTTTCATTCTTATTCCAGAGTGGGAAAGAGACAGAGCTATTCAGGTCATCTAGCTCTATCTCTTTCCCACGCTGGAATAATATACCCCTCAGTACTCAAGACTGTCAAATAATATATACTGTGTTAAGTTGCCTTTCTGCGTTTCTGCCATCAATGTGAAAGCTTCAGATCAGAAGTTTGTCTAGTTAATGGGCCACTGTGTGTATAAGTCGTGGCCATAGTTTGTTAACTAGGCCCTCGGATTGTTAGTGAGGATAGTTGCTCTGAATCTATTGTTTACGTGATTTATTGGCTGCTAAACTAATGGTTTTGGTTCGTATATGCTTAATTAAGGTACTAGTATATACATAGTTATTTGGTAAAGCACCGAAAACCTCTCAAGACTATGTTACTAACATCATACTCATAAACGTTTGTTCTGTGACTTTTAAAAATTCGTCAGATTTAGAATCAGATTATCATACAAAAATAAAAATATTTAAATTGAACGCTCTAAATTTTACGAAGTCTATGCTCCCGCTATTGTACTATCGCTTTCTTTTGCTTCGCATAGACTTCGTAACATTGAACTAAAATGTGTTTGACGAATTTTTAGAAGTCATAGAACAAAAATTGTTGCTTATGATGTTAGTAACGTAGTCCTGAGAGGTTGTCGGTGTTTTACAAATAACCCTGTATAGTTAGTACCCTAATTACACTAAAACTAAGAGACAGTGAAATGAAACTCCGTTCCTAACACGACCCTCTGGTAGAATACCTAAATATATTTTTTCACTTTTTATCAACTCTCGGTTCTCAGCCTAGCGTTGAAAATGCAAGAGCGTCCTTACATTAAAATTTAGGTATTTAAGTTTGATCAAGTGTTACTAAAAACGGGGATAAATTGTTGGAAACACAAAAGTGAAAAACGGGCTGTTAATATAAAGAGATATTAGATAGTACTACGTATTGGCTACGGCGTAGGCGCCACTGCTACGAAACATACATTTATGAAAAACATCTCCGAAAAAATATTTCAATGATTAGGAAGGTAAGGGAGAAATTCAACTTAATCACATAATTTTGTACTTATAATCATCAGCTATCATTATTATGAAAATGTTAAAGAGAAAATTACACTTTCGTTCTGCAAAAATTTCTGGAGATAAACCGTTTATTTATTTAAAGTTTATGTTCATAAAGTATTTATGTTTCAGGTACGAGAAAATACACAGAAAATATGTACATCCTAAATGTGGCAGCTATGAAATTGTGTATTTATTCAGTGTGAGAGGAACCACATTGTATTTGTGAATTCTACTGAAGCTGAAATTTCCATTCAAGGAAAAAATATTTGAATACGTTGAAATTTTAATTTTTCCCATTATATTCACGGAGCATTCTATTCAAAATACTGTATGAAAATACAATATTTATTCGTTACTATATACATTATATAAAAACTGAAATGTATGAATAAAATAACGTGCTTCCAGTAATCCAGTTTATTGGAGACAGCGATGACAGCCGCAACATCTGTCATCCGCTACCAAATTGACAACGCATAAAACAATACCAGCCAGTATATATGTATATGGCCAGTACATACATTACACCCTCACCCTTAATCAAGAACACCTATAGATTTACAATAAATAATAGACTTAAAAACTAACAACTGATACAAACAAAATAAACTTTAAACAACTTCATAACAGAACTACACAAACAAAATAAACTTAAATGTTTCTACACCTTCATCAGAACTTATATCTAGCTGGCTTATCAATCCGGCATTGGCGAACGGGACGAGACTGGGGCGGTTCAGGAGTAAGCAAGGAAGGTTCTGTTGTGCTCTGAACTGGCTCTTCAATGCAGTCTTCGAAATGCTCTCGTTCTTCATTATCCGGATATGTAGTCGCTGTGGCTGAACCATCGCACCGCAGACTAGGCGGTTCCAGTTCCTGAGTTACCACAACTGTTCCCGACCTCTCACCAACCGGGCTAGATGAAGAAGGACAGATTAATGAACTCTGTATCCGTTGTTTAAGCTGATCTACATGTTTGTGGAATTCTCTGCCTAAAGCATCTACTACCTTATAATCGGTGGTGCCCATTCTCTCAGTGACCGTCCCAGATACCCATTTATCCTGTCCACGATACTGACGCAGCCAGACTTTATCCCCTGGATGCAATTCACGAACCCCCCTTGCGCCGTACTTTTGTTGAAATTCCTGAGCATCCCTAACTTTTTTGTCTGCACTCGGTCTAAGAGCGTCGAATTTTGTACGCAACCTGCGACCGAACATGAGCGACGCCGGTGTTTCGCCTGTGGTACAGTGTTGCGTGTTTCTATAGTACAGCAGAAATTGATTTAAACATAAATGTATGTCCAAGTTTTCTCTAATAGCTTTTTTAATGGCTCTTTTAACAGTATGTACTGCGTTTTCTGCTGCACCGTTTGAGGCAGGATGATATGGCGCTGAATAAATATGTTCGATGCCGTTCGACTTTAGAAATTGTGTTAACTCGTGACTAGTAAATGGCGGCCCGTTATCTGAGACTATTTGTTTCGGCAAGCCAAAACGAGCAAATACGTCACTTAAAACTCTGATCGTGTGGTTAGCCGCTGTACTAGGTACTTGACAAACTTCAAGCCACTTGGTCCTGGCATCAATCAGTACTAAAAATATCCGTCCCGCGATAGGGCCTAAGAAATCAACATGTACGCGAGCCCACGGTCTATCTGGCCATGCCCATGGACAAGGCATATGTCGAGGCGGCGCCTCACTCTCAGCAGCACACACACTGCAACCACGGCACGTTTTTTCAATCTCCTCGTCCATACCTGGCCACCACACATAGCTCCTAGCAAAAGCTTTAGTTTTGACCATACCCATATGAACCTCATGTAAATCAGTTAGAACCTTTTTTCTGCACACACCCGGTATGACCACCCTAGGGCCCCACATCACACAACCTAATTCCTCGTACAATTCTTTTTTGCGATTAAAATACGGTTGGAGCGATTCAATTTCATTATCAGACGGCCATTCGTCGCGGATATATCTTAGAACTCGGCCTAACAACTGGTCTTGGCTCGTCTGTCTTTTAATCTCATTATAATCTAATAACATGGCATTTTGGGCAAAATGTAAATATGATTGTTCCGGAATTTTATTAGGTTGTTTACCAGCGGAAAAAGCTGGCAACCGCGATAACCCATCTGCCCCATTCTGCTTTGAAGTAACATACTCGATATCATATGTATAAGCTGACAATTTAATAGCCCACCTTTGTAACCGGCTTGCAGCCATCGATGGTATACCCTGTTTAGGCCCAAAAATGGTGACCAATGGCTTGTGGTCCGTGCGTAGTGTAAAACGTCGCCCGTATAAATACTGGTGTAATTTTTCAAAGCAGAACACAATAGCTAACGCCTCCCGCTCGATTTGTGAATAATGTTTCTCAGCCGCGTTAAGCGCGCGTGACACAAACACGACAGGTCGCTCTCGCGCTCCGTCAGTGCCACTATAATTTAGCTCGCACATCTGACTTAGTACTCCGCCTATGCCCCTCGAGCTCGCATCACAAGTTAAAAACAAAGGTTTATCAGGTTCGTAATGAGCAAGGACATCGGCACTGATCAAAATATTTTTAACTCTTTTAAAAGCTGACTCACACTCATTGTCCCAGTTCCAAATAACTTCCTTCTTTAATAACCTGTACAAAGGTTCCAGTAAGTTGCTCAAGTTGTTTACAAATTTTGCATAGTAATTGATTGTTCCTAAAAAGGCCCTCAAATCGGTAATATTTTCTGGGCGGGGTATATTTAATATACCTTGCACCTTTTCTGGGTCCACTTTAATTCCATCGGCACAAATAATATATCCCAAATATTTAACCTCATCAGTCATGAACACACACTTCTTTTCCTTTAATTTCATTCCATTATGATATAATCGCTCTAAAACTCTCTCTAAAATAACTAAATGTTCCCTAACATTGGGTGATCCAATAATAATATCATCGAGAAACACTTCTACATTTGGAATATCATTTAAGAGATTCGCCATAATTCTTTGGAATATTCCTGGACTTGACGATAAACCGAAAACTAATCTTTTATACTTAAAAAGTCCCTTGTGAGTATTAATAACTGTACAATTATCAGGGTCATCCAATTCAATTTGATTATATGCTTGTGTTAAATCAATTTTAGTAAATACTTTAGCCCCGTTTAATTTAACCAATAAGTCATTTATACGTGGTAAGGGATATTTGTCTACCAATAATACTGGATTTATCGTTATTTTGTAGTCAGCACAGATACGGAGTCCACCATCAGCCTTACGTACTGGTACCATTCATCCTTACGGCGTTTGCAAAATGCAGATTTTCCTCCGAAAACAAACGTTGCCTGATCGACTCGCTTCGCAACCCGCACACTAACTGGTCCCGTAAATTATCCTCTAAAACCGATTTAAATTCACAGAATTTAGACATCTTTTTTAATTCTGATATGTACTGTGAAATCGATTCCCCGACATTCTGCCTTCTTTGACGGAAACGATATCTCTCCGCCATGAACGACGGCTTGGGTTGTAAATGGTCCTCCATTAGCTTCACCACTTGTACATAAGTTTTTGCGCTTGGTTTGTCTGGACTTGTTAAATTACTAAGCAATTCATACGCTTCGTCACCCATAGCCGCAATCAAGGTTGGTAGCCAAAATTCTTGCTTAACTTGATTCACCATTAGGAACATCTCCATTCGTTCCACATACATGGTCCAGTCACCCGATCTTAAATTAAATTCTGATAATTTCCCGATCGACATTTCTAAAGAATTTTTCACGCTTCCCTTTTTTTATCCTCGTCGCCAGTGAAATGTATGAATAAAATAACGTGCTTCCAGTAATCCAGTTTATTGGAGACAGCGATGACAGCCGCAACATCTGTCATCCGCTACCAAATTGACAACGCATAAAACAATACCAGCCAGTATATATGTATATGGCCAGTACATACATTACAAAAACTACAAATAATAAAACGTTAAGACTAAAAGTAAGTAACTAAATGCATAAACGACGACAACAATACAGGACACTTAGGCGTCAAAGTACTACTCCGCATCGCTGTCATCCGGGTACGTGCCCAGAAAACTATCAGCATTGCCACGGTGAATGGCAATGCTTTTTAGCCAAAGAAAAAGCCAGCCTCCTGATAAAAAACAAAATCGAATTTCTCGAAATATTTTCTTGTCCATTCTCAATTAGCTCATTCCTTTTTCCCCATGAAAGTAGAAATTTCTTTTGCTTCATCCAATTTAATGCATCTTGCAAACTTAACTTACTGAAATAAAACTAGGTAAATAAGGATCCCTTATACTTGTATTTTGTTTTACTTCAGTCTGCGATGTTTTTCCTTTCTTTAAAATAATTACTTGCTGTGTTGCTTGTAATATGTCTGTGTTTTCTATTGACATTTTAAGTTCATCGTAACGTTAAATCATATAATGAGTATCACTCAAAGATGTCCAATGGATACACTTATTCCGTTGGTTAGGTGACCCTAAGTGGACCTACAAAAGGAGACTTCAAACAAAATCAAACTCAATCGTCTGTCATGTATTGCTGCCTTTATACTCTCTGTAAAAGGCACACATAACCGTATCCCACAGATGCATGAACAACCCTTAGTACAGTCCAACAAACAGATTAGTTAAGCAACAACTTGAAGTATATTTCAAGTTTTAAACATCACACTATAAAAATGATTATCTTATAGTTAAATAGTGCCAGACGAATATTTAACTTAGTCACAAAGTAAAAGTTACAGGGCTGTATATTATAAGAAGCCAATCATTTTTGTCACATTAAACGTATCACTATGTCCTCTATCAAAGCATATTAAACTTAAACAAAATAAATCTTATGCATGTATCCGATTCATTATTTGGCCCGTTTTACCTGTATACCTAACAATTTTATCGCCTGTACTTATTTCGAATATCGGGATCAGACAATACAATAGAATTCTACCCGCGCGTCTAAATTTCTATCCACCAGGACAGCAGAAGACGTGAGGAGGTCGCACGTACGCCGCCGCGAGGGAAATCTACTCCTCCGCTTATTATTTATATACCCTTTTGTTACTTGCGGAGGTAGTCGCTAAATAATACAATGATACCTGAACACTTGGACAATCGAATTATGAGTAAGTTTCCGTGGCATGTGTTTACATAAAAAAGTTGTAGTTAGGAAATAAAGTATACGATAACTACATTGTCTCTTTTGATCCGGGTTTTTTATACTACACTGTTATGACATGTGTCTGTTTATTTTACCCTAGTATTTTAAAGAAAATACTTGTACATTGGACAAATATTTTTAAGTCTAAATATAAAAGTAAACCGCACCTTCTCAGTCTATGTGTGTCTCAGTAAAGTGTCCCATGGACAAAGTTCTTCAGTTTGATATGTGGTATTTTTTAAAGGTGCTGTACAGACCCTTGAAATACGACCTCAAAACTCTCATACAAGCTCTATTAAACATGGTCTGCAGATAAGCACCTGCACCAGCATGATAAGTCATGATTAAAATGGTGAATCCGACATTTTAATCATGGCTGACTAAAGGTGAGGCCTGTTGCTAGCTGATGTAGACAAAAACTGTCGCTAGTCGTTTATTCATCAATACATCCATCCATTGTTTGAATTTTAGTTACAATTTAATTTAAATATTGTGATTTAAAGTGGACTTTTTTCCTTCTTTGACAATGAAAGAGGACTTTTAATTGGTGATATTAAAATAGTTTGGTCGTAAGTTTATTAATTCAGTGTCATTTCTTAAGTGAATAAGTTGTAAAATGGTAAAGTTAGGTAGTTTAGTGACTAGTTTCAGTATTGGTAAACTATTTACAGACTATTTGACCTATTCAAGTACCACAAAGTAGTTTCACAAATATTTACAATAGTATGAAATTAACGAACACGACTTTCAGACTTACGAGACTTTTCCACAAAGTCTACTTTAGTTTTTTGCTAGTCTTGTAAAACCTTCTTAGAAAAGCAATGATGAGTTAATTAAAAAGCTACGCTATCAAATATTATGTTCTTACGGATCTGACACCTGATATGGCGCTATTCTTCCTCACTCAAGTCGGAGCCTTCCCGAATTATGTATTTTCAATAATGTAATGTAGGTATACAAGGCTTGCTCAGACGGGAGACTTTTAATGATGAAGAACAAAAATCTCCAATAGCAGCCTTGCCAAATATGTAGGCGTCGACAGTCAGTCCATGAATAAGATGTAATAGCAGTCTATTACATCATAGACTTAAGGCCCGGACTCCACCAAAGCGGGGAAGAGCGGAGCGGAGAGGAGATGTGTGGAAACCGACCAATCAAATTGGTTGAAAACTACATCGCGTCTGTCATTTCTCTTGTTTGGCCGAATCTTGCACATCTTTTCTCTGCTCCGCTCGTCTCCGCTTTGGTGGAGGCCGGGCCTTAAGCTTCATTTGGTTAGACTGAAAGCCGACTCGAACATAACTGGGATAAAGGCTAGGCAGATATTGATGACGAAAAAAGTACTCAAAATAAACTAACTCCCTTGTCTGTGCAAGCCTTTATTTATGCTTTTTGCTTCGAGAGACGAGAATTTCGCCGAATTTGTTATTTAAGGTGTTCATTACGGAAAATAATATTTTAGTAGAATTTATCTTGAAATGAATATTTGATTACTAATTACATAAATCCGATGTTGAAACTTGAAGAAATAAATGCCCAATCTCTTGAACATAAGTAGGTAGGTAACTAGGTGTATTTATGATGGTTTCAAGCTCAACTTTTCCTAGTGAGATTTTAGATCTTGTTACTCTTAGACCAGGGTAGCAAAGCACAAAAGTGAAGAAGCCAATATAATCAGCAGTGACAAGGTTGCCCATGATGTTAGAATAGAATGGAATAGAAAATAATAGAATAGTAAATTCTATAAACTGATTCAATTTATTTCAGCCAGCTACCAGGATCATAGAAACAAACAGGCAGTCGAACCGAACACAATAAACAGCGTCATCGAGCGCACGGTACATTTATAAACCGCTCCAATTCATTACGGACGGACGCAAATGATTGAATTAACTGCCCTACTGGGACAACAGGATAATGTGACGGTCGTGATGAATGTACTGACGCAAAGAATTAAAACAATACAAAATTTTCATATAACTGTCGGTATGTATTCAAAATGATTGCTGTAGGTAATTATCATTCATTGTTACCTGATAATAAACCAAATATTATGTTTTAAAATTGTGCTGTTGGATTTTCAGCTCTCGATTCAATGCTTAAAGTTAAAATTTCAACAGTGTTCATTTTAGGCGTTTTTAGGGTTCCGTAGTCAACAAGGAACCCTTATAGTTTCGGTATGTCCGTTAAGTGGGCTTTACAAGTATACGAGTAATAGTCGACCAATTGTATTTGACTCGAAAATTTCGAAAAACTACGTAGAAATATCGATAGATGGCGCTAAGCGTCAGTTGTACTAAAAATGAGTCTCATTTGCAGATCATATATGGTGGTTTTTATAAATATTGGTACGGAACCCTTCGTGCGCGAGTCCGACTCGCACTTGGCCGGTTTTTTTTAAGGCATCGCCTTGTGTTAGTAGAAACTGGTTGAATTATACAGTTATTCCGTCAAAGCGACGTCGATAATCTATTGTAGGCCTCTTAAACACCTATTAATTTATTGCTGCTTGAATAACGAAACACGCTTTATTTTATTATACGTGTATCACAATACTTTTCCAGCATCTTTGTAATATTTTGTAACAAAAATTTTGACACGTATATATCATGCAATATCAAACGTAAACAGTGAAAATTCGTTCCACTTTGATTTGATCTTTACCCTTTACAGAACAAAGGTAAAATTGGCTCAAAGAAAATATTGGTAGTAAACATAATTTTGCACGTCATACTTTCATTTTCTTCGAAGAACGACCTTAAAGCTTTTAGCGGTAAGTCTGTAATGTTTTTATTAGGGCTCCGGGAGCGAACCGGGGAAAATGTCGGAATGGAATCGACAGCGAACCGTATCGAACGGAAACCGGGGTATTAGTGAATGATACATGTTGCGTGGAGTCTAATCGGTTGGATTTTGTTAGGTTTACCGCTAAACCTAGTTTAGCTTGGTTTCTCATCATTTTTAGATTTTGTTGGGAATATTTGACTTAACGTCGTTTTAGCGCCAAGTCGTGACAAACCAACTCCCATTATTTATTTATAACATGACTTTATATATTTTACGTAAAATCTATACATCTGTACAAATAAATAAAATTGAAGTGTCTGTTTGTTATATTAAAATAACCGCCTTTTATTACATGCATATGAATGTATATACGGTACATATACCAAAATAACTTTTTTTTTTATGTCTGTCTGTTTGTTCTGGCTAATCTTTGGAACGGCTGGATCGATTTTGACGAGACTTTCACTGGCAGATAGCTGATGTAATAAGGAGTAACTTAGGCTACTACTATTTTAGAAAATTTCTTATTCCACGCGGACGAAGTCGCGGGCAACAGCTAGTATTATATACATTTATAAATTAAAATAACCTGAATTTACTAACTTAACAATAAACTTAAACATTGCGTAAAAAAATTGGTTGCCTGTAAAGTCGGTATACGGGCGAAAGTTTTACGTGACAACGACTTTGAGTGGTAAAATAATTTTAATGTGAATATTCATTCGTATAGTAGGAAGAAGGATGAAATAATAGTAACAATTTAAAACATTTATTTGCGCGTGCCTTTCACTTTTTATGTCTGTCTCTCTCGCTCTTAGGCGGGCTAACCATGCCCGAGTGGAAGGGACGCGTGCCTCTCACTCGCTCTCATTGTGAGCGCATAACGTGAGCGGAGCGTACCGCAGTTTCTTGAAGTGTCACCCGGCAAACCAATTTATAAGACGTTGTCACGTCAAAAACTCCTCAACGGTGTCAATTGATAATATCCCCAAGAGACTGGCAGCGCAGCGTTGCCACGTTGTATGGAAACACTAAGCTTCTGGCCAAGGTAAAACACAGCCCTTGGGTAAACATTACCAATTATAACATTAGTTAAAATTATGAAAATGTTACAAACATATTTTATTTTAATTTTATTACAGCTTATCTCGTCCCAAAACTTTTATTGTGTCATAGTAAATCTGATATAATATTTTGCAACAAAATCCTGTATGTTAATGATTTAATTAGCATAAAACGTAATTTAAATTCAGTGATAATAGTCAATCAGTTTGATTATAATGTCTATGATTTTATTATGATTGGTTTTCGAATTTATTTGATTGGTATTCGGTACAAACTAAATCTAGCTTATCCGAGCGATTACGATCCTCTGTTTATCGAAAAATAAAACGTTTTTGTTGTATTTGTTAGTAGCTAGGCGCCGGAACTTCGCCCGTGTATCTGGTTTTAAGTGATATTTTTTTTGACGGCACGGTTGGCGCAGTTGTTGAGCGAACGACTGCTGCGCTGCGTGTAGTAGTAGTAAGTATTTGTATGGCCTACAGATAGTTGTTCCGGGTCTGGCTGTTTGTGTATGTGAATTTAAATGTTTGTACCCGCACCCACGATACAGGCGAAATTCCTAGTGTGGGGCAAAGTTTTTATTAAAAAAGTAAGTATCGATAAATTCACTAAAACTAAGTATCGATAAATTCACTAAAAGTAAGTATCGATAAATTCACTAAAATATATTCCCGATACTAATTAAGCTGAGCCATAGTTAAATAAATAATACCTAATTCACAGGGGAACAAAACTGAGCAGCTTATTATACTCTAATGTTTTAATACTCGACTTAAACTACCACGTAGGTGCAATAAGTGCAATGCAGTTTATCTGTTTACATCTGGACGTAGTTTTTCCACAATCTCTTAATAATTCTGTTAAATCGTCATACTCATTAAAATTCAACAATCTAAAATAATTTCATTACTATCCAGTAATATTACACATCGAAACAAAAACATATCATGCTTAGAATAGATTTAAAATTAATCAGCGTTTACTAAACAAAATCATTTTTTTTTTTTTTACCATTTACCCAAATCAAAATTTCTATAAAAAATGTAGAATTTTGATTTGGGTTTGAACAGACGGATGACAGCACATCAAGGTGCCGGAAACTGTCTGTGATTTTTCCAAGCAATCTTGAACCTAATTCTTTTACGATAAAGTTAAAAATCTTTTAAAGAAATTTCACAGATTTGCGTCTGAACTATCTGGCAGAACTACGCTCCATTGTCTTAGATACTTCAGTGAAAAAGGCATCCATGAAACTTCTCTTCTCCTCGTTCTTCTTTCACCGTTTTAAAACATCACAAATATCACACAAAACATCTACGCGAGTTGAAAGGAAATTAAAGTTAGTTGAACCCATATTTGAATGTTGTTGGAAGAAAGTCGAAAAGTAACAAGTACAGATAGTAGCAATATAATTTAAGTTTAAAATGGCCGCCAACTTACGAAGCACGAAACCGCGCAAACTGTTGTCGTAGTGATGTAACTTTGCATCCCGTCAAGTGTGAGAATCCCGGGAATCTTAAAGTAGAAAATTATTTTAAAGACATGATTTGCGGTATTCCTATAGGCATTAATACAAGGTGTGGTTTTGCATCCTCGTAAATTCTTGTAAAATTATCACTTGAGGAAGAAGATTTATGAATGAACGATAAGATACCAATAGTTTCACAATCTCAAAGAGTAAAGGTTTCTTATTATTTATATTCATCTTAATTGTACTTGTACTTGTTTTTGATCACAAAAAAAAATGCAACTTTACAGCGCCGTAGGCCGAACATCATTTTATTTTTCTTTTTACTCGGAAAAATATAAAACGATGTTCATATACTTTTTAGTTGAAACAATTTATGAGAACCAAGTTCAACAGGATTGTGTTACAAAAGTCAAAGTCAAAGTCAAAGTCAAAGCATTTATTTCAATTAGACCATTACAGGCACTTTTGAAAGTCAACAAAAACAAAATAAAACGCGAAGCTACAGTCCCAGTCACAAGGCATAATAACTTGTGAAAGTACTGTAGTTGCCCATTCCGTAGCGTAGATCTCTATGGAGAAGAACGGGCAAGCAACTCCATGGACACTCTTTTAAATCATTAAAATATGTTACAAAATCTTGGTTACATCATTCATGTTAAGAATTACAAATATGTTGAAACAATGTAGAAATACGGGCAAGTTAAGAGCGTCCAGAGTAAAAGATTAAATCAGTAATAAAAAAATAAAGTAATTAAAATAAACCGTGGCAGCTAAGAGATGACCAGTCACAACTGACAGCGCCCGTTCACGAACATGACGCATGTATCAGCCATCATTCAACTCAACCATTTTGAAGGGAACTAAACGACCCGACACACCCGCCACCATCAGCGTGACATTTAAGTGAGCATGACATTCACTCAACCACCAGGGTAATTTCGCGTCAATGAAAGATTTAGTTACTCATTAAATAGTGGCTTTACAGTACATGGTACTCACACATGTGCTATGAAATTATATAATACTAAGAGATTGAATCTATACAATGCAAATATATTTTTACAATCTTCTGCAGCTTTCACAATAACTTCACTTTCTAATTCTGATGATTCCGATTGCCCCTATGGTTGTGGAGCAGGACCAGCATTGAGCCAAGCATTTTTATCATCAATATAATCCCCCAACTTATAATATGCTTGCCTACATAGTGTGCGTTTTATGCAAGATTTAAATTTCGTTTCATTCAGTTGTAGAATGTGGGGAGGTATTTTATTGTAACATTTTAAACAGTACCCCATGAAAGATGAGTCTACTTTAGCTAACCTGAAACCTGGCTGAACTAGTTGGTCTCTGTTTCTAGTATTATAGTGGTGCCGGTCACCTCTTTTACTAAATAAATGCAGATTTTTTCTAACGTACATGATGTTTTCATAGATGAATTGACAAGGTACCGTCATGATGTTAATTTCCTTGAACAGTTCTCTTAGAGAATCGCGCCTACGTAGATTATATATGGCCTACCTATCGAGTGAATTCTAGGAATCCCGGCACAGTATCTATTAAAATGCACACCACTACGTCGTACGTGGCAGCTGGGACTGGGACAAGTTTGTACTGCAAAAGAGACCAAAATGTACATTTTATAATTAAATTATTCGAGTAAATACGTTCTTAATAATATGGTATGTATTGAATGAGTTCCATGTAGATTCCTGTTTTATTTTAAGGTTAATTCAATTTTGTATAAAATACTTATCATACTTATTAAGTTTTAAGAGTCACTATAAAATAAAAGGTAAACTTTATATAATAAAACAAAAAATTACTTTAATTAGCGTCAGAAATACTTTACTTAATGTTCCTTTAATGATTGATTGTTTATTTGGAAAGAAAAATAAATAAAACTGATACAAACCAATCGAAAGGACCAGGAAAACATGACACGAGCGGAATAACAACTCAACGAAATGCCATAAAGATTGCAACATTGCACTCGAGAACCTACCTACAGTAACTAGCACCATCGTTTCTGACCCAATTCCCTCAAAACATTACTGAAACTTGCCGGAGATGAGCTGCTGAAACTATCTAGCTTTCTTATCACTAATTCAGCATGGATATACTGCTCTTTGTTTATTTGTGTTGGCGTGTGCTGTTTAAACTTATAGTTGTTTATGGTACCTTAGTAGTTTCTCTAGCAAAAACTTTAAGAGAACAACACTAATAAGAAGATCACAGCCCAATTCTTAAAAGCCATCGCGAGTAGCCAGCTAAATGAATTGCTTACTAAATTCATACACTACGCATATTTGCCGTGTATGGTCTTTTCATACAACTATTGACTGTTTGTTTGAACCAAGGCAAGCGCTCTACTGATAGGTTTTCCTACGCACTCCGTGAGATCAAGAAAACAACGGACCTCAAAACTGCGCTAGTCACGTATTACGCGTATGCCTACGCATGGCTGAAATATGGTGTCACATTATGGGGCAATAGTCTAGACGCGCCCACATTACTGACCCTACAGAAAAAGTTGGTTCGAATTTTAGTTAATATTGAGGAGACCGAGAGTTGTAAACCACACTTTCAAGAACTCAAAATCCTCACACTACCATGCCTCTATATATTCGTAAGTTAATGTGTAAGTTTGTACGCAGATATCCGGAATTCTTCACCAAAAGAGAAGAAATACAAACTAAAATTACACTAAGACACAAACATAGACTAAACATACCTACTTCACGACTTAAAATGCATTCCTCAAGTACCTACGTCATGTCAATAAACTACGTTATATGTCTACGTTATATAATAAATTACCTGAAGAAATTAGGAACATAACTAGATATAGCACTTTTATGAATAAATTAAAACTTTTTCTAATAGAAAAAAGATATTATAATATAAATGAATACCTAACTGATAAAATATGAATGCATTGCAATAATTTTAAATACTTTTAATTCTTTGAAATAACCATTTTATACTTTGAAATAAGTAAAATTATTGCAACTTATCATTTTACCTGTCCACGGAATATGTGCCCTAAAGTATGTTATAATATAAGATAATGGTGTAACAAAAAATTTGATCTCAATAATTATAAATAAATATCTACTTTAGTTAATATAATACTGTTGATCTTAATAATTGTAAATAAATAACTGTAATGCTTTTGATCTCAATTTTAAAATAGAATATTTTTAAATTGGCATGTTGCCTTATGTTACTACAGTGTAGACATATATGACGTTGTTTTTGTGTAATTGCATGAATAACTAAGTAAGAATGTCACTATTATTTCTATAATGTTAATTATAATTAGAAACGGTTACTTACCATTTAATTATATTATTTTAATTTTAATATGTATATTGCTGTGCCCTAACAGGGTCTATATTGTACTTAGCTCTAAGCATTTTTTGTAACAGCCTATAAACACTATAGAATGCAAGTAAATTGAATATGAATATGATTGTTATTTATTTCATCATGAATGACTGCTCAAAAACACGGTGATAGAAGAAAACATTTGTCCCAGAAATAAAACCAAAGCATACAATAAATGTGACTATCAATCCACAATGGGGCCCGCTTGGTAGGTACGATCCAATCCTTCATACAGAGATCAAGCCTGTGTCCCAGCAGTGGGAACGTTGTTATGCTTTAATCACAATCTATGTAGTAGCATCAATCGGATGCAAATTCACAAACAATTGCTTCTCAAATATCAAAGGTAGTGAGAGATTAGTGGCGCAGGATCCATCGGTAACGTGAGGATTTGTAATGTTGTAGCCGCTTTGAGGAATCAGACCTTAGGAGAAATGTCTAGAAGCTATCATAACAGAGCTGTAAAGGTCGCTGAGTACTGGCCGGATAAAATCTGAGTTATCGATTCGAAAGGACGAAGAACAATTGGCAAAATGGTATTTTTCTTATTTCATAAATTTAACATGCTAAGCTCGCTTTATTATATTCAGAGACTCTGAATCAATCAATCAATTCAGCCTAGCATAGATCCCTGCTAGACATAGAATAATCCTATGTCTTTCAGTGAGAAACGGAGGACTTGTTGCTGTGGTGCAGCTTGAACTTTTCCAATCGGCGCCACAACGGCCGGTCCTGCATAATCCGCACTCAGTCTGACTCCCTTGTTTTAATTTTTTTTCTTGTCTTATTTTAAATTTAAGATTGTCGGTCAATCTAGCTGCGGCATCCCATCTTAATAAATGACGTATTTACTCATAATTTGTTTTGTACCAGAGCTTTACAGCTGTAATGGTGTATGTATGTTTAAATCCCTTGAGACTTCGGCCGTACCGGTTACATTTCCCTAACCCACCTTTTAAAAACGCAATCTCTAAAGCTTTACGAGGGATTTAGTGTCCCTTTTGAGCCCTTTGCATAAAGTAACGTGTGTCAAAGTAGCCGCAGTGTAACATGTCCGGCTTTGGAAAAAGGAACGAAAGAAAATCGCGGCAACACCATGTCTTAAGTATTTTTATTTACCTTACAGCGTTTAAAAACAGGGTCAGAATAAGAAAAAAAGACTAGTATTTACCATAATTTGAAAATTATGATACGATTGTAGACCCACCCCTACTTTGCATGTTTTAACGAAATGGAAAAAAAAAACATCAAGTTTATTTATATGCAAGTTTAACTTATTATAATAGACGTCAATTTTCGGGAGTAAATTCCCTAAATCAAAATTGCATCAACGTCAAACGACCACACAGACAAACAAAAAAACGTTTTTATTGAATGTTAAGATATAAAAATAAAAACGATACAGAGAGAATAATTGAACAACCTCAAATCGCCAGGTTATTAACGAATGTACGTATTGAACGATCTATCTCAAAAAACGAATCCCAAAAGCCAGGCATTACCCCAACTGCCGTACCACACAACTAGGCTACAACATAGACAGCTCTAAGATCGATTATTGGCCGTCTGGTGTCAGTATCGAGATAAATGACTCTCGATTCCAGCTTGCGACTCGACTCGGCTCCAGACCGCAACGTAATCTGCGCCCTGACGTATGCATCTTCACGTTACACCGATCGGAATAATTAGTTGATTGTCTTAGGTGGGAGAAATTTGTGTGGTAACGGTTACAATAAAATATGGTAATATTACTTACTTGAAAGCGAGAGGAGGCTTGGAGTGTAGGTCGCGTGTTGGCAAGCAAATAGAATCGAACCCGGGCACTACCGTATGCTTGTATTTGTCCGTATGACATAACGCCGTGTCGGCCACCTACATCTCAAGCAAACAGGCGTCAAACCGCTTCGCCGTAAACGCTCACATACAAAGCCATATGTTTGGATTTAAAACGGGTCGCAAAGCGCACCGCGCCGCCTGACGCACCGCATGAGCGTAACTGAGCACTTAAGCTGCCCAGAACACCTACCAGTCCAACATAAAACGAAAGTAGTGTTTCAGAACTGAAAACACTGATTCAAATCGCTAAACATTCTATACACACACAGAAACATAGTGTCGCGTACAAGATTGATGGCTGATGCTACCTTTGTCACGATTGATATAAATGGTCCCTGATAGCACCGGGCGGATTTATACCATTCACTATCACTGCCTGGACCTTATCTCGATTGTCTCTAAAGTATGTTGAGGGTATTCTATAACGTAAATACTACGATTAAAATCCTTACAGAGGTATGTAGAACTGCATTACCAACATTTCACCATTTATGTTGAAGTTGTATAATATATATAACAGATAGTTTGGGAATTTTGAGAGACTCTATCTACTGCCATCTAGATAATCCAAGCAAAGACGGCACGGTTGGCGCAGTGGCAGAGCGATTGGCTGCTGCGCTGCGTGTCGTGGGTTTGATCCCCGCACGGAAGAAATATTTGTATGACCTACAGGTAGTTGTTCCGGGTCTGGCTGTTTGTGTATGTGAGTTTAAATGTTTGTAAACGCACCCACGATACAGGAGAAATTCCTACTAAGAGGCAAAGTTTAAAAAAATAATAATGTGTGTACTAAGTGTCGTTCTTGAATTAATTGAATTTGGGTAAAATGAGCCTTTTATCAGAAGTTACTCTGTGAGTTCCCTCATGGAATAAAGGGGTCGGTCGATACTCGGCAATCAATTGCATTAGATCAACGAGTAGGTGTTTCGTCAAAATTAATTTATTATACAAAATGTAAAAAGGCTCGTGTTTATAAATCAATTATCGATTAGTTAAGGCTGTTATCATCATCGGCTAGCCTTTTCTCAACGATATTGAGGTCGGCTTCCAGTCTAACCAGATGCAGCATTTTATATGGAGCAACTGGGTTGTACTGGGTAATACGATAGCCTTTGGTAAGACTGACCCTCGGGCCACTGACTTCCAGTAACGACTATCAAATATCTACAAATGACCGCCGCACCAACAGCTTAACGTGCTTTCCGAGGCACTCAGGAAACTCGGTATGTAGAGGGTGGTCACCCATCCATAGACCAACCTAGGCAACCTTAATAAAGCTGTTTTATCCATCATTAAGATTTACACGTTAAAAAGTAGATAATTAAAATGTGTAAAACGTGCCCCTTACCACTACATATAATCTCCGTATAATATAAATAATTGCGTTGCTACAAGGTTTCCCGGTAAAACCACAATCCAGTTTTAATATAATAAAATAAGTAACAAAGATCAGTGTGGAACCTGGATAAATGATAAGCGTGTTTTTATCTCCAGATAAACTTTACAAGTGTTCGTCGCTTCAGGTGTAAACTAATTCTTAAATAACAGTTACAATAGGGATGGTGACACATTTTTTTTAATTGTCTATCGGGTAGATTATTAAAAAGTATTTGACACGTATTTTTTCTTTTTTCACGTAATCGTAAAATTACGGAGATATTTTGAGTTGAAATGGCGCATGACGTCACGGCTCAGTACATTTTATACCTAGTTGTGACGTAGTGAGCCCCCACTCTCCAACTATAATGCGTTTTAACTAAGTATTTTTTTGTTAACTTGATAAAACGAAAAATACGTATCTAATATTTTTGTATTACCTGATTGACGGACAAAATAGAATTTCGTTTTCTTTACCCAGTCATCATCCCTATTATCCACTTTCAGATGAAATACAAAGCAGAAAAATACCTGTGATAGGACCAGGGTTTCATGAAAACAAAGATTCCATTTTGTTTTCCTTCTAAAATATAAGACGGGAGAATAATGAAAAAAGCTTATCTTGGACATATTTTTAATAACAACAAAGTACTAATGCAAAAAATGACTACCTTCTCTGTTGTGCTCAATCATATTTCTTTTTTTTTTGTTTGAATTGAAGAGAAAATATAATTGCTTCAGTTGTTTTTAGGCACCTGTTTTGTAGTGGAATTATTTTTGTTTCAGCAAAACCCTGGGTTTTACCTGCTCGATCTGTCAAACTGTCAGCCGGGCTTGATGAATAGACGAAACATTTACTTAGAACGATTATAATATGTGTTTTGACCTTGAAGTTCAGAGGTTGGTAACCTACCTTTAAGTTGATTATAATATCACGACTGTAATCCCCAACGGAGAAGGTAGACGTGTTTGTGTTAAGAACAACCATTTTTAGAGTTCCGTACCCAAAGGGTCAAACGGGACCCTATTACTGACACTTCCCTGTCCGTCCGTCCGTCCGTCTGTCACCAGGCTGTATCTCATGAACCGTGATAGCCAGTTGAAATTTCTACAGATCATGATGATGATGCTATTGTAGCGACCACAAAAAGCAACATACTACAAAAAGTACTACAGCGCCATCTATGATGCGACGGAGGAACTAAGATCAATTTCCTACAAGTCGCAAGCAAAGTTTACATCGACTTTAGTATATATAGAGAAACCCGATAGCAACTATCGGGCAGTTGCCCGCCAGACATAACACCTGTCTGGCCGGAGGATCCTCCCTTTTCTATGGAGTATCGAGGAACTTTACACCCTGTTCCTCATACCCTTAAACTAGTGACTCCGAAATGGACGTCAGCGCAGCCTTCGAGCAACGTGACGTCATCATCATCACTTCCTCCAGCTTTCGAGCAGCGAGTCTCACAGCCAGCCAGCTTCAAATGGGAATTCCTGACCACCAGCATGCAGCGAAAGCACATTCCTGGTCAGTACCCTCAGCCTGTCATCAAGCGACCATGGCACAGCACACTGCACTTTCGGCCGATCGAGAGCGCATCTACCTCCCGGTCGACACCTCTCTAGCTGTCTGCCACATCGCGGCGCTGTACCACGTCCGACTCACTGGAGCAAACACAGCGCCGGCCCCGACTCACTGGGGTTCGCCTCATCACCGCAGACTATTCCGACTCACCGTGAACAATACGGCAACGAGCTTCCAACTGGCACGGCTAAATTCCTAAAAAGATGACTCATGCGACTATCGACCTCCGGTCTCCGGGGGGGAGTGATGTAGCGACCACAAAAAGCAACATACTACAAAAAGTACTACAGCGCCATCTATGTTGCGACGGAGGAACTAACATCAATTTCCTACAAGTCGCAAGCAAAGTTTACATCGACTTTAGTACATATAGAGAAACCCGATATCAACTATCGGGCAGTTGCCCGCCAGACATAACACCTGCCTGGCCGGAGGATCCTCCCTTTTCTTAAGGGTATGAAGAACTTTACACCCTGTTCCTCATACCTCTAAACTATCAACAACAAATACTAAAAACAGAATAAAATTTAAAACCAAAAAAAAACTGTTTTTTACTCGTTTTTATAAATAATGGTACGGAACCCTTCGTGCGCGAGTCCAATTCGCACTTGGCCGGTTTTTAAGTTTAAACATGTAACAAAAGGTAAGATTATTGCCATTAACTGCAAAACCAAACGCCTGCCTACACTACTAAGCATCAGAAACTCACAACGCTTTGTAATAACTTGAGACTAAACCCAGGACTCCGTGTACAGCAGTCGACCTTGCGACCATTACACAAATGCCTTATAGCACATCAGAACCATTTGATTAATGAAAAATAACACTTAACATCAAAACATTAATAAACCTGCACGGATTAAGTTACTCGATCATCGTTATTTAAGGTACCTTTCTGAGATCTGATCTTTACCTATATGATTTTTACACCGTTAACTTTAACGATTACCAGGCTGGCATAGGACCGTGGAGATTGGCACAAGAACAGTGAGGCCTATAGGTAGCTGTGGGTGAATTCAGGCTGCGGATGTTGATGATGATGATGACAACATCAGGTGGCCTACCATAACGTCTTAAAGCAGTATTGGTTTATTATTATTCCAGAGTGGGAAAGAGATGGCACTAGACGTCCTCTATAGCTCCGTCTCTTTCCCACAAAGGAATAAGATTTTAACAGTACTGCTTTAAGACGTTGTGGTAGGCTACGTGGTCTTTCCCGACTAAGTTTAAGTTATCAATAACATTTGTAACGGGATTTGGCTTCCAGTCTAACCAAAAGCATCTGAATATTAGTATTTAACGTAGAACGAATACTTACCTGAACAGCGGTGGCCCAGTGGTGGCAGCCCCGACTTACGAGCAGTAAGCCGTGGGTTTGAACCCAGGCAGGCGCATTACTTTGTGTAATTTATTTCATCACCGCTGCTCTCAAAACGGTGAGGAAACCGGCATGTCCTAGAACTAAAAAAATCGAAGACATGTGACATCTACCAACCCGCACTGGGCCCGCGTGGCGGATTAAAGCCCACTCTTTGAGAGGAGGCCTGTGTCCCAGCAGTGGGAACATTGTAGGCTACTGATGATGATGATAAATACTTACCTCACATTCTTAACACAGTAACTGAGTAACAAGATACCCCTTGCTAAGATCTACCCTCGAAAACATAACACATTAAGCTATTTAACGAAACAGCTCCATCAAGGAATCTGTGAAAATCGGACGGCGGCCGTCGACAGTGTTTATGTCGCAACATTTGGAGCCAGGCCAGTGGAATGTACCCTTAATGGAGTAATGGCACGAAGATGGATGCGATCACTTAAATGGATAAAAATAAAATTTAATTTATAAGTAAAATGTCGAGTCCTTTTAATGTTTTCAATGTTTTAGATCTTTTTTTTTGTCCATTAAGTTAATCTTGTTTTGTAGCAATCAATTAAGCCTTTAAAATGTTTTTATCGTGTAATTGGATGATTGAAAAGTCTTTATTTTAAGACGAGACTATCAAGTACATTATCAGCTTAACATTTTTTCACTGAAGGCTTTTATGAATCCTCTCTGCAAGTGGGCGTGGGCAGTTATCCAGCTTGCTGTCTCGGTGTGGGTTGGTGCATTTGACATGTAGTACGGTTGGTTACACTTTAATGGTAATACTTTGACTTAGCTCTGTTCCTGCGTTGTAGGGAACTTCTATAGGTTAAACCAGCTTACATTGATGGAGAATACTAATGTGCAGCATACCGTTACTAATCGATTAGTTGGTATCAGCCGTAGTAATTAAAGTAATCCACATATTAAGAGCGTTTAAGCCTAACCAGGATACATAGTTCTAAAAATTTACTAAAAACATTTTTGAAAAATTGTGTTTCAGCGAAATTTGAACGATTATAAATTATCTATAGAACAGAAATTTTCAATTATCTTTTTTTTTAAAGACATTTCGAACTTTATTTCGACTAAAATTATACATTCTGCGTATGCGTATGAAATTTCATTAAAATCGGTTCTGTCATTTTGGAAAATAAGGACTTGTTTTATACACGGTGTAAATCACCTCATCACGAAGCCGTCAACCAAGCATTCTATACATGAAACTAAGTAACTTTACGCAAAAATTATTGCTGGGAAACGACTTTTTTTTTGAGGGTGTAAAATCATGTTTTGTGGTAGAACTCAATGTAACGCACTCAAAACATTGTGCTGGTGGACGCATTGAATAGTACGGGGGTCGTGGAGGTGTTTAAAGTAAAAATCTAACATTAAAAAATTGTATTTTAAAAAAATACTTGTCAAAAAGTTTGAACTTTGACCCCTAATATCTCCGTAACTAGAAGGTTCCCAGGTATTATGTAGAACAAAAAAATTATCGCAATGACAGGGAGAACCAGTGCCTTTCGGCTTCGTTAAGAGGTGTTTTACACTCTTTATGAAATGCCGTAAGGCGTAAACGCTCTTAAGTGGTATAGTTTTGACAATTTAATATTGTTTAGTTTAGATAATCGTTTAATTGAAAATGGAGAAAAATCATCCCTAATTGGCATGTATAGACCACCCCGATTAAGTAGGATTAATCTTAATTACACGTTGATTATTCATTCACGCATACACTACGGAATGGGTTTTGATGAAACTATATAGATATATTGTTTAAAGATCCGATATTTAAAACGATAATGAGCAAAACACGCGAACATATCCGAGGGCGGAAGCTAGTTTATTATACGAGCCTGTTTCCAACCGATACTTTAGACTGAAGCAAACGTCTTTGATAATAATAATATGTTGACAGACTACATAACATCAAAGTAGTAGTAATTCAAGAACATTGAAATTCACAGACAGATTCACACACAGAGTTCAATATGTTAGTCCCCAGACCAACATATTACAGGACACTCCTGCACATTAAAGCCGTTTTGGCAGAATGGGAACATACTTGGTTTACTGTCGCATATTTTACGTGGAATTACGTCAGACAGTGATGTTTAAAACGCCTTATGTTCGACTTTGCAAACACAGCTACTTCCATTATGTACAGACAGGGTAGTGTAACTATTTTGTGCTGTTTCAACTATCGATGGATTTAAACTTAAACATCGCCCGTAAACCTTTTCTGGGCTTTAAAACCTCATCTAAACGATATCATTTTCATTTTAACCAATTACATAGGCTTATTTGAGAATCATTGATTAAGCACTCGATAAGGCTTGCAGATATTGAAAGAGCTATGTTCATAGAGATTGGTTGAAATTGATCACTAGCAATAATAATATTGGTAATGATATTGTGGCGTCCTGTAACCACCACTTTTCTGATTTACCTTTATTTTTACCAATTCACAAAATAATCTCGAGTACGAAGTTGCCTGAACAAAACAAAAACACATAGACATACTTAACAAAAATCTTAAATTAATTTAACTGACAAACGACGAACAGTTCCAGTTACGTTTAGTAAAGAAATATGAACCTTAAGGAAAAAAAAACAACATCACTAACAGACTGAATATAAATAAGGCATGACTTTGTTTGGAAAATCGTCTACTTTGAGGCAGTCCTGTATTTCTCATCCAAATAAAATCATGTACTTCCATACTCAACCTCCGTAATCTAAACAGAACAAAACTTGGCAACCTCTGCAAAACATCACTTTTTAATCTAAACACATTATCTTTGCTTCGTCTCTGCCGCCTCTTTATTTGAATACGTCGTTAATATAGGCGTCACGAGCAGGCCTGTCATTACGGCGCGTCAAAGGCGGAATTAATGGAAGTCGCAGGCGTAAGCTAAGTCGCCTTCGTATCACCAGGGTATTATAGGCTTGGGTAGGTTGGATTTGTGGTGATATTGCCTATTGATTGTTGTTTGAGAGAAGTTGGTGGACTGTTATAAACTGAGAAATAGTATTCAAATTATTCCTGATGAGTTAGTCAAACTTTGTAAACATTGTAGAAGCTACATTTAAAAGTATTCACAGACGATCGAACTTGGTTCGGAACGGACCACGAACATGGTGCGCTTTGAACCAAATTCGATCGTGTGGCGCACGGTCCGCCGGACATTATTATTATTAATATCGGTACGGCTGGTTCGGAGCGCTTGCACATTGAACGCGGTGCGTTCCGAACCGAATTGATCGTGTGGACGGCGCACGGAATCATATGTCGGTCTAGTCGCTATGGACTTTCAAGAAATTCAAATACTTTTAGAAAAATGTAAGTGGATATTACCCCCTTGCGACTATTACCGAAATTAAGAAAAAAATTGAACATCTCAGAGCTGCCTATAGACGAGAACGGAATAAGGTGAGACATAAAATAAAACAGATGACATTTTTATTATTATTATTTATTGTGTAGGTACTTATTATCGAAGTAGATATTATTTTTTCGGCATGTTATTTGTTTTTAGGTGAAATCTAGCAAAACTAGTGGCGCTGGAGTGGAAGACTTGTATGTCGTCGGCATGTCGAGGAGACGTGTTCACGCAATGCTAGCACAATACGACTGGACGATTCGGAGTCTGGTGCGCTTGTCTGTTGTGTAGACCGCACCGTACAGTTCGTGGTCCGTTCCGAACTAAGTTCGATCGTCTGTGAATACTTTTATTAAATGATTACATAGCATAACTTCACGCCGGTATTCTCTGAAGGGTTAGGCAGAGGCGTACCTAATAGTACACTTAAATTTTGCCAGTTATGTTTAACCCAAATAATAGGGGGCGAGTCTATTGCCATCAACCAGCAAAAGACCACTCCGTGGCTGCTACTAAGAAATTCCTGACGGACCTAGGAATCGAACCCGGGACGTCATGCTCAGCAGTGGCGCTTGCAACCACTAGACCAACGAGACAGTCATGTTTATAATAAATATACAACTAATACACATTACGGGAGGGTAGTCTAGCGAGGAAGACAGACTAGACAGTCAATAGACTCCCGTCTTGGGGTTTCCAATGTGACTTTATAGACTGAATGTAGGTGAACTTTACAATTTTGAGAATATGTAAATTCTCCGTAATGTTTAATAGGCACTCAGACACTAAATTGACAATGCTATACCTAAAACACTTCGAACCTTCCAATATTCCCAAAACCTTCTCTATATAACTATTAGCATGTTCTGAAAGCCTGGTACCTACGGCATCGAGCCCCTATAACCACAATTACGGTAAGACCGCGAATCCGTCAGGCGTGGCGCGGACACTAACCGAATACGGGGTGATAATTTATCAAATGTGTGACGAGGCTGTTAGCCTTTATGTGCGCCTGGTCCAAAATGGATTTCATCGTTATTGTGTTTGGGTCTGGAATATTAATGACGGGGCTTCCATTTTTAGTTAAATTCTCGCGGTTAAAAATTCACGTTCATAAAAGAGTGATTTCAATAAAGATTTCATTGAATCTTTGAATTTCTGGATGTCATACTTCACAAAGCCTCTATTTTAAAGTGATCCACTTAAGGACACGAAATAAATTGATGATGAATTACATTGATACGTCATCATCATTTTACCTTTGCCCATGTTACTTTATGGCAGCTCAACACGTTTTTTGGGTTCTGTTGTTTCTTTCATTTTGTCCTGACAACCTTGAAGCTATCATTTACTCCTTTTTGTATCATTTCTCACACAAACCATCCATCTTCCTTGAAATAACTATAGATAAAATATGAATCACTGGTATTCATGTCAAGTTTGGTGCAGACGCTTCCTTGATGCTTAAAATACAAATCCTTGATGACTATAACACTGTCAAAAACCCACCAGACTCATTTCACGTAAAACCTTGCTAAAGCTTTGCATCAACCAAAATAATATTCACTCCCTCAAAATACTATAAATCTTAATTTTGTAGCAAATTCGCAGTCCCCTTTGATTCACCAATGAAAAGACTCAACAACCTGTCTCAGATTTTCCATGCACCCCATAGACAGAACGTCAGTAACAATGGAACGAAACCCTTTGAATATGACATCATGTCTGGATGTATGTACTCGCACCCTAATTGCGAAACTCTCTTGGAATGTCAATCCCTTTCAAACAAAATTCATGAGATAGTTACGCGAACGAATTTCCCCTGAAATATAAGCGGTGCTATACTAGACATTAATATGTATTCGACACAGCAGTGTTTGTTAAACATTCGACTCGAAACGACTTCTATTCATAGTCGGCTTTTACCGATCGGCAAACTTCCTACGGTATTAATCACTAGAGGCTCGATATTTTTTTAAAGATATAACTTTTTCTGCCTGATGTCACAAAATTTGTAAGTTAGTACTTTCGAGCTCGCTTCTTGCTCTTTAAACACATTTTTTTCTTAAAAGTGACTCCCTTGGTCAATAATCATAAACGAGTTGGATTCACTATATTATAATAAACAGATACCATTTCGTCACCCGATTATGCCGTATCATGCTGACCGAAAAATAATTATGCAGCACCACAAAAGCGGAGGCTCCAAAACCAGCCATCTATCTAAATCAAACTAAGTCAATTCCTTATCACTACTAACCAAGCTATAATTAAATTACATAATCAAATCAAAACATACACTATATGTCTTGGAAGAGCATCAATCTTGAACAATCACAACAGTTAATCTTTACACTCGGGTTCCGTATCGGTAGCAATGATTCTCCCCTTTCCTAACAACAGACGTACGCAATGTAGGATGACAGTATAATACACACGTTGGCAGGATTACGATGGGAAATTGAGAACTCTATTGTACTACATCATATTCTATAGGGTGGCCAATTGAGGGACAAACGTTGAACTGTGTGAGTTTCTGGTTTCGCAAAAATATAAGAAGTTTAGCTAATGAAAGGCAAAGCTTTGTTTGAAACAAGAATAATCAATTTAATCTTAGGAGACTTGGTTTTTTCTCTATAGTCATTTTGTTAACGATTTATTTACTTACCAAGTATGATCAGCAGTCGATATTTAAGGAACTAAAATAAATACCTCAAAACATAACTACAGCATTTTCCCCAGACTTGCTACAAATTAGAAATTATTAGAAATTAAAATTATTTAATCGACGATATCAGTTTTGCAAAAAAATTCAAGACTTAGCGTAGCCTTATAGGTAATAGGGGATAATCCAATTTTTTTTTCTTCGTCCGTCGGGTAGTTTATTGAAAAATATTGGACACGTATTTTTTCTTTTTTCACGTGGTCATAAAATTACGGAGATATATTGAGTTGAAATGGCGCCTGACGTCACATGTATGTAAGTTTTATACCTACTTGTGACGTAGTGAGCCCCCACTCTCCAACTTTAATGAGTTTTAACTAAGTAATTTTTTGATATTTTGATAAAACAAAAAATACGTGTCTAATATTTTTGTATTACCTGTCTGACGGACAAAATAGAATGTCGTTTTCTTTACCCAGTCCGCACCCGTATTGCTTCGACTTGAATATGAAACCTACGAAGTAGTACAAAGCCATAACCCAGTCCACATTCAACCCTATCGTCTATCCACCACTGTCCCCCATTATCAATTCAATTAGTGACAGCATTAACGGCGCGAGATTATCATTGGGAACTCGGCTTTTGAACCGTGCACAGATTATGTATGAATAATCAGCTAGGTGGAATGTGTGCATGTTTGTCTTTGATAGACAGCACGTATTGTCTCTGGCATTATAGGTTAACTAGTTTTGATTCACGGTTGTACCATTGAATAAATTGGTCTTCGCTTGAATCGGCACGCATTTTGAGAAGGTTCTTACAAGAATAACAATGGGCCAGATTCGCTTACAGTTTCTCGAATCAATTTTTAATATCGTGAAACATTATGTATAGTATCCTTGTCTCTTTTTTATCTTTTCAGTAAGAAGAACATGACATTTGAAAGAAATAGTTTATTGTCTAGGTAATGCAATAGGTTGATATTGGTTTACAGAAGCTGAGGTATTAACAATTAAATATGTATCTTGGGGTTCAATATACAATTTGCTGAGTCTTCACTCGGTTGCTCCATACAGAAGTGATTTCAGGTGCGGTATGGTATGTTGGTGTGTGTATCAATGTGCGATAGCTAATACTAGATGCTCTATCTTTCGTATGATTGCCTGGTAGTATTTCAAAAGGTAATTTTTTTTTGTATCAGCATTCAAGCATCCAAAACCATTGCATCAAAAATAAACGCATTCAAAATATCTAATTTAAATGATAATTCCCAATAGCATTATGATTTATTTAGCGATACAACATTGTCCTAGATATAACTCGCGTTGTTTTTCTAGACAAATATGTCCCTCGGGGGGTATAAATATCAGACGGGGTTGCTTTCTGTTTGGTTATTGTGTTGATTTCACCCCCTCCAGGGACCTCTTAACAGGTTAAACGAGTTAATTACGTTTGAAATAATGACCTCTGTTGGGGTCTTAGGTGTAGAAGTTAGTTTTGGGGTAGTTCGTTTCCTACATACATGAAATTTGTAGGGTCGTTATAAATTACGATGGTTTTGGCGGATGGTGAATAAATTAATAATGTTGTCAACTTTGGGGTATTTTGACATTTCGTTTCAACGAATAGTTAATTGTGTAGGAGCTCGTGGCAACAGCCGCTTCAGTCGATCTTTAGCCGCGCTAACCTAGGTTGGTTCGTGGATGGATGATCACCCATTACGTATCGAGTTTCCATCGTGCCTCAGAAAGCACGTAAAGCCGTAGGTCCCGGCTGTCATTTGTAGATCTTTGACAGTCGTTACAGGTAGTCAGTGGCCCGCAAGTCTGACGCAGGGATATCGTATTACGCAGAACTAACTAGGTACTACTACTACTAACTTTTGAAGGTCAGATAGGCGGTCACTCCATGCAAAATACTAGTATTCAGCTGCATCTGGTTGGATTGGAAGCCGACCCCAACAAACTTAGGAAAAGGCAGAAGATGATGAACGGTATTGTCATATTTAATTTGATGTTATTCTGAAACGATTAAAACATGGAAACCTTATCGAATGGAGACTGTATCTCCAACAATATTATTTTTCTCTGAACTGAAACAAGAGCTCCTCCACTGAGGAGCTCTTGTTTCAAATATCACTATATTTTAATTACCGGCAATGTATGAGAACGAGAGACTTTGAATTACTCATTGCTCAGGCAATGTACTTAATTAATGTTAATTCGATGAAAAAACCCGTATTAATACTCATTATGCTGTTAATTATAACATGCGAAATGAATAATGAAGTTATTGGAAGGCACAGAATAATATTGGTATTGCTTTAATGAACAGAAAGATATTTTCTTTCAAGGAAGCCTTGAAGTCAACAATTATCCCAAAAATATGCAGATACCCTGTAGTTTTGATACTTGTACATATTTTAGATCTATTTGTTGTAAATAACAAACATATGTAATATTATATAAATTGGCTATTAATTTACAAAACTCACAAGCCACCAATAAAAGTTCCGGTCAAAGTCAGGTTCAAATACTTATACATGTTAGTCTTACCTAGTCTAGGGATGCAATGTTTCAAAACACTTCAAAATACAGTATAAAGGTCCGGTCAGACATATACCTTATACCCATAAAAATATGTACTAAATTAACTGTTCAAGTCCGATGTCCGCAACTAGGCCTCATCGGTTTGACCGCAGCTGAACACTGAGACATACTGATAGTCTAGCTTAGAATGATTGTGTTACGTATTTTGTATTGATACCTCTCTAATGTATCTATTAATTGTGGTGAGAAATAAAACATTATTATTATACATAGGTTTAAAGATATTTTATTCTCAAAAAGACACAAAGTCACTTACATAAAAACGAGAACTTAATTTCTTATGTTTTTGGGAAGAGTATTATTTTTAATTCTGCCTTATTGATTGTAGTGGTTAGAAGTGTGACTGCGGAGCAAAAGATTTTCTGTGAGGAATTTCTCAGTAAACAGCCACGGACTCCAGATTTGTCCCCGGTTGATGGCAATAGGATCATGTAGCTGGCAAAATGTGGGTGTCATCATCATCATCAGCCTATAATGTTCCCACTGCTGCGACACAGGCCTCCTCTCTATGACAGGGAGCGGGATTAATCTACCACGCGGGCCCAGTGCGTGCTGGTAGATGTCACATGTCTTCGAATTTTTAGTTCTAGGACATGCCGGACCTCACGATGTTTTCCTTCACCATTTTTGAGAGCAGTGGTAATGAAATAAATTACACAAAGTAATGAGCCTGCCTGGGTTCGAACCCACGGCTTACTGCTCGTAAGTCGGGGCTGCCACCACTGGGGCACCGCTTCTCCTCACCGCTTATGTGAGTGTACTAAAGGTCCACACCACCTCTGCCTAACTCTTTGGGGATTCTAGGCGTGCATTATGTTACCCTTAAACTCAACCTTTCTCAAATGGAGGCAGCACCGAACAGAACGCCACCTAGGTTGATGTGTCAAATAATCGACTAAACGTTCCACAAAAAAGTGTTCAAGCTCAGAACTACTGTGTAGTAGACACTAAACACAATCAACAAAGCAATAGAATTTGAAATTCGTCAGCGTTCCATCGTATTGTAGGGAGTTGAGTCAACTCTTCATTCGTTGCGTGTACCCATGCGTGCCGCCAGCGATCGCGTTCATGCGTGTATCACCCGTCAAGCCCGGCTTACACAAAAGCGGAGCGGAGAGGAGATGAGTTCCAAATAACTAAACAGATATCGTTACAAGAACTGTATTGTCCTTCCAGGGACGCCCTAAAAGACAAACTGACCTTACTGGTGACGTTCTTCGGAAAAGTCAGGTGCGTAGTACTAGAAAGCAACGTGCATCAGCAGGGGAACACAAATACTCCGAAATTTTTTATTCCGAATTTCAATAATCCGAGTGCCAAAAGTCCGAATTTCATAATACCTAAGAATTATAATATCTATTATTAAAAATCACGAAATTTATTTTACCGAAAGTCATAATGCGATTTGTTAGTTTTCCGATTTTCATACGTTCGAAGAAACAAATGCTCGAAGGATTCTCGGTCCGAAAAACGACATTCCGATTTTCAATTGTTCGAATAAACTAAAAGTCAACATGTTGTGCTACAAAAATTTGGAGACAGAAACGAATCGCTGCAAAACCGACTTCACGCAGTCTTGTCTGCCCTACCCCTAGAGTGTAATTTAAGCCCGCGTAGGCGCGGAGGGGTGGAGCGGCCCGCGAGCTGAGGAGCAGGTGGTTTGAAGGCCCGCCGCCGCGGCTGATGCTGGCCGGCATAGCCGTAGCCGGCCAGCAAGCCGAAGCTGCGGTGGTGAGCGTTAAAACCATCTGCGACGATAAGCTCGCGTGGGGTCACCCAAACCCCGCAGCGCTGTAGCCGTGACAGAAATAATGCTTGCTGCATGTTGCATGCCTGCTGGCTTGCTGCTTACCTGCTTGCATGCTGCATGCCTGCTTGCATGCTTGCTTGCATGCCTGCTTACATGTTGCACATGCTTGCTTGCATGCTGCAAATCCCCTGTATTATTGATGAATCACTTCGGTTAGGTTAAGTTAGAATTGTGACCAGGGAAACAAAATATTTTTATTCGAAACAAAATATTTTTATTCAAAACTAAACAATCATAGTTTAAAAGATAACAAGGCGTTTTTATTTCGGATTTGTATTAATCGGTATTTTAATAATCGGAATTCGTATTTTTGATGTTTCGAATTATCATTAAGTCGGACTTTTTGTTATTCGATCTATTAAAAGTCGGTATTTTGAGAATAGTAATTTTAAAAGTTAGGAATAATGAAATTTAGGAATTATAAAAATAGGAGTAATGATAAGTCGGACAGAAACAGTTGTTATATTAGGAATTTTGAACCATTCGGAATTATGACAATCGGCATTTTGAAATTCGAACTTGTGACTATCGGAATAAAGTTTTTCGTATTTATGTAGTGTACCCGCATCAGCAGATGTATGAGGATGAGGAGAATGAGTATGTAAGGATTGTGGCAGATGGAGTCCTGTAGATTCTACGTACTCTTATAGGAAAAAGACGTGAGCCAAACCTCCGCTTTTGTCAGCTCACGTATCCACTCCGCATTGGTCGAAACCCCATCGTGTCTGGCATCTCTCCCATCCTAGGTCGAATCTTGTACGTCTCCGCGCCGCACCGCTCCGCTCGTGTCGATATGGTGGAGGCTTTAATACACATGTGCCTACCTGACGCTTTACGCCTTGCGTGCATCAAAGTTAGTCGAATTAATCCCAATTAAGTCGCAACTGTGACGTGGTGTATATTGATGTCGAGTTTCAGTGGACGGGTTAGCATGACACAGGTCGTTTTACAAAGCGATTGTCACAAAGGTTTGGTTGAAAGAGACAGCTCTGCAAAAATCTCTACAAAAGCTTTTAAAAATAGCTCCCATATCCTAACATGACATCATGCCTTTACTTCTCTGTAGGGTTAGGCAGAGGTATCAGTTTAGAGCACAAATATAGCTTTTAAAAAGAATTTTCTCGTCGTCGATTCCAACTTTTGGGATATGACCCATCTCTGGGATATCATTCATCTCTCATTGTGTTAGAAATCTATACATATCACGACCATGTCATACTGGAAATGTAGGTCGTGGCTAAATAATAACAGCCGCACGGGTCGATCTTTAAGTTTAAGCCGTGCTTACCGAGGTTGGTCCGTGGATGGGTGACCATAATTACATACCGAGTTTCCTCCGTGCTTCGGAAAGCACGTTAAGCCGTTGGTTCCGGCTGTCATTTGTAGATCTTTGACGGTCGTTACCAGTAGTCAGAAGCCAAAAGTCTGTCATCCAGTCTTATCAAGGGGTATCGTATTACCCAGTTACTGGGTTGTGGAGGTCAGACAGGCAGTCGTTTCACGTAAAATACTGGTACTCAACAAAGTCAAAGTCAAAGATCTTTATTGTGAGACAGTGGTTACAGAGTTGTTATTGTGTTTGTGATGTGCGGTTGCACTGCTCCGCCATGTTAGGCATACAATTTTTTGAACAATTTGTTTAATTTATATATATTCAAAACATACATTTTATTTTGGTAAAACATAATACTTTGCATCAAAACATAAAAACAGTTTGGCACTCAACTCAACTCATCACGAATCTGTCGGACAAAAATTCATGTATTGTACAATATGGTCTATTTACCAAGAAGGGTTGTGCGTTGTTTCGTCGCTAATTGTTTCATCGAATTTCATTTCACATAAATTGTTTCTCATATTATCATTTCATAGAATAATCAATACGCAGAATACTTACTTTGAAAAAATTTAAATCATCAATTTTTGTTTCAAATAAAGTTTAATGTTAGAAAATTCATATCATAGAATAACAAATCAAATATTCTTTATCCACATATTGTTTGTTTCACATAAAACTTATTACGAAGAATTGCATTTTATCGAGTGACAGTTTCTAAAACTCATACCTTTGAAAAATACATACCCTCCTATAAAATTACATCACCGCATTCACAAAAATAATGCGGTTAAATTCTTGTCAAGTAGGAAAACAATCTTTTTATTCTCACTAATGGTGTTCATGCCTGTTGCACGCAGCATGCAAGCAAGCATGTAGCATGCAAGCAAGCATGCAACATGCAGCGTGCAAGCTAGCATGCAGCATGCAACAAGCATGGTTTCTGTCACGGCTCCGGCGCTGCGGGGCTCCGGCGGCCCCACGCGAGTTCATCGTCGCAGATGGTATTAACGCTCACCACCGCAGCTTCGACTTGCTGGCCGGCAAGCCGGCCAGCCTCAGCCGCGGCGGCAAGCGATAGATACCACCTGCTCCTCAGCTCGCGGGCCGCCTCATCCCTCCGCGCCTACGCGGGCTTAAATTACACTCTAGGGGTAGGGCAGACAAGAATACGTGGAGTCTGATTTGCAGCCATTCGTTTTTGTCACTAAATTTTGTAGTACAACATATTGACTTTTAAGGACTATATTTTAATTTAAGGTTAATAATTTCGTTGAAATAAAATACCATGGAAACATACATCGAACAAACAATATTCGTTAAAAAGTAATTCTATTGTTTGATAAATTTGTTAAATAAAAAAATGTGAGTATAAAATTCATTGAAGTGTGTTTCTGTAAAATATGTTTCATTCAAGTAAATAGTAGTTGAAACAAAAATATTCGAAATAAAAATACGAGGACCAAATATTATGTGAAACATTTTCTGGGAAACGAAATTCTGTGAAACTTCTGTCTGCGAAACAAGGTGACACCACCAAGAAGTCATTCAATTTTTTCTTAAATTCATAAATGTTTTCAATTTCTCTTAATTGCTTAGGAAGCTTATTATAAATTCGTGAAGACATTCCGAAGAAACTTTTAGATAGTAGGGCTGTTTTTGAGGGCATGTTATTTACTATTTTGTCAGCATGTCGACGGGAGTGCAGGTTACCAAACTTTCCCCTATTGGTTTTTACGAACACAGCGACTTCATAGATATAGAGGGCAGGAAGGGTTAAAATCTTAAGCTTTGAGAACAGCATGAAGATAGTTTGGGAAAAGGCTAGGCAGATGATGTTATACTAGAAGTTTAGGTTGTTGTATCACGGTGTGTACACCCACATTTTCGCCAGTTTCGCTACGCTTAGTTAGGTACGCTAGACTCATCTGTGAATGATTGTGTTTATACAGTGCTACGAACGACTAGAACTAACGTACGAGTAAATAAACGACGTTCTGGATAGAAATATCTGTAAATAATATTGTGTTTAGTCTATATTCAACCATAAAACATTATTTATTTAGAGTGTTTTTTTTAATTAGTATGTCGACATCCACGTACCTTATTTCTTTTTGTATTTAAATTACAGGTTAAAATGATTGAGTCTCAGGTTTCAGGGCTCCTCTCTGAAATTTTTCAAACATAGTTTCAGTGTTCTTCCTACAAGGTTTTGTTTTGCATTCTCGTCGAATTCAAAGAGGTAACTATGCTAATGATTCTCGTCTCGAATCAATAATAAAATGGATAGGTAATTTTTTTTATTTTATTTATTTACGGAAATCGGTAAGTGTGAACCACCCGTGTTTTAAACGCGGCCCGTCTGTCCTCACACATACAAACAATCTCAAACTTTTATTCGATATTTTTTTGTTTCCTAATACTAAACTAATATAAGGGGGTTTTTTTGAAATGCTGACAAACAGAAACAACCAAAAAAATCTGCGTTTATTAATCTAACTGTACCTAGGTACTGTAAATTTAATTGATTTTTTATTCTATTTTGTGACAACCTCCTGAATTTTGACGAGGATGCAAAACAACACCTTGTATAAGAACAATGGTCTGAACTCGTCGGTCTAGTGGTCGACTGCTAAGCAAGAGGTCATGGGTTTGACTCCCAGGTCAAGTGTTAATGTGTCTGTTTTTACATCTGTAATTTCTCAATAGCAGAGCACGGAGTCTGAATTTGTGCCCGGTTGATAGCAATACGCACGCCCCTCTTTTATTCTTAATGGCATCTCGCAGTACAACCTAGGAGATTGTCGTCTGCTTAACTACGCTAAGCTACGTAGTACCCAGAAGTAGTTTTTTTGCAGTAAGTTCCTGTTGCTCTAACGCGGGCTTGCGAGCACCCTTCCGCCGCTTTACCAACCAATATAATAAGATCTTTCAAGATATCGACTTCTTCTTTGTCTCTGCTCAAAAATTCAGAAAACTTACCAACCTAATAATTTTAGAATATAATATTAATTTATTTTAATATTTGCTCATTCTCTTTCTCTTTTTTTGTTGTTTGCATGCCTGTCTGTCTTTAATTAAGTTTACTTTTAACTACTTTTCTGCTTAAAAATCTTAGAATAGCGCACTGTTAGATTTAACTTTTAATATGTCGTGGAAAATGTCGTAGGTTATACATTTACAAACCTTGTATATTTATAGCTTAGTGTAAGATTTTAACCATAACTGTTTATTTTCCCGAGTAAATAAAATAAAATAACCGGACTATCCTGTGGGTGCCTTAAGTCACACGCCCCCCTTTTTACAAGGGACTAAACATAACTGAAGATAATGTGGGTACTATAGGGAGGTTTATACTTATTATACCCACTTTTCGCCAGTCACTGCCTAACCCACCGCGGATGTGCATCTCGCCTTACTTAAAAATTAGCAGTGGTTTCCATTGATGCTGCCACATTGCCAGTAATAAAATTATTATGTCCTCTTTATCGACATAACAAACAGCAAAGAGGGCCTAGCGTGAACGCACGGAGTAAACGTAACGTAAATACAATCGACTTAAAAAAATGCATGCATGTATTTTAATTTTAAATACTCGTTTCGCAAAAATTATTTATTTTGAGTGTATTTTTCACCAGAGGGGCTCGTGGCTCGTGGCTCATAATCTCCCTGGTCAAGGTCGGTCCGTGGATGTGTGATCATCAATTAAGTAGCGAGCTCGGGAGCCTGTGCCTTTCAAAGCACGTTAAACCGTAGGTCCTGATTGCCCAGCTGTCGGTGGCTGATCTCGGGTAGTCAGCGGTCCGAAGCAACTAGTCTTCCCAAAGGGGAACGTAACAGGAGGTCTACTCTCTTTCTCCGAAACGTAACTTCGGCAACGAACGAAAATAAAACGTAGTTACGTTTGTCACCCTACTCTATTTAATTTGCGGACGCACACAATAACATTCAATACATTCGTTGTCTGTGAATTCGAACTTCTTGTGTGCGTCCGAAAATTATATAGAGTAGGGTCACAAACGTAACTACGTTTAATTTTTGTTCGTTGCCGAAGTTACGTTTTGGAGAAAGAGAGTAGACCTCCAGAAACTTGGTTGTGGAGGTGAGAAAGGCAGTCACTCTGTGGAAAATTCTGGAAATCAGCTGAATCCACTGGACAGGAAACCGATTCCAATTTCCAACATAGTTTCGAAAAGACTAGTCTGAGTGCATACCACAAAACTAAACTTAAATGCTACAGGATAGTAGTGTTTTCTATGAAAACAACATTCGAATTTACGTCCCGCGTTCACACTCGGGCCTCGGAAACGTTGTCAGGCTGCTCTATAAGAGTTAATCAGCTGAGTGGTTCAATAGTTCGCGTCAGTCGTCAGTAGTCGGCTCAGATTTGTTCCATTTTGTAAGTAACGAACAAACATGCATGTGATGTTACGCGCCAGCAGTGAACGGGTTCAATGAGCCGAATTAGGCCAATGACTTTCATTTAGTCCTGGTAATATTATTCGTTTCGTGTATTGTTTTGGATCTTTTTCTTGTTCATGGTTGATGTTAAATACAGGTCGAAGGTCAAAGGTTAGGCTACCCTCGCTTGGACCTAAGCATGGATAAAAAAATAAAATAAATATAAAAACCGGTGTGCCTCAGATATCAAGTTAAGTCGTTGGTTACGGTTTTCATTTACAGGTGTTCGATAGTCGTCACGGGAAAAGTCAGAAGCCCGAAAAAAAAGATGAAATAAAAAGTTTTGTCAGGAGGTAGGTATCGTGTTGCCCAGATTTGGAGGAGAAACGCAGTCGCTCCATGTAAAATAATTGTTATCAGCTGCATCCGGTTAGAATGGAAGCCAACCTCAAAATAATTTCCAAAAGGCTAGCAGATGATGATAATTATTTCAACAAATCAAATCTGTTGTGTTTTTTATTTAGTTTTTGAAGACATGACTGTTTTAATCTACGAGCTGTATCAAGCGTTAATATTTTATCTTTTATTCAGCGTAAGGCTCACTTTCAAGTTTCAATTTTACATTTTTAAGCTTAAAAGCTTTTACTATTTTATTCCCAAAAATTCTGTTTCACCCGTCTGAAAATAATTTCGTAAAAAAGCTAAGTTTTAAAGCAATATCAGTGTAAACCTATTTCAGGGCAGACATCTGTGACAGGAGTCGTGCCACAGAATATAAGTGATAAGGGTGCCATGTATCGCTGAGACCGATCTACATTTTATGAAACTGAATTTATAATACGACTAATGTATGTATCTAATAGTTAAGATATTTAAATATTGGGGAAAGATGGGACAATATGGACAGAATCGTTGTCCACAGGCGTGAGCCAAGTAACCATTGCTGGCCTGTGAGTTCTAGTGTACGTACGACGACCAATCTAGCTATACAGAACTAGTTTAAGCATATCTCTCATTGTCTTGGAAATCCATACAAAACGAGGCCATATTATACTGGAAATGTATAGCTGGATAGTCGCCGTGCGTCATCATCATCTGCCTAGCTTTTTCCCAAACTTTGTAGGGGTCGGCTTCCACTCTAACCGAATGCAGCTGAATATTAGTATTTTACATGAAGCGACTGCCTATCTGACCTCCACAACCCAGTGGCTGGTAAGACTGGATATCAGACTTTTAGCTTCTGACTACTTGTAACTACTGTCAAAGATCTAGAAAGCGGGGAAAATGACGCAGACAAAGTTGCGCGGGACAGCTAGTTTTTCATAAAAGCCAAATGTGTCACCGATGACTCGAACTACAACTCAAATGACGTATACTGATAATGTTAGCCTACCTCGTCCTACATTTGGGCAAAGGCCCCTCCCCACGACTTCCAATTGATTCGATCCAGGGCCAATGTAGACCACTGGTCGCTAGTCTTGTCCAGCTTGTCCTGCCATCTTCAACGAGGTCTGCCACGACCCTTTCTGGCTGTGTCAGCTCTCCAGAAAACGGTTATATTAGTGGGTATTTAGTACACCCACATTTTTCATGCTAGCGAAAGAGGTGGCGGAACGTGAGAGAGAGAGAGCCTCACGTACCAGCCGCCACCGCGGGAGCGCCCCGGGCGTCCGGGGCCACGTGTTGGCCTCTGTCGACGACAGAGATGTCAGCAAATAGGAGGGGTCGGCAAGGGCCGATGCCTGCCGGGGCTGCGGTACTGTTTGAAAGAGATACAGCGGCCTTGGAACACAAAGGGCTAAGAAGGAACATTAATTGGTTTGAGGCAGTACAAGTCGTCTGACACTCCCTTCCGCTCCGCCGTCCGGAGCCATAGGGGCCGAAAAAAAAAGGCGGGTGTTCGTACACATTGAGGAGTTGAATGAATACAAATGAAAAGGAGATAACGCTTGAAGGAAGTTCTTTCAGATAAAAAATAATCACGTACCGAGTTTCCATTATGCCACGGAAAGCACGGTAAGCTGGTTGGTCCCGGCTGTCACTTGTAGATCTTTGGTAGTCGTATAACAGTAGAGCAGTACTAACTGGGTTGTGGAGGTCAGATAGGCAGTCGCTACATATAAAATCCAGGTATTCAGTTGCATCCGGTCAGACTAAATGCCGACTTCAACATAAATGGAAAAAGACTAGGCAGATGATGGTGTATTAATACTGGAGACATCAGGTTTCGAACTCACAACAAAAAAATGAATTCAAGAACGTTCTGACTAAAAAAAATATTCTAAGCAAATCAGAGCGGGTAACAGCTAACATAAATATACAAGGTGTTGTTTTGCATCCTCGTCAAATTCAAGGAGATTCAGGATGATTCTCGTCGTGAATCAATTATAAAATAGGTAGGTAATTTTTTTTTTCCTTATTTATTAATATCGGTAAGTGTGAACCAACCGTGTTTTAAACGCGGCCCGTCTGATCCTAGCCCTATTACCGCGCTTTCATACATAAAAACAATCTCAAACGTTAATTCGATAATTTCTTATTCCCTAAACCACTTTAAGGGGGTTATTCTGAAAAACTGACAAACTTAAGCAACCAAAAAAATCAGCGTTTATTAATAATTAACTAGGTACCGTAATTTTAATTGATTCGGTTGCAAAACAACACCTTGTAGTTTTGATGTATTTTTCAGGGAAACATTATACATTTAAAAATTCCTCTTGGATTATTCTATCTATTGATGAAAAGCGACTAACAATCCGTTGCGTACAAACGGACGGTTTTTTTTTTTTTTTTTTTTTTAATGGCATCTCGCAGTTCAACCTATGAGGTTGTCGTCTGCTTAACCGGACTATCCTGTGGGTGCCTTAAGAGTAAGGCCTCCAGCCAGGGCATAAAAACTTACAAACTAAGCGACTGCACGCTAAGGGCACCCCCTGTGGGGTACGAACCTCGGCTTAGGGCGTCGCTGGGGGAGGACTGCATGGGGACAGGCTGGATCTGAATGGTATCATTATTTAGGGGCTGATTTAAAACTACTGGCACAGCATCGCGGGCTGGCTCGAGCGAGGGTCGGGGAGGGCATGGACCGGGACGTCGCGACGGACCTCGACGGCGAGGTCGGAAAGACGGCGGTTTGAGTCGGAACTTTTTAAGAGTGCTAGTCTCTTTGCTACTCTCCTGGAGGAGGGTGATAGCATCATCTGGAGTGACGAGGGTATGCCTAGGACGGCGTACTGTACTAATGCGCGAGGGTTCGTAACGGGCGGCCGCTGCAATCAGGGGATTACGGTGTTTAATGGCGTTATCGAAGAAACGCTTCGAAAGACGTTTCATAAACTGAAGGACGGTGGGCATTCTAAGGTCTACGTGTAGACGGTCATTACGGACATAAAAGGGGGCTCCCGTGACTCTACGTAAGAACCGGTTCTGCAAAGTTTACAAACGGACGGCGGGAAGCGATTTTGTTTTATACTACGTAAAGATATCAGCTTAACACCCTCAGATAGAGCACAATATTTTCGTAGTCAGGTTTTAGAAACACTACTCACTAAACTTATGCTTGATTAAATACGTAAACATATAAAATGCTGCTGATTAGACACTGATCATACTCCGTATATAATGTAGGGTAATCTAAAAGGGTTTCCACAACATTGAGCGTGGGCTCAGGGTCGATCTACCCTAACCTATGTTTGTAAAAACATATGGGTTCTTGTGCGTTGTGGTGGCGCTTAAGTTGTTTGCAGTATTGTTGAAAGATATTTTAGGAAGTTGATGTGTAGATTGTTATGGTGTCATAAGGTTAAGTGCGTACAGCTCAAGAGTAATATTTCATGCTAGTCTGTGTTTATCTAGGTGTTTTTTTTCTATCGTCGTCAAAATTCAGGAGGTTGTCACAATAGACATAAATAGTCAATTTAAATTACGATACTGGGACCGCTTGAACGATTGATGTATAGTAAACTATACGGACGATTTTGTTACTTACAAGTCGTATGCGAACAGCAAGAACAGCACTTTGTGACGACGATCCATTTGAGCGTTTTTGATCGCTTCTTGTTCGCGTAGTTTAGATCAATCGTGTGCTGCACCAAACTGGAGTTGGTACTCGGAGACCTAAATGGTATCACACATTATAAGGTATTAAAAACTGCTGCTATTTTTTGTTGTTTAAATTGGTCAGTATTTTAGATTAACATCCTTGACGTGGTTTAGTTAATTATCGAATAAACGTTTGAGATTGTTTTTATCTGTGAGGGCGAGGATCAGACGGGTCACGTTTAAAGACGGGTGGTTCACACTTACCGATTTCCGTAAACAAAACAGAAAAAAATACCTACCTAGTTTATTATTGATTCGGGTCGAGAATCATTAACATAGTTAGGTACCTCCTTGAATTTAACAGCTTGTAGATATAAACTGAAATAAGATAGGAATCAATCACTACGAGAGCCAATAAGTTACTTCTAGGCATGCTTCATCGTTGATCACAATGTCGCTAACTGTCAAGGCAGTTTCCCGTAGAATTTTATCTTGCAACTATAGGCAATACACAATAATTGTTATGAAATATCAAAGCTCAGCCATGTTTTACCATTTGGCATGCAAACATTTACATTATTTATGAAACATGTACCTACTTACGTTTAAAGCATTTATAATAGTAGCATCCTACTTTGATAAGATAGAATAAGGCATTTTTTGTAATTATTCGTAAAATATCAAATTGAAAATATTACATTCCAAGTACTAAATTACCCCACGGATAAAATTCCCGTTTATCAAAATAATAGTAGAGCATGATAAATTATGAACGTATAAAATTCTTTACTAACTGGAATAACGACTTTTGTGTAAACTAATTATAATAAATTGTCTGAAGGTTCTAAAACGCGCAGGACCTAACTATTTAACTTTTAGGTCCTAAATAAATAAGTCATTAAGTCTAGGTTTTATAGGTTTGTCTCCACCGATCCCGAGATCAGATTGAATTAGAAACTGATCCCGCCAATTTGTATCCACCGATCGCGTTATCCGTTTCCAACAAAAACATACCTACTTAATATTTGCATCCACCGATCGCGCGATCCGTGCCCAAAAGAAAAAGGCGCAAAAGCAAGTAGGTAGGTAGTTAGGTTTATTATTTTTCGAAACTGATCACGATAGAAATTCAAACCACTTTAAAAAATTAAGATACCTTATTTCTTGTCTGTGTAGACCGTTATCAGTTTGGAAAATATATTTTTTTCTTCTTCTAGGCACGGATCGCGGGATCGGCGGAGACAAACCCTAGTCTTAATGTTTCGCAGTTTATTTGCGACAAAGAACTAACATTGTAATTCGTTGAGTATTTTACGGACTGTGTTACTGCTGTTTATATTCTTCTTATAGGTTGTTCCCTCAATGCTAGGGATCGCAACCACATGAAACGTCTCCAAGCGATGCGGTCTCCTGCAGTGTTGACTGCTCGGTACAGCCTGCCTCCAAGAATCATCTGATCGCGTCTGATCATCTTACCGGTGCTCTGCCGCTGCATATGTATGAATTCAATGAAATAATGGATGTAGAGAAATCTTTCTACCTAACTACTTATTGCGATCGCTGTACAAATTTATTTCAGTTCGTGATTGATGATAAACGTAAACGGAAGTATTTGGGAAAATAAAATATTGGTACCCACTGAAACAGACTTAGTTCAAGCTTAGTGAAGGGGGGGAGGTTTGAGATACCGCGGCCCTGGAACAAAAAGGGCAAAGAAGGAACATGGGTGGGTTTTAGTCAGTACAAGTCTGACACTCCCTCCCGCTCCGCCCAGAGCGGGAGAAGTCATTTGATGATTTCCCATCCGAAAAAAAAAAAAAAAAAAAAAAAAAGGGGGGGGAGGTTTTCTGACACAGCACCCCATAAACGGATTTATGGGATGCTGTGTCAGAAAACCTCCCCGTGTGCCTCATGGCTGCCGGTCCCTCTCGATACGTTTGGAGGGAACAGCAGCTGCTGGGCCGGAGCACCCTGGGCGCGGGCAGTGGCCTTCCCCGAGGAATGGGAAGAGATTCTCATCCTCCGGGGAATGTTACTGCCGGTACAGAATATTCTGACACGAAGAGGTCTAACCCACCCGAAAAAAAAGGGGCCGCTTATACCTTATTGCATACAAGGTATTTATAAACGGACCACGTCACGAAGCCACTGGTCAAGCATTCAGTACATCAAACTAAGCAACCCTACCCCAAAATATTTGGAACAGACTTTATTATAAATGAAAAATTACCGTATATGGTAGGACTCTATGTAACGGACTAAAACATTGTTTTGATGGATTGAATAGTACAGAGGTCATGGAGGTACTTAAAGTAAAATTATAGAAATAAAAACATGTACTAAAAAAAAAAAACTTGGGCGACCGTTGAAACTTTGATCTCAAATATAACCGCAACCACAAGGTTTCCAGGTACGGGTACCTGTACAGGTACCTTGCTAAAAAAAACGTAATGACGGGGAAACTTACAACTAAACTTTACTTAAGCTATCGTACTAGTAGAACTTGTTTAGATGCAGAGAAAGCCAGTGAGTTCCTACAACAATTGACGCCAGATTACGTTCTACCACTAGATCCTGTCTTTAGTTCTATTCATTTACCGCTGGAGGCGCAGATTTCGGAACAGGAGCTCTCCAATGTACCTACTGAAGAAGAAAGATACCGCTCCAGGAGAGGACGATATTTCTTATTCAATGATTTAAAATTTTCCCAGCAAACAGTTTATAGTTCATTTATTTAACAAATGTTTGTCTGAAGGTGAAGTCCCAAGACAGTGGAGAAACGTTAAAGTAGTGCCTGTGCCTAAACCTGGGCGCGATCCAAGCAACATAACATCTTTGAGACCAATATAACTCATATCTTGTCTTTGCAAACCTTGCACAACATTATAACGAGACGTCTTGAATGGTTTTTCGAAAATAATAGTCTTTTTTCCAAAAATACAGTGGGATTTAGAAGATCGCAGTCATGCCTCGATAATCTTGTACGACTAGTTTCACAAATTCAAATAGGTTTCACCAATAATCAAAAGACATTGCCCTGGGATGTTTCGTTGACATAGACAACGCATACAATAATGTCAATATATGTAAAGTGGTATCTAAACTTGATGAGATGGGGGTGGGAGCTTCTATATGTAAATATATTTGGCAATATTTAAGAGAGAGACATTTGAGTGTATCACAATTAGGGAGTGATGTTTCGATCACAAGATGGACATGCAAGGGTTTAGCCCAAGGAGACCCTATGTCTCCAATATTATTTAACATAGTGACTAGTGATATTTGTAAAGTAATCATGAGTGTGTATGTATCCCAATACGCAGACGATTTCGTTCTCTATGTTTCTGGACAAGACGTTAGATTTATGACTGCAACTCTTCAGGAAGCCATAGATAATTTGACGAATTTACTGAGAGTATTGGGTTTAGAACTAGCTCCCACGAAAAGCAAAATATGCTTATTTTCTAAAGGTAAGACAGTACAGCAGGCAAATGTCTGTATCAACAATGTCAGTTTAGAAACCGTTCCTGTAGTTAAATATCTAGGACTCTGGCTAGATTCATCATTGAGATGGCGCAAACAAATTAATGAAACCCGTGAAAGAAGTATGAGATTTTTAAATGTTATTAAGGTACTGACAGGTTCGTCATGGGGAGTCCATCCATTACATTTAAGACGAATATATATTGCAATAATTCGCAGTCGGTTGGATTATGCAATTTTTTTATTCGATAATAGTGCTAAGACCTATATTTCGAAATTAGACAAAATCCAAAACCAAGCCATGAGAGTAGTTGGCGGTTTTTTAAAAAGTTGCCCAATCCACCCGATGGAATCGGAGTTATGTCTTCCACCATTGTTTATTCGACGGAAATATTTAGCTGCAAAATTTTGCTTAAAAGCCAAGTCTATTGATGACGGTGACACCATTTCAGTGATATCAAAATTAACATCGATATGCGAGCAGGAATCATATTGGCGCAATAAGAAAAAACCGTTGCTAACTTGATTGGACAACTCACTGTATACGATAACAGTGAGTTGTCCAATCAAACTTTACATCGTTCTAAAGTTCTAGAGATGTTCTCACTGTCGACATGGATGGCAAATATTGATATAAATTCACACATTAACCTAAATATTAATGATATAAAAGAACCTAAGAGATCTCATACTTCTGTAGAACTTTTATGGAAATCTGCAGAAACTATTACACGAAATTATGAGGGATTCTATCAAATTTACAGTGATGGGTCCAAGGACGATAATGGAACCGGAGCAGCCTTTTTTGATCCTCAATCTAATATGGGAGCAAGTTTCACATTGAACAGCAAACTATCCACAATGGCAGCGGAATTGTATGCTATTTCGGAATGTCTATCATACTTGATGTCATACAATTTCTCTAAAATATTGATACTCTCCGATTCAAAAAGCGCTTTGCAACATATAGCTCAGTGCACCTCGGGCAAACGAGGTCTGCCTGTAGCTTATTCTGTATTAGAATTATATTTAAAATTGAGGAAAAGTGGCAAAACCGTCAAATTCCAATGGATTTCATCACATGTTATATATTAAAAAAAAAAAAACTTTACTTAACTTAACTTAAACTACTTTTAAAGGTCTTTTTGAACGCATTATTTACAATCTTTGTTAAAATGGTTTTCTCTAAACCCTTTCAAATTAACACCAAATAAATACACACAAAAACTTTAAGCTCAACAAAGATAATCGACCAACCTAAAATATCACGACAAAAAAAAACCCGAACTGACGCCATAAAATATGCATAACGTTGAACAAAAAAAAAAAACTAAATTTCCAACTACCCGCATGGCCACGTATGGCAACGTTGTTTTACGCTCTAGAGCCACTCAAACATGTTTAAAATGACTGTCCATTGTACAATATTCAAAACAAAGCATTTCAATAGTTTCCCCGCATTGTTTGACCACACATTTGGCAAAACGTATCTTTCAATTCATTGGTTAGGTTACTTAACTGTATGATCGGTTCGTTTGATCGATGTTTTAACGGATAAATACGGTTTATTTTGAATTAAGTACTACGTTTAACGGTTTGATAGAAACTGCAAAAATTTGATACAGTGAAATGCTCGCCTCTTGTGAAACTTAAACCTTTCACGAGGAATAATGACTACTGCAGCAGCTGCACCCTGAATGCCATAGTCCTAAAAGACAGAATCAGTAATAACCGTGGTAAATTAAATAAAAGTACCCTGCCAAAATGTTACGAACCACAAATAAAGTTAAATATGTCGGATCCGGTCACTAGTACAGACAGAAAATGGTTCCCTATCCATTTGCATAAAATTTTAAGACCTAATATAACTTAGCATCATTTTATTTGGCATAATTATGTTTTCGCATAATATAATTACGCATAACAGCTTACGCATATTCTTTTTAGCATAATTTCTCTAACCATAATAATGATTAAGCATAATATTCTAAAGCATAAATTTATTAAGCATAAAGTTCTAAAGCATAACTTTTTTATAAGCAAGCATACAGCATGCAAGCAAGCATGCAGCAAACAAGCAAGCATGCAGCAAACAAGCAAGCATGCAGCATGCAAGCAAGCATGCAACATGCAGCATGCAAGCAAGCATGCAACATGCAGCATTCAAGCAAGCATGCAACATGCAGCAGGCAGGGTTTCTGTCACGGCTCCGGCGCTGCGGGCCTCCGGCGGCCCCACGCGTGCAAATCCTCGCAGACGGCTTTCGCTCACTACCGCAGCTTCGGCTTGTTGGCCGGCTTGGCCGGCCAGCCTCAGTCGCGGCGGCTCGCTCGCAGCCGCCTGTCCTCTGCCCGCGGGCCGCCTCGCCCCTAGGCGTCTACACGATTTATATTACACTCTAGGGGCAGGACAAACAAGACTACGTGGAGTCGTTTTGCAGCAATTCGGTTCTGTCACTTACTTTTGTTGCACAGCATATTAAATTTTTAATCTAGTTAGTTTAATTTTTAGGCCTACTAACGTTATGTGAATCAAATTTATGGCAAAACAAATTAGTCTTTAAGATGATTATGCCAACATAAAACGTATGCCTTAAAAAATTACGCCGAAATATTATTATGCCAAAACAAATTGTGCCAAAATTGTTATGCCGAAGTATATTAGGACAAAGAACATTATGCGAAAAGAAGGGATCCCACAGAAAATGAGTCGGCGAACGCACCTGTCTACCCAACCTAAGGGCGCTTCTACAGAGTCGTGATGTTTCGAGCTCGCAGCAAGGAGGACAATGAGTGTCTGATCGCGGCGGAGTCAAGACGTCCCAGAACTATACCTAATTCATGGTGCCTAGTGTTATTGTGTTGGATTGTAATTTCAAGTAATTTGTTGGTTCGATACAAGCAGTGTATACCGTGTGTAGTGTGTGTTTTCATAGGACGAAACCCATGTTCCCACGTCATGATGCCCGAGTCTAACGGAATAAATACTCACAATACGACATATACAATACATCCCAACAAGAAACATGTCTTGGCGTCTATGTCTCCCGCACCATGCTACAGCGAAATCAGTGTAGAGCCGGTTTTCTGCTTGTGCCGTGATGGGGCTCAACGAAATGTTGTCTTTTTATAAACATTTACTAAAAAAGGCTATTTACAAAAAAGTGATTTCCCTTCACAGGTCATAAAATCGAATACCTTTGAATTGCGCCTTGAATAGACTGGCACGTTAAAACAAAGGCACCCAGCTAATCAATATCTCCATACCATAAAACTAACAATCTCACATATAAACCCTCTTCAACCAGTTATGTCACAAGTAACAATGTCCCATAACTATCCCGGAGTTAACTAGAAACATACATATTTGAATACCATTCGTGGTGCCACGATATATTGGACTAACGTTCCGTTACAAGTCCGTCTATTAACTATTCAGAGGCTTTAAATAGAATGGAAAACGTGCCAAGTCGGCTGTAACCTTACCATGTCGAGCCACGCGATGTGAGACGTCATATTATATTAATGCTGGAGCCGTATTGTGGAGATATTGAGGTGTGGAAGTAGAGAGATGTGGGATAGTTGAATTCGTTAGCGGGTAATGAAGTGGAACAGTCGACCGCATCTTGGTAACCATCAGATCAGGTGATTAAGTCGACAAAGATTCCGAAAAAGTTGATTAATAATTGTTGGAGTAAGCTCAACGGGTAATACTTATATAGTGTTTATAGCGTACCATAGCGTTTCGCCAACTGTCTAAAAGAAAATGCACGAATTATGCAACAGTTTAAAAACCGAAAAAATCGAACATGTTTTATAATATACATCTTTTACATTAATTAAAGTGACATTATGACATCTTTAGCATTGATTGATGCAGAATGCAACTATGGGTTTGACAAAGATAGCTAGCTAGAAGACGAACCTTTTTCGAAGATCCGCCAATTGCGGCCAAGAAATTCTAGGAATACGATTTGGTGAGTGTTTTCAACCGTTGGTGACAAAATATCATGGCAACATAAGGTCGAATTAGATCAAAAAATGATTTGGAAAGGCTCTTAGAATATGGGTGTTAATTTCGAAACAGAGGAGAAATTATTTACAATTTGACGTAATTCTGAAGAAGTCTGAAGAAATTCTCAACAGAAACAAAAGTGGCTGCCTGTTTCATCTATCTTGGAAAATATCAGAAACTGATTTTGGAAGATATAAAATTATTCCACCAACCTTTCATGTAGAAGTTGTCTATTCAAACAACTGTAATCTAATGGAACTACAAACACAGTTAGGTACTCGGATACTCCTCAATGCTAACTTGGAAATGAAGTTAAAAACTTTGAGCCTGCTGTATGATATTACTTAATTTCTGGAGTTGAGTAATTTGAGTTAATTTGATCTTGTACGAATGAAATTAGTCTTTAAGATGTAACCGTAGGCTTGTGTTATATATACAAGGTATTTCGTCTACACATTTTGACTTATAAGCACGTAGAGGTAGAAATAACAGCGTAAAAACCAAAGCTCAAAAATTCTTATGTTTTTTTTTGCATGTTCCAGGTTGTATGTTGATTAAAAATTAATCACCACCGTAAAAAATATGGAGTTCCTGATTTCATCATTAAAATTACCAATACGTCCTAGTGAAAGACTATTTCATGGAAGAAAAAAGAATTTAGCGGCCTACCCTGGGGCTTCCCCCTTAAGATTTTGGTCCTTCGTCTGATCTCTCTCCAATCGTGTTGGATTGCCGCCCCATTGGAGTTTAAGAGTGAGGGAAGAGAGAGTACCACACGCTTTTGCACTACAATATCTCTCACGTTAATGACTAGTCTTTACTGAGACTAAAATCATGAGCACCTTTGTGTAGTCTCGAGTCTCGCAAATGTAGTTTGTTTATATTTTGTATGTCCAATTGCCAGTCGGCCACGGCCTTTGGCAACTTTCTCTACTGTCATGATATCTCGTCTAACCTTTTCTTTGTGCTACTGTACCACTATCATGTGATTTACTTATGCCCTGGTAAAAAACAATTTTTGCCACCAAGGTGGCAGCATAGCGAAGGTTCAATGTTTATAGACATTATTTCCCTAAACTTCGTAAATCTCTCAAACAGCTAAAATCTTCTGTAATAATTCAAGTAATTATTGTTCACAAATTAATTGTCATTAAGGTTTAATATAATTGTTTTCCTAAAAGCCTTTCAACACAACATCTTGGTAAACAACTTTGGCTTGACAACAGATCTTTAATTAGTGTTTCTTTGATTATTATTATTCCGTTAACGGTTAAGGAACGGTTACGGTATTCTTTATGGTTTGTTGGTATTTTACATGCACACGAAAAAACGTGATAAAATTTAAAAAAAAACAAACGTGTATCCCAATATTATGCCTTAACAAGGTAAAGGATGAGTACTGGCTGACCGTGACCGAAGATCGTGGCGAAGACCTGGATGAGACTCGCACATACCAGGAAAACATAGCACAAAAGAGAAGCAGAGCACACTCAGCAGTGGGAGGCTACCAGTGATGATGACAGTCAAATGATGATCCCTATGGCAATAATGCAATAGTCCTTTGAAGCATACAAACACTATTCCAACTTAACTCCTGATAATAAAATGATTTCGCATCAAAATCGCGCAAGGTGACCAGAATACTGCCCCACGTGTTGCATTATAAAGGTAGTCAAGTTGGTTAGCAATAAATTTAAAAATGTATGCGGAACATCGCACGTCCCGGTATTTTATTACGTGGAACTCAATCCATAGGATAAATGGATAAGATTTTCATCTTAAACATCTTTCCATGTAAGAGCAAATGAAAATAGGAGAATATGGTCTAGTAAATAGAAAAGAATTTCGCAGAAACGTAAAAGCAAAGTACTTTAGTATAATATTTAAAATAACATTTTGCGGGAAATATGAAGATAATGCAGGACAAAATGCTGGAAAAAAATCTAGAATTTTATAATATAAGTTAACTAGAATATTTTTGGTCTGTTCAAACCCGGTCTTTGCATCAAAAATAAACTCAACTAACTAACAACTTCTCAAACGCGCGTAAACTGCTTTATAAATTTAAGTCAATTTTCAACAGCCAATCAAATCTCTTCACTTTACTTAGTTTAATTTTAACGCATCTATGATTTTAGTTTCCACAACCGGGTGTTTGATGAAGTTTAAATATTGACAATCTGTGGGTTAAGCAATTAGCCGAATTCGTAGGGAGTTCATTAAATAGTTAAATGCTCTATAGCCTTTTAAACGTTTAGAGGTCTGGTAGAAGTCCGGAAGCGCATTCCAGTTTTACATTACAGAATTGGTGTTTCTATTCAATTGCTAACTTTTTTATGCACTACTTTTTTTATCTTTTTCTACCTTCTGTAGTATGCAACGACTTATTGTCGGGCCTACGCTGTCCTCCCATACTTAAGTACTAACGCTGTAACTTCAAATCTTGTAAAACCAAATGATTTTAAAAGAGTGACCATGGAGTTTTTTAACGGTTCTTCTCCATAGGAAACAACCAACCCGAACTGTGCACCTTTTGTTGACGTTTTATAAGTGCCCATGTAGGCCTATGTAAAATAAAATATTTTGATTTTTGATTTTGAAACTCCAATTACTTTATCAAATGTGCCTGCCTTTTTTTTTTTTTTTTTTCCGGATGGGAAATCATCAAATGACTTCTCCCGCTCTGGGCGGAGCGGGAGGGAGTGTCAGACTTGTACTGACTAAAACCCACCCATGTTCCTTCTTCGCCCTTTGTGTTCCAGTGCCGCGGTATCTCTTTCGAACAACCCGCAGCCCTGGCAGGCATCGGCCCTTTCGGACCCCTTCTGGTTTGCTGACATCTCCTTGAGGCGCGCGTGGAACACGTACGCGCCGTCGACACGGCCTGTCGTCATGAGACGGACGGACGGTGAGCTAGCCCATTACTCACCGTCCACAGGCTCGCGCCTACGGTGGCCGGGGGCCACTGGTTGCCCCCCGACGCCCGGGGCGTCTCCCGCGGCGGCTGGGACGTGAGGTTCTCTCCCTCTCACGTTCCGCCACCTCCTTCGCTAGCATAACTGCTTCGCAGAAGGAGGCGACGGCATCCCATTCCCTCTCGCTCCGGACCATGGATTGAACCAGGGCCGGACGCGAGAGGTCGCCGCCGCCAATCGCCGCTACGAGGACACGGCGGTGCTCAGCCCAAGCGGGGCAGAGCTCCACGGTGTGCTCCACCGTGTCCTCCGGCCGATCCTCGCAATGGTAACACCCGGGCGTTTCCTCCCGCCCGATTCGGTGCAGGAACAACCGTGTCCGGTGAGGAACTGCGTCAGGCGGAAGGTGAGGGCGCCGTGCCGCCTCTCTAGCCACTCCTCAAAGAGGGGACTTATCGCCACTATTGTGGCGTGCCCTGCACGTGGTTGCGACAGTCGCTGTCTCCATGTCGCCATGAGATCACGCCGGAGGTCTGTCCGCTGAGCGACAATTTGCCGCGGCAGCGGAGTTTCCCCCCGACGTAGTGCCTCCGCGCGCCATTCGTGCAGGCGCGCGAGGACTATCGCCTCCAGATCCCATGGCGGTAATCCGGCCAAGAGGCTCGCCGCCTCGCCGGAGATCGTACGGTACCCCCGGAAAATGTGCCTGCCTCATAGGTCGAGTGGTCGAAATCCCGACTGCTGCTCATGAGGTCTCGGGCACGATTCCCGGGTCGGGAAAATGTACTCTAGACGCTCTTAACTTGCCCGTATTTCTACTTTTTTACGTCAGTTTTTTTTTTTTTTGTAAAAAAGTTTTTATTTTAGCCTTTTCAGTTGTGGTATCTCACTTAAATCTTAGTCAAGTATCATTTTTACATTGTAACCAGACACCAGCACATCGTCCACACATACGACAAAGGACAAAAAGCATAATAAAGAGGATGACTCAAAAAGTACCTAAGCAAAGATAATAAAATTCATATGGCTCCACCAGGCAAGTTTTCTCTACCAAATGAATGAAGAATCATCTAAATCGGTCCATTAATCACGGAGAAATAGGTGTACATACGCGAAAAATGTACAGTTAAAATAAAAATAAATGTTAATAAAATGAAAACTACATGGCCAAACTGTAATAAAATTTTATGGGACCAGATGGCAAGTATTTCGCATCAAACTAAAGAAGAATCACGCAAATCGGATCTTAAATCTCAGCGTAATCGGTGTACATACATAAAAAAAATACTAATCGAATTGATAACCTCCTCTTTATAGAAGTGGGTTATAAAGAAATCATTTTTTTTATTATTATTAGTGGTACTCCTGGAAAGTGCACACCGTACAATTCCAACAAGCCCAAACACAGCTAAGATACATCGTCTTATTATGGAGTTCCGGTGCCTGTCTCTTGGATTCATCATCAGATCTGATAGTAGAATGGTTCTTATTGAACGCAAATGCTTCACTTGTTGTAGAAAATACCAAAATCGCTGTACGTTTTCCTATAAAATTTGAAGAGTTCCTTCAATTTCACCAAGATTTCATCATCAGATCCCAATTTGGTGACTATGGGACCATTTAGGAAGTATACCCTTTCCAACCAAAAATATTTTTTCAAATCGGTTAGCAAGCGACGGAGTTATGCACGAACAAACACAAAAAAAAAATACAAACATCTGAATTGGGAACCTCCTCCTTTTTCAGAAGTCGGTTAAAAAGAGTGTCCATGGAGTTTCTTGCCCATTCTTCTCCATGGAGATCTACGCTTTGGAATGGTCAACTACAGTACTTTCACAAGTTATTATGCCTTGTGACTGGGACTGTAGCTTCGCGTTTTATTTAGTTTTTATGACTTTCAAAAGTGCCTGTAATGGTCTAATTGAAATAAAGTTTGAGTTTGGATTTTGGATTTTTCCATCAGTAATTTTTCAGTAGCAGCCATGACAGATTTGATCAGTAGAGTCTGAATTCAGGCCCGGTTGATGGCAATACGCCCGCCCTCTATTACATGGGACTTAAACATAACTGGCGGAATGTGGGTACACCCCTATTAGATTAAAACAATAATTCTGACATTCTATTTAGTAATATTAAAACACTATTTATTAACTAGATAACTAAAAATATAATATATCACATTAAGCACCCAGTGTTCTTCCTCCTCTCTCCTACTTGATCTTGCTGTGCCCGACAGGGTCCATAATTGTGACTTATATAATTATTACCCTTCCATCTATGTATTAACATTATGGTACGCAAAAAAGAATTGAGAATTGAGAATAGGTACATACCTAATTACCTATGCAAGGTATTGTTTTGCAGCCTCGTCAAATTCAAGGAGGTAACTATGCTAACAATTCTCGTCCGAAATCAATAATAAAATAGGTAGGTAATTTTTATTTATTTATTATTTACGGAAATCGGTAAGTGTGAACGACCCGTGTTTTAAACGCGGCCCGTCTGGTTCTTGCCCTATAACCTCGCTTACGCACATACAAACAATCTCAAACGTTTATTCGATAATTTCTCATTGCCTTAACCACGTTAAGGGGGTTATTCTGAAATATTGACAAACTTAAACAACCAAAAAAATCAGCGTTTATTCATAATTAACTAGGTACCATAATTGTAATTGATTATTTATGTCTTTTGTGACAACCTCCTGAAATTTGACGAGGATGCTAAACAACACCTTGTATAACCGTTCCGGGATAACAGGCGTGATGGTATGTAATGTTTTTACCAAATGTCTTCAGGTTTTATAAGTAAAGCGTTTAACTTGCAATGCACAAACAATGCTCTTTACTTAAGTAATCAAACTAAACAAATATCATATTTCTATCGTTTTATGCACTTCCACATTTAACCAAAACGTACTATCAAAGAGGTCCTGACCCTTCTCATTATTAATTCAATTTCGCGTACCTAAGGTATCCGGATTCCGATATTATATTCCGGGAACCTTCAGCTTTGAAGGCTTTGGAGCTCGCTATAGAACCTTTGTGCTTTCGGACAAGCTTAACAAAAACGATTCTATTATCATGTAACTTATGTACCTAATACCATTGTAGATTTAAGCCTTATAAGCAATTAGTTGAACTGATTTGGGTTGTGGCATGTATGATGTAATTAGGGATGTCGACGTCACAATATTTGTTTGCAACCTTGAATGTATTGCTGAGGTTAAGCTTGTCTTGAGGTTTAAGTTCGAGACTAAATGCCAAAATACGTCACGTTAGTCGTTACTTTAGTCACAAAATTAGAACGGGTTAAGGTTATAAATGGTATGTCGATAAAGTTAATTTATACTTAATATTATAAAGCTGAAGAGTTTGTTTGTTTGCTTGAACGCGCTAATCTCAATAACTACTGATCCGATTTGAAAAATTCTTTCACTTTTAGATAGCCGATTTATCGAGGAAGGCTATAGATATATCATCACGCTACGTCCAAAAGGAGTGGAGCAGAAATGAAAAATGTTGCGAAAACGGGGAAAATGTGACGCAGTTGCGCTGGACAGCTAGTCTAAGAATAAACGTTGATGCAGCAAACAATTAATGATTCTCTTGTATCATGACTAAAAGACCCATGTTGTAGCCAAGACGGACTGTCAAATAGTTCAGAACTTTTTGTTCTTTCATTATTATTGTTAAGTAATGCTTGTATGAGTAAATAGCATTGTGATGATTTATGATTTCTTAATCAATTATGTATATTTTGTACGCCGTTATGGCAAAACATGACATCTTGCATTTATTTGTTCATGTTTTAGAAAAATAAATATATCTTGTTTCGTTTGACGGCACGGTTGGCGATTGGTTGGTTGAGCGTTCGACTGCTGCGCTGCGTGTCGCGGGTTCGATCCCCGCACGAAACAAATATTTGTATGGCTTACTGATAGTTGTTCCGGGTCTGGCTGTTTGTGTATGTGAGTTTAAATGTTTGTAAACGCACCCACGATACAGAAGAATTTTCTAGGTGGGGCAACGTATTTTTAAACAACAAAAAAAAAACAAGTTGAAACTGTGACTTGTAAAAAACAGCAGAAAATCGCTGGATCAGTTTGTCAATACAGTTCAATTGAAACCATTTCCCAAACAAACTTATTTGCTCCCAGGATAATAACTTTCACATAATATTTGTTTCAATTTCCTCTCTTTCCTTCAATCAAAAATACACCTTACTGCGCGTTCCCACATGTTTTTAGGGGTACGTCCCGTTTGGTAACTTTCACATTTGGACAACTAAATAAATTACGTGAAAAACAAATCTTTTTTTTTTTGCTCTAGACGATACCTGCCTACCTTCTAGTTACGACATCGTGAAGGGTCTGTTTCCACCCAGTATAGTTATTTACAGAAATAATAAAGTAATTTCAACTGTGAAAAAAAGTTATAATAAGACTTAGGCATTAATTTGAAAGTAATTTCTTCTAATTTGACTTTGTATGTACAAGTAGAATAAAGAACGTGTACAGAGTATTGAATCTCGTTGCGTCGAGCTCTAGCGACGAGTATTTCTCTACGCCCAGGACACCACCACCTTCTCGTCGACGGCTTAGGACCTCGAGGCCCACCAACCTCTGATAGGGTCCCAGCTCCCGGCGGAAGTGTGCAGCGCATACGATTGACGCAAGCCATCAATTAAAATGACATGCACTCATACTAGGACACTTTCAATAACGTCCAAAAAAATAAACATATTGAGGAAGATTCATCAATGCTGTGCACAATATCATCATCATCTGCCTAGCCTTTTCCCAAACTTTGTTGGGGTCGGCTTTCAGTCTAACCGGATGCAGTTGAGTATCAGTATTTTACATGGAGCTACTGCCTATCTGACATCCACAACCCAGTAACTGCGATACCCTTTGGTAAGACTGGATGACAGACTTTTCGGCTTCTGACTACTCGTAACAGCTGTCAAAGACCTACAAATGACAGCCGGGATCAACGGCTTAATGTGCTTTTCGAAACTCGGTATGTAATTATGGTCACCCATCTACGAACCAACCTTAGCAAGCACGGCTTAACCTTGAAGATCGACCCGCGCATCTGGTATTATTTAGCCACGAGCTCCTCCAATGCTGTGCATAATATAAAATGCAACTATTAGCATAGTAGCAGAACTCCGTAGAGTACCAAGTAAAATAAGAGGGCGCATTAGATATCCCAAAAGTTCTCGAAACACCTACCACATGGCGTTAAGGAATTCAAATCCGAGTACCAAATGACCACAAAACTAAACCGTCAAACTCAACGCTTCAAGTTCACTTCACTTCCAACACATGTTAATGATAAATTCCGAAGTTAGTAAGTTAACGAGAGCTGCGGTGATAAGCGCACAGCTATCACGTTGAGCGAGAATTAATTACTCTCAACGTGTAAACATGTTACAGACGAGTAGTGAGTAAGCATGTGTGGCTGTCACTCTGTGAAAATGTACGGGGAAGTTGTAGAAAACTGGAAAGGAAAGCCAATAACACTATAGTAAGTTTAGAGGGAAATTTTAGTTTGGGTACGAAAAATCTGTTCGTGGTGGAGTCATCCTGAAAAGACTGTGAATTTCCTCAGTTTTAAAAAAATATTTCAAATAATGAATGTTTCATAACATTCTAAGAGGAAAAAACCAAGCTTGTTTTTTTTGTCATGTCTTCATCCCCTTTTCAAAAGGAAACTGTGTGTGTTACCTTTTTTGCATACAATTTTCCTTTGTTTTAATTTCGAGAAAGAGGATGCTTACCTGTTTTTGCGTATTTAACATACCAGGGCAACATAAGAACCAGCAGACAATGCGACGAGACCCACTCGTTAAAGTTCTTTGCGCAACCTAAATCCTATTCTGTGTATGTGTGTGTGATAGAAAAAAAATACCAGGGGAACATGAAGCGACGTAGTACTGCGATAAAAAACCGCTCTATTCGGAGTTCTCGACCCGTAAATCGTTGCTAGCGTCCCCTTTTTCTTATAATACGCGGTTGGTTTGCTATTCCGTGTTATTGTACCGTTCAGAATTTTTGTATGAATGGGATAAAAATTGCACAGAGCACAGTTTGTGTAAAAGTATATTTTTAGTTACCTGTAAAATGCGGAAGAATGAATGCTGTTTGTGCTCGGAGATGTTGTGGATAAATCTGTTTGCTATTGTTTTGCAATTCATTCGTTTCTCACGGCAACATTATTTTGCAGAGCAGCTTTATAATGTGCTATTGCATCTCTTCTTATTTACAATCGTTAAAATGATAGACCGACCTCGTTATCAATGCCTACTAGGTATATTTATTTATTTATTAACAATTAATAAACTCGATGTTGTAAAGGTGTTTCACAAAATTAAAATGCTTATAATTCATTAAATACATTTATTTATCGCCATTAAGAACGTGACACCCAATGACAATATTAATATGTTACATATATTTATATAATGCAATATTAAACTAACAAATAAATGTATCACAGAATATTTTGATAGTGTTCAAAATTGACCAATATTTATACAACGTGGACGATCACTAATAAAATGAAATTACAGTCACGTGAAAATTATATTACAATTATATTTTATTCTAAAATAATTGGGAGAAAAAGTTAAAAGAACACAGCAGTAGCAGTACCTATTAAAATTAATTAAAAACTAGCAGTTAATAATAGTTTACAAAGTTCATTTATAAAAGCTAGTCTTGCTTAATAAAGTTATAGTTTTTGATTAAAATAATTACTAAAGTCAACAAATCATAATTAAAATTTTCTTTGAATTAAAACGAGCAGGCAACCAACATTTCGTTTAATTAAAAATGTACTTGCTAATGAGCTTAACATTAATCATTAATTATGAACACAGTGAAAAGGTCTCCCAATTACTTAAAACAAAAAAAGAGTCGTCAATAGAATTTCATAGATTTATTAAATTTAGACATTTTTAACTACCTAGCTGTTTTTAATGTTATATAATACAATTTACACAATAATAACATTAAATATTAATATTTTGGCACATCGAGTGACAGAAGACATCTTTGCATTAGAATGTTTGAGACAGCTGAAAGCGTTTCTCTTTTGCATTCCTCGGAGACAATGTAATATCACAATGTTATTAGCAAAGAAAACTCTGTGAATAAACTTTGAAACTACTTTTCGTAGTTCACGTTGTTTTTATAACATAGTGTAATACAACATTCTGTGAATAAAAGTACTCGTAACAAAGGAAGATGAAAAAGTATTAAGAGGAAAGCTCTGATCCAGTTAATACTGTACGAAGAATCTTAAACATCATCCTGGCGATTTTATTGATTGGAATTGACAAAACAGTCGAGTTTTCTTATTATTAACATGCATTCTTGTATCGGTAATTGCGTTTGTTAATAATCCCGGCTTTCAAACTGTTCGACACGTTTTCTATCTCAATACGAAGGATTTTGAGCGAAAATCATAATCTTTATTTGTTCGAACGTTCATGTGGTCGATGAAGAAAAGTAAGGCAATGATTATATCGGAACTGTGAAATTGAAAGGCATTGTCATTGTAATGACATTGCTAATTTAGCAGCTGATCTACTAGGCCTTCTCAATTGAAAGGTCTATCGAAGTTGAAAATGAAATGAATCTTGATAATGTTGATCACGTCGGTGTAATATCACACACAATACGAAAGACCGTGAAAAACGAATCTCGTAGACAATGTGTCGACAATTTGGAGCCCGTCATTTGCTACCATTGTACACTTACTCTCGTCTCTGTCACCTTGGTAGCGATCGCACGAACGTGCGAATTCGGATTCAGCGATAGAAATCATGCCTTCATTAGTTCCCTACCCTTATTATGTATAAAGGTCGTAAGATTTTTTTACTAGAGAATATAAGAGCTAGGTTGCCTCATTTGGGTGCCGTGGAGTAATGATGAGTGTTCTTGAGTCTGGAAACGCAAGTATTGAGAATATCTTTCTGCGAAAATTTTTATTAGGGACATTTTATACCGTTCTGAAAGAGTAGTGAGTTGCTTAATGTAAGTGACTGTTGTTCAAAAGTAAAATGAGGTATTTTATTGGTGAAGAAAATAACGCAAACAGTATTTTTTTCAGACAGTTTCAACTAATATTATTCTCTAAATAGCGTCGACATTATATAAAATAACTCGATTTTCCTAAAAATACAAGGAAAAATGTTTGATAGTATTTACATTTTTTTTGCAAGTGTGATGAAATAGTATATTGTGTATTAAGGGCGGTAAGTAAGGAATTATCGAGGCTCTAGTAGAAGCCCGAAGTCGAAGACTGAGGGCTTTCTGAGTCGAGGTTCGTAATTCCCGTACCGCCCGTGAAACATACAATGTTTTTCATCACACTTGCGAGTTAATAATTATGAATATACACAAGTCAGCACATATTATTACGAAATACGTGAACTGATTTGCGGATGGCGGGCTGTTTGCCCACACCACAGATTATACAAATGTTTTGTTCAGAAACGTTAAAGGCAAATACTTACCTAGGTATACAGCCATGACGGAGTATAAAAAAAATATCGAAGTTTTGATACAAAAAACTATCGATTATTTAGATTTTAGAACATTAGTTCATTAATTAAATAACATGTAGCGAGATTGAATGAAATTCCTGTTTAAATAACATTTTAAGATAATTTTTCAATTGCGTGTAAACTCCTTGCTTGAACTCGTATGACCTGTGTGCTGTCATGCTGTGCTGTAAATTAAAAAAAAATACTTACCGCCCTAGGGTTTTATATGGGGCATTACAGCCAAGTTAACCTGTATGTTATGACACTGTTTACGTGCAAGTGTGATGAAATAGTATATTGTGTATTAAGGGCGGTAAGTAAGGAATTACGATCGAGGCTCTAGTAGAAGCCCGAAGTCGAAGACTGAGGGCTTTCTGAGTCGAGGTTCGTAATTCCCGTACCGCCCGTGAAACATACAATGTTTTTCATCACACTTGCGAGTTAATAATTATGAATATACACACGTCAGCACACATATTATTACGAAATACGTGAACTGATTTGCGGATGGCGGGCTGTTTGCCCACACCACAGATTATACAAATGTTTTGTTCAGAAACTTTAAAGGCAAAATACTTACCTAGGTATATACAGCCATGACGGAGTGTAAAAAAATAAAAATTTCGACGTTTGGATACAAAAAACTATCGATTATTTAGATTTTAGAACATTAGTTGAGTAGTTAAATAACATGTAGCGAGATTGAATGAAATTCCTGTTTAGATAACATTTTAAGACAATTATTCAATTGCGTGTAAACTCCTTGCTTGATGAACTTGCATGACCTGTGTGCTGTCAAGCGGTGCTGTAAATTAAAAAAAAAATACTTACCGCCCTAGGGTTTTATATGGGGCATTACAGCCAAGTTCACCTGTATGTTATGACACTGTTTACGTGCAAGTGTGATGAAAATTAAAAAAAAAATTACTTACCGCCCTAGGGTTTTATATGGGGCATTACAGCCAAGTTAACCTGTATGTTAAGACACTGTTTACGTGCAAGTGTGATGAAAATATTTTTTCATCACACTTGCATGTAAACCGTGTAGGAATTTCATTCAATCTCGCTACATGTTATTTAATTACTCAACTAATGTTCTAAAATCTAAATAATCGATAGTTTTTTGTATCAAAACGTCGTTTTTTTTTTTATACTCCGTCATGGCTGTATACCTAGGTAAGTATTTGCCTTTAACGTTTCTGAACAAAACATTTGTATAATCTGTGGTGTGGGCAAACAGCCCGCCATCCGCAAATCAGTTCACGTATTTCGTAATAATATGTGCTGACTTGTGTATATTCATTATTATTAACTCGCAAGTGTGATGAAAAACATTGTATGTTTCACGGGCGGTACGGGAATTACGAACCTCGACTCAGAAAGCCCTCAGTCTTCGACTTCGGGCTTCTACTAGAGCCTCGATCGTAATTCCTTACTTACCGCCCTTAATACACAATATACTATTAAAAATTTGTAAAAAAAATTGTGATAAAGAAAATCTAAATATTATGCGCTCATAATTTTGCAGGACTAGGAGAACAGAACATGAAATCAGTCTGCAATGTCAATGTCTCCAATGTAACACATAGTGACGACACGCACGCCCGTTCCGCGCCCGTCAGACGTTTTTAAATCACATTACGTTCGGGATTGTTCGGTTTCATGAATTTTGATGACATCACTACGATTTTACGCGAAAACCTGCGTTTTTGGAACCGTGCGATGTAAAATATTAAAATTAGATTGTTTGGGAATAGGATTAGAAATGTTGTTCACCGGGTTTTTATATTGTCGCACCCGTTTTTTATCGAGTTTTTATTCAAAATGCTGTGCTGGTTTATTCATTAGTTTTTTTGTTAAGAAAAAAAAACCACAGAATTTTCACTGTCTGAAAACAAAGTAATTCATATAATGTATATTTTCTTCAACCGCAACAAAACGCTATTCAGCTGTCAAAAACATTTTAAAATACAAAGATTAGAATTTGAGTGATTCACTAATAACAGATACCTAGAATTTGGCACCAAATTAATACTATTTACAATAGAAGAATTTTTAGGAACGTCAGGACATGGGAAAATATAATAGAGGAAAAACCACAATATATCTAGTTCTATCCACATTAAAGTAACTTACTCACTCAAACTGTTCTCCTGGTAAACAGGTAGTCAACTGCAGAAAAAAATATAAAACCGTTGCGCAAATTTGACGTTCAACTGTCATAAAAACTCCATTTCGTTACGCTAAAAGTGCAATCAAGACGGTGGCGACAAATCTCAAACCGATGCGGACAAATCTCAAACCGATGAGGACAAATCTCAAACCGGCTGCAGACACCGAACTCTGACATGTAGTTCAAGTACATCTGTCATACCGGTTTTACCGAACCATAAATAGTACGTACGTTATGTAGGTATAGAATGTGCAGACACAACAATGTAGTCATAGTATAATGACACAATTTAAATCTTATCTTTTTGTTTTCACCACAAAGCAAGAGAACAGAAACACTTTTTGAAATCATCAAACGAACGTAATTTTCCAGCCAGAGTGCGGACTATGACAAAATTTGTACTAACCATATTCAAGTTATTTGAAACTATAACTTATTGGAATATGACTAGTACGAAAAGAGGTATCATGGTGATAAAATGCATTGATGTAACCATGTGTCAAAGCGAACGGTCATATATGCTACTCATGTTTGGGATCACCCGAAGACGCCCTTTATGGCTGCAAAGTTGTGTTCGGTTTCGGATCGCTTTGGGCACATCTTACTTTCAGTATATATATTCAGTTCTGTATTGACTCACCCTACCTATCTCAGGATCATTGCAAAAAAACAATCTTGCACTTAAAAACTAGCATACTGACTTAATATTTCAAACATATTAAGAAGTCATTAAAAAAATTGACACAACAGCAACGAAAACGTAGAACAATATGAAAATACAAAACAAAGTAATAAATTCGTTGCATAAAACTAAACAACGTACAAATCATTTATTTAACATTTTTGTATTCTAACAACAATTTGACAACGCTGTGTTGACAGCTTAGCAAGATGGCGGCCTTACAAAAATACAAATACAATGTATATCACAGGGAGTTATTAAAAAAAGAGATTGCAATGAAACATTTTTTAAATGAAATGCAGACGAATTCAATCTGACGCTACTTTGCTCACATACAATACGTTTAAAAATATAACTGTCAAACCTGTATGAATGTTTTTGACAGGGAGCAGTTTAAAACTAAATTTTCTTTTTTGGAAACAAAAGCTTTTTTTTTGAATAAATACACTGCAGCCGTACTGATGTACGCACGACGATCAATCCTGCTATGCAAAAAGAAATAAATCTGACCTCTCATTGTACGAGAAGCTCATGCCAACCGAGGTCAGTTATACTGGATACAATTGCTTGATGTATCGCCGTGTGTACGTCCGTTCATGACCTCAAGCGCCTTGCGAAGACAAGCGACTTGTGACATGTGTCAAGCGACACTCGCTTAGGTTACTTAATTCCTTCGCGTGAGTACCAAGGCACCATATGTGACTTGCTGTGACCATCTTCTTTTATTTGTTGTCTCAGTAACCGCTGCCGCGCTGTCGCAAGACGCGTGCCGCTTGAACATATAGTTTGTTACTCCACGAACTACTTTTCTGGTTGAGTTTCGCTTTGTAATTTTTTTTAAATTACTGGGATGTAATGAATTCACAGCTACTTGAAGTAATATGAATTTATCACTTGTTACCGCAAGTTCCAAACTTAAAGCTAAACTTCAACGTAAGTTTAATGCTTAACTGTCAACACAGCTTGTCTCTGCCTTAGTCTGTACATTAATTAAACTTAATCGTATTCGCATCAGCTCCTTTCCAACATATGTAAATATTACAAATTTTTATTTTTTTTCTCGTGACATAAAACATCGAAATTCAGTGCTTGCTATTTATAGAATAATTGATTTTATAATATAATTTTATTTTTACGACATTTTTTTTTTATTACAATTATCACTAGTAACGTAGATGTATTCTGTCGTTTTTTTTTTAAATAATAATAACATTTTATAAAAGAAGGTGCGTACCTACTAATTCAAATGAATAGAACGCCCTTCCCTGATTACATAACAACATAATTATCTCGCCACATTACTTCCCTACCTAAAATTTACTGAGCATTATTTTCACATAAACGCCTATCTAAAACACATCTTCACACGACTCAGGGAAACAAACAAAAACAAACTTCTAACTCAAATCTCTGCCGTTTACTTCGAAACTTCCATACCGGCCCCCATGAAAAGTCATATCACATCAAATATGGATGTGATAAGAGAAAACAGCGCGTTATTGCGAGTAGCAGGGAGGCAGACACGGTCAAAGTGCTCTAAAAGCTTATTGGGCCTGACAAAGGATTGAGCCTCGAATTCCCAGTTCCATTGCAAAGGATGTAACTGAATACAGACGCACGGACGGTGCAAACTCACTCAAATATTAACGTTTATTTGCAATGCTATGTTTAACTCCACATTGGTCCTTCGAGCCTGGTACTGTTTGTGAATGTGTACCTGCTTGGTATTTTATTTGTACTTTTATTTTAGATGAAACTAAAAGAAAGACTGCTGTTGTATTTCAGTAAATGACCACTTGTGCATATCATTAGTTATTGCTAATGCCACATTCAAATAGACCGGCAATCAAAAATCTACTGAAACCTATCAAACTTTTCCAAAAATAGTCATCACTCGGCTATTTTGATGCGTGAGGAATTAATGTTGGTACTTAGGACCAAATTACCTCTAGACCAATAAATTTGATCAATTGTGGCACTTATTACCGGTACAGCTTACCAAGAACTCTCTGTGCCTCGCACTAATTTACATACCGTGGAAGTGTATTCAAAGCATTAGGAACAATCTCTTTGACCTCCACATCACAATGTATTTTCAGCAATGGCGAATCGGGAATTCTAGCCATGAAAAAATATAAAAAGACACTCTTTTTTATCACACACACTATGCAATGTTACACAAACGACAGAATACAGCTAATGTTTTACAATGTTTACACGCTAAAAGAGACTCACATTTGATGGTACAATGTTGGTACCAGGATTTCATAAAAATTTAATGGTACACGGAAATAAAAGATCTCTGAATCTTCCTACGATTGTTCGTGTTATGTATTTACGAGGATACGATTGATACACGGAGACCCTTTGATGCTTTCTGCATAGTATGGCACATGTATTATGTATGATCTAAATATTTATAATTCAATGCTTCGACGTCTACTGGGAATGAAAAGAAGTAGAATTTAACAGTAGCTTATTTCTTGTTGCAGATAGGCTTTCTTTTCAGAACACTTTTTCCGATGCTTACAGAGACAGCACGGATGAAGTTTGTCATTACCACTAAAAGTGCCAATTTTCTTGTGATTTTTCCTACCAGAGTTTGTAAATGCTATCTATAGTGGTACGTAATTCCGCGTTAATTGCGCCTTTTACTTCTCTCGTGAGGGGTACCAGGCGAACAGCGGATGCTAAAAGAGTGATGATGGTAAACGTCGTGTAAAGTAGCTGAGTAGAAAATTTGGGGCTGAAGTAGCAACGATTCTAAAAATGTTAAAAAAAGAGTATGCACATGACTAAACAAAAGATAGAAACAAAAGATAGAAAGAGACAGCAAGTTTTGGCTATTCTGGGAAACGACAAACATGAGGCGAAGGTGGAAAACGTATCTACTGGTTTTTTGGGATCCTCCTCCTTGTTTTTGAAGTCTGTTAAAAAGGAAAATGAATTTAATTACCTAACTCTATTGATAACATTAATATAAACCACGACATTATTCACAAAAAAAAAAAAATTGTTGTAAGGAAGTCTTCACTTTTTTTGTCTCTGTTCTTGGAACTTTAGGTACATTACGTCACCTTTTTCCGATCACTGCTCATAATTTAACCTTCTGATTTGATTACTGCTCTCAGATCAAAAAAAAAAAAAAAAGATCAGAGTATAAAAAATTGGCAAACCCGTATATTTTTTAATTTTGGTTTTGAAGTTGGCACCTTGTAAGAAATTTTTAGTTTACTTTCTCATATTCTTGCTGCAGTAAGAAAGTTACGAAGCGTCGAAATTCAAAGGAAAGGGCTCATTGCGATGCTTTCAGTAAATTTTGCAAAAAAAAGTTATTGAGAAAAACCTTGTGACTTAAAAACCCGTTTTAGTAACCACTGGGTTAATTTCCGTCCTCTTTAAATAAACAACACCTTTTTTCCTTGTCTCGATTTTTAAACCCCATGAAAATAATGTTTAAGAAGTAACACAACATTGTTGCAGCAACATAATTATTTTGGGTTTCTCGCAACATGTTTCACACACACACACACACAAATATTGTTCAAAACAACAACAGTACACAGCGTTGTGCAACTTGTTTATTTACATGAAACATAATTTTCTGTTTACTCGTCTCCCCGTGTAAACATTGCCGTGATACAAATTGTTATCTAGCTACACTATTCGCTCGATGCTAAGCTGACACCTACAGCATCGGTTAGACTTCACTCAAGGCACTGTATTTAGAAAATATATGTACTGAGATGCATAACGCGAGTATCAGTACTGTTGCATCCAACTTGGTTGAGCTTGAACCTGTGGACAATGGGTTTTTGGTTAGTACATTCAAGTAAATGTAAGACCATCAATTATTTCTACTCTCCTAGTCGCTGGTAAAGCATAACTCTGAAGTCGACCGCAAACGCAAACCGCAGCTATAAAGCCCAAATCTACATGACTGCAACCATATGACTGGTTTTATGTGGGCGATAATGTCGCCTTCTACAGCAACATAGCAACAACTCGGATGACAGACAAAAAAAGTTGAAGATCGCTTGCGATTCTTTTTTACCAATACCCTGGCATAAATTAATATTATTGGTCCTTTGGTACAAAATTGTAGTATACAGTTAAAATCGTAATCTCATGGCCACATTCATATGAATAATATTCGCCTTTGTATAGTTTAAATAAATTATAAATAAATGTTGGCTAATGGCTCGAAAAGTCTAGACAGAGCCTTCGCTTTTAGTCACTAAGCAACTAAAAGACGTAGAACTCTTAAGCAAATCTTAAAATGTCCACAATAACATTAAAATCACAAACTGCCAGCTCTAACATTTCTTCGTTCATTGAGCCATAAACATTCAGACTATTAACTTTTCTTTGATAACAGGGAAAGTCACTCAACCAATAGCAGATTTGTTATCGGGTACGACGAAGTTCTATACGAGAATTATGTGCGACCATGTTAACTCCTAATTGCTCCTACTCCATTGATCATCCATTTGAGCAAGAAATTGCACATTGCTCAATAAAGCTCTTTGAAATGTTAAATTACAATCTGTATCAAAAATTGGAGCGTTACGAGTTGCAAAATAAAAAGTATAATTTTTTTTAAGTGTGTGTGAAAGGATAGATCTTTGCCACTAATCTTACTTGATCGATGCTACTGCATCAACTATGATAGTAGTTTAAATTTAAGTACAGTCGCGCCGTAAATAATTTTTAAATTGGGTTCAAATGATTTAAGGGACTTTACTTACAAAAAAAGATCGAATTAACTGAAAAACTACTGAATTTCGATAGAACATTTTGGTGGCTTAATTTGTGCATTTTAACACTACTATGATGTCCTGCAAGTAAAACGTCCAGTTACCAGTAACCGTGTATTTCGTTTAGGTACCTACATACCTAAGTAACATCTCGCTTAGTACTTTGTCAATATCAACTCCAAATTAAACTGTATGCACAAAATGTATAGGATAAATAGACAAACTTCAGCACCTCAAGTATCTCGCGAGTTCCCGAATAGTTAGAAACCTTCGCCAAACTTCAGCAGACTCGAAAACTTATCGCTATTCGAGACCCTTTGCAAAATTAGACAAATAACCCTTACGAGAATTAAGCGGTTTTCTCAGAATCGTGAGACGGAATGCAAGTCATCTCCGCCATGTCTTAATTACGTCTACCAAAGTACCAGGGTAGCATAGTATGTTAATTAGTCGCTTAACGGAAACTAGTTGTCGTAGATATGCGGTAACTTGTTAGCTTACATGTGGTGCAAGTTTAGGTAAGTAAGTCCTGTCTCATTTCCGAAAATAAATGATGAACCGAGAACCTTCGAAAAAAAAAAACACAAGAAATTAGTGACTTAAACTAAGGTATTATAACAGGAAATCATAACCCACCTGCAGCCGTAAACATAGACAAATGCGGCGACCTCGCAACTACCAGGGTCGCATTCGTGGCCCTTATGTACGGGGGCCAGGTAGGCTGCGTGGCCTCGCAGCGTAAGGCCATGAAGCCTTTGGACGTGGCCACTCGCAGCCGCAGAGCTCGCCAACTCGACCTGAGGCCGAAGTCATTGGCGGAGGAAACTTGTGTGTTGTTTAACAGCCCGTGCTCTGTCTGTTGACAATATAAAGGAAAACTGTCAATATTATATACTGGTACTTTAAAACACTATAATTCTGATAAACTCCTCTTGTCTCGATGTTTATAAATCTTGTCATAAATGCATGTAGCTTGCTATGACTACACTGCTGCCTTTTTTGAAGGACATTAGTAATGAGGACAGTGTAAGCGGGTCCTCTCGGCGTTTCTACTGTCAATAATAAATTGACAGTAGAAACGCCTAGAATAGCCTATCAACATCATCACTGTTCAACCAAAGGCCATCCACTGCTGGACAAACGCCTAACCCAGGCATCGCCGTATGACAGGTCTTATGCCTCCCATATTCAGCTGTTAAACGAACCTTCACTGGAATTTCGCCCACCTTGGGGGAAGTTTATTTTCAACGTTTAAACCTGTTTTCTTTTTAATTCATATTGTGCTGTACATTATAATCAGTGTTAAAATACCCTTAACGGAGCCGAAAGGCACTTGCTTTTCTTTGCGTTTTTGCATCTTCTTCGTGATTGCGATAATTTTTTGGTTCTAGACCTTACATGAACCTTTTGGGGGACAAAGTTCGAACATCTACACAACTTTTTTTTTATAAAATACAAGTTTTAAAAATTATAATTTACATTAATAGTTCCATGACCCTGTTCTGTTTGTTGTTCGATTGCCTTACATTGAGTCCAAAGGTGATTTTTACCCCCCCCCCCCCCAAAGTAGTTTTCATAGCTTACTTAGTTTAATGTAAGAATGCTGGGGTGGGGTTCGTAAAGGTGGTGTATACTAAATCAATAAAAAATTATATACTAACCCTATCAGTCCGTCCGTCGATATACCACACGATGTTGGCGGGTGGCATTGCTGGCTGGGTGGTGCAGTTGAGGAGTACGTCTTCACCCAGCTGTACCGTACCAGGCACGCCCATTATCACTGGGTCTTCTTTCAACGTCACTGTGAAAGTAAAAAAAGATTACTCTTTGAGCCATCATAATTTTACTGCCCACGTTTTTTTTTCTCCCCTGTCAACCGTCATGCAATTATTTACACCTTTTTAGGGTTCTGTAACTCAAAAGGAAAAAACGGAACCCTTATAGGATTATTTGGTTGTCCGTCTGTCCATTTGTATATCTCATTACAAAATCCAACTTTGTACGGACCGGTGGGCGACTCGCACTTGTCCGGTTTTTTTCTTTATATATCAATATTTCTTACTGTTTTACTTACATGCGATTCGTCTTACGTTATGAGTATTACGATTGAAATTATATTGATTAGTCCATCTCTTCAATACGGTCATCTCTAATGTTTTAAGCCTTGGATACATGATAAACAACATGGATACATGGTACTCAGCTGCATCCGGTTAGACTGGAAGACCCCAAGATACTTTAGGAAAAGGCTAGGCGATGATGATGATGATACATGATAAACAAAAGCTGCACTCAAAACGGTTAAGTGGGTACATCGCAGGGAAAACATCATGTATATACTAGAACGGAAAATTTGAAGACGTGTGTGTGTTGACACCAACATATTTTGGGTGGCGAAGGAAAATAAATGAATGTTAGCGTGACGGTTGAGCGGGGAGTTGAGGAAGAAAACTTGTTGCGCCTATCCCAAGTAATACAATAATGCTTCAATCAGATGTAAGTGTTTAATACGGAGATGAAACATTAAGAAATTAATGTATGAGCATGAGCTGGTTTTGGAAATTGTAAGGCCAACGCCCACGATAAACGTTTTATCTAGGCGCCTCATCTCAGCGATAAACGATGTAAAAAAATTACGTTAGTTGCGTTTCAAAATACGGGAGTTATCTCTCTGATCTATTACAACTAAGTGGCAGGAGAAAAAACAAATTTCAGTTTTGAAAATTACTTTCTCAGAAAGTGTCAATTACGCAGAAAAGTTAATTAATATTCTGACTTTTACTTTGCTGAATAAGTTATTAAGTTCATTAATTTTTAATACAAAATTTATAATATTAAATATTCTTGGAACGGCTCAAAGTACACAGTATTTTAGATAGCCTTATCTAAACGATCGGATGATTCTTATAATTGTTACTTAATTAATTGAAGCAGTGCAGTCCCTTCATAGGAGATATTATTTTGCGTCTGATTTTTCATCGATCGATTCAAAGTGATCTATAATATTGTCTTTTTATAGTTGCTTTTGGGATGCAACTGTACAACCAAAAATAACTACAAGAGGACTATACGGACAAGTTTACTGGATGGCCATTGCATTGGCATGCATTTCCAGGCTTACCAGGAGAGCATAACCACGTGCAGTATATTTATTAAAAAAAAAGTGTATGGATACTTACCAGCCACAGTTAAATTCTTGGTCTGCTTGACAACAGCAAACCTGGGTCCCTCGGTGGAGACCTCACAAGTGAAAGAGAGCTTAGTGTTATAGTTCCTTGGCAGAATCACGCTAATAGCACAGCTGTTCAGGTTGCAGGTTCCTTTGGACACGCCTCCCGCTGTGGAGTTGAACGTCCTCGTGGGGGGCTGGGAAAGAAGGTTTATTTTAGGAATCGGTAACACATAACCTCATTCTCAAGCTATAAGGTACAACTCTACCTAATTCTTTGGGAAAACAAGCGTGACGTTAAGCAGATTCGGACCTGGTCACGCCTGTATGTCCCGAAGAGGAAATTTGGAGTCTTTATGGGACCAACTCTATGGACCCATAAAAACTCCAAATTTAAATCAGGCTGCAACTGCCAAATTCCTGATAAAAAACCAAACCCAAAATCATAGTACTGTAAGTAAAGTAAGTAACTTTTTTCGTTTTATCAAAAAAAAATCTAATAATTAATTTTGCGCGATATAGAAGCAGATTTTCATCGGCGTCTTCTGCCGATTCCTACAGTTCTACATCATATACTGTGGTCCCAAGCGCCACTGCAATACTTAAAGCTCAGAGCTCTATCGGAGATCCTGCCCATTTGGGGCTTTTCCGTTGGATACGAAAAATTAATTAGAAATTCGTTTGAAACAACCCGGAGTGAAGATAAGTGCTGGAGCTTAAGAGGCTGAGCTGAGCACGTGACACCTGGCGCACCTGGAGCTGTTGCCGAGGCTGCGCCTCAATGTATGCATTGGCGGCGTAGCACCCAGAGCCCCCACAAGACAACGCCACTACCGCCTTCGTTTTATATAATATAAGTGTTACTTCAGTGTTTTCATATTAATTTAGTTTATTATATTTATTTTGTTAAGTCTTTTTTTATGAATAATAGCAGCAGCGATGTGGTGGGTAATAGTGCATGTCTATCTTCAACATCGCTGACCACCCTGGAAAGATGCCCGCTTTGTACCCAAGCACGGTTTTTTAAAGGTAAGCGGGGTCTGAATGTGCATATTGGAAAAGTACATAAACTTCAAAATGCACCTACTTCAGACCCTGTTTTAACACCATCGCCCACAACACAGGACATATCTTCTCTCGACCCACTTTGGAAAACCCTGTCAAAATTCAAAAACTCTGTTCCTATACTAAAGCGAGTTCCCCGAGGCGCTAGACCACTTGTAGCACAAAACCTAGCAGGTTGCGTGCGCCTTGCCGTCCGGGAGAACTCGCTAAGTGCTTGGGAACAACTGCTCACCTTCCCTTATCGAATTCTTCACGTGCAAAAGAATTTGGCAACCAAAAAATCTTTGACATCACAAATTAAAGAAAATTGTAATATTTCGGCTCAAGATTTAGACACCAAATTACCGACGCAGAGATATAATACCTCTTCAAGAGGTATATCCCATTTGGTGGAAACCAAGTTAGGGGAAGGTGACATTAGTGGAGCAGCCAGGATTCTTTTCAGTAGCGATGTGCTGGCACCGTGCTCCCCAGAAACACTCGCAGCTCTGGAGACCAAACACCCTGCCCCAGCGGATGGCCTTTCTTTTCCCGACCCCCCTGATTCTGACATACACTCCCTCACTATTACAGGTCGAGAGGTGGTCACAGCTGTTTGCTCCTTCCGGAGTGGCTCGGCCGGTGACCTCGACGGCCTAAGTCCTCAACACCTAAAGGACCTTATCTGTTCAGGCGCCGGGGAAGCTGGTGAGCTACTCTTGAAGGAACTCACAGCTTTGATTAACCTCATGCTCTCCGGCAAGGTGAACGAGGCCGTCATCGACGTCCTATACGGGGCAAATTTATGTGCCCTGCGTAAGCGGGATGGCGGCATTCGTCCTATTGCCGTGGGAACTGTCTACCGTCGTATGGCAGCCAAGATTTGCTGTAAATTTTATGGTGAGGCTGTTTCGAAAAAATTTCAGCCCCTACAGCTAGGTTACGGCTCTAAAGGGGGCTGTGAGGCTGCCGTACACGCTTTGTCGACCTACCTAAATTCTGGCAAAGGTGAGGTCATTCTGAAGGTTGACATAAAGAATGCCTTCAACTCAGTAAATAGGGATACCTTGTTAACAGAAACTAAATATGAACTACCCCAAATTTATAGTTTTCTTTGGCAATGTTACAGACACCCTTCCACATACTTCCTTCGTGCTTCCCCTTTATGGAAGCACACACATCTCTTGGACAACATGGATCAAATTATCAGACGTACTTTATCATCCATTTTAAATGTGGCTTTGGACGACCGAGCTTGGGCACAAGCAAGTCTTCCTATTCGCATGGGAGGACTCGGCGTCCGCAAAATTTCTAGTATTAGTTTACCTGCATTCATATCCTCGGTCTACGGCACTGAAAAATTAATCAGGAATATCCTGGCTTCCACACTGATTGATTTTGATGTGCCGTGTTTCTCCGAGGCTATCGATGCTTGGAAACTCGCTTGCCGTAATACTGAAAAACCCGACAATCCATTATCCCAGAGACGGTGGGACGAGCCGCTCTGCAGAATAGTTCAGGAGAATTTACTCAACACGTCTGCTACTACTGCTGAGCGTGCGCGACTGCTGGCTGTGGGTGAGTGGGAGTCGGGTCTTTGGCTTCTCGCACTGCCATCGTCGAGCATAGGCACTTTGTTCGACGACACGACCTTCCGCCTCGCTGCTTCTTTACGTCTTGGTGCCGCCTGCTGCTCTCCTCATCGCTGTCACTGTGGTGAAGCTGTCAACAGCCTCGGACACCACGGCCTGTCATGCAACCGAAGTGCGGGAGGTTTTGCGCGGCACGCGAACATAAATGACATCATCCGTCGAGCTCTTGTTACGGTCGGCGTTCCAGCTATCTTAGAACCCAATGGCTTGGCACGCGACGATGGCAAAAGACCGGACGGCATGTCTTTGTTTCCTTGGAAGATGGGTAGGCCTTTAGTGTGGGACGCAACTTGCGTCGATACTCTTGCGCCATCACATCTTCCAAGCTCATCGTGCTGTACAGGCGCTGCCACTGCGGCTGCGGAGAACCTCAAGCGGCGTAAATATAGTAACCTTTGTGGTAACTATATTTTTGAGCCGTTCGGGGTTGAAACTCTGGGTCCGTGGGGTCCGAGTGCTCACAGCCTTTTCAAGGAAATATCTAAACGCCTAGTTGACACTTCCCGTGACCCAAGGGCTGGGTTTTACTTTGGCCAGAGGCTAAGTATTGCCATACAACGTGGCAACGCCGCCAGTCTCTTGGGCACGTTACCAGTTGACAGCGTTGAGGAGGAGTTTTTTGACGCCCTTTTATAATTTGTTGTTATTTTAGTTAAGTATCTAGTTTTAAAAATAATATTAATTTGTAAAATATAATATATAAAATAAATAATTAACATCCCTCTCAACCCTAAAGTAAAGTAATAGTTCATTTAGTACGCGATAAGATCAATTTTTTGAGGAAGTGTTTTGAAAAAGTTTTTGCGACATCCCCGTAGAAGTTTTGTCGATCAGTCGTACATGACTGTACTGTACTCTGAACTGCTATTCCTATTTAATTCACAAGTATTTATTTTCTGAACCACAACAAGCCGTTTTCGCTTTTATATTGCCTCGTAAATAAATGTTTCATACAGAAAATATAAATACACAATTGTGTTACAAACACATTTTAGGTACGGTACTAGGGCACCACAATAACCGAAGGCTTCACAATTGCTGCCTTCTAATATTATTAATAACACGCTGTGTTGAATACAGTTGAAAATAAAAGGGATCGTTCCAAAATCATTCTCTAATGTCTGTTTCAATGAAATGCCCGCTGGTCTGTTCACTGTGCTAAGTACAGTCAGGAGCACTAATATGTATCCAAGCAGCTACTTTTAAAGTGATTTCCTCCTAATGTATTCATCCAATTCAAAAAAATCTGTATCTCATCCAGATAGTGTTATGCAGGATGCGAGGAGTTTATAATGAAATGAAATACGGAGCTCAAGACGACGACATGTGTATTTCGTGATTCTTACAGGAAGTCCGCATGTGACGTTTATTACAATGCTCTATGGCAGTAGCCATAGACTTACATAAGACATTATGAATACAGACTATAAATATCCTAACAGATAGTACTACAAGCTAACAACCTTCCTTTAAAAATCCTTACATTACCTTCCTTGTATATATACGAATTAAATATGTATGTGTGTGAAATGAAATCCAAGCTATTTTGAGACTGCCTTTAAAAGCTAATATAGACAATTACGAGACAAAAAGAGAGATGTAGAAATACCGTATGGGCAAACGGCACTACTCAATAAAATTATTATTTGTATGGCATCACTGCTTTATAACAAATTAGCTGATGACATTAAAAAGTTACCTACTCCTCTATATATATCAGAATAAATTATAAACATTCCTAGTTAAAAAATGTTATTTTACTTTTAAAGACTATTTAGAAGATATTTTATTTTTATTATAGAATTTATTTGTGCAGTAATTCAACATGATGGATAATAATTACTTCAACCTATGACATAATTAATTTGCATGACATTATTACTATTAAACTTCTTTATAATACTTATAATCTTTATAATAATTTTAAAATTCATTTAAAAAAATATCTCTTATCCAAGTGCTATTATACCATTTCAGAATTTTTAAATGAACGCAATTAATTAAATAGATTCCTATAATTACGACATTTTTACAATTTGACTCTCAAATCTGTTAAAACAATACTTTTTTTTTTTTTTTAATTAGCATTAGTATTTTTTTTTTTTATTTATCATTAACTTCAAAGTTTGGTGTGTAGACTCAAGTTTTTCTATTCTTTTTTATGGTTTAATCGAAAACAAAAAAGAAAAAAAATTGTACGCCATAAGTGGCAGAACATGCAGATCTACCTGTTATTTTAAGACCTTGCACATATTATTTGATGTATACTCATGTTTTACAATAAAATACAATACAATACAATAAAATGTACTAATTCAAATTTAATAATATGTTATGAAATTGATCATCTTTAACTTGAATGACGTTGTAATTCAATAACCACTGAAAATGAATAATTTTCCTAATATATTTGCACATCTCGCATGGGTATAATACACTGTACCTTATGAACTTTTTGTAACATCTTCTGAACCTGTGTTATGCGCATAAATAATTTGTTTTTGTATTAGAAGGTACCTAGATCTCTTATTCTGCCATTAATTTCAGCTTGCACATAATTATGTATTACAGGAATGACAAGTTAATTAATTTTAAGTATACAGTTAGTAAATTGTATTAAATTCAATATTAAAAAAAAAAACATAATTTCATTCTAATTTGTTATTATTTCGTTATTCATAACGTTTGAAGTTTTCACGAACATAGTACTTTGGAAGCCATTATTATGGCTTATTACGAAATAGGTCTTATCTCAAAGTAAAAACCGGTACTTGACAAGAACATCGCTTTTGAATTTTGCTAAATAACAAAAACACTAACTTACTCCATTCTAATATACAGTAAGTTGATGATTATAGAGAAAAAGTTAATGGGTTGGCTTCGGGTTTTGTTATGAGGAACATTATTATCGGAAAACCCGACAGAAAGCAGAAACTTTATAGTTACATTACTTTAAAATAGAAAATATTATAAACCACCCTCTTCGGGGAAGGTTATATGCAGTTGAAAAGAAAGTAGTGAAACATAAAGTACGAGAAGCTTGTAAAAAATCGAAAGACAACAATTTTTGATGATGATGATACGTGATTAGATTGAAGACATTTTTTTTTTAATTTTGAAGTTGTAGTGAGTGTTGTGTATCTATTGCTTTATAACCAATACCAAAAAGAGGAGCATTTTTGTCCGAAAGCCGAATAAAACATTCATTTGCTGCACAAATACAATAACAAGGCATGCGTGCTCGCCCTAGTCCGCATCATCGCTTCACATCAGCGAATTGCGCCCAAATGCAAGCTAATCTATTTATCTATCTATCTATCTTTCTATCTATATAAATAAAAATCAATTGCTGTTCGTTAGTCTCGCTAAAACTCGAGAACGGCTGAACCGATTTGGCTGATTTTGGTTTTAAAATGTTTGTCGTAGTCCAGGGAAGGTTTAAAAGGTGAGAAAGGTAGGGTATGTAGGTAGGGTAGGGTAGGGTATGGTAAGTAGGGTAGGTAGAGTAGGTAGGGTAGGTAAGTAGGGTATGGTAGGGTAGGTAGGTAGGTAGGGTAGGTAGAGTATATAGGGTAGGTAGGTAGGAAGGGTAGGTAGGTAGGGCATGGTAGGGTAGGTAGGTAGGTAGGGTAGGTAGAGTATATAGGGTAGGTAGGTAGGTAGGGTAGGGTAGACTAGGTAAGTAGGTAGGGTAGGATAGTGAAGGGTATGTAGGATACGGTAGTGTAGGGTATGTAGGGTAGGTAAAAAGTGCATTGCAACGCATGCCGGGGACAACTAGTATTGTATAAATAAAAACAACACACACCATTATACTCGTGCTTCGTTCTCGAGATTAGTAATCTGAAATAATAAACATTACTTATTTACACATGTAGTATCACCCAGGATTCACCACATAGCACTGTATTTTGAGAGATAAGACGGTAATTTTTTTTTTTTTTTGTGGGGTAGTCGGTCTCTCAAACTCCGCTTGTCATTCACGTTACAGTGCTCACCACTGCACACCTCTTTCTAGTCGGTACGAATTAAAAGTGTTTTTCCAGTGCTTTGCCAGTGTTTTTCCAGTGTTTTTTCCAGTGTGTTTTAACAAAACAAAAATGCCGAAGGGAAGTGTGATATTGACATCGACAAATTAAGCAAGAAGCTTCGTAAACTGGAGAGAAAATTTAAACGTCCCAAGCGGTAACGTTCTTTAATATCGCCTTTATACCGAGAGGACTCCATGCTATGGGCGCAAAACTATGCAGGTATGTGTGTTATTTGTTATTGCTACAAATTACAAGCTTAAACAAATCTCTTGGCTGTGAATACAGAAACAAAGGTTCGTTAAATTCACTGGAATTTGACACATACCTACCTACTTTTTATTCGAATTCGAACAGTACAAAGGGCTGTTTAAATCGTTATTTACTATGGTGCGTTCAATTCATTGGAATTGCAACATCTACCATTCAGTTCAGGAAAGACGTTCAATTCACTGGAATTGCAACCTTTCTCTTTGCCTATCAGCAGCGGGGAACTCAATGGACATCTTCTCGGACGATGACTGCAATATGACAAGACCTAGACTAGCATCAGTTGTACGGTCAGATGAGAAAACGGAGTCGCGGGCGCCGTCCCGCACCCCCTCCCCCACCCCGCTACCACGCGCGTGCTCGCCCCCGCCGGTGCCAAACCCGCCGTCACCTTCGTCCCCCGCACCGCCACCCCCGCAAGCCGCTGAGCCTTGCCCGGTCGCTGAGCCTTGGGCAATCACTGCTACCGCCAGCGATGTGACTATTACCCCCGATGATGACTTGATCGACATACCAGTTGATGATCCCACACAAACCACCGAGTATGGCAAAGATATTCACGTTGGCCTGGCTAACCGCCTGGAGTATTTAATTGTTAATGGACTGGACAACGACGTGCGGAAGGAATTATGGAAAAAGCACTTGACAACAACCAACTGCCCTAGAATAATTCCTCCGATGCTCAATCCGGAAATAAAGGCTGCCTTGCCTGAAGCAAGCGTAAAACGCGACAAGAGAATAGAAAACAGGCAAAAACAGCTTAACACTGACGTCATAACAACAAAATACAAAAAAAGGAAAAATTCCCGGCCCTTTTGAAACACGCTGCGACACGTTACAATCAGACTCAGTCAAAAGGCGCCAAAGCTGTGACGAAATGTGGTGCCGATATAAAAGTCAGTTACGATAAAAATAGGAAGACCTCTCAACCTCAGCCATCAACTTTGCGTGGTTTAAACTGGAAGGGTCCCCCTTCGACTCGCAGGCAGTCGGGGCCCCAGAGGAGCCGCCAGCCTTTCCCGCCTGCTGGAGCGAAAGCGCCGCCGCCGCCGCCGCTGGCGAGCCGGCCGCCGCAGCCGCCACAGGGCAGCTGGGCGAAGACATCGCGCTATCAGCCGCGGCCGACCCGCCGCCAGTAAATAGGGTACAATATGCTGGTCGTGTAGCATCGTTTGTAAGACAATGGTCGCACCTTACACAAGACAAAACTATTCTTTCCTAGATTGAAGGCTATATATAGGATACAATTTTCTAAACAAGTCTCACAAGAAAATGTACCTTCTGTTGCTGCCTTTACACAAGCTGAATTTAATGATTTTGTCAAAATTATTCATAATCAAAATCAAAATATTTTTATTGCATATAGGCCTACATGGCCCATGGGCACTTCTAAAAATAAAAAATCATCAAAAAGGAGCACCGTTCGGGTTGGCCGTTTTCTATGGAGAAGAACCGGCAAGAAACTCCATGGTTACTCTTTTAAAATCATTTGATTTAACAATATAGTCTCATGACAATTGGCGCTTTATCCGAATGCGCTCCGTGCGCCAATCAATTTATACTTATCAAGTATTTTTCATGTACCTAAACCGAATGGGAAGAAATGTTTACTTAAATCTAAATAAACACACTGTATATTTAGACGAACAATGTTTAATTGGTTATAATATACAACGATTGCTTAATTTATTATATTTCAATTAAATTACTTACAGCCTTAGGATTTATCATAAATTATGAAAAGAGTTGCTTAATGAAATGTAAATTTTTGGGTTTTATTCTTGATTCCCAAAAAGTTTTTAATATTTTTTGCCGAACATCGAGAAACAACGCCTAATAAACAATATTCACATGTTTATGAGATTAAAGCGTATCAAAATCAAAGATTTCACAAAATTAATCGGTATGTTAATTTCTGTTTGCTCAGACATAGAATATGGCTGGCTTTATACCAAAATTAAATGGAATTAGAACGTTATAAGTACCTTAGTTTACAAGATCACAACGATTACAATCGTTATATGAGTATCCCCGATCACCTGCATGGTGACCTAAGATGGTGGCTGCAAGCTGCAAGCCTTAGTAAAGCCTGAGAACCGTATCAAAGATGATACCTACTCAGTTGAAATATTCTCAACTACTGGGTGGGGTGCAGCGTGTGGCTCAGAGACGGCATGTGGCCGGTGGTCGTTACTAGAGCAAAAACAACATATTAAATACCTGGAACTTTTGGCCGCCTTTTTGCACATAAAGTTTTTGTAAAAGACTTTCACGATTGTCAAATACTTCTACGAGTTGATAACTCAACTGCTATCAGTTATATCAATCGGATGGGTGGAATTCAGTATCCACACCTAACCAAGGTAGCAAAGGATATTTGGGAATGGTGCGAGTCCCGAAAAATTTTTGTGTATGCGTATATCTGCAGACAACACCATAGGTAGCAGATAAAGAATCCAAACGTAGCCATCCGGATATACATAGAATGGTCATTAACGAAAAACATGTTTTCCTACATACTTGAAAAGTTGCATTGATTTATTCGCGAGTCGTTTTAACAGAAAATGTTTAAAATACCTACGTTGCTTGGCACAGAGATCCAGACGCTTTCGCAATAAACGCTTTCACAATAAGCTGGTCTGAGATGTATTTCTATGCATTCACGCCTTTTCCAGTTATACTTAAAACATAAATAAAAATAAAAAAAAAAAAACATGAAGGATCAAGCAAAAGGCATTGTAATAGTACCTTTATGGCCTATGCAGCCTTGGTTCCCCTTGTTTAAAAACTTATTGATATCGGAACTAATCACTTTTAAATCAGACCGTTACAATATGGTTCTCGCTCATTCCAGCAACGGCAAAATTCAAAACCATCTTATCCTTGCTGCAGGGATTTTATCAGGGGAGCCTTATCGCGCAGAAGCGTCCCGGAGTCGTCGGAACATATTATAATGCTCGCCTCTTTAGCCGACAGTTCACTTAGACAATATAATGTTTGTAGTAAAAAAAAAAAAAAAATGTTTCGATTTCTGTTCAGAATTCTCTTGATTTTTATGCCACATCGATTACCGATGTACTAAGTTTTTTAACAAAGATTTTTGATGCCGGTACTAGTTACAGTAGTTTGAATAGTTTTAGAGCAGCCCTATCCTTGAAATTGAGCCCTAGTGTCTCCAAAGATGAAAGAATAATAAGGTTTTTTAAAGGTGTGTTCCGTTTACGTCCACCCATGCTAAGATACAATGTAACGTGGGATACCTCATGCGTTCTATCTCACTTAGCTACTTGTTATACTAATGAAACATTAGTGTTAGATCAAATAATAAAGAAATGTATAACTTTATTAGCTCTTGTTATGGCCCATAGGGTCCAGACCTTTCAAAAATCAATATAAAGAATATTGAAATCAAATCTAATGAAATAATAATAAAAATACCTGACTTAATAAAAACGTCAAAAAAAAAAAAAAAAAAAAAAAAAAACAGGAACCAGTCAACCTCTCTTGGTATTGCCTTACTTATTACATAAAAAAAAAGAAATATGTTCTGCACAGACGTTAGTTCATTACATTGATAAAACTTCATCGTGCCATAAAAATTATATTTTATTTATCGGATGCAGGAAGCCCCATAAAGCAGCGACCACGCAGACGCTGTGTCGTTGGATAAAGAGTACGCTCCATGCGAGCGGGATCGACGTATCCATATTCTCGGCGCATAGGTAGCACGAGACACGCTTCTACATCTAAGACCCACCAGCTAGGCATAAATATACACCTGATTAAAAAAAAAAAAAAAAAAAACCGCTGGCTAGTGTAACAATTCAACGTTTTTTCAAATCTTATCAGAGTAATATAAATAATTTGACTCTTCAGTCTCAGCAAGAGGTATTATTAATAACACAGATGATTAACCTTTGATCTATATACCTATAAATGATTCAAAACATAAAACTATTATCTTCAATAAAATTTATTTGAACATATAACACTAACACTCTTATGTATTATCATAGATACAACATAATTTTGATTATGTGATTAAACGTAATATTGATTCTAATATTAGCGTTGATATTTTCAGAATTATATCTCTCAAAGTCTACATGTGTAAATAAGTAATGTTTATTATTTCAGATTACTAATCTCGAGAACGAAGCACGAGTATAATTGATGATTAAACGAACTTACTTGTACGTGAAGTTCGATCATAATTATACGAAGTGCTTCGTTCGAAGAGATTAGTAACTCCCTCCCGCCCAACCCAAATCATTCCAAAAATATCAACGATAGACGTTGGTTACATATACTCTAAACTAAATGACAAGCGGAGTTTGAGAGACCGACTACCCCACAAAAAAAAAAAAAAATTACCGTCTTATCTCTCAAAATACAGTGCTATGTGGTGAATCCTGGGTGATACTACATGTGTAAATAAGTAATGTTTATTATTTCAGATTACTAATCTCTTCGAACGAAGCACTTCGTATAATTATGATCGAACTTCACGTACAAGTAAGTTCGTTTAATCATCAATTAACAATCATAATCAGACTTAACTCGCGTGCCACCCACCTTTTGCTCTGGTGTGAACCTGAAGATCTCGTTGCTGCCCCGGTACCACTTCACGGAGTGCAGCGCCGGGTCGCCCTGGTCATTCATATAGTGGCAGACCAGGTTCGCCTCCTGGTGAGGGTCGCCGTAGCGGGGCACCTCCAGGAATGTGATGTTGTGTGCCGTGGCTATAACTGGGAACAAGAGACAAAAAAAAGTTAATAAGACACAAGACACTAAGCTGGATCTCTTTAAAGTTCGAGTTAATCTGTTTCTTTTGGGCGTGCTCCACCCTAGGCGAGTTACAGCCTAAGACAATATTTTTTACTGTATCCACACGTGTATAGTCAAGTTAAAGTAATAACTTGAGTTTAAATAATTACTTCCGCATTTTTTTTTTTTATGCAACTGACAAGAATTAAAACGAATTAAAAACCGACAAAGCTGAGAATTCTAACTTTTCAAGTTCCAACTTCAAGAAATCTTCATCATCTTGTTTCACAGACAGAAATTTCACAGAATTTCGTTTCCCGGATACTCAAAAAACCAAAAAAACAATCTTCCTGTGGCCTTTTCGCAAAACTACATATGTTGGGGTCAGCTTTAATTCAAACTGGATACAGCTGAGTACCAGTATTTTACATAGAGTGACTGCCTATCTCCACAATCTTGTAACTGGGTAATACGATACTCTTGGTAAGACTGGTTGTCAGACTTAAGGGCTTCTAAAGTTCTAACCGTCAGGACCCATGGCGTTACGGCCTTTCCGAAGCACGGTGGAAGCTCAGTATGTACTGAAGAACAAACTTGAAGATCAACCCGGCTGCGGCTGTAATTTTTAGCCACGAACTGCTTCTGTACTTAATCGCAAAAGCCGTTCTGAGTTATTACTCCTATCATCCACAGAGAACCGATATTATTATGAAAAGATTATAACCACTGATTCACTAAGCTCCAACTACTACCCGAAGACTCAACAACTTGCAAGATAAGCTCTCTTCAATATATGCTACCCTGGTAATTTCTGAAAGCAAGTCTAGATGTTTGTGTATCTAAACTAGATTATCTAGTGTCAACACGAAACGACTTGGTAAACTAACAAAGGACAATTTATATTGGATAGCTAGACAAATGTTTATTTTAGCTATTTGTAGATGAAGGTAAGACAGTGAGTCTTCAGTTTTAAAGGTCAAAGGCACAGCTGTCAGGTCGCAGACTAAATGAAAAATCTACCTTACTACAAAGGTAAGTAAAGACTTAGAAGAAAAAAAATCTGCTGTGTTTTTATTTACATTATTTTCTTTTTTTCTAGGCCTTTTGGTAGGACCTGTATAAAAATGACCGTACATAAGAACGCTGAAGGAATTATGTTTTCATTTCTCTGAGGATATAAGAAGAAGACTGAAAATGGCGTCGGTTACTGAAAAGTTGTGTGCTAATCGGTTGGCTTGGTATGGCCATGTGATGCGGAGGAATGAGGAAAATGTCGTGAGGAAAGTTTTAAGTATGATTGTGGATAAAAAGAGCATAGGGAGACCAAAAAAACGATGGACTGTGAAGGATGATATGGCAAGAAAAAGGTGTGTCTGATACGATGACAAGTAATAGAGAAGATTGGAAGAAGATATGCTGCGCCGACCTCAAATAAATTTGGCTGGAGAATGATGATGATGATGAATGGTGATGATGAATGATGATAATGAATGTGAATTTCCTCCTATCTCCATCAATCAATTCGTGCAAGCTAAACGACGATGACTTGTATAAAATACAACCATTTGGTTTCTGAATGTAGTAACACTTTTTCCATATTATTAAACCAAAAACGTATAATAGTTTCGTGCAAAAGGACACCAATATTAATAAATAATAACTAGGCAAAGAAACAATGCGCCTTTTATTTACCGTCAGTTTCTAGTAAACTGAGTTAACTTTAACAGGAGCCATATCTTTTTACGATCTATTTGCTGCAAAGAAAATTACTGGTAGATACACAACAAGCAAAACCATTGAGCAGATTTTGCAATACCGATAACATTGTGCAATACACAAGTTTGCACGAACTTTGTGCAGTTTTTGTTGGGTTAGACGCTGATTAAGAAGTTTCAAACTAATTTTGCACAATGTGCAAAATGTAACAGATTTTAGTTAGTGTCTGTTTGTGTTTTGTACTGGTGCATTGCAAAGCAATTTGAAACATTCTGTAGGTTGTTAATAGAAATTACAATAGCTTTAACTTCTATGAAAAAAAATAACAGAACATGTCAATCGAATTCTGAACATTATTACTGATTAAGAACCCAAAGAAAATAATATATTTGAATGTGTTAAAATTATTGCTTTGAGAACCGCCAAGAGCGTGGGTTTTGTTCAAAATTTTGCCGATTTCACTGATTGATTTGAATTTACAGACGTGGTTTTACAGCTAAAAAAATACACGTCTGAAAATCATGTAAATCAGCAAAAATTGGCAAAATTTCGAAGACAGTCCCTTAAAACCGTAAAATAAATCACTTGATGTACCAGGCATGCATAAATGAATAAGTAGTTACAATTCCAGCAGCAATACACGCTAATCCCAATTCAGCACAATCGCGTACATATCGCACATGATGTAGCAACTATCGCTAAGCCTCTACTTAGCAGATTGCTAGCTCAACGCTGAATGCGCTAGATTGTAGAATTAGCATAATACCCCAATTTTGCTGTAGTATGCGATAGCTGGCTAATAAGGACCGTGCAGCGAATAGGAAAGCGATTTAATAGCTTAGTTCCGATGTTCTGTCGAGAATTTTAATCAATTATGTGCCACATTGTGTTCGCGAATGTTGTTTGGCAAGCTGACTGAATTAGAACTAGCTTCTGGCATCTGTTAGGGCTTCGCGCTACAATTACTTTTAATTCATCTAAATGCTTAAATCTTATTTCATGTAGTACATATTATTCACCTCCTACTCTGTCATGGCCTCCCAGTTAAAGTATCTGCCTAGCCTTTTCTCAGATAAGTACGTTTAGGTGGGCTTCCAGTCTAAGTAGATACAGTTGAATACCAGTATTTTACATGGAAGATCTACCTATCTGACCTCCCAGTAAAGCCACAACCCAGTAAAGGACACCCCTTAACCTGGTTGTCAGACTGTCCGGCAACTAACTACCTGTAAAGAATGTCAACGATCTACAAATTACAGCTGGCGGAACAACGGCTTAACGTGCTTTCCAAGGCACGGTGCTCGGAAACTCGGTATGTAATGATGGTCACCCATCCACGAACTAACCTCGACAAGCATTGCTTACCTTAAAGATCGACCCGAGTGGCTGTTATTATTTAGCCACGAATTCTTATAATAAAGAAATATCTCATATCAAAATGTTTTCAAAGTATTTCCCTTCAGGCTAGTTAGATAACAGCAAATTGAAAGTAAACAACTGAAACTGCTTTCATAAGTCTTGGCATTTGAATCACTATCACCACAGACAATAATAGTATTTAATATATTGAGGCAAAATCGTGTATTTATTTAGTATCTCTATCATCTCAGACGGATTGATTTCTCTGATCTAATAATAACAAAGATCTAGGACTGGAATAGTAAGAAATTCATGCCAATTCCGGTAGATACAGATATTTCAATTGGCTCATCAATAGACACTCGATAGATGGTATACCTAATGCTCAATAATACACTACTTTTATTACACTAACAAATTAATTGAAATTACAATTTAGGTAACACAATAACACTGGGCACAATGAATCGGGTACAGTTCCGGAACGTCTTGATTCCGCTGCTGCCCGTCTTCCTCGCCACAAGCTTAAAACATCACGACTCTGTATACTAGGTAGACTTGTTATGGACCCACGAGTTGCAGATCGTGGGTTCGAACCCAGGTAGGCACATAACTTTGTTTAATTTATTTCATCACTACAGCTCTCAAAACGGTGAAGGAAAACATTATGAGGAAACCGGCATATCCTAGAACCAAAACGTCGAAGATATGTGACATCTGCCAACCCGCACTGGGCCTGCGCGGTGGATTTCAGCACACTCCGTCTCATAGAGAGGATAGCTGTGTCCCAGCAGTGGGAACGATATAGGCTGATTTTTATGCTATTGTGTTGTTCAGCTCTAGACACACTATCATCACTAATTAAAACTAGAAACTAAGAGGCATATTTTAAACGTTTATAGTTAAACAGTGATCAAGCCTCTGCTTCTCATCTTTTAAGACAACTTTTAGACGTTGCTCACGAGTTTATATTAATAAACCCAAGTAAAAAATCTTGGAACCTACTCGTAATATACAGACTGGCTTCCTCTTGCTCACTGGCATTTGTTATGAAGATATTTATTTAAATATCACTTAGTACTTATAAACTCTTGAAAGCTAATGAAATACAGGGTGCATTAACAAGCTGTATAATCTTAAAATTGATAAAGGATATGGCAAGAAATGGGTCTCATCAGAGGACAAGTAATAGTGAAGTATTGAAGAAAAAGACATGCTGCGCCGAACACAAAAAAAAAATGGGACAAGGGCAAGAGAAAGATGATGATAATCTTAAAATTGATAAACATGTAAATCTTGGCAATGAGCAGTTTCACACATGCAATCAGTTTCATAACGCTATTTTGATCAAAATGAATAGAATAACAGTTTTTTGTTTACCAAAATGAAAATCAAGTATATCAGTCCTGTACTTCTGACAGAATATTCAATTATTTTTTTTTTTTTTTGCTGTAATACCACGTCTGTAAATCGATCAGTGGAATCGGTAAAATTTTGAACAAAACCTAAATTTACAGTGTGTAGAATAACAGTTTTTTGTTTACCAAAATGAAAATCAAGTACATCAGTCCTGTACTCCTGACAGAGTATTCAAATAGAAAAAGTATTAGCGCGAAATAGATGTAGTTATCAGAGGTAACAAGTTTTACTAGTTCTATTCCATGTAAAGCCGAAAATAATAGGCACCAATCTAAAAATTCTAGCTTGGTCACATGAATAAGAGAACCCCCGCCTATTTCCAACAATTTATTTAGTTCGTCAAACTGGTTTTCAAAACTTTTAACCAACCAGTGACCGTACTACAACCCAAAAAACTGAAAACAAAAACTAAATCCTCTTTCGTTAGAATAAAATTTGTTCGTCCATGTTATTTTGTTTTTTGTTTCAGTTATATAGGATATTTGTTGTATGCATTCCAATCCGGAATAAAAAAAAGACTTTTTTATGTACACACTTTTTTATGTTTTTCAATCCACGAGAAGGTAATTTAACAAAAAATAAACATTACAAAAATAAAACATAATTTTATATATGAGTGTATAATTAGCAACTAGGTAGGTACTAATGGCAGTGGGATGTCAATGGGCACACCTATCATCGCAGTGCCCTAAGTCAACCTCACCTGTTCGTGGTACATCCTGCTGAACAACAAACGAGGCTCTGACGACCGATAAATGGCGGTATAACCATTTCCATAGAAACGTTTGCAGCTAAATAGAGCAGACTAGCGACGGGCAGCAGCGTCACTAGTGCGAGAAGCTGCGATCTTGACAACGTAGTAGAAGTCTCCAGTGTCTCGAACAGGGTAGCACACCTAATAGTGAAGCTAACCGAGAGGTATAGCCTCAAGGTTATACAGGTCTACGCACCGACCTCGGGACACTCGGACGACGTAGTGGAGGAAATGTTTGAGGATATCTCTAAGGCCTTACACTCTACCACTAAGGCCCACTACAACGTTCTCATGGGAGATTTCAACGCTAAAGTGGGAGTACAGAATTGCGGTGAATCGGTAGTAGGATCCTACGGGTTTGGCAGCAGAAATCATAGGGGGCAAATGCTTGTCAACTTCCTTGAGAGGGAGGGGGCTTTTCGTGAGTAATACTTTCTTTAAGAAACAGCTTCAAAGGAAGTGGACGTGGCGAAGCCCCGACAGTGTGACGAAAAATGAGATAGACTTCATCATGACGGATAAAAAGCATATATTTAGAGATGTCTCGGTGATCAATAGGTTCAATACCGGTAGCGATCACAGACTTGTTCGTGGCTCTCTAAATATCAACTTCAAGCTGGAGCGAACCCGTTTGATGAAGTCTCGGCTACGTCCAAATATGCTCCAAACTATGTTAGGATCTGAAGCGTTCCAGTCAGACCTGGAGAACCGATTCACGGCCATGGAAACTACAAATGACGTTGACCAGGCGCTCGACCTTATGGTGGAAATCCTCAGGGAGGAAGGAACGCGTTTTTGCAAGATGCGGCGTACGGGCAAGAAGTCTAAACTCTCGGAGGAGACTCTGGAGCTTATGACGGAACGACGTGAAAACCCACCCATCACTTCGGCAGAACTACAGGCACTAAATAAAATCATTAGGAAATTGGTACGACGCGACCTTCGATGCTCCAGCACACGTTCAATAGAAAAAAACGATAGAGCAGAACCGGGGATCGAAGGTGTTCGTCCAATCACTTGGGAGGAGCCACCTGACGAAGTTGACAAAACCTAGTGGGGATATCGTCGTTTCGAAGCCGGAGATTCTTACGGAAGTTGAAAACTTCTACGGCCAGCTGTACGCATCGCATACATCTCGACCTGATCCCGAAAATGAGGATTCCAGAGCCACCTTAACCCGCCATTTCACAGAAGACCTGCCTGAAGTCAGCCTAGATGAAATCGAGGCGGCTCTTAGACAGCTTAAAAATGGAAAAGCCCCTGGTGAGGATGGGATAACGACTGAGCTTTTGAAAGCGGGAGGAAGCCAATATTAAGAGAGCTTCGGAAGCTTTTCAACTCGGTCCTATTCTCTGGGAGAACTCCAGAAGCGTGGAGAAAGAGCGTGGTCGTTCTTTTCTTTAAAAAGGGGAATAAGACCCTATTAAAGAATTACCGACCCATTTCGCTCCTTAGCCACGTATATAAGCTGTTTTCAAGAGTCGTCACAAATCTTCTAGCGCGAAGACTCGACGATTTTCAGCCACCGGAGCAGGCCGGGTTTCGAGGAGGATTCAGCACCATAGACCACATTCACACAATGCGGCAGATTATACAGAAGTCCGAAGAGTATAATCGGCCTCTGTGTCTTGCATTTGTGGACTATGAGAAGGCTTTTGACTCTATCGAGACTTGGTCAGTTCTGGTGTCTCTGCAGTGATGCCAAGTAGACTGGCGATATATCCAAGTGCTGAGAAGTCTGTACGAAAACGCCACAATGACCGTCCAAACTCAGAACCAGCTAACAGGGGGTATCCCATTGCGTCGGGGAGTGAGGCAAGGGGACGTAATCTCCCCGAAATTGTTCGCCAACGCACTGGAAGATGTGTTTAAGACGCTGAACTGGGAAGGACGTGGCATTAACATCAACGGCGAGTACATCTCACACTTGAGATTTGCAGATGACATCGTCATACTAGCTGAATCGCTGCACGACTTGCAGCAGATGCTGGATGGCCTAGTTGATTCTTCACTACGCATTGGTCTCAGGGTGAACTTGGACAAAACGCAGGTTATGTTCAACGAACACGTCACCCCAGGACCTATTGTTGTCAATGGCGCTCCTCTCATGGTTGTTCAAGAATATGTTTACCTCGGGCAAACTCTGCAGTTTGGTAAGAACAACTTTGAGAGAGAGGCTAACAGAAGAATTCAGCTTGGCTGGGCAGCGTTTGGGAAGCTTCGTCGGGTCTTCTCGTCGCGTATTCCACAGAGCCTAAAGACTAAGGTCTTCAATCAGTGCGTCCTGCCAGTAATGACTTACGGGGCCGAAACGTGGACACTCACGGTACGGTTGGTCCATAAACTCAAGGTCACTCAGCGAGCTATGGAGCGGGCTATGCTTGGAGTCTCTTTGAGGGATCGCATCCGGAACGAGGTGATCCGACAGAGAACCAGAGTAGTCGACATAGCCCACAGAATAAGTAAGCTGAAGTGGCAATGGGCCGGCCATATTAGCCGTAGAACCGATGACCGTTGGGGTCGACGTGTTCTTGAGTGGAGACCGCGAATCGGCAAGCGTAAGGTGGGACGCCCTCAGGCTCGGTGGAGCGATGATCTTCGCAGGGTAGCTGGTAGCAACTGGATGAGAGTTGCCGAGAATCGGGTTAAGTGGCGAGCGATTGAAGAGGCCTATGTCCAGCAGTGGACTGCGGTAGGTTGATGACGATGAGGTAGGTACTAAAAAATGTTAAAAGTAAAATATTAGAAATCATAATTAAAAATAAAAACGAATTAAGTAATAAAGTCATTTATTCAAACTGGGCTGATAATCAGCACTTTTTGAACGTCAAAATCACATGAGACAGTCCCCCAAAACGCCAAAACCTATTATTATCTTATAATGTAATAATGATATTATTTTGTAAGACTAAAAATACTTAGACACTGTTGATACACGATTATTCCTTGTTGGTAATTCTAATTTCAAATTCCGCTTTTGTTATTGTTATGTCTGAAAGATAGGACATTACTTTACCGCCTACTCGGTCCAAATCATTTTGAGAACCACAAATAATTGTGGGTGGTTTATATCTTCCTGGTAGGCCGTCTCAAACATAAATGCTTTTTCTTGCATTTAAGAATCAAATTGGTTGGTAAGTATGTTTAGTCTGGCCTCTCAAAAAGGTTACAACGTTGATGATATGAGCAAACGACGCTAACGCCCTGTCCACGACCTCAGATGACGACTAGATCGACGATTTACCTCAAAGCGAGAACAGCGTGCTTCACTTGTTTCGTCGCTGTGACTCGTGGCATGGTATAAGCAAATGCTTTCACTCATGTCGTTTGAAATTCTAGCTAGTGTGTATTATCTAGAAAGATTGGACCAAAAAAAACAGCATCACGCCTGCAGTCCCTAAGGGGTTAAGTAGAGGTTGACCTAATAGTGCACCCATAATCCGCCAGTTAATTTTTAAGTCCCACGTTATAGTGGTAGACGCTCATTGCCATCAATCGGGCACAAATCTAGATTCAATAATTGCTACTGAGAATTGTTTGTTGTAAAAACGTAATAACTAACGCTTTGCCCTACCTGGTGATCGTACCGAAAACCTCATGCAAAAAATCTTAATTATTCATCTCTTTTCTCACAAATTCACTTTTTTCCGCAGAAAACTTACCCAGGCAATTTCCCCTCTGCAAATACAGAAGTAGTTGTTAAGAAAAACATAATTAAAACAAAACGCTTCGAGTTCCCAACAACTATTACCAGGAGCGCACAGCACACAAACAATGAATATAAAACTAATTTATGAGATACAAGGAAACAGAGTTTGCATCAAAATGGACTCGTAAAATTTCCTTTGCTAATATTTTTATGTTGATGAATCTGTTTTGTGTCGTTATGGGAATTTTAGCCAGTTTTATGTAGGTACAACTAGCTGGGATTCTCGGATGCTGGGAACCGTAACGTCTCTGGAGTGGAATAAGATTTTATTGCTCGGTAGATTCAGAAAGTGCTGCGAATACCTTTCTCCTAATGTGTTACTTTGCAGGAAAAATAAAGTAGGTAGTATGATGGTTGCCTCAGCATCTTGCAGGATAGGCGTAAAGTTATGTAAAGCTTAGAAAACAGTTAGTACCTATTATTTCAGTTTTTCGCCACTTATGTATGACGTACGTACTTTTTCTTTCTTTCTTTATGACGTATGTATGCTACTCAGCCCCGTAATAGTATCGCGCAATATTAAGAATTTTGCTACTTTTTGATTGCAACGCTTGATTCCATAAACGTATGCCAACTTAGGTACGTAAGACGTAGGGGCCGCCTTATACAGGGTTATTTGTAAAATACCGACAACCTCTCAGGACTATGTTACTGACATCATAATAAACAACTTTTGTTCTATGACTTTTAAAAATTCGTCATATTTTAATTTCATCAGATTTTCACACAAAAATAAAAATATTTAAATTGAACGCTCTAAATGTTACGACTATGCTCCCCTCGCTATTGTATTATCGCTTTCTTTTGCTTCGCATAGACTTCGTAACATTTAGAGAGCGTTCAATTTAAATATTTTTATTTTTGTATGAAAATCTGATGAAGTAAAATAATTTGATGAATTTTTAAAAGTCATAGAATAAAAGTTGTTGTTTACGATGTTAGTAAAATATTCCTAAGAGGTTGTTGGTGTTTTACAAATAGCCCTGTATTTACAATAGAATTAGGCTCAATAAAATAAGTCTGTAAATAAGACGCCTTATAAAAAAAAAACCATACTTTCTCATCTTTCAATCAAAATCTATCGCTCGCTTTTAAACGACGAACAAACCTCGCAAAAAGTAAACTGCCACCCCGCGTTACTACTTAAGATATCCACATAGATAAGTACCTTATCTACCTACATACTTACATAGCAACAAAATGATGATGATTTATAATAACAAGAAGGAAAGAAGACACACTCCCTGTTACGTAGGAGATTACCCTCGATGACTACACACCGTAATTCCACTCTCACAGCATAATTTATGAATATTTTATTCAGTAATGTTCTTTGTTAAAAGGCAAGAAGGTACTTGATAACTTTTCTTAAGTCTCACATAAATTATGAAGAAAGGTTAAGCACAGGGATAAGTGGCTGTACTCCACTAGGGAAGCAGAAATTCTGTGATGAAATTTTCATTACAACGTTGAAAGCACTGGGAACACCTCGGTAATCTTTGAAGGTAAAGTTAACATGATATGGGGTTGCTTAATTGCTGGAAGCTAAAAATAAAGCTTTTAATGTATATGTACTGAAGACTCAATTTTGAAAAAAATTAAATTGTTTACGTAAACTGTACCGCGGTTTAATTTCAGCTCATTTTTAATAAGTAAACTTGTAACAGTAGATTTCTAAAGTAGTCTCAATAATTAGATTCTTGAAACGGCCTTAAGATTATTTTGATAAAATTTTGTCATTAGTTTATCATTGATGAAAAGTATTAGGTAGGTAGATCCGATCATAATCATGCTTTTCCCAATTTTATTGGCGTCAGCTTCCAATCTTACCGCATGCATAAATACCAGTATTTTACATGGAAAGAGTGCTTGTCTGACCTCCACAAACCAGCTAGCCCTGGGTAGTATGGTAGATCCCAATATTCAAATGCTATACTTTGAACCTACTATTCGATAATGTGTATTTTTCACGACACAAAAGGTACGTACAGAAAAAAGAACATAGCTAAACAACAATAGATACAAAAAACTACACTGTGAAAAAGAAAATGCCAATAAATCCCTTTTAAAAAAAGACATTAAGTACCTAGTTTCGTCTTAAAATGAACAAAAAGCTATCCGCTTTGTGCCAGAAATAGACCCGGAGAGAATGTCAAAAATAAACTTGGGTCGTTTAGGCGACTACGTACATGAAAAAAGGGGTCTTATTTTCTGCCCAGTGGTCAGCCTTTGATCTTGGGCTCGTAAAATAAATAAATCATGTTCGTTGACTAAGTGACAGGCTCCTGGCCTACTTTCTTGTATTAGGAGTGTGTGTAAAGCTGCCAAATATGATAATCATTCATTTAGATTCAAGATTATTATGCACACACAATTACACAACGCTGATTACCTACTTAATGTAATAAAAGTAAATCAGTTTCTTTGTCACAAAACAGTTGATCGGATGTTAATGACATTTAGCAAGGAGATTGATTATGTCTTGGGGAAGGACATTAGCTATTTTGCTCACACTTACACATCAAAAATTTTCATACGAACCAAGTCGCGGGCAACAGCGAGTACGTACAAATATACATATAAAAAAGCACGTGGCAGAATAATCGTACACGCTAATCTCTGAAACTACGTAACCGATTTCAATGAAATTGTATTTTGTAAATGGTATAATGTCTAAGGTTAATGGCTAAAGGATAAGATAGTATGTAGAGTCATCATCTGCCTAGCCTTTTCCCAAACTAACTTGGGATCGGCTTCCATTCTAATCGGATGCAGCCTGCTGAGTACCAGTATTTTACATGAAGCGACTGCCTATCTGACCTCCACAACCCAGTAACTGGACAATACGATATCACTTGGTAAGACTGGATGTCAGACTTTTGGCTTCTGACTTCTCGTAACGACTGTCAAAGTTCTACAAATGACAGCCAGGACCAACGGCTTAACGTGCTTTCCGAGGCACGGAGGAAACTCGGTATGTAATTATGGTCACCCATCCACGGACCAACCTCGGCAAGCACGGCTTAACTTTGTGCAGGGGGTTACTATGACGCTTAAAACATTATTGTTCCATTCCTATTCCAGAGTGGGAAAGAGATGGAGCTAGACGACCTGTATAGCTCTGTCTCTTTTTCACTCTGGAATAAGAATGGAACAATAATGTTTTAAGATGCCATGGTACACCACCAGGTCACCAGTGGCGTGCCTAGGAGCTAACAATACGGCATGATCATAAAGTAAGCAGACTGTTCAGAAACCTTTTCATTATGAAGAGCAGTAGGTTATAAGGGCAAACCAAACTTTTAAGCTTGTATAAAAGTAGAATAGAATAGAATGTTTATTTATTACACTGGTTAGTTTTGTTACATGTCACTTACAAATTACAATTTTAAAAGTGCACTCGGCGAATCCCATTCGGCGCAGCTTGTCCGGGAGGGGATCTTTTGCAACCTAATGTGTCATTCTTTTCTCACACGATTAAGTTATATAAAACAGGTGTGAGAAGCCCTGGATTTAGCATCCCATCAGGTCCTAGACCTGAAGTTACTTATAGTGACTCCGCGAGTCAAAGCCTATGCTGACGGGGGAGGGCCGTTCTGTTGTGGAGCGGTTTGCCTCTCTCAGTTCTGTTTATATATTCTATTTCGCCTATTCTATTTGAGAAGAGGAACGGGTTGAATTGTCCATATTTTGTGTAAGCGGGACCGGGATCTTCTAAGCCGCTGATCGTCAGTGAGGTTAGTTTTTCGATCATATCGTGATGGAGGTCGTGTGCTCGGAGATGCCATGGGTCTTGTCCAAGGATTTCCCAGAGGGTTTTGGTTTCAGTGCGCCGTGGGAAGTCACCTGCTGCTTTCAGTGCCATTCTGTATTGTCGTTCCAGTTTCGTCAGACTGCTCTTGCTGTATCTTGGTAGAAGTTGGATGACTCCATAGTCGAGTACTGGCAGGAGGCATGTATGTATGATGAGCAATTTCGTTTCAATGTTCACTTTGGATCGGTACCCTATGATGGAGTTTAGGGCGCCTCTTACTCGTTTTAACTTTTCTACTCTTTCTTTTGTGTGTTTATTCATTGATAGTCGTTTGTCAAATACGACACCGAGGTATTTTACTTGGTTCTTATATTCAATACGTTCATTTTTTAATTGGATGTAATTTCTGTATCCACTATTGATGTTCCCTCGCCTAGGTCGTTTGTGAGAAAACATGATACACTCTGTTTTATCCACGTTACATTGAAGGCCCCATCTCTTGTAATAATCAATAACTTCCTCCACCGCCCATTCTGCACACCTTGTGGCATGATCTGGCTTTTCCGCTGCGTTTAGAATACATAGGTCATCTGCGTATTGAGAGAGCATCTGACCAGCAATTCGTGGTTTTGGTATGTCGGCAACATATAGATTAAAAAGTACGGGTCCTAGAATCGAGCCCTGTGGAACGCCGTGTGGCACGTCTTTTTCTGTTCCTGTTGTTGTTCTAAATTTACCTTTGGTGGTTCTATTTGATAAGTAGTTTTCTACTATCTTTATAATGTTGTTACGTGCTCCTGCTTCATACATTTTCTTTATAAGCCCTTTATGATTTATGGAGTCAAATGCCTTGCTGAGGTCAGTTGATATCATGGCCACACTGTGTCCTTTCTCTAGAGCGTCGGAGATGTATTTGCCAGTCCTCAATATTTGTGTCCCTGTCCCTCTTTGACGAACGAATCCATGCTGGTGTTCAGGGATTAGCTCATTGACTTCCATGTTTATTCGCGAGAGAATAATGCGTTCGGCCCATTTACCCATGATATTAAGCAGGCTTATGGGTCTGTAGGACTTGAGTTGTGTGTAGTCTTTTCCTGGTTTATGCAAGAAAATGCAAGTGCTTTCTTTCCATCACCTGGGGAAGTATCCCGTGTTAATAATATAATCCATAATTCTCTTGAATATGGCTATTATTGTATCGCCTCCCAATTTTAGAACGTCCGCTCTTATTCCGTCAGGGCCCGGTGCTTTCTGATTTTTGAACTTTCGAAGTGCTGCTTTTAACTCTGCATGTGATGTTTCTTCTAATGGATGGAATGGTGTGTATTTTTCTGTATTTTCGTCTTCATGAGAGATATCGGACTCGTGAATGATTGCTGTGTTTACTAGACTATCAATAATTTCCAATTCTGTGTTGCAATTTTCTATACGGGGGAGCCTTTGAGGTGGTCTTTTCATGGCTCTTTGTATACCCCACATTTTTCTTCTGTTGTCTGTCTTATTTTCTAAAACTTTATTCCAAGTTTCTTCTCTATTTTCTGCAATTTTCTTAGCTAGATAACGTTTTAATCTGTTATGTTCTCTCTTTAGTTCGCTGTATCTGTTTGTGAATCTTAGACACCATGCTATATTTTTCGCCTTGTTTCTTTTTTCGATCAACTTTTGAATGTATTCGGGAAGATTGTCTCTGCGGTTTGTTTGTTTGAGCGGTGCAAATTCATCCAGTGTTTGTACTATAGCTGTTTCCAACTTTATGATGACTTCGTCGCAGTCTGCGTCTGTTTCTATTTTTGCGTATGGGTCTATTTTAGTTGCTAAAAATTGTTCAAACTCATCTCGTTTTTTCAGGTTTGATTTAATATCTTTCAAGTTACGACTGAGTGGTATGTCGTAGTCGTTTTCCAAGTTTATTGTAGTTATCCACGGCATATGGTCAGAGGCTATGGATTCTACTTGTTTGCATGATTTTATGTCCAAATCTGGGTGGTCATATGTTGTGATTGCTATATCTAGTATATGATTGTTGCCCATGCTAGTGGGTCTTGATGGCTGACCGGAATGTATGATTTTGCAGTCTCCGTTGATATGTATATCTCGCAATAGAACTCCAAGACCTCCATCATTTGGGTGGCCGAGTAGTTTCATCCTAAGGTTCATGTCTCCTATGATTATAGCACCCTCTTCTCTAAGCAGTTGCTCGAATTCATCAGATAATTCATTTTGATTTGGTATTGGAACATAGATGCCTTTAATTGTGATGTATTCTCCAGTTATGTAATTGGTGAACACTCGAATGCTGCACCCTTCGATGTTTCTCTCGTCGTCGTTGAAAGAGTTGATAAGTCTGGTTTGAGCCCACCTCGTTCCGCTTTTGATGTATATAATAGTACCTAGATGGTTGGCTTTCTGTTCATATATCTTGTCGTAATTGAGGATGTTGAATTTTTGGTTATCTAGGTTAATTTTTGCTTCGTTTATGATGGCAATATCTATATGGTATTTCTGAATTAACTGTTTTATTTCGGTGAACTTTTTTCTGACCCCCTGCGCATTGATGTGCAGGATCTTTATATGTTTCTTACTGCATTTAGTCGAGTAGAATATCTCTGAGTTCTTTCATTAGTTTTATGAACTTTTCTATAGTTTTATCGAATATAGTAATTTTTACTTCTTTACTTAATTTTTCGCATGGCTGGTTCTGTTCGCTTTCGCTATTGTCGCTTGACCTTTTTGTTGCCTGTGCATAAGATGTACCCTTTTCAACAATCGATCTGCGTGTTGGAGATCTCGATTTTCTATTTGTTACTTGTAGTGTTGGCTTAGGTGCAGATAAACCATTGATGTGTTTCTCTTCCACTTTTTCAGCATTTTTCATTTGTCTCTCAATTGCCTTTTTAAAAAATGGACATTTTCTCTGTGTTGCAGAGTGTTGCTCCGGCTGCACATCTTTACAGTTTGAGCAGACACTCACCGATTCATTCTGGTTGTTTTTAATCAGTATGGTTGGTTCTCTTGTATAAAAGTACCGCAGCTACAAGTGAGTATTAATAAGAAATTGATGTGACATGCATAGTGACAAGCGATATTGAAACTTGTGCTAGTACAATAACGTGGCTTGCTACTCAAATCAACCATTCCTTAAAAGACCGGTAAGGGCTTCTAAATTTAAAGGTACCCTTGGCTTTCCAATTCTTGGTTTCTATTCTCCAAAGGTTGATTTAGATGCTTAACTAATGAATAGAATAATAGTCACTAATTTAATTACATTTTGGAGTTTTTTTTTAATTAACCTTCACCTCGCAAAGTAGTAGAATGGCTAGTGGGAATAATAAGAACAACTATTTACGCCGTGATAATGGCTTCCAGTCTGTTTTCGGCTTCACAATTGTTTACTGTGAAAAACTTTGTGTAATTAACGATTTATTTAGAACTAACTGCGAGTTGTGGTTCACTAGCGGAAGCCAACTTGCTTTTAATGTGTTTTCAGCCCCTGTTTTGGTTGCCGTGGGTTTTCCGTAATTATTTTATACTAGGTTGTCATGCTAATTTTTACCATGAATTCTGTTTAACATGATTGTTGTCCAATCACACAAACAGAATAATAATATTGCACTGTTTTATGAAATACCGGTTTTTTTATGGTAGCAGATGAAAAATATCCACATTATGGGCTCTAGATTCATTAATTTGCTGAATTGATGCTAAAAAAAATTGCGTCTTATTTGCCTTCTGATGCGATATAATACCACAAATATTAGAGAATGTTTGTACCTAGTCTTTGAGTTTCTTATTTAGGAGAAAAGGTGAAAGCAAATCATATTTTAGTAGTGTAGATGCCAGCCTTTTGTACATTCGGTGTTAATTCAGAATATTCAGATATTTCCTTGTACGGCAGGAAAATACTACCGGGAAACAGCTTCCTTTTCATAGTTACTAGAATAAAATATTTATTCATGTGTACTTTTTTACTCTCCGTATTTTGTCCCGCTATATTGTGATCTATTTATCTAATTTCTCAGTATTTTATCCCGTTTATCCTCCGTTTTATGACATTGATATTTATTTTCCTAGTAAGATTTTTCAGTTTTTTCGTAAAACATATATTGTATATTGATCAGTGAAGTACTACGCTTATAAAAATTTAATAATACTTGGTGAATTTTATTGTTGATCAATATAGTTACACCCACACACGCATATTCGAAACCAATAAAAACATATTTTTACCTGTAACTAATGGATTATGCCTGAGAATGTGGGTGTAATGACCTGTTTGTCACGCCTCCAGATAAGTTCCAGTTCACTTATCTCACAGACAATTTTACGCAGTAACCACCAGGGCACCATAAATAAAAAGTAATTCTTATTAAAATATCTGTTAGTACATTAACTCGAAGATATAAGCTGGCGGTTATAAAATTAGTGACATCGAATATGGCTCTGTGAATCTGGAATCCGATGGATGTGAGAAACACAAAACCGATAGACATAATGACACTTGTAGGAGGTCAATTTAGGCATTGACCTCCTACACTACCTAATTTTATAACCGCCAGCTTATATCTTCGAGTTAATGTACTAACAGATATTTTAATAAGAATTACTTTTTATTTATGGTGCCCTGGTGGTTACTACGTAAAATTGTCTGTGAGATAAGTGAACTGTGGACATCTGTCGACTATTATGATGTTGGTAAAACACTGTGAACAGACCCTTACACTCATTCATGCCTGAGTTATGTTCAAACCAACCAACCGTACATATTATCAATGCCTATGATAAGGCAAGCCGGCCGTTGGCTCTGTCACGCTATATATTATATTATATATTAATGCCATCTACGTGCCGATGGCTTCCAAACTGTCGCTGTAAATAGGTCGAGGCCTGCTAATATCCTAGATATTGAGGCTTTAAGTCCTCTAAAGGATCAAGACGTGGATGCTCGGTAATGAAATTCGGTTCGATATTCTATATTTTATGAGATCCTGGTAGATTTTACGCTCTCTGTGAGGTTTGTGAGAGGTCGGATTTGAGTTTTATACCGTAAATAATTTAATAAAAAAACGTATTAATGGATTTTTCGTTTAACGATTTTGCGGGGATCCCACCAAATTGGTTTTATATCTACAAGATATAATAAGAATATTCACACTCACTTTAAGTCATTCTATTAATTTATCGTGCAGTGACAATCTAACAATCGATTCTATCATAGTAAGGGCAATATATACAAAGCAAGGCCAAGTGTTACTGGAAATGAATGTGTAATGTGTACTATTATGTACACGTTTGCCTAACCCTTCGGGGATTTCAGGCGTGATATTATGTTAATACAAGAACAATGCTATATGAGTCATACATTCAGTGAAGACGTACTCAACCGAGCACTGACCCACATCGTCCATGCGAGGGTGCAAACCTCATCACCACTTATTCACTTGCTCGCCTCGATCGTGAGTGATTCGATAATCACTGCCATCCTTATTCGCCGGCTGGTTGCATTGTGTTGCCAATTTTAAAATCGGAATTCAATTTTTCGTGAGAATTGTAATGGCTGACGGGGTTTTTTAGGTGTGATACTCATAACACAAAGTCAGCCTATGTCGTTTTCACTGCTGGGACACAAGCCTCCTCTCTATGAGAGGAAGTGATACTCCCACATTTCATTAATAAATACAAGGTGTTGTTTTGAATTCTCGTCAAATTCAAGGAGGTAACTATAATGCTAAAGATTCTCGTTCCAAATCAATAATAAAACGGGTAGGTAATTTTTAATTATTTTCTTATTTACGGAAATCGGTAAATGTGAATCACCCGTGTTTTAAACGCGGGCCGTCTCATTCTCGTCCTATAAGCACGCTTCCATATATACAAAAAATCTCAAACATTGATTCGATAATTTCATATTCCCTAAACCACGTTATGGGGTTTATTCTGAAATACTGGCACACATAAACAACCAAAAAAATCAGCGTTTATTAATCATTTACTAGGCACCGTAATTTTAATTAATTATTCATGTCTTGTGTGACAATCTCCTGAATTTTGACGAGAATGCAAAACAACACCTTATATAAGTACTATATGGTATAAGACCTTATTCGGGCGCATAGGAAAGCTACGGGTTAATACTGAGATTTTTCGATAGAAAACTCAATAACAGTGCCGTCATTCCCAGCTCTGACATGATAGCGACGTCTAGCTAGACACAATGTCACGAACATCAGTAACCGGTACTCGGCATAAAACCACTAGACCGAGGTCGATTCGTCGAATTCCGGAAACGGACGAAGGTTCTCGATATTGGCAATCAAGTTATGGAACTCAAATACAGTTAGGCAGGACACCTAGGAAGGCGCTAGGAGCAGGTGGAGTACAGCTGTGACCGAATGGCGTCCAAGTACTGGAAAGAGAATTGTTGGTCGTTTGGCGGCGAGATGGGCAGACAAGATTGTTGCCATCGCCGGAATATCCTGGATAAAGCTGGCATAAGAACATGGAGCCTAGCACAAGCAAACAGAGGCTAGCAGTTTGTAAAGTCAGGCTGTAGATCATCATGACAAACATCATTAACCTATAAATTTCCCAATGAATACCACATGTTATTCATTACAAAAATCACAAATGGCTTAGTTTTATTTTTATACTAGCTGTTACCCGCAACTTCATACGCGTTAAGTTCGCAACTTGCTTATAATATTTTTTTTTAATAAGGAGGTTCTTAATTTTTTTTTTGTTTTGATTTCGAAACCTGATGCCTCCAGTATTAATACACCATCATCTGCCTAGCCTTTTTCCATCTCTGTTGGAGTCGGCCTGGGTTATACGACTGTCAAAGATCTAAAAATGACAGCCGGGACCAACGGCTTAGCGTGCTTTCCGTGGCACAATGGAAACTCGGAACGTAATAATTATTCATTTGAAAGTACTTCCTTCAAGCGTAATCTCCTATTCATTTGTGAGTAGAGAAAACTTAGAAGACCAAGTGTAACTCTTTAATGTATACAAACACCCGCCATTTTTTGGGGTATCTTCAAATGATACTCGCCCGTTTCGGCCGAAGCGCGAGGGGATGTCAGACGACTTGTACTGACTAAAATCCACCCATGCGTCTCCCGCGGCGGCTGGGACATGAGGCTCTCTCCCTCACGTTACGCTACCTCCTTCGCTAGCATGACTGCTTTGCAGAAGGAGGTGACGGCTTCCCATTCCCTCTCACTCCGGACCATGTATTGAGCCAGGGCCGGACGCGAGAGGTCGCCGCCGCCAATCGCAACTACGAGGACACGACCGCGTTCCGGCCAAGCAGAGCAGACCTCCACGGTATGCTCCACCAAGTCCTCTAGATCCTTGCAGTGGTAACACCCGGGTCTAAAATAGCCGTTCTATTCTAATGCTTGTCATGACAGTTTTCAGTTGTCAAACAGTTGAGGAAAATGGACTTAATGCAATATTAATCACCTCCCAAAGTAATTAGCGTGATAATATACATATATTTAATTCATTTTATTTCAGATTTTTTTATCCATAACATTTGGTTAGTACACTTGTGAGGCGAACACGGAATAACAAAATTGAAGTGCAGTGCGCGTTATTCTAAAAAATTTTTTTTTTTTTGACATGCAACTGTTCGCAATGCCACAATATTGGGCAGTCGAATCGGCCAGCCACAACACTAAGAATGCTGTTGCTACTGTCACGGACACGACTAAGCAAAGATGCTGCTCTTTTTCTAAGGAAGCTTTTTCTTTATATAACCTATGTCTTTCTCCAGGTAGTAATCTATCTCCTTGCCAAAATTTATTACGATTCGATCAGGCGTTTAGTCGTGAAAAAGTGACAAATAAATAAAAATACTTTCGCTTTTATAATGTTAGAATGGAAGTATGGATTACCAAGCAGTAATTAAGCATGCCCAATAAATATTTTGGTATAGTTCAGATGCATTGTATTTTCATACATACAGCAGAAATATTTTATATTTGCCCATCCACACCAATCACAACAGAACGCGTAAAGCAAACAACTTTATTTTAAAAACTTTTAATTGAAGTGAACAGTACAATTTTGCAATGGGCGATTGATTCCATGTGCGTTTTATTCTGATTCCAAATAATTGTGACTTTCCACGAAATATTGGGCGCTTGTTTTGCTTCGGACGTTCATTAGCAGATTTCCAGTGGTTACGATATTTATGGTAATTAACTGGTCTGATTTTTTTTTTTTTTAAACGTTGCCCCACACTCGGAATTTCTCCTGAGTCGTGAGTGCGTTTACAAACATTTAAACTCAAATACGCATACAGCCAGACCCGGAACAACTATTTGTAGCCCATACATTTGTATGGGCAAACATCTATTTGTTCCGTGCAGGGATTGAACACGCGACACACAGCGCTTCAGCAGCCACTGCGCCGGCCGTGTCGTCAAGTGTTGGTGATGTTTCACAATCTTTCCATAAACGCTACTAGTCCCGGCAAAATTTGCCCAAACAGTATTTTTATGTTCCATGTAGGAAATAGGATTCCCTCGTTGATCAAATGTTCGCAAGCGCGACTGCTAAGCATGAAGGCCTGGGATCGATTTATTCCATACAGAATTTCTCAATAGTAGCCACGGAGTCTGGAATTGTGCCCGATTGATGGCAATAGGCTCGCCTCCTATTACATGAGGTTTAAACCTAACTAGCGAAATTTGGGTGTATTATTAGATACACCACTGCCTTACCTTGCAAGGATTACAGGCGTGATGTTATGTTGTGTAAGAAACAGGAAGTCAGCTATAAAACTGGCTGAGGTTACCAGGTTCAATGTACTCGAAGCAGACTGAGCTGATTGTGAAGGTATAGTTGACAGCCCTGACCGTATGACGTAAAAACTAATTAAGACTTCGAATAGGCTACCCAGGTGCCATATCAAATATCACTTTGGCGAACTCCAGATCGACTTAGTATAGAACTCATATAATATATAAAAACCATTTATCTGACTGGGTTGTGAAGGTCAGATAGGCAGTCGCCCCATGGTACCTACTCAGCTGGATCCGGTACGACTGGAAGCCGACAGCAAAACAGCTAGGGAAAAGGCTAGGCAGATCATAAACTTGGCATAAATAATCGATTTATGACCTAAAACCTCTAGAACAGTTACTCGTACCATCCACTAAAGAGCAGTTATCTATAACTAGTAGATGAACTTACTCTTCAATGACTTCAGCTAGGTCTGTTCGCTAAACTTTGAAGTGTACTCAGTTTAGAATTTAGAAGGTCGTCCAGGTAAATTGGCAATCAAAACCCAAACGCTAGTTTGCGTAGTTTAGCTATGATATCTAACTGCTGAGAGTCTATTAAACGTTGGATTTAGTTTGACTTGGCTTCAACATGGAAAAGTATTATGAAATATAATACCTATGTTAATGTGATATAATAAAAAAAATATATGTTGTTCAACACGCTTCTTCGAAAACTGGCTCTTATTGCACTATTATTAGATTTAAAATGCAGTGAATTTTACACTCTGGTTTTTCCATTTATATCTTTCTTAGGAACTAAGTCCAACTTGGTTCAATTCCTATAGACGGCGGCGATATAAAAACGCAATTTAATTTTAACGAAGTACGTTTTTAAAGCCAACATTTTAAAATTTTGTTTATGAATAGAATATATAAATACTATTTATCCACAAATTAACATTTTTTTGTGATCTAAAATAAAAAACATGTATGTTTTCTATTTTTATTATTTGGCTGTTTGTGGGTTCATACCTTTGCAGACTTTAACCGGCAAAGGCAAAGCGCGGCCAAAACTGGAAATAAAATTATAGTTTTATTGTGGTTTATGACAAAAATACTTTTTTTTCTTTTATTTTATTCCTTCAAAAGTGTATTGAAATACGTCGTTTGTTACACGTGGCCAATAATTATTGTCACTGCAGTTCCCTGGTCCTTAACAATAAGTTTACCCTCGGCTACAATGACAAAGTTTCCCCACTTGTATCAAAATATTGTTTTATAGTTCAAATTATGACAGAAAGGTTGACGAAAACAAAAATGTCGCAAGTCGAAGACTTGTAATGGAACAGCAGCAGTACTTGTGTTGATAAAGATTGAGTATAAAATAACATATTGCATTAACCTCTCTAGCTGACCCGCGCTACTTCGTCTGCGTCACGTTTTCCCCGTTTTTGCAACATTTTTCATTGATGCTCCGCTGCTATTGGTCGATGTCATATAGCCTATAGTCTTCCTCGATAAATGAGCTATCTAACATTTTTAAATAAATTCGAATTTATAATTTCCGGCTTTATAATATTATAAAAAAATAATTAGAAAATAATTGTCTGGCGCAGATTGGCAGACCTAATTATCTGTTGACCGCCATTTTCTAATCTCACAGCATTTAGGTATTATCGTTGTGTAGGCACCTCGTGCAACCATAGAAGATCACAATAATTTTAATCAGAAGCGAGCAAACTGATTTATTATTTATTTATTTATTTATGTACACACATAACACTTAACAGGACAATACATTAAGATACAAGAGCACAAAGGTACTGCTTATTTCAAAAGAAATTACTTCCAGCAGACCTGCGAGTGGAAAGATGGATTAGAAATGTAGACACAGTGTGTAGAAAAGATAGAACAGGAAAAAAAAATTAAAGCTTAAAACAAACTTAACACCTATATAAATCAAACATACGTACGAATAAATACACATATAAAAGTAGACGTTAATTGATCTGACAGTTGACTGACCTTGTTTGAAAAAGGAACAATGGCCAAATAGAGCAAACGTCGAGATTAGACCACGTGTCAGCAAGAGTCGCGTGGAATGCCACCCAGGTTGAAAGACAGGCCGAATTAAAAAGAAAAGTGACTGGGACAGGCTGGATGCAGAAAGCAAAGGACAGAGGGTTTTGACGCCGCTTCAAAGACTTAAATTGCAATACGTTGAGTGGAGACCGCGAATCGGCAAGCGTAAAGTGGGCCGCCCTCAGTAGCTGGTAGCAACTGGATGAGAGTTGCCGAGAGGCGAGTTAAGTGGTGTGCGATTGAGGAGGCCTATATCCAGCACTGGGCTGATGTAAGCTGGTGATGAAGTTGACTTGATTTAATTAATGAAGTCTCTTAAATATTCTCTATGCAGGGTGTAACGGAAAGGGTATTTACATTCTTAAGGGTATGCTACAGACCATCAAACTGAACATGTCTCGCATCATAAAACATGTTTTTCAGCGAAAAAAATATCTGCTGCTCTTTACAAAATAGCAATAACCTACCTATTCGACCCAAATGTATGGGGCAGCTGAAACATGTTCAGTTTGATCGTCAGTAGCACACCCTTAAATATGTATATACCCTTTCCGTTACACCCTGTATACTTAATTAGATAGAAATTAGCCAACCTGAAGAATTTCAACCAGACATTAGACCTGTGATCAGAATTCACGTACCCATAAAATCAACGTCAAAAGATCAAAACCTCAGGGTTGACTAATCTTCGATGAACACCTAATCACTCGCACATGGCTGGGTTCTTACACGGCTCACTAGGAACAAACCGTAAAATGGTTGACGAAAAGTTAATGTGTACGTACAATAAAGCTAACTTCTCCCTTGACAAGTTTATATCAAACGTTGTTGAGATATAAAAGCGTGAACTCCAAGGAAACGAAGTTATATTTTTACCCGGAAAATCACGCCTGTTATTGCCGAAGAGTTAGGTAGAAAGTTGTTAAAGAACTTATTCGTCACTTGTCGAAACTATGCTAGGCGCCAATCTGTTTGTGTATCTGAGTTTAAATGTTTGTAAACGCACACACGATACGGAAGAAATCCTAGTGTGGGGCAACATTTTAAAAATATTTAAAAAATACTCTGTGGCACCGGCTTAAAAGTACCATTTTTGGGATCGTTGATTCTAACCATTAAATTTAATTATTGACTATCGATGAGACACAATATATTCGTTACGTTGCGTATTCCTCAACCCCTGTCATACAGGTTGCCCTAGTTCAGGGGTTTAGACCGCACCGATATAATGTATAATTAAGTTGTAGAAATCAAAATATATTTATTTATTTATTATTCATTGTTACCTCTGATTTATTTCAAGGTATCAAAGGCTACTAGGAAACTTTTGTATTGTTGTAAATAATAAACTTGTTAAGATCTATTATAAAATTTTGCAAAAGTGGTGGATTTCCACTTGTTCAATTTCCTTTCAAATATCATTAACCCTTTAATAACGCAATATAACTAATAATAACCAAAACTATGAAGCAAGACCATCTCTACCTATCAAAGAAAAAAAAAGTGTAATTCTAATTGAACAACAAAATAAAGCAAATATAATAACAGCACCTCCATTACCGCTTTTAAAAATCGATTGTAAGGTCCTGAATGCGGAGAAAAATTAAAAAAAAAAAAACTACAAATCCAACTGCATTCATTAAAACCCTCATCCGTTTGAGATGATGAAGTAGTCTGCTCGTACCCGACACCACAAAACGACTGGAGTGGAAGAGAAGTGGAAAAATTACTTTTTTAGTTTCCCAAGCTATGCTTTCAGTATTCCTTTTACTGCGCACTTCCTTTCATGTAACAAAATTGTACTTTCGAATGTAATTTCATTTGATAAAATACAATACGATAGTATCCGAATCCAATGTAGGAAAGTGAATCGTTTCGATTGCCATTTTTTTAAGGTTTGATGAAAAAGTAGAATATTAAAACTTTGAAAAATCCTTTTAAAAAATTAAAGACTCAACATGACCAGACCAAATTGACATTCTATACATAAATAATTATATATACAGTATAGTACAGGACTGCTTCGTTGGTCCAGTGCTTGCAATAGCGACTGAGGTCGTTTTAAAAATAAGCTTTTATTTAAATGCTCATGTAAGAACGAACACGAAAATTATTGAATTAAATTAAATCAAATGCGTGATTAAACACATGGAGGACAAGTACAGGAGCACAAGTAAATCTTGGGAATCCGCTATATTAGATTTAGCATGACGTCATAACTACCCATGTATTATAATCCAAACTAAACCTAAACTCGTTTGTTTTTGAGCTCAATCGGTTGGGAATAAATATTTACAAAAGTAGCAAGATTTGACCTATACTACCATACGTAAATAAAAGTTTGAATTCAAAATTTATTTTATTTGCATCGCTTAGATCATTCCTGTTGATGGTTGTTGCAGAAATACGATTCGCTTTCAAAATCAAAATCAAAATATTTTTATTTCACATAGGCCTACATGGGCACTTGTAAAACGTCGACAAAAAGGTGCTCGGTTCGGGTTGGTCGTTTCCTATGGAGAAGAACCGGCAAGAAACTCCATGGTTACTCAAAAGTGATAGGCCTTCTAGGCCTTCTATTCTGATAACATAGGACGCCTCAATAGTGATACCTAAATAGTTGATAAGACACTTATAAGGCTCAAGTGCAATTCCACCACCAAGCGCTACTCAAATAAAACGTCGTTCTATTTTTGTCTATTGTCCAACGTTGACAGAGACGGAACGATTTTTAAAAAATGTTTAATGCCTTGTGCATTTACTGATTAATTTTACATCAACTCTTCAATTGAGTTTATTTAGTACTTGGTAGTCGTTTGGATGTTTAGTTACTCGTAATTTCCCATTGAATAACTGACAGGGTCGATAATTGCTTCGGGACCTAGATATGCAGTAGGATATAACTCCGATCCCTTAACTTAGCAGGATCTGGTTACACATTTATTTAGTCGTGAAGATCCATCTGACAGATGACATCATCATCTGCCTGACCTTTTTCCAACTCCGTTGGGCTCGACTTCCACTGTAACTGGATACAGCTGAATACCAGTATTTTAGATGGAGCGACTGCCTATCTGACCCCCACAACCTAGTCAATACTAATAAGATTCCCCTGTCAGACTTTCGGGCAACAGACTACCTGTAACGACTGTCAAAGATCTACAAATTAAAGCCGGGACCAACAGCAAAATGTGCTTTCCGAGGCACGGAGCAAACTCAGTATGTAATGGGTGTTCAGGTAGTCACCCATCCACAGATCAACCTAGGCAAGTCCGGCCTAACCAAAAGATTGACCCCGAGTGGCTGTTATTATTTAGCCACGAACTCCTCGTGAAGATCTTCTGACGATAATCCCTAAATTCATGAAAGTCACTCCATTATCCTATCAGTACTAGCAGGATATCTAGTTTAAGAATTTTGTAGTCATTACAGAACATTGCTTCCGTCCGTAGCCTCATTCATCACAGTCACTCAACCAACAATTGAACACCTACATGTTCGTTCATTCATTCAAATCGTTCAACTATCCTAACTAAGAACGTTTATGTGAAGTTTTGAGATGGAATTGGCAGAAAGAAAGTCCGAATTGCTATTTATGAAAGGCTTTAATCGATTAAACTTAGTACGCATAACAAATCTTTGTCCTATGGCAGTTTACTAAACCTAAGTCTGCTAGCACCAGTACTCACTAAATCAGATTAGCGCTAATCATTTCTTAAAACACCACTCTGTGTCTGTCATACTGAAACAATTGACAAAAATGGAACGATTTTTCAAATGCGTTTGGCGGTCAATCAATACATTAATCTTTTGTGGTGTAAGCGGGCCTTATCTAGAACTAATCCGTATCGGTACTGATCTTCTGTAACAATTAATATTTTAGTTTAAAACCTGTTAAAAAGAAATCCGTGTCCGTTACCGTATAGGGAGGTTACTCCTTGCCTCTATCTGCTTATTAGCAATAACCCTTCCGTCTTCTCATTTCTACAATACGCGAAAGTGATACGCAACTGCGATTTTCCTTGTTTTTTAGTAATACCAAATTTGCATGGAAATTGCGTTTTTCAAAAGATCTGTTTGAAAATTGAAATAGAATAGAATGTTCTCATTTTTTTTTTTTTTTTTTTACAGTAAAAATTTAAACAATACTAGACTCACCCACAAAAAGTCCAAAAACTAGAAGTACTGGCATATTGAAAATAAAAACTAAATATCCGTAACACAGCAAAAACTTTTTCCTTCACTATACATTTCACATTTTTAATCAAACATTATTCCATTTTGTCACTATCCTAACTTTTAATTACGAATAACACATTTGAAGCCATGAGCTAATTTATAAACACGCACGAAATCCACGAGAAGAATTTTCCGCACCGCGAGATCGACTGCGAAAATCGAGACGTCGAGACGTGCGGATGGCGAGGATGCCTTCAGCCGACTGCGGCACAGCATCCAGTCCTGCACCTCCCCTGCCCTCCTCAAATTTCCTCCTTCTCACCCCCTCACGCGCCCTTATCGCGATCCCGTAATTAGATAAATGTCATTGCTTTTGTCTGTGTTTTTTTGCTCTTTCCCCAACGAATTTTGTCGGCCAATGTAATAGACTCCGCGTCGTTTGAGACGCTCATTTACGTAAATGCTGTTTGTCTTGTACGTGTGCCTGTGTGTGTGTACTTCAATTCCGCGCGAAAATATGTCTCGGCCGTATTGCTATTAGTTTATGAGTCTTCCGTCCCACAGCTCGCAGTTTCCACCCACTTGAGAATAGTTTTATATTGCTATATTTTTTGAGCCGCAATCTTGGTTGGGTTTCGTGTCTGATGGTGTTAAAAGTTTGTGAGAGGTTGCTATAGAGATGTGGACATGTCTATGATATGAACAGGCTCATAAATGTAATGCAGAATCAGGACTAGATGTAGGTTTATATCTAGAACATAAAACTGTAGTATCTCCGAGGGTCTCCCCGGTTTAAGAACCTGTTGGAGAGTAGTGCTTATCTTACCGCCTACGTTGTAAAACAGGCAAATGGTTATTGTGATGCTATCAAAATAGGCTATACTGTAAACATTTTGGCGCTATATAGTATATTATAGTATCTGCCTACTACAGACACTCTATACTCACACTTATCATCCATATTCATACTTTTATTGGTTTTCCATTAGCATATTACGATTTGTTTCATTTTTATAAATATTTTCTTAGTTTTCTTTGTTGTGACATTGTTTACATCGAACTTGTCAGCTGTCATTTACTTTTATTTTTAATTGTAACCAACCAAACTCTCTATGAAGGTTTCATTTAGATTATATATTACTAAAAATTATTATCATCAATTCGTCAGTTCAAATTGTTGTATTTTATAGTTAATTGCGAATATTTGCTGTGTAAAGATATTCTGAGTTATATTTCTAAAAATATTATGTGCAGGGTTTTTGACCATTGTTACTGGCTGTTTTTAATACTGGCAGGTTGCGTCTTACTAGAGCGCAGCAGTTTTGAATCTAAAAAAATGATTGGAAGAAAAGAAACGGAAGATCAGGGTATAAAAGGGATTTCTGACAGATGCCCTGGTTCTAGTCTGGAGTCAAGAGTTCAGTTCTAGTCTGGAGTTAAGAGTCGGTTCAGTCTGGACACGAGAAATCAGTATAGTCTAAAATCAAGAAAACAGCTAAGTCTAGTTTGGAGTCAAGATCTGTCATATCTTGAGTTTTGAGCACAGCCTGGTGGAGTCAAAGAGCGGCCTTCGTTTAGTGCTGCCGTGGCTGTTGCTAACTGTCTGCTGGAAGCTGCTTTGCGAACTGACGAGCCTGGCACTGGGGCTCATTACCTGTCTGCTGGAAGCTGCTCTTCGAGCTGACGAGCCTGGCATTGGGCGGTACGTGTCTGCTGGTGGGTCCTACCAAATCGCCCTGCATCAAGTTCGTCGTGGTCAAGCTCATCTTAATCAAGCCAGCTTTCTACGACTGCAAGTTTGTCTTCAGTTACTATCACGCTCAGAGATTTGCGGAGATATTTAAAACGTTCTCGGTTAACCTGCCCTTCACTTTTGTACTAATTTATTGTATTTTTCATTTCATCATTTATTAAATTCATTTTCCCCTAATTACTTTTTTAATGTATAAATCTGTTTACTCCTTTCATTAAGGAATAAGCAAGTTTGTTACATTTTGGCGCCTAACGCAAAATCAAGTCTTGATCTTAAACATATTCTCTAAATTCTAAAACAACTTCCACAAGAGATTATATTTGGTAACTATTTTCATCATATTTTTCATCATATTACATCACTAAATCTACTTATACTTACTCTTAAACACTTAAATCATATATTTATCTATATCATCTACGAATCTCATCAAAATAGGTTTAGTGTCGTGGGCTCGAACTATTATTGGCGCTGTTTCAGCGCAAAAGTATAAACTGTCACACATGACAGTCCTTCAACGCTCTTGAATATTTCAAGTAGGCTATTTTAGAATCCTTCTTAATACTAACTCAGACTCTCCTGACTCTCTCTCCCTTTTAATTTTATACACTTTATTTTTAACTTTTTATCGTATACTTACTCATGACTCATTTCTTTCCTCTCCCCTTCTTCTAACTGTAGAGTTTTATTCGGTGTATTTAAACTCTATAGGTTTTATTTTCTTTGTTCTATCATTGGTTCCTAAACCAGTAAATGATTATTTTTTTAATCTTCTTCTATATCTGTTCTTGTCAGATAACTCTTTGAAGTGCTTTTAGGTACAAGTTATCTAACCTTCTATTATACCTAACTATACTATAAGTTGGTATATTTTTTTTTTTAATCTTCAACTCTAAATGATGATTGAAGCGGGTTGCGACTTCCTTCGCTAATCTTCAACTCTAAAGGTTGATTGAAGCGGGTTGCGACTTCCTTAAAATAAGCCTTCGCTAATCTTCAACTCTAAAAGTTGATTGGGGTGGACCCCTTATTATTATTTTTCATCTTATTATGGGTTTTAGACGCGAGCGGATTACAACTCCAAAAATAAGCCTACTGTTATTGATTTATCAGGTGGAGTAGTGATCATTGAATGTGAATCCTACCTGGCCTAACTTCGTAAGATGTCGGTGTGTTTGAATGAGTTATGAAAGTTTTGTGAATGTTGTAATACTTTAACCTTACCAAAATTTTTGTTCTAGGCCAAAAATTTTCTCGGGGTCGTTGGGGAAATATAGTATCTGCCTACTACAGACACTCTATACTCACACTTATCATCCATATTCATACTTTTATTGGTTTTCCATTAGCATATTACGATTTGTTTCATTTTTATAAATATTTTCTTAGTTTTCTTTGTTGTGACATTGTTTACATCGAACTTGTCAGCTGTCATTTACTTTTATTTTTAATTGTAACCAACCAAACTCTCTATGAAGGTTTCATTTAGATTATATATTACTAAAAATTATTATCATCAATTCGTCAGTTCAAATTGTTGTATTTTATAGTTAATTGCGAATATTTGCTGTGTAAAGATATTCTGAGTTATATTTCTAAAAATATTATGTGCAGGGTTTTTGACCATTGTTACTGGCTGTTTTTAATACTGGCAGGTTGCGTCTTACTAGAGCGCAGCAGTTTTGAATCTAAAAAAATGATTGGAAGAAAAGAAACGGAAGATCAGGGTATAAAAGGGATTTCTGACAGATGCCCTGGTTCTAGTCTGGAGTCAAGAGTTCAGTTCTAGTCTGGAGTTAAGAGTCGGTTCAGTCTGGACACGAGAAATCAGTATAGTCTAAAATCAAGAAAACAGCTAAGTCTAGTTTGGAGTCAAGATCTGTCATATCTTGAGTTTTGAGCACAGCCTGGTGGAGTCAAAGAGCGGCCTTCGTTTAGTGCTGCCGTAGCTGTTGCTAACTGTCTGCTGGAAGCTGCTTTGCGAACTGACGAGCCTGGCACTGGGGCTCATTACCTGTCTGCTGGAAGCTGCTCTTCGAGCTGACGAGCCTGGCATTGGGCGGTACGTGTCTGCTGGTGGGTCCTACCAAATCGCCCTGCATCAAGTTCGTCGTGGTCAAGCTCATCTTAATCAAGCCAGCTTTCTACGACTGCAAGTTTGTCTTCAGTTACTATCACGCTCAGAGATTTGCGGAGATATTTAAAACGTTCTCGGTTAACCTGCCCTTCACTTTTGTACTAATTTATTGTATTTTTCATTTCATCATTTATTAAATTCATTTTCCCCTAATTACTTTTTTAATGTATAAATCTGTTTACTCCTTTCATTAAGGAATAAGCAAGTTTGTTACAATATCTAGGTCAAATTTTGAATGTGGTATGCAAACTGGACGTTGTAACAAGCGTACCAGTTCCGACAACCATGGAACTAAAATCTCAACCGCGATTTTTCAATGAATTTAAAGTTTAGCTCCACTCAATAAAGTAAGAGCCAAGTCTCGTTTGTCAGAGTCAAATCTCCGAGCTTTTATATGGAGAGTTTTATGAAAATGAACGTAAAGAGGTTGAGAAAGAAGATTGCATTCATTTCTTTACGAGCGATATGGCGTAGGTCTGCACTTGGAAGTCTTTGAGATGCACTATCTGAAGAACTCATCTGATTTGATGATGGAACGGATAATGCTTTAAGATTCTATTCGTTGCAAAGTTCTGATATTGGTTTGATGTCAGTACGATATTGGAGCTGTAACATTTTATTTATTGGTAAAGAGTATATCTGCATATTTTATTTATTGGTAAAGAGTATATCTGCATAATGTTATTGTGGATTTGTTTTGCTTATCCATACTTCCATACTAATATTATAAATGTGAAAGTCACTCTGTTTGTTTGTATGTTTGTTTGTTTGTTACCTTTTCACGACTAAACGGCTGATTGGATCTTAGTGAAATTTGCCAAGAAGATAGATTTCAACCTGGGAAAGGACATAGGCTATATATCATCACGCTACGACCAATAGGAATGGAGCAGCAATGAAAAATGTTGCGAAAACGGGGAAAATGAGACGCAGACGAAGTTGCGCGGGACAGCTAGTATTATAAATGCGAAAGCCACTCTGTTTGTTTGTTTGTTTGTTACCTTTTCACGACTAAACGGCTGATAGGATCTTAATGAAATTTGGCAAGAAGATAGATTTCAACCTGGGGAAGGACATAGGCTATATATCATCACGCTATGACCAATAGGAGCGGAGCAGTAATGAAAAATGTTGCAAAAACGGGGAAAATGTGACGCAGACGAAGTTGCGTGGGACAGCTAGTTTATTTGTATTTTCTTTTGGTATTAAGACTATTAAGTGACTACATTATCTTCGTTTTCGTTGACTATTTTTCTTAACTCGCTTGCTATTATTGCTCTCTACGTTGTACGGGGTGTAAGGGACACTGATGTGAAACCGATTACCACGTTTTCAGTACATCGTTCTGATGTACCCACCTCATAGAAAGTATTCAAAGGCAATTTTAAAAAAAAACAGTTTTTTTTTTGAATTGCCGATGTTTGCCGTTTATGTAGTATTGCACTTCTGTAGGAAACAGCTGTTTTTTTTAATATATATATTTAAATATTAATATTAATCACTTTTTGACGAATCACACACACTCAAACAAAAGTCCTACAAATGTAGAATTAACCCAATAGATATCTGTAAATGCATTAAATATTACCAAAAGAGCGTTAACTCCTATCGCCACAAACCACGGTCCAAACGGGAATATAATACGGGCTTAAAATATAAAGATAACGGGTAAGTAGTGAGAAATGGCTGGACTATCCACCATTCATTCAGTTTGAGCCATTTCTATAAGTAGGCACAACTCGAGCGCAAGATAAACACGATGGCACTATAAGATTCCCTTTTCAGCTCCGTTTTTCTTTCGTTGGCAAGAAATTAAAACCAGATGCGTTTCAGTGATAGGGTTTACTGTGATTTTATTTTTCAACGATTTTTTTTAGGGTTCCTTATTTCAACAGGAAAATACGGAACCCTTTTAGGATCACTTTGTTGTCCGTCTGTCTGTATGTCTGTGTGTCTGTCAAGACCCTTTATCTCGGAAACGTGTGTGTAAGATATTAGTTATCAATTAAATTTGAATAAAAACAGTCGTTCGTTGGCTTCGTTTTTAAAGAACTGATATTTGACCTTTGGCACTACTTGGCAGTGATATTGCGATGTTGTCATGTGTTAAAAATCCCCCCACAATTTTTAGGGGTAATAACGATGTTTGCGTTGTGGCAACTCTATTGATCTTTAGTTTAGCTGTTACTTGGATGAAGAAACACCATTTGCTATAATATCAGTAATGGTAAGTAAAAGTTACTACTTTTATAACACATTTGCTCGTAAAGGGTCTAGTTTCAGTATCGTAATGTATCTCATTACGCACTAGTGCGGTAATGTAATGTAAAACGGTTTATCAAAATGCTCCGTCCGACCGGTACTTTTTTAAATCTTAGCAAAGAGTTTTTATGTCAGAAAAGTGGTCAACATTATATGAATAAAATTAACTTGGCAGATAGAATATAATAAATAAACATTTAATTCTTTAACGCCTCGTCTGTAATTTTCAACTTACCGCACTTATATCATAATGTACTATTAGCGATTGCTATAGCTGTTGATGAAGAAACTGGCTGTTGCACTATCAGTAACACTTTAAACATCGCCGAAATTTCGGGAACAAATAGTAAACATGGTAAATATCCCGAATCGAGTTTAAATGGTGGTTAAACACGCTTGGTTTGTATATAATTATGTGGTATGCAAGTGGTGACAATTCTGCTCCTAGCAGTGACGGCTACCGGTTACCGGGCCGAGGTCTATTCTATTATTTTATTTTGATAAAAGTATTCTTTTTCTGCGGCTATTAATTTATTTTTTCCAACCACTACTTTCTGGTTTTTTCTAGTTCTACCTAATCATTGTTCAGTAAAATAATGTTACAAGTCTCATTTTCCATTTTGAGAATAAAACAACTACTTTTATAACAGAGAAATGATTTTTCATCGTAGATTTTCAGTAACATAAATCAAGAAAGTTGGAACCTTCAACATTGTTCTTTTGGCCTGTGTAAAATAAACGACCCGAAAAACTTTCATGAACACACTAAAACCCGACGTCTTGTTTCAGGCAAATAAAAGAAGGAATTTTTCTGATGAAACTTTACCTTTGCTTTGAACCAGACAAACCCATAAAAACTAGATAATTAAATAAATAAATTAATTATATTAATTTATAAATTAATTTTAAAAATAAATTAATAACAAAAAAATATTTAAGGGAGAGTTCAATCTGCAAAGTGTTCATTCTTATTTTGAATTTCGAATGTTATGTGAAAATGGTTAACGTTTTTAATCATAGATGTCACTTACGTAACAATCCTGAATCGCAGTGTCAAGATTCTCCACGTTTTAAGACCTTCCAGCGGTACATCAAAGTAAAGTGTCTTGCTCTAAAATTTATTGTGTTTTATGGACTTATATCGGGAGGCGTCAGCTGTTAACGTGCCCAAGAGACTGCGGCGTTGCCACGTTGTATGGCAATACTTAGCCTCTGGCCAAGGTAAAAGGGCCCAGCCCTTGGCTCTCGGGAAGATTTACTATTCTCAATCTTATTTTTTTTTCCCATTATTTTTAATCAGATGTTTTACAATAGTTTTTAAATCATTACACCTTTTGTTTAAAATAGTAAGTAACAGCACGGATGGCAACATTTCTGTCACTTGTTTGATTAATTTAGTCTTTTATAATATTGATCGATTGTTTGATAATGTGTGGACATTGTAGGCCTTATAGATTCCTAGATCCTTGTTACCTTTTTATTTTGTTCTACGTTTTGTAGTAAGCAACGACATATTGTCGGGCCTACGATGTCCTCCCATACTTAAGTAGTAACGTTGTAACATAAAAAGCATTGTCAAACCAAAGAATTTTAAAAGAATAACCATGGAGTTTCTTACCGGGTCTTCTCCATAGGAAACGACCAACCCGAACCGTGCACCTTTTGTTGACGTTTTATAAGTGCCCATGTAGGCCTATGTGAAATAAAAATATTTTGATGTTAACTAGGCGTTTGGAAATTTCCTTAAAAGGCTCTGAGCAGTCGGACCCCACGGCCCCAAAGTTTCAACCCCAAACGGCTCTAAATTGTAGTTTCCCCTTGATTTTTTTCTAAGTTTTCATAATTTGCTTAGGCTTTTCCCAGCTACGTTGGGGTCGGCTTCTAGTCTAACCAGATACAGCTGAAAACCAGTGTTTTATATGGAGCGACTGCCGATCTGACCTCGACTACCCAGTTAGTACTCGGTAAAACGAGACCCCTTGGTAAGAATTTGTTCTTAGTTAGTATATCTGAAAATACATCTATTTTAATTTGTACTTGTATTAATTGATATTATAAAGAGGTAAAGTTTGTAAGTTTATTTTTCGTAACTACAATATCGAAAATTATTTCACTGATGAAAAGTAACATTATCCCTGAGATAATTTCCAACCATAACACTAGCGAAGCAACAGGAATAAGTTAGTATATAAAAAGAACTTGCCTCATAATTAAAAATATCTTCATTGTCAGCATCTGGGCAAGTAATTGAGAAAACTTCACTCACAACAAAAGGTATTACGCCTTTTGTAGTACCAAAGTGATGCCACCCAAACAAGTTCCAGCAATTGATAATTTGCATTTTTGCACGTATCAAAAAAAAACTTTATTCTTTGGGACCCCTTAAAAGTTTTTCGTGGAACAGTGAAGTAGTAGAAAATGGAGTGCCAAATAATGTGAGCCAAACGAAGCACATTGAGACTACCATCAAAGAACAATGTCGCATCCATTTATAAACGAAACTTTAAGTTTAGTATTAAAAACTTTTGTAAGCATGGTATATCCTGTATTGACGCCAACTAGCCATTTATTCCGTCAAACGCTACTAATTCTGCGTGTAATTACTGCTAGTATTTCTTGCAGGGTTCGAAGTGACAATTTTCTAACTATCGCTCAGTAATTGCGTGCACTCGGGCGTTCCTTGTGGGGCTCCACATCTTCATCACACTTTCAATGTGGTGAAGCAGTCGTCAGCCTTGGATAACAAGCCTTCTTCCTGTAGTAAGCTTTTTTAGAACCCAATGTCTTGGCACGCGACGATGGTATAAGACCAGACGGTATGTCTATAATGTCTTGGAGGTTAGATTGCGTAATTTCATCGTCCTAGCGTGGCGAGTTTACTAGGTCACTAGGGCTATGGGGTCCGAGACCTAGTCTTTCGGGAAATCGCCAAGTGGTTGTTCGACTCTTCCCGTCATCAGAGGGCTTACCTATTTTTTGGTCAAAGTATCACCATTGCCATCTAACGTGGCATTGCTGCCAGCCTTCTGGGCACTATTCCTGTTGACAGCGATGAGGACGATTTTTCCGACCTTTGCTTTTCCTTTTCTCTACAAACTTACCTAAGTTACTACTACTTAACTAAGTTACTACTTACTTAACTAAGTTACAAACTTAGTTTACAATACATACTTATGTACATACAATAGATAATTATGTAGATATTCATAAAAATTGAATTGACTACATAATAAACAATAATTAATAAAACAATCACTAACGTTATTAATATGTTCCTTCGGATACAATTCACGTGTTCCCGCACGTATCTAAACGAGTTAAGAGTCAAATAAAAAAAACCGTTACAAAAATTTGTTTAACCAATAAACTGAATTTACATTACATTTGTATTAGTATTTTTTGTTACTGTTTTACTAAACAGGACCAGAGATAGAGATAGTTACTTAAATACCGAAAAACAAAAGTCTCTGTTTGGATTAAGAAATCAAATTATGAATCAGCACGGATAATTAATCGATAATCATCACGAAAATTATAAGAACCCTGATGTCTTGTGCGTGTACAAGTAAAATGTTTCTTTTCTCGAGAAATGAACTCTCCACTTATTTCTTGCTCCCTGGTATCCGCCATAGGGATGGTCACGTACTGGACAGTGCGTGGAATGTAAGAATATTCCACGGGGATCACGTTCGCCCGCCATTGGGACCTGCCTATAGGCCGACAATCGGGCCGAATTCCTGGTAATGACTCCACGAGTAGGAAGTTTGTGCCATGTTACATGGTTCGTGATTATCTTTTCATTCGTCCCCTACGATTTATTGAGTAGTAGTAGATATGATGCCTGGTTCTTGTTTTAGGGATGTTTCGTATATTTTATCGATCCTAGAGTTTTTTATTTGTAAAAACAACTTAGTTTTTTTTTAGTTAAAACGTCTTTTCATTTGCCATTACAGGTGCCCTCTTACCTCTTAGAAAAGTAGAGATCTAAGGAGTTAAAACCTCAAGAAGATCATTAATAACAACTCTCTACTGCATAATTCTCCTAACTGCAAAATTCCAACATATATCCTGTAAATGGTAGGTACTATCGGATGCCTAATATTTCAAACATCACATAGAAGCTGTCTGCACCCATTAATCACAGAACTGAGCCGATATGCTGCAATTAAGCGGAGCCAAGCGACGCAGCGTAGTTCATTGTCACTTGTTAGTTAGAATTTTGAAGGGTAATTTTCAGCTCCTCGTTTTCATGGGTGCCTGGTAGGTGTTGCACTGAGTTTTTGTTCAGGTCCTGTACAATGAGAATCAACGATGCTGCAGTGCTCCTATCTCCAACTTTTCAAATATCTTTTTTAGCGTTCTTTCATCACGCCTCACTACTCAGCTATAAAGTTGAATACTGAATATGCATGCTGAAAAACCCTCTTGATTCTCCAAGCTACGATTAGGTTAGCTGGCGCCATAATCTAGGCAGCGAATGGGTAAACCAGAAAAAAATTGACCACTTCAAGACTTGCGAAGAACATCGGGAAAAGCAATTGCGTAGTTTTATTGCACAGTAAAAATAGTCACTACAACTGATGCAGAGACGGTAACTCGATGCCACATAAGCTATTTTCGTTTCACTGAAAATTTTATAATTGGGCGCAACCGATACCGGATCTTAAGCAATTCCGCGATTGAGAAATAAAGTGGAAATGTCACGGCTTGCTGACAAGCTGCGGGGGCTGACAGGCCCTCAGGCATTTTGTTAAACAAAGGGAGGATATAGTTCAAGGGTGCTTCTCCAAGACTACACTGAGTTAATTTTTCAGAACAGAGGTAAAACCCCATTTTCCGAAAGTTTGGGAAATTCTGGCCACCGTAGTTATTGTGTTTATGTTTCCTGAAATCGATACACACGAGTAGACACAATATGTATGGAATAATATTGTGTTTTCTGGATCTATTCAAATTCCTGAAACTACAAGTTGCAGGACTTTTTATCCTCCGCTAACGTAAATAGGCAGAAATAGAAAAACAAAACTCAATAATCTTAAAATGAAGAAATCTTTCCAGTCAAGAATAATGATAATTTTAAGGAGTTTTCTAACCTACTCTCCGAAGGCAATATAGTTTTACATTATTAATCTTAATAGAAACACATAGCATAGCTTAAGCAGCCTATAATTCACCCATTCTTGGGACACAAGCCTCCTCTCGATGAGAGGGATAGGGCTGTAAATCCATTATGCGAGCCCAGTGCTGGTTGGTAGATGCCACCTTGTCTTCGATTTTCTTTCACTATTTTGGAAGTAAACGTCAAGAAATAAATTACACAAAGTAGCTCACCAGCCAGGATTCAAACCCACGACCATCAGGGCTTCATCAGTCTCACTGAGTCACCTCTGTACTCATAAACACATCATCATCATCATCAGCCTATACTGTTCCCACAGCTGGGACACAGGCCTCCTCTCAATGAGAGAGGGTGGGCTTTAATCCACCATGCGGGCCCAGTGCGGGTTGGTAGATGTCACATGACTTCGAATTTTTAGTTCTAGGAAATGTCGGCTTCTTCACAATGTTTTCCTTCACCGTTTTGAGAGCAGCGGTGATGAAATAAAATCCAAAAACAACAAAAAATGGCCGACCAATTCGTTACTAACCACGGTTGTGTTGAATCAAACCATTCTCCCGTAGTCCGGACGGTGGCAATCTGTACATACGCCGCAAATATTATGGAAAACCTTCTCTTATTTAACGGTGCGTATGTAAGCACTTTTTTGTTCGCGATAATCATGCGTGGGACGTATGCTCACACAGTTGACTGTCTTACAGGGTTTTATTTTGTTGAAATGTTTTTAAACTTTGACTGTATAATTTTAAATTGACATATAAGAGCATACTTTTCATTTATCAAATTTGAAATACCGGAAAACTATTAATTATAAGCATGGAAAACAATTAATTATAAGCATACATCTTTAACATTGATTAAAGTGACATTATGACACCTTAAGCATTGATTGAAGCAGGATGCAACTATGCGTTTAACAAAGATAGGTAGCTGGAGGAGGTACCTTATTCGAAAATCCGCCAATTGCGGTCAAGAAATTCTAGGAATACGATTTGGTGCGTGTTTTCAACTGTTATCAGTGGCAATACAGTTCGACTAAATCCAAAAATGGATTTGATTTGACTCTGAGTTTTTTTTTATTTTTTATTATTATATATAGGCTCGCGTTTGACCACTATCTCACCTGATGGTAAGCGATGATGTGGTCGACGGTGAAGCACGCTTGCCTAGAAGAAACCTAATCACTCTTGACTTGAAGACCCCCAGATTGTAGCTATCGGGAAACACAGACTCCGGCAGGGAATTCCACTCCTTAGCGGTACGCATAATAAAAGTATTCCCAAAGCGCTTAGTGCGTATAGGTGGGATGTCCACCATGTACCGATGGCGCATCGCCGTACGTCTTGTAGTCCGATGATGAAACGGGCTAGCTGGAATTAGGTCATGCAATTCCATCGCACACTCCCCGAAATGTAACCGGTAAAAAACCGATAGGCTCGCAACTCGGCGACGATGTTCAAGGCTCTGGAGCTTAGATTTGACCAGTACCTCATAAATATATGGGTGTAAGAGTGTTTAGAAAATCGTACTATATCGTGTTAAAGCAGTTCGTGATGCAAGTTGGCCAAAGAACATAATTTCTAAAAACATTTAAATCACTTTAAAAATCTTAACATCGAATTATTTCTTAAAAATGTTACAATCGCTTGACATGATTAACTTTAAATTAAAGTAAATGTCCAATAGCCTTAAAACTTGCCACAAAAGATCAACAGGACTAAATTATTTCTTCCAATTTCTCTTCGTATTCTTTTTATAAGAAATTAGTTTTGGCAAGAACGTGGCAACACCGTAAGTCCCTTGGGCACATTACCAGCTGACAGCGTTGAGGAGGAGTTTTTTGATACCTTCTTTTAGTTACTTGTCAATTTAGTTTAGATATCTTAGATTATGTAATAGTTTTTAGTTGTAATAATGTACATAGCTAGTTTATTAAATAAAGTTTTAAAACAAAACTATTAACAATCTGTGTTATGACTTATGAGGTCTTGAGGCGTTTAAATAATTGACGACTTCTTCAAAATAAAAAATTATTTATTTTTGGTAGCACCAATGAAAAGCCTTGAAGATGATGTGATGAGATGATGGTTCCCCACCGTTAGGGTTGCTAGATGGGGCGTAGTGTTGCTAGCGTAAACAATCTGTCTTTTACTATTAGTGAGTTCCACACACAACAATAATATAATTGTTAGTTAAGAGCGTTTATACCTTACGGCATTTCATATAAACTTTCAAGTCCTTATTTGCCGAAATAACTGAACCGATTTTAATGAAACTTAATACGCATAAGCAAATAATCTTTTTTAACTAAAAACAATTTCGATATGTCTATAAGAAAAAATTATACTTGGAAATTTCTGTTTCTATAGATAATTTATAATCGGTTAATTTAGCTGAAACACTTTTTTTTAAAATGTTTTAGTAACTTTTGAAATATCTCTCGCTCTTAAGTGGTGTGTGATTTGAGAGGCCTATGTCCAGCAGTGGACTGTAATTGTAGGCTTATGATGAAGAGTAAACCTTAAGTCCTAGAATCGTTATATTCAAAGACACACTGTGTAATCCGCAAACCGACACCGTACGTTTCAGGTGGATGCCCTACTCTCTCTAACAGAGAAGAGACCTGGGTCGCAGCAGTCGTAAAGGCGACTGCTATGCATGAGGATCCTGGATTTGATTCCAAGGCCAGGCTAACTAATTTTGAGGTTTTCCTTCAAGAATTTCTCAGTAGTGTGAAAACCATTTGGTACACCTCTGCCTCATTTTTCGGCTGTTACAAGCGTAATGATGTTGTAATGTTAACAATGTCATTGCAGGCTTTCACACGTAAAGGTGGTCCCTCACTCGAGCATTTACCTAAAATGTAACAATCGACGATTCGATTTTGAACCAAAACAAGTGATTGTTACAAATAGGGGATAATCACATTTTTTTTTCGTTGTCCGTCGGGTATTTTATTGAAGAAAGTATTGGACACGTGTTTTTTCTTTTTTCACGTAGTCGTAAAATTACGGAGATATATTGAGTTGAAATGGCGCATGACGTCACATGAAGGTACGTTTTATACCTACTTGTGACGTAGTAAGCCCCCACTCTCCAACTTTAATGAGTTTTAACTAAATAATTTTTTGAAATTATGATAAAACAAAAAATACGTGTCTAATATTTTTGTATTACCTGTCTGACGGACAAAATAGAATGTCGTTTTCTTTACCCAGTCCGCACCCCTAATGTCTGTGTTATTTTATGACTCTTGAACTGTTACATAACCGGGCTATGCGACTTTAGATAACAAGTAGCTACTATCAGTACCTACTATCTAACAAAAAACAGCATTAAACGCCATAAAACGTTAGAAATTATTATTTCTGTCCGTATGTAAATCAGTGTTTGGCGCAATGAATGGTAAATTTTCCCCGTCGCAGATGGTATTACCATAAAATACCACTTAAACCCGTTAAGTAGATTTATGTTTACACGGACAGGCGATGTTTTGTTAGTAGATGTTTCTTCGCGATATTAAATTATAGGCACGCTGAAATATTTGTAGGGGAAATGAGAAAAATGTAAGAGGAATTCTTCCGAGTTGAAACCTAGCCAAGAATCCACCTACAAGGTATCAATCTTGAAGGCATCATGGGTTTTCTTGAAACGTTGGCGAACAGGGTTAAAATAAATTAGCGAGCAAAATGAGGATTATTTCGATATCACTAAGAACGATGAAACAAAAAAAATAAGCTTTGATTTTTGGTTTTGGGATCAACAACCACAGCACTCACTTGTTATTTTTTTTATTCTGTATTAGAAATATTTTCTGTTTTTTTTTTTTTAAGAAACATTGCCCCACACTAGGATTTTCTCCTGTATCGTGGGTGCGTTTACAAACATTTAAACTCACATACACAAACAGCCAGACCCGGAACAACTATCTGTAGGCCATACAAATATTTGTTCCGTGCGGGGATCGAACCCGCAACACGCAGTCAATCGCCCAACCACTGCGCTAACCGTGTCGTCAACCGTGTCCTGTCGTATTATGGGTGCGTTTACAAACATTTTAACTTACTTACACAATAGCCAGATCTAGAACAATGACCTGCGGGCCATACAAATATTTGTTCGTGTGGGAATCGAAACCTCGATACGCAGCAGCCAATCGCTCAGCCACTGGGCCAACCGTGCCGTTAAACCTATCTCACGTTTGCGAGTAGTTTTTTTAGTTATTCAGACCTTTTCCAGTCTCAAAGCGGAGAGTTTCACTAGCTAACCATTCGTATCTAAGCTGCTCCTTTGGTTGGTCGGTCCTTTGAAAATAACATAAACTGTAAAAGGATTAAAGGGTTATAAATGCTCCAGGGCTGCGGGTTGTTCCAGGGCTGCGGGTTGTTCCAGGGCTGCGGGTTGTTCCAGGGCTGCGGGTTGTTCCAGGGCTGCGGGTTGTTCCAGGGCTGCGGGTTGTTCCAGGGCTGCGGGTTGTTCCAGGGCTGCGGGTTGTTCCAGGGCTGCGGGTTGTTCCAGGGCTGTGGGTTGTTCCAGGGCTGCGGGTTGTTCCAGGGCTGCGGGTTGTTCCAGGGCTGCGGGTTGTTCGAAAGAGATACCGCGGCCCTGGAACACAAAGGGCTAAGAAGGAACATGGGTGGGTTTTAGTCAGTCAAGTCTGACACTCCCTCCCGCTCCGCCCAGAGCGGGAGAAGTCATTTGATGATTTCCCATCCGCAAAAAAAAAAAAAGGGTTATAAATGCTAATATCCGCTATTTGTTTTAAGCGGGTTATTGCTAAGCGGGTGTGTATAACAAATCTTGGACTAAATATGTTATAGGTTCAAGTGAATTTCTGGTTACAGGTTTTGAACTGAACGAGATCAGTACATCACAACCACGTTCAAAAGCTTTCAGAGTAATAGGGTAAATTTAACAGAGGTAGCTCTTGAACGCGGTTTTAGATTTGCTGTTCTCGTGTTCCCTTACTACTAACAATAAACAACATAATTTCCTTATACTTATTTCAAATTAGCGTTATTTCTTTATATATTTGAATGAACGTATTTCCACGACAGCCATCCGTGATTGCCTCGTTGGCATGAGGTCGTGTATTCCAGTATTCGATTCCCAGGTCGGGAAGAGTGTTATTGGGTTTTTCCATCAGAAATTTCTTAGTAGCAACCACTGAGTCTTGATTTGTGCCTGGTTGATGGCAATAGGCTCGCCCATATTACGTGCGACTTAAAAATAACTGACAAAATGTGGGTTGACTACTAGGTACTCCTCTGCCAAAACCTTCGGGGATTACAGGCGTGATGTTATGTATTTCCTACAATTTTTATTTCATTTCCCTATTTACGTACTAATTAACGTAATTTAAACTACACAATCACATTAACTCTTCGTAGAAAGCAACATCGTTGTTCCTGAAATAGAACATCTAAAAATTTCCATTTTCATTTACGAAAAAACTAAACTGTTGGAAACCTGTACATATTTCAGTATTAAGATTACAAAGAAACGTTAGCAAACATATTGTATTCAGAGAGGAACGCAGACAGACAGGCGGAAATTAAGCCTGTAAGCAAAGCCGGGCGACGGGACAATATGAGCTGATTATGTGGCCAGATACCAAGAGATCTGTTGTTATTAAATATGCTTTACGGTTTGACAGAATTATGAATGAGTTTAGCTTCATGTGCCGAGCGTTATCCCAGCTATGTTCGGGTTTGAGGTCCTTTGAGGAGTTTGTGGCTAAATAATAACAGCCGCACGGGTCGATTTTTAAGGTTAAGCAGTACTTGCCGAGGTTGGTCCGTGGATGGGTGACCATAATTACATACCGAGTTTCCTCCGTGCCTCGGAAAGCACCTCAAGCCGTTGGTCCCGGCTGTCATTTGTAGATCTTTGACAGTCGTTACGAGTAGTCAGAAGCCAAAAGTTTGACATCCAGTCTTACCCAGGGGTATCGTATTACCCAGTTACTGGGTTGTGGAGGTCCGATAGGCAGTCGCTTCATGTAAAATACTAGTACTCTGCTGCATCCGGTTAGACTGAAAGCCGACCCCAAGATAGTTTGGGAAAAAGGCTAGGCAGATGATGTTCGGGTTGGCTTCCAGTCTAACCGGATACAACTGAATGCCAGTATTTTGTTACCCAGTTGAACGCAACCAGACTGTTTGCCAGACTTTCGGGCTTCTGACTGTTGACCTGTAGGGACTTTCATATACCTGGACCGACTATTCGGCCTGCTTTTGATGTATGGCGGGGTGTCTGAAATGAAATGGATGGTCCCATACACCTCGGCAATCGCTGCTTTAAGTACAAATAAATAACCCGTACTGTTTTTATTATTTAGCCATGAGTTGCTCAAAATTTATGAGTAAGCCTTGTTACAAAACTCAAGTACTGTATCTTCTGTACCTTAATAAAAAAAACGGCATTAAATAGTTTGAATAACAATCCATCCATACTATATACTATACAATACTATATATACTATACATACTATATACTATACAATATTATAAATGCGAATGTCACTCTGTTTGTTTGTTTGTTTGTATGTTTGTTTGTTTGTTACTTTTTCACGACTAAACGGCTGATCGGATCTTAATGAAATTTGGCAAGAAGATAGATTTCAACCTGGGGAAGGACATAGGCTATATATATATCATCACGCTATAACCAATAGGTGCGGGATAGCAATGAAAAATGTTGCGAAAATGGGGAAAATATGACGCAGACGAAGTTGCGCGGGACAGCTACCAAAGTCAGCTCTTATAAATGTCAGAATAAGTCTCTCGTGCCAAACAAAAATCCTGCTTAAAAAGTTTAATAAATTGAATTTAGAACATTTTAAATTGTATGAATATACGCAGTTCGTACGCACGACACAACACGTCATAATGGTTTATAGTGACTACCAAGAAACTACACGAATCCTTAGGTTTGCATGAATGCATTAAAAAAAAATGTGTAAAATAAATGGAATGGCAATAAATTAAACTACCTTTTCTATAATGATTTTATCCCCGAATTGGTATTTTTGCTTACGATACGTCAGTGTAACCTATACGATTAAGGTACCAAGACTACAGATACTGGAAAGAGCTGAAAATACCGGATTTTCCACCGTACTACCGCTGACTATGAGAGGTGCCCGGGGGCATGTTGCAGCGAAATGCTAATGACAGCTGGAAATGAGTTCCCACTGACCGCCACCTATCGGCATGACGGGGAATTATTGAGCCCTGTCAAAGAAAATGGCTGCAGTCTAATGTTTAAATTCTCGGTTTTTAGGTTGGTAAAAAAACACTTTTTGGTTGGTTCGCGGAATAAGTGAGTGGAAGCAAAGAGAACTATTCAAATTTGGTTTTTATTGTAGTTCTTACATTTGGAGCAGAACGTCGCTAATAACTAGTTTAAATAACGTGGAAACGGAACGTAAGAGTGAGTGAAAGGGATGAATGTATCGGAAGAGAGGGAACGTAAAAAATATGGCGTAAGACGGAGAATACGACGAAGACATGCTAGGACGTTTTATTTCAAATATTTACAAGTTACTTTCCATAGTTTCACTCTGAATGTACATTCCCAGAAATTTTGTTTTGCTCTACTCAATACATTTGACAGCTTATTATACCAAAGCAAACTGGCAATTATACACTACACCTGATTGCGCCATTGGTATAGTAATCGTGAGAACTAGTGCAAATCATGAGGTCCTGGGAAGTAATATCTGGCTAGCTGATGTCTGTTCATACAGTAGGTAATATCTGCCTAGTTCTTCGGGGAAAATAGGCAAGGCGTCATGTAGTATCTAAAATCGATATTAAAATAAGTTCAGAATGCTAATCGACAACCGAAATAGCCAACAGAATGAACAGGTTATTTTCCGATGTCAGAATTTAACTGAAAGCGAATGACAGGTGCTGTCAAGACGTCCACCGCTCACTCCGCTCATTTTAGGCTTTACATTCAAGTTTTAAATACAAGTCTATCCCTGCCCATCAGCCACATTTGACACATGCTGTCTCCATACACTGCGTTACCTACAGTTTCCATTTATCGACTTGTCAAAAACAGAACGGGAATTCTTTCTACTTTTTAAAAAGACCGCTTCGTTTGTATGTAGCCCTGGTATTACGTTTTTTTTTTTCGGGTTTTGCCGTACACCGGTGCGGTTGCGTTTGCGTTAATCAATACTTTTGAGAGGAAGCGGAATTTATTAGTTATAGCGGAATTTATTGAGATTGGAATAAGCAAGTTTTGTCTCTACGATGACGTCCCATCCTAATCATCTTTATTCATACCTCACCAAACACCTAAAACGAAATAAAACGACATCTACTTTTTAGTGTACAATAAATCAGTGAAATTAACAAGGGCTTGAAGGTCTCACGACGTGTACAGATGGGGTGCCAGGGCTCCAACGCAGCCTCCGTTATCAATCACCAGGCCAAATTACGGAGAGATGTAGTGCTATATGAAATTGGACTGTACACTATTCTTTTTTTGTGGTTTTGTATTCAATTAGATGTTATTGTGTTGTGTGTTGCTGGGTTTTCGAGGCGGCCTGAGTTGTATTATTGTTGATTATTATTTCATATGCATTAGATAAGATTCAATAATTTCAAACAGTGCTATTTGTTTTATTAATTTTAGCAATTTATGTGGAAGCTAAAAAAGAAGAAAAGGAACAGAAAAATAGGTACCAAGGTTATGATGAGTTCTTAAGGAATCTCCTCTTATCAATCATTTGGCGCTTCAAAAAAATTATGACATCCTTATGCAAAATTGGGACGTGGAGTTGCGGAGTCCACTCCGCTATGCAATAAAATACAAACTCCAAGCAGGCCGCCTATGTTTTTGGAAAAAAATGGAACCAAACAAAAGCATAACCGAAATACTAATTAATATCTACGACCATGTTAATTATTATCCATACTAATATTATAAATGCGAAAGTCACTCTGTTTGTTTCTTACCTTTTCACGACTAAACGGCTGATCGGATCTTAATGAAATTTGGCAAGAAGATAGGTTTCAACCTGAGGAAGGACATAGGCTATATATCATCACCCTACGACCAATAGGAGCGGAGCAGCAATGGAAAATGTTGCAAAAACGGGGAAAATGTGACGCAAACGAAGTTGCGCGGGACAGCTAGTTATTTATATTATTTTGTTAGACCTGAATTCTGAAGATCTGAATTAACATTCACTAGGGAAACATGGCAGAATGGGAGGAGATTTGTGCTTAGCAGTGGTTCAGGCACCAACGGTTGATACTTTTGTGAGTCAACAAAAATTAATTCCGTTTTAAAAAAAATATTAATCAATAGAATGCTCTTCGTCACAACGCTTACAAAATGAAGTAAACAATCTCTCAAATGCTTCCCAATCAGTCAATACTATACCCAGAATGACATTGAACAACAATCATCAATGGCTTCAGCAAACAATCTTCTGTTGGCTCACACAATATTGACGCTTCGCCCAACGACTCGTAAGGTCATAACGCAACAATATGTACTGACTACGTCTCGTCGAACTTAGTGAACTGCTAAGACCCGTAGTCTTAGCAGTTCACTGTTAAACTGTTATTGGTTAACTGATGATTGGGTCGTCTTTGTAGCCATTGGTTGTTCTTTATCGAGTTACATTACTTGAATGGCTGAATTGATGTTAGATCGGCTTGATTGGTTAGGAATGAAGGTGAAATGCACCTGGGTCAAAAAAGGCTGACTGAATAGGTGACTTTGTTATATTTTAGTTAGACAATTTTTTTGTAAATTGTAATCTTCTTCCTCTCTCCTATCGTCATAAGAACAGCTCTTGGAGATAATATTATTATATGTAGGTATCAATCGCAGCTTTGGCCTAGTTGAGGACTGATCTACTTTTGAACATGAGGTCCTGGTCATAAGTAGTGCAAAGTGTTATTGGGTTTTTAGGTCAAGATTTGTCTTAAAAATAACAGATAGCTCATGTTGGGCTAAGATATTGAAGATATTACGAACTAGTAGATCATATAAGGGCTCCCGCGGTCAGTCAGGCGCGACGCGGCAATCGGCGACAAAACCTCTGTAGAACAATTTCTATGAAAACGCAAGCTACTGTTCACAAAGGCAGAATGCGACGCGGCGAGATTCGACGCGTTTCAGATTTTGTTATCATGAAACCGCAGAAAACCAAAATAGAAAATAAATTTGAATAAATTTAAATTAAGAAAAAAAGCATGGTGTGTTTTTTATTTTACTGCCCTAGGTGTGTAATGTACTATAACTATTGACACCATACACCCTACGCTTTTTTTCTTAATTTAAATTTATTCAAATTTATTTTCTATTTTTTAGTTCGGTTTTCTATAAAAAGCATGTTTTTAGTTTTTTTTTACTATTATCCATACTAATATTATAAATGCGAAAGTCACTCTGTTTGTTTGTTTGTATGTTTGTTTGTATGTTTGTTTGTTACCTTTTCACGACTAAACGGCTGATCGGATCTTAATGAAATTTGGCAAGAAGATAGATTTTAACCTGGGGAAGGACATAGGCTATATATCATCACGCTACGAACAATAGGAGCGGAGCAATAATGAATAATGTTGCGAAAACGGGAAAAATGTAACGCAGACGAAGTTGCGCGGGACAGCTAGTTTATTATATATTATTTATTATAGTCGTATTGAAAACAAATGTCTACGGAATTTCACTGCAGTGACTACAGTTTTTTATCAATTTTATGACCGGATAACAAGTCAATTTGGTCTGCTCCGGTTTCCCGTTTGCATAATACGTCGAGTGAATTCAATTTTCCTGAATCACAGCAATCTGTGGTTGATGAAAAGACTACGGATTTGATAACAAAAATTCAATAGCTGACATTAGAAAGTACCTAGGAAGTTTTACTGATTGTTAGTGGTATTTTATCAGTCGAATTATTGTTAGGTTTAACGCTAACGATTTGTAGATATTTTAACAACACAGCGAATTCATTTACCTACATTTGGTTTTATCATTGTAATCTGTAACCCTTTATATAGACGCGGTAAACTTCAAACCCAGATTTATCTGGACTCTTATCTGAATCTGAATATTTCAAATTCAAACACCACCGCCAATCAGCAGTCGACAATCAACCCAGAATTTGACAACGAATATATCACCAACGCCCATGAGTTGATGTAACGTGTAGATAACAGGAGACGCAGAATATGCTATCAATTATATTCTTCTTCTCGAATCGATGACTCAGATTTTATTTGACCGGTACGGAGCAACCTGGACAGCTCTGTTGTTTGCCTCATTGAAGTCCTGGAGGGAGCAAATTAGTTGTATACGACGAGTGGGAGCGAAATTGTGGCATATCCTAGGTTGGGGCTCCACACTCGTATAACTGTGTCCGAGATGTGTCGATTATACCCCATAATTTGATCGGAGCCAAAAAGGATCAGCGGCCAACTTGAGCACGCAGTGGGTTTAAAAATTCCATATCGGCCACTTCTGTTCACGACCAGGGGGTAGTTTTTCTGCCGGTGCGATGAAGTATTGAGGGGTTTCTGCACGATGTGCTCTGTTCCTCTGCCGCGCTATCTTCCGAAGAGATAGTTTGAGCTTTTTCGCTCCTCAAACGAATTCGTGGTAGTTGGTGTTCAAACAGGGACAGTCTGTTACCTGTTTACCTTTCTCAATACGAGTCGCTATATAAAATAATAAAAGTATCTAAAATTTGTACAACAAAACCATAACATTTACACTGCATCAGAAACCTTATATCTAAGCTGCAAGAATTTAAGCAATAACTGTATACCAAAATGATAAGATACCAAAAATCCTTTAGCACATGTCTAATTATCTCAATTCAAAATGGCCTCGCCCTTTCCTCATATTATACATGCTCGTTCCACACTTTCATACGAGTATTGGATACAAATGTTTGCACAAATACCTCGTGGCGACAATAATATTGTGACCAATATGAACAATATATCATAACGAAGTTTAACTTTGGTCACTGTGGTTTACTTCACTTTGTGCCCATCACATAAACGCTCGACAAAATTAAACGGTGACCACTGTTCGTTTAGTGTTTTGTTGTTGTAATTACTAGGAGAATAGATGTGTATGTATGTTTTGATGTCTGAATAAAGTTTATTATGCAGCTTTTAATTAAGTTTAGTTTCAATGGTTCCATGTATTCTTACTGACTTTATGAGTTGCAATGATTGAGACAAGTAGGTAAAATCTTGATATTTAAAATTTACGTGCCACTATGTACTTACACGCTAATCGCCGAAATCACCCAACAAGATTGCAATGAAAGTGACTGAGTGTATGGTTGGTTCCAGTCAGTTTTTTCCGGAATACTTTTAGACCCGATAGGTAGTGCCATGGATACATTGTGTGAGGAATGAAATAAAAAATAGTACATTAATGATAACTTGACGGATGACAGAAGAGAATGGAAGAAAAAAACGAGTTGCGGCGACCAGTGGTAACAAGGGACAAGGGCGTAAAAATGATGATGTGGTGGCGTATGGGAAGCAGGAGTCGAAAGTATTTTTTTTTTTTAAATATGTTTATTGTTTTCACATGGATATCTTGCTGACCGTAAGTACATAAAGCCTAATGAAGGCAGAGGTGTACCTAATACTACATCGAAATTTCGCCGATTATATTATATTTAAGCCCCATGTACCCCTAATACATGATGGGGCCCCCCCATGTATTTTTTTTATTATTACAAGAGACCATCAAATTAAGTACGTGCCAAATTAAATGTATTAATATAGGTGCTTATTAAACGTACAGTGAAAACATGTTTATCACACTAATTAGATAATTACGAACGATTGCGTCGAGAACTTAATTAGATAAGGTCCCAAACGTTAATTAAAATGCTCATAAAATAAATAATAAAGCGATTGTGTTACGGATATATTTGTTTGTGTTTTTTTTATACATTTTATTGAAGCTGGATCTTAATTATAAAGTTATTTGAATTACTTGTAGCTTAAAAACAAATTATTTTGATACGTTTTTTCAAAATTAGTTATTAGTTTTCTCTTTGAACTTTGATGGGTGCGTTAGATTTTTATTAATTAATACTTTTACTTTTAGTGAGGTTCGTTTTAAAGAACCTCAGGTTTCTGAAGTTCAGGTGCGTAGTACTCGCAACCGCCATGCATGTATGGGCAGGTGTATGAACGTGGACGAGGCAAGAGAAGTAAGTAAGAATCATAGCAGGTGATTTTCTGTGGTTTCTGCCTACCCCCATGGGGAAAAGGCGTGAGGTGATGGATGTACTTGTAGTTAAACATAAAGAGGTTTCTCTTGGATACTCGTTGAGGAGGTTCCTGATTCAGCTCTAGAGCATCAGTGCTCTAGAAAAAGGAACCTTTACCGTCACCGTTTAGACTTGGTTTTTGACGTTGATGTATTAGGTAGAAGTATACTGCCAGTGTTAACACTGACCGAATGATGTTTTTATTATTTAAAATTTCAATACTGTCCCGTATTGTAATTTTGTTCATATTTATTTATTTCTATACATATAATTTTTACATTTTTTAAATTGCTATATAAAATAATATAAAAAAAAACATTTAAAAATATAAAAACAGTATCCCACCGGTATCAGGAACAAGGTCCAAGTTACCAACATATTATACAAAAGGTGCCTAAAGGAGCAAACCAGCGCAATATATACAGGGTGTGTGCGGTGTCAGCGGCCGGAGATCAAGACACCGCCCACCAGGAAATGAAGCCGACTTAAAGCCACCACGTTATTATACCCTGGTATCTACACAATGTTGCTGTAAAGAGATATAAGGAAAATATTACGATTTCCCGCACTGATTTGTGAAATCTTGGCGGACATAAAAATGTATTTCGTTTTGAGATTGTCAATTTTCCAAGATGAATGAAGTATAGGCCTCTTTCACAGTGTCTGAGAAACTTGTTAAGATACAATTTTTTTTTTATTAGAAATTATCTGATAAGAGATTTAAGTTCCTGTAAGATCAGTCCCATGCAAATTTCCCTTAAAACCTATATATACGACAGAGATACACTTATTATACAACCTGTTTTTTTTATATCCCATAACTCTAGGGTTATATTCTGTAGGTAAAAATAATACTAAAACTCCTAGAATAGGTGGTCCAAAAATGCATAGTTTCGGAGATATCATCAATCATAATTTACTTAGTTCAACAATTGTCACCAGTATGACGAATCTTTAGCTGTTGTCAAACTTTGGCGCAGCATGTTTTGTTCTAACTCGTCATCTCGCTAGACACCTCCTTTCTTGCCATATCATTCTTCACACAGTCCATCCATCGTTTCTTTGGTCTTCCTCTATTCTTAGACCCATCCAAATTAATTCTCGAAACTTTCCTCACGGCATTTTACATTTACATTGCCGACTATGGATTTGCAATACCAGGGGTGTCACAGATGCTTTGTAATGCCAAAGAAAGCGCTGTCTATCTCAACACCGAAATTGTGAAATCATCGAGAATTAAAGACGACCCAGTCATTTACCACCAATAACAACATTTCACGTCATTAATTTATCAGATTACAAAAGAAAAACATAACTACACGTACGATGAAAACAAATAAAAGTCACGTTTCGTAAAGTTACCTTCACGATACCATGAACCGTATCTCGAGAAGCGACCATTTTCAAACCAATTCACCTTGAGCTCCCAAGAATTCTGCACTCCCCGTAATTTCGTCCCATCTTTTTATCGGTAAGAAGGAAAGAGGAGGTCTTAATAAGGTTGTCGTTAATCATATATTATTCAATATCGTTTCCCCCATTATGTTGCCTTTTCCAATATTTCTGTCACCGTTGTTACCTTTTAAAGGTAGGTTTAAAACGCGTGCACAGCTGTTTGATGGTTTTCGTCAACGATCATCAACATTACTTTTATTTGAAAACTTGAGGTCATCAGTAATTATTGTTTCAGGATTAATGAATTCTTGATGGCATGTTGCTTGCGTTAAGTTTTATTAACCTGTTGCTGAGATAATTCCAACCAGCAGTAAGCCTACTTTACCACGGCAAATGTTACCTAAAACTAATAATTCGATTATTATTATCTCAAACTGTCATAATCGTTATGTAAACTTCTTTTATCGCTTAGTTAACATTCGCTTAGTTTTCTGTGAACACATCCCCAAACTGCGCATAAAACTTGATGTTTAGAAAAGTGCGAGTGAAGTGATAAAAAAAGTTTTCGCCAGGTTTACGACGAACATCAAACTATATGGTACCAGGGCGTTATGATGCAGAAAGAACTATTAAGATATCAGTGGAAAGGTGCTCGTTGGCTGTGACGTGGGAGATGATTTTTTTTTTAAAGAGTTTGTCCTAAATAAAGGTGTCTTTTCTTACTGTTACCGTACTTTTTCAACTTTAAACCTACTGGGTTTAATATTATCTAGGTGATATTATCTAGGTGATTATAAAAGTTGTAAGAATCGAGGATTTTTTACTAAGAAGTGCAATATCAAAAAGTATATATCTCTGCCACTCTATTTAATATTCCATACTATTTCTATGTCTGTATATTAAGAAGTCATTACAGACCGCGCATTATTTCAGAAACGCGTCGTGTTGCTGACAGCCGGAAATAAAGCCGTACCGCGCGGTGTCGACGTGTTCGACACTAACCGAACTCATCATGAGCAAATTATTCGAGAGCTGCACGGAAGTTATAGTATCCTGGTATACTCATCGATCATGTTCGTGTTTTAGTTTTGAAGTTAAGTAAATTTTTAGACCTATGTATCATTAATATGCGTATGAAATTTCATTAAAATTAGTTCAGTCATTTCGGAAAATAAAGACTTGAAACTTAGCATGACATGTCGTAAGGCGTAAACGCTCTTAATACTGATTTATTCATTTATTTCTCTTTGGTTAACAAAAACTTGTTTCAAGTTTAAACATGGGCTTTTTAATGAAATAGAAAAGAATCATTTATTTCAATCACAAAGGATCATAAAAAAGACACAGTGTAACACATTCATAGACTACAAATACACACATATGAAAATTACATTATTATTATAATAAAATACGTCTTAATTTAATTTTATCAAATAATTATTTTGTAAAAATTAATAATTAAAAGTTCATAAAAAAAAATATTACTATGTAATGATTGGATGAAGTGTTTATTATAATAGGAACCTCTCCGGCCGGAGTGGAACGAATTCGGTACGCGCAAGCTTTACCGTTGATCCCCGCCGTACCGAATTCGGTACGCGGCGCACCAGCAACTTTAAACCCTTATCGTACGAGAAGTAAGGTTCTAATTCGCTTGTAAAAATTTACGTCTCGGGCCAACTAGAGTTCGATTCAAATGAAACCATCATACCAACCTAACAACTGCACAAAATTATTAAAAAAATAAAGAAACGCGTCTTTGTGGACTGTCAAAATGCGTCATGGCGGCCAGTGTGGAACGGTGTTGTTTTGTTTTGGAATGCAGTGAAATTTTTGTGTTTTGTGTTGTTAAACTTTGGTAAGTAAATGTTATAGTATGTTATAAGTGTATAATGTAACTTTTTAGATAGTCATTTGCTGGAAAAAATATCTAAAAATTATGTTTTTGACCCAAAAATTTCTCCAAAATTCCTTTGTTGTGAAGTTCGTCAGTCGAAATTGAAAATATGAATTTGACTCTTTTACAATGAAATATGGTCTTGGAAACATTAGTAATAAGCGAAAAAATAGTGATTATTCATTATTTCTTGCATTCGAGGCATATTTATTCATATTTATTGATATTTCAAGTATTTTCATGCATTGAACTGCGCAGTTAGAAAATGGCCGATTCTAATAAGACGTTTGAGTTGGAATCTTGCAAGAATTATTTATGTAGGACTCCTAAAAAACACTGTCATTAGATTACTTGTATATTTCTTATGTTAAATCTAAAGTTTCGTGTAAATTGATTCAGTAGTTTTACCAAAAAAAAAACAAACTACGACAACAGTATGTTTGCGGCGAGCTCTCTGATTTCTTTGCGATGTTTATAATTCTCAAGTAGTTATGAAACAGTTGTTTATATTGTAATACATGGTCTCGTTTTTCAAGAACCCGAAACTGTTTACCGGTTGAGATAAGAGCTAATAGAACTCGAGCGATAAGCGTTTTTGTGAGCGCAGGCCACTTGACTCGCGCGATGACGTAACTGGGGGGCCCGCGGGGTGTTTTACCGGTCAGCCAGAAAGGCTTGAGAGGAATAGGGACAATAGAAAATTCACTCATAACCTTAAAGATACTAAGAATTGATACTTCCATTGTGGAAAGAAGTAATTTTTCTTCTAAAATAAATCACGGTCTGATGGCCTTCTGTGTTAATCTTAAACGCAAAGTTTTTTGATGCCATTATTTTGTTTTCTTTTAACCTTAATACCTTTAGTATATTATGTCAAAAGGTTTTCTCCAAATCTAGAACACGTATTTTTCCAAAAGTCTCTGAAATATCCACCAATGTACTAACCAACTTTTTACCTTGAACTACCAGGCCAACATAAATCAAAGAAACTTTCATACCACCGTCCCTTACTTCCAGCCTCACAATTCTCCCATACATTTGGCTATGTTTATTCTAACAGCTACAACAATAGGGACGTGAAGTGTTCCGGGCTCACGTAGCAGCTATGCAACCGCTATACAACTGCTATATAGCTGGAAACGTTGGAACGTTTAAACAACTACGTTTACTGTCGGCAAGGGAACGTTCTGTTTGTAACAACTAGACTTGTGGTTTAGAATTATGAAAGTAAAGTAGCGGTGAGTTAGGAAAATTTTCTGTTAGTAAAAATAAAAATTACGCCTGGTCTAGTAAGTTTCAGGGTACGATCCACAGGCTAAGTATTATTCATTTTTGCAGAAGGAATTTTTCTTTAATAACTCTTAAGTACAATACACATCTACCTAATGCAGGCAATATGTGATCTAATTTTATAAAAAAAATACGCATTATCATTAGATTTATTTAATGTTGATACGAGTACAGCTTCACTTGAAAACTGTTGGCCATGAGAGCGTATAACGTGGTTAGTCATATTTGTTCTAGTTTTGGCAGAAAAAAATATCATCAATCAACGAAAAACTGTACATACTCACAGTCTTCCCCAACCATCGTTTTTACATCAAGTACCCCGTACTTCTGGAACTAGGAAGTATCTAGAAGTACAGACGGAGATAGTTCTGGATTCCTGGAGTAGATTCTATGACCAGCTCTAAAGCGGTCTACACACCAAAGCCGCTGACCCGGCGGCACGGATCGCCGGCCCAACCCGCCGGCCTTATTTTGTACAATCATGCCGCCAGCTTGCGCCCGCGCGGGCAAGCCGGCGGGGCAGCATGCCGATGCCGACGGCATCCCTCTCCACTCACTCAGTCAGTTGCCCGCCGGCTTTCATAGAGTAGTGACGTATCACTTATTCATTCTCTGTTGTTGTGAAGTGTCGGCACTTTTATTTTTTATCAACTAACCAATATGGAGTGGGACGATGCAACAGTTATAAAACTAATAGACCTCTATCATTTAAAAGCGTCCAATCTCTACGACTATTTGGCAATTACTAGAACACCACATGCCGCGGCTGTCGTGCCGCCGGCATTGCCGCCGGCAAAGTCGTTCGGCTTGGACATTCTGAAGCCGCCGGGTTAACCCGCCGGCACTAAGCCTGTGCCGGCAGGCTGTGCCGCCGGGTCAGCGGCTTTGGTGTGTAGACCGCTTAAGCCATCAGTTCCCCATATACGGTCGTCTCTTCAGAGCAATTACTATACTCTCTTTGAGCATTGAACCCCGCTCACTGGCACGTCAAAATCGGTTATCAGAAACAGTCGGTCCCCGTACCAGAAGTTCGAAGTCATGTGGAATCCACCAACAACTGGGCCCGCTTGTTAGATGACGGCTCTCTGACTTTCGCACAGAGAAGACCTTCTTATCAATAACCTTGTTTCACCCACTCAGAATAGGCTTTCCTTAAGTGCCATGTTTCCCTAGTCTGCGCGCATCTCAGCCAGGTCTTACCCATGATCGTCTGAATGTTATCTACCCATCATTTTTCCACCATTCTTTGAGAAACATTCAGTGAAGGTTATATGGCTACTTGCAAAGTTTAAAATAAACACAAAACATCCTTCACAGGTAAAACCGTAGCACGTCGCTAGTCTCGAGACACGTGCCCTGCACGTCATGTACGTTTCCCGTATTTTTCAGTTATGTTTATGTGTGGCACTGTAGCACGCGACCGGAATAGATTGACTCCGTATAAATCTTCGCACGGACCGGAGTATTGGTGAACTGTTGAAGATTATGGTAAATGTTGGAGATATTGCGTCTATGCTTCAGTTTGCCACATTTGTATTTGGATGTGATGGGTTAGTTTTATGTGTGGGTTTTGTTTTGACTGCTTCGCTTTGCTATATTGGTAGCAAACGCGATGGATGAACTTCGATTCCTACAGGTCTTGGAGGACATTTGTATTGTCTACAAAAACTTTCAACAGGGTTAACTTTGATTAATTAATTTCGGTAGCATATCAATAAATTCAAAACATTTTTAAACTATTTCCGTACGTTATTACTGATAGAATTATTTACTCAGGTCTGGCAGAATGAAGACTCGTTTTTCTTTTTTCTTTTTTTGAGTGTAGAATCCTTGATGGATTAGTGTACGCTTATCCATCAAGTATTTCTCAGTGGAAGTTAAAGTTTATTTATTATTATTAATATACATGGCCTCATTCGTCTAGTAGTCACAAGTGCGACTGCTGAGCATAAGGTCCTACGTTCGATTCCCAGTTCGGGCTAACTGTAATTGGGTTTTTCCTTAGGGAATTTTTCAATAGTAGATAGAGAGTCTGGATTTTTGCTCGGATGATGGCTCTCGCCCTATTATTTGGGGTTTAGACATAACTGACGAAATGTGGATGTACTGTTAAGTACACTTCTACTTAACCTTTTGGGGATCTCAGGCGTCATGTTACGATAAACAGTACAATAATAATATTCTTATTTCAAGACTAGCTGTACCCGACATGCGTTGCAATGCACTTTTTTATACCTACCCTACCCTACCTAACTAGGTTTTCAAGGTAAGTGGGGTAGTAGGTAGGGTAACTCCCTACCTAGTACCCCACTTACCTTGAAAACCTTCCTTGGGATTGTACAAATATTTCAAAATCAAAATTGGCCAAATCGGTCCAGCCGTTCTCGAGTTTTAGGGAGACTTACAAACGTCATTTGATTTTTATATATAGACTTTGATCTTAAAGTAGGTCCTACCCAGATTTTCATTTAGAATAAATATCTCATTGAATTCATGCATGCCTAGTACTTTTTTATGGTTATTCTTATTTTATGACATGCGCCACAAGTTTGGTTTTGTGTGCCGGTTGGCTAGTCATTTATTGCACATTTGATTTAAAACATAACTGTCAAAAGTGAACTATACACCAATGCCTTCTCTACGGTGTAAAGTTAAAGTAAATAAAATACAGATGATCTACATAAAGTCATAAAGACACACATAAAACCTTACACTTGCAGGTCACGTAGTATCGCGAGCTCGCGTTGGAGGCAAGCCGGCGCCTGCAATCTTTATCTTGTGGCACTACGGCCCGTGATAACCTTCACACGTGTAGGTATGCGTTGTGTTATGCAGAATGTTTAGGTGTGTATAGGTATATAGTTGTCTACAACAGAAATAAAGAAAAAAACTTGAGAGGTGTCAAGGGACACCCGGATGGAACGAAGTTATTTAATTTAATTAAATTAATTAATTAATTAAATTATAACATGCGAAATAGAAAGACGAAACGAAAATAACTGGCTTGCTTTCTATGAGAGAGAGAGAGACAGACAGAGAAACACGCGCACGCCGCACGGCTTACAACTATAGCAAAAAGTGTCGTTATTATCATCTGCCTAGCCTTTATCTATGTGGAGGTCGGCTTCCAGTCCAACTGGATGCGGCTGAATACCAGTATTTGACATGTATCGACTGCCTATCTGACCTCCTCAACCCAGTTAGTAGGTACTAAGTAATACGATACCTTTTGGTAAGACAGATTGTCAGACTTTCGGGCCATTGACTACTTGTAAGGACTGTCAAAGATCTACAACTGACAGCCTGGAACTAACGGCTTAACGTGCTTTCCGAGGCACGAAGGAAACTCGGTATGTAATAGGTGGTCACCGATGGTGCGAAGCCGACCAGAGAGCTGAGTGATGATCATGTTAGCTGATTACTATATATTGCCTCTTAAGTTTTATAACAATTTCGTAATAAGTAGGTACATTAAATTAAAGCAGAGCAAAAGTCTTGTCAAGTTATACTAAGTTAATTAATGTATGCCTTCTCAAGTAAATTAATTTAACTTTAAAAGTTCTGAGCTAGATTGAAAATCATTTAGCGTTTTAAATTAATAGAGTTCGATCGATGGACATATTGTTTTACATGATTCAAGCTACATTATAATCTGTAGATCTTTGACAGTCGTTACGAGTAGTCAGAAGCCAAAAAGTCTGACATCCAGTCTTACCAAGGGGTATCGTATTACCCAGTTACTGAGTTGTGGAGGTCAGATAGGCAGTCGCTTCATGTAAAGTACTGGTACTCAGCTGCATCCGGTTAGACTGGAAACCGACCCCAAGATAGTTTGGGAAAAGGCTAGGCAGATGATGAAGCTACATTAGCACTAGTTTGGGACTAAAAAGTGCCAAATTGTAAAATAGTTTCTGAAACATCGCAATATGATTGCAGTACATTTTAAGCGGTATTTTTACAAAGGCCTACACAAGCGTAAGTAACTTTTAAAGTTGCTTTTGTCTTTTAACCCTACTGTTCTTCTTCTGTTGTTCTTGTTATTAATGGTTCGAATTATTTAAATTGATTGGGCCCAGTATGTGGTCATGTTAATCGCAGCGTCTGTGCCATTGTTAGGCCATATAAAGTGAAAGTGTGGGGACATCGTCCGGTTGGGGGGTTCCCTACATGAAATTGAATGACGTCAGATCGAATAAAAATTGCTCGAAAACTTTAACTCGATAGATTATGAGCGCGATAGTTTATACTTTTCAAATAAAAATCCTTAAAACTATTCTGTAAATCGATTAGATGATCGGTCGAACGATGATTCGAGCTTATAGTAATTCGAGATTTTGATGCATCAAGGTAGTGAACTATTGCACTCATAATCTATCGAGTTAACGTTTTCGAGCAAGTGTCGTTCGATCTCACGTCATTCGATTTCATGTAGGGAACCCCTGGTTGGGTGCACCCTACCCGTAATTTAAATGCAAAAGTAACTCTATTGGTCTGTCAACATTTTAGGTCTTCTAGATTTGGTACAAAGATAGCCCATTCTCTTGGTTTGGACACAGGATACTTTTATCGCGGTAATAATATATTCCTGCGGAATAGTTTATCACCGATTGACCTTTAAAAATTTGAGTCATTTTATCCATTAAACCTAAAAATAAAGTACTATCCATTTCAAGACTTTAAATTAAACAAAACAAAGTACGTAATATTCGATTAGGAGTCCTCAGATATAAAAAGTGAGTAAGAAAGGCATTTTCTAATTGTGCCCGTGCGACGTTTAAAGTGCGCACATAAAAGTACACGATTCCACTGTATCACTACAGTTATGTTCCGTACGGAACCCTCTGGTGCGTCTTTTTATTTTCTTGCGTTCTACCGTCGAGTTGCTTTTTAGCTTTTTTAAATCCTTTAGCTACGGTGTAGTATCTAGCTTCGCGTTATTAGGTCTGTGTTCTACGTAGCCTGCTACGCTTAGTGTGGTCTTTGCTACGAGACTACGTCTTGAGTAGTTACTGCTACGGTTTACGTAGTCTTTGCTACAGTTTTTTTCTGTTTTTAATTGACCTCCTTAAATTCATGATTTCCGTTTGTACCTAGTTAAGAAATTGATTTGATTGAAAAAAAGTTGTGATTAATTGGTTTTTCTTCCGATCTTCTCAAAGACTCATCAAGCTAGGTTTTCTTCTATAAAAAACATCGCTTATTTCTAAAAGATCGTGAGTATAAATTACTATGCGAGGCATGTTATCTGCGTCAATAAAGTCACAGAGGTCATGCATAGGTCATTCGAATTCCTGAACCAGTGAGCTTTAATGAGAAGAATATTAATTGAGTGGATTTTTAAGCTCTGTTCACATTCGACGACAGATTTATTTGAATGTTCATTTACGTTTTAAGTTATTACGGAATCAGTGATAATTTAGATTTTGATTAACTAGACTAGATTTTTGGTAATTTTGAATATATTTGGCGCCTTTTTTCATTAATTCTTTTGAGTGCTTTTCTACCTCAAATTCCTACTCTTCTCCTATTTTCTTCTGAAGAAGAATATAGCGTCAATGAGCACTTAGAGATACTTATACTATACTCAATGAGATACTTTCTAGAACTTTACCTATGCCAGGAGTTTACCATACCCTCATAAATCAGGTCAATAGTAAAGTGGATTAAGAAGTGTTTTGCAAAATAATATGACGGTCAAATTTACCTCTCCTGTTTCTCCTTAACAAATGACTAAGACCGCAGAATTACTATGGAGTATTAAATTCATAGCCAGCATTTAATTTATAAGTTTCAAGCTACGTACACAGTGAGTCCTCGGCTTTAGAAGCTATTCTGAAACGACACCATTGGAATTTTTAGTCTAATGGCATTCCACTGCGAACGCGTGGCGGACGTTTTAAAATAGAAAATTGTAAAATACTCAACTTTACTTAAGGTTTAATCTTAAAACTTTAATTGCCGTTTGAACGTTAAACAAATTTAAATTAAATTTAAGTGGCGATTAAACTTTAGTTTAGGACAGATTTTAATTAAAAAAAAAAATTATGAAGGTAACATTTTAATATTGTTTTAATTGTGGACTGTCACATTTAGAAATATTTTGTATAGTATTCATGAATCTTTTGGCGGTGTTGACATTGACAGTGGGGCACTTTCGGCAGGATTTTTTTTATGAAGTGATTCATTGAACCTGTATTATTTATAGACTGTATCAATACAAACAAATATAAAATGAGCTAAAGTCTTGTAAAACGCTATTTTTTCGAAACATAAGCTATCAATGTTGTACTCGTCTGATGATGAAGATTATAACTTTGAGAAATATGCGGATATTTGCTTGCACGCGCTCGGACACGAACTTATGTTAACTATCAATATTTCACAGCCTGTTTAAAAAAATGCCTTTTAGACATGTATTTTATTATAAGCGAGATATTCATAAAATTATATAAAATTCAATATCACCTACTTAACCTCAACATTGAATTCGACCTACATTTCAAAGTTATCCGGTTCCAATAGGAGCCCACCACACAGATTGCACTTTCGGGCACTTAAAGTAGAAGTCAAAACGTAGAGCGAGACTTAAAAGCTAGTGGCTCAAATTGTTCCCGAGGGATGCCGATCGTCGCCGAACTCACCCGAAGCTGCTCGAGTCTGCTGTAGCCTGTAGATAATGTCGCATTTAGAACAGAGGTAACTAGTGACTGATAAATAGGCTATGTTTGGTTATTGTCGAAACTTGCAAGTAAAACATTGACATTTTTAGGGTCCGATATATGTTAATTATAGTTACAGAAAGGTATAAAAACTTAAACTTAAAAAAAAAAACGATATGACATAACAATAGCAGGCAGCAGTAGAAAATGTTCAAACTTGGAACGGGCCTCGTTTTCCAAAAAGTGTCGTGCCTTCCGGCGATAGAATACCTTTTTCATTTTATGTCAGCCTGGTACTTTGGAGCGTGTTGTTTTTTAAAAAAACAGACTGTTCAATTGCGATCCGAAATGTTGAAAAATTGTCTGTCATAAAAGACATTTATTAAAGTCGCATTATGAACATGGTACCCATGTTTCTTAGTACCGTAAAACGCAGAATATAAACGCACGAATCAATCTACAAGACGTTGGTTTGCAACATCGTCAAAATTCAGGAGGTAGTCACACAAGACATAAATAATCAATTAAAATTGCGGCACCTCGTTAATTATTAATAAATGCTGAGTTTTTTGGATGTTTATGTTTGAGAGTATTTCAGAATAACCCCCTTGAATAAACATTTGAAATTGTTTGTATTTGTGAAGCGCGGTTATAGAGCGAGAATCAGACGGCCCGCGCGTTTAAAACACGGGTGATTCACACTTACCGATTTCCGTAAATGAGTATGAGTATTGGAAAAATTACCCATTTTATTATTGATTCGGGACGAGAATCATTAGCATAGTTACCGCCTCGAATTTGACGAGTATGCAAAACAACACCTTGTGTAGAAAACTTTGCATTGCATTTTATTTTAACGTCGAATGAAAATATATGTTGCTAACAAGGTTCCAGAGGGATTTTGTATGTGATGGCAATTCACCCACAATGCTTAACCTCAAATCAATCAGTACAATATAATAACAAGGTGCAGTGTTGTTTGCATTTGCATTGACACTTGAGCTGGAGTTAGCGGGAATTCTGATTACAGAGTGTACGTCTGAACTGTAGGACTTAATGAGCCTATTTCCATAATAGGCTCAATGCTCAGGCATTCAAATGGGAGAGGTCATCTTAGTATGCTTAAGAGATAACTTAAAGTTTAAAAGGTGTATTGGGTAAGCGATGCATGGACTCGAAAAGTATGACACTAAAAAAATGTAATAGGAAGGAACTTATTTCCATCAACAGGGCATAATATCTAAGCTCCGGGGTGCGACTGAGAGATTCCTTACCAATGGACCAAAAATTCTAAACATTTTGTTCAGTAAAATTCTTCATGGCGATGAAATTGTCCTCAAAATATGATCACTGTATTCATCCATAAACTTGATAGTGTGAAGGATGATAAGCCTAGAACAGACTGTGTGTGTGTCTGTGGTGACTGCTGAAACTACGAGTAATATAGAAGCGTTGAAGAAGAAGACATACTGCACCGACCCGAAATAAACTGGGATAAGGGCAAGTGAAGGATTCTCAATTCTTTATTGCGTACAGTGCCCCACACCATTACCTGACCCATCTCACAAAGCCAAAAAGAGGCAAAGGGGTCAGGTAATGCTGCTCACTGACTATACCATATGTACCATAATGTAATATATAAATGGAAGGTAAATAATTTTAAAAGTGACAATTATGGACCCTGTCGGGCACAGCAAGATTAAGTAGGAGAGAGGAGGAAGAACACTGGGTGCTTAATATGATACTTATATTTTTAACCGATATCTAAAAAAGGAGGAGGTTCTCAATTCGGATGTTTGTATTTTTTACATAGTCACCAAGTCGGGATCTGATGATGGAATCTTGGCGAAATTGAGGGAACTCTTCAAATTTTATAGGAAATCGTACAGTGATTTTGGTATTTTCTACAACAAGTGAAGCATTTGCGTCCAATAAGAACCATTCTACCATCAGATCTGATGATGAATCCAAGAGACAGGCTTCGGAACTCCATAACAAGGCAATGAATCTTAGCTGTGTTTGGGCTTGTTGGAATTGTAACAGTATGCTCTTTCCAGGTGTATACACCGATTACGCTGAGATTTATGATCCGATTTGCGTGATTCTTCTTTAGTTTGATGTGGAATAGCTGCCATTTTGTCCCATAAAAAATTAATATAGTTTGGCCATATAGTTTTCATTTTATTAACATTTTTTTTTTACAGGTAAATTTTTCACGTATGTACACCGATTTCTCCGTGATTACTGGACCGATTTAGACGATTTTTCATTCATTTGGTAGAGAAAGCTTGCCCGGTGGAGCCATATGAATTTTATTATCTTTGCTTAGGTACTTTTTGAGTCATCCTCTTTATTATGCATTTTGACCTTTGTCGTATGTATGGACGATGTGCTGGTGTCTAGTTAAAATGTAAAAATTATACTTGACTAAGATTAAAGTGAGATACCACAACTGAAAAGGCTAAAATAATTTTTTTTTGTAAAAAAGTTTTTAGTTACCTAGTTAACAAATTATACTATTTTAATATTACTAAATAGAATGTTAGAATTATAATTATAATTTTGTAGGTTATATACATTATTCAATCAATTAGTAACTTGTTAACACCATTTTTTTTTTTAATTATTCATTGTTGTTTTATTTACTATTATAATTTATTGCGTATTTAATACTGATTTATGATCTATGGTAAGTTATTGGATGCTCCATATTTATTTTAATAAAAAAAAAGAAATTAATAAAAAAAAAATATTTTGTGCATTATAAGTAGGTAGGCGTATGTTATGAAGGTGCTTATAATTTATCATTTAAGTGATGATGAACTCATGAACTCTTTTGAAAGTTATCATAATTCTAACGTGCGTAGTTATTGTTATATACATTTAATAACTAATTAATATGTCCCAAACGTACCGAATTGCCGAGACGTCCCAAACTTTGGTTACAAGCAAAATATTTTGCAAACTAAAAACTTGCTCAATACAAGCACAGGTGCTCGACGCAAAACTATGAAATTACAATTACGTATATTGTTCTGGAGTGAGTTTGGAACTTGAGGGATTTAGGGCCAGCATTCTCGATATTAAAATAAAGTAATGTTTCTATGCTTTATATACATGTATTCTAATATATTATTTTTGCATAATTTTTTGGTTAAAAAATACTTGGAGCCAGAGTTTTATATCCAGGTCATTTTCCTCATTCCTCCGCATCACAGGTCCATACCACGACAACCCATTACCACGCCACTTTTCAGTCACCGGCGCTACTTTCAAACTTCCTTTCATGTACTCATTTCTTATTTTATCAATTTCCGTAACACCACTGTCACATCCTTTTTGCATTCTTATCACAGCCACAGTTTTACATTTATCCAAATTATTCAAAGAATCAGCACTTTTTGAAAATCGTAGTGTTTTAGCTGAGGTAAAATAGCGAATCAAACTCCCCAAAAATCTCTCAGTTGTTTAATAGAACATAGGTATAATATGAATATTGTAGAAAAAACAGATATTTCAAAAGCAGAAAATACACTGTTCTAAATTGTGATTGAATTGTAAATCCAGCCCATATCACGTTCTTTTTAATACAACAAACCAAAAAGTAAAACAATACTTGTAAAAAAGAAACAGGCAAAATCCTAAAACACAATCCCTCAAAATGTAGAACCTTAAACCACAATTATAACGAACAAATCTCATAAGTCCAAAGCCGTAAAGCCGTCCAATCAAATCAGCCACCACCAGCAGTATTACATTTTTGTGTACAATCATAATAAAGAATCTTGTTCCGGCATCGCTAACTGTCAATAAACCGTGTCTGGTCTCGGGACGAAGCATTAAAATGAAGCAAAACAAAATGAAAGCGAGTGTGGGGTTAGGACGCGTGTCCATTGGCGCGGAGTGAGCGAAAAACGAGCCAAAGAAAAGCGAGAAACCAGTGTCACGACTTAGCGACGCGCTACACTGTCACTGATACTCGTGTCACGACAGCGTCTGCGGAAAAAGCTAAATTGGCTATGCACATAATTATGGCGTCCAAGCGAAGTTCATGTTCGTGGATATGGCAGCGGAAAACGGTTTAGTCTTATCTCATCCCCTATGATTCACGAAACAAATGGCATCTGTTTTAAACAAGTTTACGCTTGACCGATCGAGTACACTTAAAACAAAAAGTGAAACGCTTTTAGTTACAAATAAAATCATGTGTATTTTACACACGCGACTTCTAACACTCCACTAAGTCTGGAGCCGGAGGATACGGAAAACCCACCTGTCTTTAAAATGTGACAACAATTTTATTTCTAACCCAATGTATATTGTGTTTATATCAAAGTAAGCCTCAAAATTCAAGCTTTACGAATATCTAAAAATGTCGAGATGGATGATTCTAATTAAAAAACAGAAATGATAATTGGCGATGTATTTAGAGAATAGCCTTGTTGTATCTCCGTTAGAATCATATTTTTAAAATTGTTTTTTTTGTTTTGATGGGACTAAACCATCTGTCATCCAAAAGTAGCGGCAAATCGACTGGTCTAATGATTCTCCTATCTAAGGCATTCCGGTAACCATCACCAGATCATCGGTAGCACACATACCGCGTATTCCTATTTAGCGATTAAAAATCGACAAGTAAAGTTTGAGTGCTAGACAATCAGCATCAAAGTCAAGTCTATCCTTTTGCTGGCCATAAAATAACACGACTAGCAGTGGTAAAATGTCATCTTAGAGGAGATACATGAGAATTAGTTAACATGAAGTCTATTAAACCATTTCTAGATGTACGAGTAACCTACTCGTATAAGAATTGAGAAACATTGTATTAAACTTATAATTTCAGTTACGCTAAAGTGAATGTATCATGTTAATAATTTTTGAAAGAACAAAGTTTCCCTAGTCATTCACAGTTCCGATCTTTTCCGCTTCAATGGAACGCTAGCTTTACGAACTTACGTAGTCAAAGAGCTTCGCGTAAACAGAGATAACGAGTGTATATCAGAGAATAAAATGGAAATAGATGTAAAAGAGCTGGTTATCTTGAAGCGTCGGCACTAGTTAGTGAGTTAATGTGCGAATTAGCGCGATAATGAGGTATGCAATGCCAGTTAAGATTAGATGTATGTACGGACGTGTACTAGGCGAGGAGACAGCAAATGGTAGGAGTAAATCAAGTTACTAGGTATACAGAAACAGTGGGAGCGACGTTTCGAAATAACTTCTTTTTTTGGGTTCGAAAAATTTTGTTTAGTAGATGATTTTTGTGAAACTTTTAAGTTTACAACAACATTTCAAATTGATATTCGAACATGTGTTTTTTGATAATGACTTGTGTCATTCACTTGCAATAAAAATGTTCTCTGTGCAAACAACGTTTTTGCTTTCATATCCTAGTCATCTAGTTTATTTCATAAAAAAAAAATAATTTGGATTATTACATAGGATATCTACTTTTATGCAGCCTGTTGGTCAAGTGGTCGCTAACGCAGCTGCTGAACACCAAGTCCTGGGTTGAATTCCTAGGTTTGTAGTGTTGTTGGGTTTTTATAACTTAAGAATTTCTTCGTGGTAGCAACGGAGTCTATATTTAACTCTGGTTGATGGCAATAGGCTCGCACCCTGTTACATAGAACTCAAAAATGACTACCTAGATGTGAAGGTGAATTATTAGGTAAAAATCTGCCTAACCGTCAGAGAAAAACAGGTTTTATCGTATGTTATCAATCCGAAATGACTTTTTATTTTCATCGTCATTATAAATTATCTATGATTATAAATTACACTTTTTATCAAATCTCTCTGAATGTTTTGGTCCACAACAGAAGATTTCATCTTTTTGGCCCGGCCCTCCCAGCAATTAAATAAAATCAGCTTTCATCTGCCTCATCTTATTGTTATTCATGCATTTCGTTTGTTTTCTTAACTAACTGCCTTATTTACGACGGAGAGACAATGGGATTACACAGAAAAGGTTTTTCAATTGAAAAATATTTTTCAGGAAGACTTTTATGGCATTCAAATTAATTGGAAGGCTTGTTTCTTTGTTGTTTTGAATTTTTGGGGGACTTTTAAATGTTGCTTCTGCGTTTTATAGAACCCTGGTACTTGGTACACAAAAAAAAACTATTTAAATACCTGCTCTTGAGTTTACTTAGAGCCCAAGAATTAAAACGTCCTCTTAAACAACTTACCATTAAAGAAACCCACACACAATACTTGCCACACGAATAACCACGTTATCAGTTCGATTATTCCTTGTTTTAGTAATGTATTTGCTTGGCGCAATTATTCATTGGAGTCAAAATTGCTTTACACACAATCAGCAGAAATGCGGGATCTATTTAAACTTATGACTGCACACAAAGAGCCATCTAATGTGTTCGTGATTAAAATATGTAAAATGCAGAATTTAAACGAGTTCCTGCGATCTGTTCCTGTTTGTATTAAACCTCTTTAGTAGGATAACGGGTGGAAACAAATTAATTTGAATCCTTAGTATGGAAGCAAAACCCCGCTCCAAAGACATACAAAATTGGGTTATTACCAACAAATAAAGGCAGCGACTAAATAGCATGTACGAGTACAATGTCGCGTGAACCAGACCATCAAACTGGAAAAATTTCATAAAAAACAGCCGTAGGAGTTGACCTTCAGTTAAGCCACACTTGCCTAGGTTGGTCCAAGGATAGGTGACCACCCATGAGACACCGAGTTTCCACCGTGCCTCAGAGAGCACGTTAAGCCGTTGGTCGCAACAGTCGTTACGGGTAGTCAGTGGCTCGAATGTCTCTATTACCAGTTTTACCAAGGGGGGGCCCTTGGTAAAACTGGTTGTCAGATTTTCGGGCAAAACGATTATTTCCCAGAACTAACTGAGTTGTGGAGATAAGATAGGCAGTCGCTTCATGTAAAATACTGGTATTCAGCTGCATCCGGTTCGACTGGAACCCGGAAAGTTGAAAGTTGGGAAAATGCTAGGCAGCCGATGATCCTAAATGATGAATCACAGCCTTAAAAAACATGACCACACTTTTCTAATGCACGCTGAAGATGTGTTCTTGAATAACTACGAATTAGGAATGCAGAAACAGGCGGGTGGTGTAACGCGTGGCAGCTGGTAGCAGCTTCATAACTAGTACTTTCACAGTTATTATGCCTTGTGACTGGGACTCTAGCTTCAGTTTTATTGTGGTCTGTGCTTCAACAGTCATTGTAACTGGCTTACTTGAAATAAATGGTTTGATTTTGATTTAGACCCAGTTGCATGATGCGAGCATGGCAGCTATACGCTGATGAAGATTATGAATAGCTCAAGAAGTTGTTTCTTTCTTTCCGTCATTACTAAACTCCAAACTCGCAGCCAAACATTTGGTAGATCGTAGGACAGAGTTTCTTAGCCATTTGAACGTATGCTGAATTTTGATGGACCTTGTAGAAACGTGTGAATACGTTCCACATACAATATGTGTATTTCAAGTGGTTTTCTTTCACTTTGTCTATAGGATTTGGTCCCTTTATTAACATCGTATGGGCTCTTGAAAGAGGTATCGGGTAAAACCATTTATGACTGAAGATTGAGATTCCTGAAAAATAAAAGAATATTAATTGAAAAAGAGTATATCGTCATCCTCATAATAATTGGTGTAGAAAGATTTAACGAAGCCTAAAGACACGTGTTGTTCTCTCCATTTTTGCGATCGTCTTTTGCTCTGGATCATACCAGAGGAGCTACGGAGAAAGTGAAGGTCAAAGTTTCAACTTTAAAATAAAAAATACAAGTTATTAAAGTTATAAGTTTACTTTAAATACCTCCATGACCAATGCTATTCAATGCATTCATCATAATGTCTATTAACATCACGTATGTGAAAGTAAATGAAAGTCTCTGTCTTATTTATGATGTGGAGTAACGCGAAAATGTAATGTTCAAACCTTATTGCACTTTTGATTTTAAACTCTTCGCACTTAGACAAACAGTTGAAAATCAAACAGTGTTAATTTGTCTACACAATACATTTAAGTTTTGATCAGTAATACCATTAACATTCTTTACCTTTACAGTTCCCTGTTCTACCCAATGCTATTCTACATTTTCTCTTAAACACTCGTTCGATTGCCGAGACGACATTAAAAGCCCTGGCATTATATGTTAAAGCGATTTCTCTGTAACAAGATGATCTGTAAATACTTTGTGACAAAATGCTTTTATGACCCAAAATAGTGTTAATCATATTGTACGTGTGAACAAAATTTCTTGTCTATGATGTTGACCGCTGAGGAGTTCCCTTCATCTGGAGCCAATCCTGGATGTCGGATCAGCTGAGAAGTTATTCTAATTTAGCTTGCAAAATTTTGACTAAGCAAAGCAACAAAGATGGCAAGTTAAATAATGGGTCTCCAAAAACCATTAATGCCACAAGCACAGTGGTTCACGGCTAATTTTCGCACAGACGCGTGGCTGACAAGCAAATGAACCGGGCTAGTAACGAGACAGACCACTCTTTACCATCCTACTTAGAAGTGGTTGATCTGTTTCGATTGTGGATAAAACCTGGATAAGGCTGCTGGAGGCCTTGGGTCTTTGTAAAATATACCGCTCATCATCATCATCATCATCAGCCTATAATGTTCTCACTGCTTGGACACAGGCCTCCTTTCTATGAGAGTGAGTGGGCTTTAATCCACCACGCGGGCCCGTTGTGGGTTGAGTTAATATACCGCGCGCATTACACGAACTCATGTGAGTCTGGTTCACACCCGATATATGATATCCTCATGCCACCGCTAAACGCTGATGATCGAGAACGTCATGCAACGTAGTACTCTGAAAGAAAAAAAGTGGGAAGTTGGTAAATATAGCTAGTCTTTTAATGGGTGCAAGCACCATATAAACACGTCGCCCCCAAACGGTGTGACCTTGAGTTAGGTCATGGATTTGAAATAAGGCAGGTGCATTACTTTGTGCAATTTATTTCATCATCACTGCTCTCAAACCGCGAAGGAAAACATCTGGAAGAAACCGGAATGTCCTAGAACCAAAACATCGAAGACATGTGACATCTACCAACCCGCACTGGATCCGGATTGGCTTGACTGGCGGATTACAGCCCATTTCCTGTAGTATAGCGAAGAGCCCTGCGACCCAGCAATGGGAGCATGACAGCCTGACTGTGCAGTGTCTTAAATTAAAATGAACAAAAATAGGACAAAGCACGTCAATTGCAGTAAGTAAATATATAGCTTACTTAAGAACAGCGTTGGTTAAATTCCGTCCAACATCGTCTTTAGAGAACCTCATAATTCCAGAGGCCAGAAGATAAGGCGACTCTTTTGCAATCCAATTGTTCGGTAGATTATTGAGTGACTTCATCACAAGTACGTCTAGATCTATGCTCATCCCGCCCCACTTGTGGAGAGTCAGCATCTTCAAGATGTCTGCAGTATGCTGGACAGGCTGTTGACTTTTCCATAAGCTATGTCTGACTATTGTCTGTACAACAGTATGATCAGCGTATCTGCTTGTGTGTATTCTAGCCAGTCTTATGTTAGGAAACTGGAGGAGTTTTATGAGACAGCTCCTCTTCAGCATGAGATCAGTGATAGGTGCAGTGAACAGCAGGTATACCTCCCATTCTGGATGAGCTCTGGCAGCAGACTCAACGGCACACGCCTGCCGCGAATCAATCCCACCTCTGCAAGACGTCTCGTGGAAGAATATTGATTTAGACTTCGGTGAGAAACTTGAATCATCCACTGATTGCAAGGCATCCTTGGTATCGTCACTATAACACTGTATATTTGCATCCACCGGTGACCAGTAAATGATCACAGGATATTGACCCTGCAACTCCTCAAACTTTCCCCAGATCGCAATGAGAATTTGAAATAATAATAATGTCGTGACAGTACAAATAATATAACTTTTAAGTCTTTGTCTATACAACATTTTCTTCTATGTGCGAAGAATATTGAATGTACGTGAGTTTAATGTGTTCTAACGGCACTTGCAATTTGTGTTTTATTTAGTGCTCTTTTATTACTTTGTTCGTCACGCATAGCACTATTGCTTATTAGAAACATTAAACTACGAAGCAATGGTGTACGGAACTAAATAATAATTATATTTTCCGAAGGTTTTTAGCACAACTTAATACAAAATAAAAGGTGAAAAGTATAAAAGGGTATCCACCCCACAAAGTGTCTGGCAGTGGAGGAGGTGAATCATCACGCTTTCCCTTATTTATGTTCTATAAAAAACGCGCTTTATAGTATGGCGGGCGTTTTGGGGAACTGTCTCTTGTAAATTTGACGTTCAAAAAGTGCTGATTATCAGCCTAGTTTGAATAAATGATTATTATTTTAATAATTTTGATTTTGATTTTTGACGTAACAAGAGAGTTTTAAACACATTCTATCTAAGTTCACTGCTAACCACCATCACAACCGACTTTTCAAAATAGCCAAATAGTTCGTACCTATTTATAGTAAGATTTGTAAGGTACTACTAAAGGTAAAAGGTTTCAGCTTTTATATAATGACGGTCTAGCCATCACTGGGTCTATTTTATTACTGGGATTTACAATATAATTACGTATCTATTGGCACTTGAATGACATTGTCTTGATTCTTATCAATTTCACAAAGGTTATAATTACATTTTGAAATACATGTATGACAAATAACGAGAAGGTGGAAATTCGATGTTGACCCGCACCAAACGGTATACCGTCCGTCATCATTTTGTTTTCTCTAGAACCCAGCACCTATAATCCAAGAGATTAATTAATAAAAGAATCAACAAAGAATTGAACACACTGGTTACACAATAGCAACAATACAAAGACTATTTGTTATAGCTTACAATAGCATTTCAAATACAGTGCAATTTTCTAAAAACATCACTCTGGCCCTTGTATCGGACTTTTTATTTTTATTTTAAGACAATATAAACCCTTTTTAAAGTCTTGCTGAGACGTTGGTACTATGGCAATGCAATTTGATAATAATAGCGTAATAAAATGAGATATCGTGGAACAGTAGATGCTTGGTATGGTCACAAAAACAGCGGAATGAAAATCTGTCAAACTATTTTAAACATTTCAAAATCTTAACAGACTGATTGTGTTGGCAGGGAGTTTGTTCTGCTATTTCTTTTATTTATTTATTGCAGAATGTACATATTCTCAGTTACAAGCTATGGGCTTAAAACTAGACAGTACATGACCCTGTTAGGGCGCAGCAAGATAACTTAAAACTAACTTAAAAATAACTTAATAGTTCTTTTATTACTTAATTTAGGAAAAAAACATATCTAGCACCTCATCATACTATAAAAGAAAATAATTGTAATTAACACAAACACATACATGTAATTTGAGCTCTATTTTAGTTTTCCATCGACCATAAATTCCTGTACACTATAATAACATTTTTCTAAAAGCAATGTTTTCAGCCTTGCTTTAAATACACATAGTGTCTTTGTGGACCGGATATTTTTAGGTAATTTGTTATATATTTGTATGCTTCGGTATTCTGGACTCTTTTTATACATTTCTAACCTAGGTGCTGGTAGAATTAACTTAGTTTTGCGGCGCTCATTCTTATCGAAATTAAACAGTTTTTCCTCAGCTATACCACTAAGAAGTAATAAAGGGAGAGGGTTTTGAGAGATTTTCTGCAATTCTATTTAACTTAACAATAATTGGTTGTATCAAGGGCCTGATTCAGAAGACAGTCCTGTCTTGTGCATCAGGCCCTTGTAGGCTTTGTCAGGCCTCGGTACGGCCCGCATTGTAAGGAGGGTGTTTTTTTTTAAAGAAATATTTAAAAATGTACAAAATAAGATAAGCGAATGAATTAAGGAATCACATTAAACCTTTGGTATCCAAACTTAAGGCAAACTAAAGTTATCTGAAAAAAATAGCGTGAGGTGGTTTTGCCGGGAATCCATGTTCAGGCAGTCAATCAGGATTGCAAGTAGCGTTTTCGTCGTCGTTTTGTCGTGAATCCATGTTCTGGCAGTATAACAAGATTGTATAAAATGTAAAGGTCCACCTATCTGCTACCATATTTCCGCCCAAATCAATCAATCACTATATTGCCATAAAAGTCTCTGTTTTTCTGGCCTGACGGGGTGGCATCTAAACAAGCCACAACAAGGAGCTGTAGGGGTTGTTGTACGCGACCTCTGCAGTCAGTTCACATGGCGACTGTACCAAACTCATTCATAATAGAACCACTTTTTATCCGCATGCATATTTTAGACAAATTGTCTGGGCAGATTAAGGGACAGCGTCTGGTGTGGTCTGATAAAATTTATAGTTTGAAGGACTGCAACACACATATTTTAATGTCACATGAAAGGCGGTATGTACTGTCATCTTCGTATGTTTTTTTTTATTATGTTTTTCCTACTTCTCCGCTATTCTTTTCTGATTTATTTTATTGTGGGATCCAAGACAGTTAAATTGTTTCTCAGTCGTCGAGGTTGATTGTCTCGGCGCTTTTCTGGTGGTCGCCACTGTTGATTCAGGCTTTCAAGAGTTGCAGTGGCTTGGGAAGAGTGTAGCAGTATTGTCCCAAAAGAAAATAAGTCACTTTCGTAAATTGTTTTACCGCTTTTGATAAAAAGTCCCTGTAAATTGCAAGTTGACTAAAAGTTCGAAATGCGACGCGTTTTGCGACAGCGGCTGCTGACGAAACAAATGAAAGGAATCACTTGGTGGCAGTCATTGCGACGCATCATGAATTGCAATGCGACAATTAGCGCGCGAAACTAACAACTGTCACACGACACAACGCAAGTTGTGTCACTTGTCGTATTGCCTGAGGTCATGCACCCACGCGTTAGGATGATAAAGCGCTCACTGAAATATCGCCTTTTCTTTAATATTCCTAGAAAACCTTACAACCTAAATTGCAAAACCACATAATTTAGTTGATACTCTTACAAAGTAAAACCAGCACACAAATGACATCAATTTAAATTATTTCTCGTAATCATACCTAATTAGACTAATTTATATTCGTCTACACAATAATGTGAAACTTAAAGAAAAAAATTACAGGAGGCTTTTAGCGTTTATTTACGTTGTCATAGCTCAGGGTGGCTCGGAGCTCGGGGCTCCATTAAACCGACCGTAGCGAGGGGGTGTAATGTTTTAAACTCGAAACTTGACTCTCGTTAACTTTGCAGACTGGGAGACAAAAAAGTTGGGCTCAATTTTAGAGGCAACTTTGTTGTGCCACGAAACACCGCGACATGAATTCTATCACGACTTTTTTCACGTGATGGAAACGAATGACGCATGTGACGCGTGTAGCTTAACGCAAGTCGCATCCGGAGGTCGTGATCGGGGCGCATGAATGATACTCGTTTAACAGAACATCACATCTGTAAGTATTCTCGGAATAGTTCAGCATAGTTCTTATTCTTTATTGCACACAAAATTAAAAATAAATATACAGATTGCAATATAAAAACTTATGTACAACGGCGAGCTTATCCCAGAATTGGGTTTTCTCACAGCAAACCATTTTTCGATTGCGAGATTTGCAAAAGAGGACAAACTTAAGAGCATGTGCAAAAACAGTACATCCAAAACTTAAATTAACTACTACATACGTAATACATACAATACATATATAAATAAACATACATATAAAATACTACATACATACTATTAACATATTGACAGGAAATGTTCTCTTATTCCTTTCCTGAACACGTCTAACGAAGGGCTATCCCGCAAGGAGTGTGGAAGTGAATTCCAAAGGCGCACAGCGCGAACAGTAAATGATCCATCATATCGACTTGAGGAGTGGGGAGGAAAACGAAGGAGAAGAGATGATGATGAGCGACAGGGTTTACCCCTTGGTACAAGATATTCAAAGCGTTCCCGAAGGTACGAAGGAGCTTTAGGGTTGTGAAGAACAGAAAAGAGTAAAGAAAGAGTGTGAGAATCTCGACGCTGCCGAATTGGCAGCCACTTCAACTGCTCCCGAAATTCCGACACATGGTCGTACTTTCGAAGCCCGAAAATGAAGCGAATGCACAAATTCTGCAGACGTTCAAGCTTATCAAGAAGTTCTTCAGTTGCATCAAGGAAACAGACATCAGCGTAGTCAAGAAGAGGAAGAAGAAGAGATTGAGCATAGTAGCTTGTTTCGTACTCCTACATTTCGCCAATAGAAACAGAGAACGAGTATTTTACTATGAACAGCACGCGTAGCATGATCACACTAGAAACGAGTGATGTCTACGGAAGAATCGACATAATGACAGATAGACAATGACAATGTGTCAGTTTGTCGATTCTTTCGTCGACATGGCCCGTTTCTACGGCGGTCATACTACGCGTGCAGGTCACATTATACAAACTCTAAACGGTTAAAGGAAAAATCCCTTATAAAAACACCATTTGAGATGATAAAAACTAGAATGTTCTAGGACCAAAACGCCTGCATGGTCTTTTATGAAAAAAAAAAATAGTGCGTAGAGTCCCTCTGTGCGGAAGAAGTGAAACTTCGTAATACTACACGCATGCGTTCGAGTGTCACGCATTCACTCTCGTTATTTTATTGAGCTTCTAAATAATATTTTGTTGTTTTCTTGTTGTATTATTTTTATTACATAAGTTTATCGAGGTTATTCTACTCATGGAAATTGAGCGAAGGCTGGTCATACCCCAGGGCTGCGGGTTTCCAGGGCTGCGGGTTGTTCGAAAGAGATACCGCGGCCCTGGAACACAAAGGGCTAAGAAGGAACATGGGTGGGTTTTAGTCAGTCAAGTCTGACACTCCCTCCCGCTCCGCCCAGAGCGGGAGAAGTCATTTGATGATTTCCCATCCGCAAAAAAAAAAAAGGCTGGTCATACCGAAGAGTTCGAATGCAAGACTGTTTGCACGCCATCTTGCGTACCTAGTAGAACTACGTAGTCACAAATCTTGTAATACTCTTGGTGAGTTTTAGAAAAGGTAGCGTTAAACGTTAAACTTGTTGGAAGTCGCATAAGAAGTTTCACTTCAAAAACAACTTATTGTCGCCCGTCTGTTACCTCTACAATGTTTATCGCAAATGGGGTTTATTAGGCATAATGAGCGGCGTAGTCGTACATTAGCGTATTATTTGTGACTCCGACGAGGCCACGCCAAACATTAGGACTGCGTATGGCAATACTGTTATGTCACCTGTCGCTTGTTTTATTTTATTTGGGAAAAATGGAGCTGTAATCAACTTGATTTTGGTTTTGATTATTTACATGTTTTTGCTGTCATGAGGTGTTTGCGGTCATAATTAGTATAATTCGTGTCGATGAGGTACCCGGAGCGTATAAATCCAAGGATAAAGAATATTTTTTACTTTCAGGATATCATTGCATAAACCAATTTATTCAAAGCGTCATTAACGTTTTACAGTAATTGCCCAATCTTTATCGATGACAGGTATTATAAAATCCAAGCAATCAATGTACCAGGACATCATAAATAAAAGTTAGTCTTACGTAAGCGCCAATAAAATACCCAAGTTATAGCTATTAAGTCGTATCTTCCTCGAAACTGCGTCTAAGAAGCATCTAAATTCGATTTAAACCCAATACCCTGGATATAATCCCTGCAGATGGAAGTTTAAATCGCAGTTTCGCTATTAAGTTTTTGACTAGTGGCCAATTTATTGTTTATTCGCCAGCGTTCGGTTCCGTTTGATGCAGAACTTTATTATTGTACGTGTTCATACTTCGGTTGTTCACTTCATATATCTTTGTTTTCCTGGTACCTACGGGTTTTTACGGCAGTGTCTGTCGGTATTTTCATTGGGCAACGTTACACAGCAACCATTTATTTTTGATTGATTAGAAGTACATACTCTGTTACGACGAAAAAAATAGTGGCCCACGGACAGGAACAATCAGAAAATTTTAATCGGCCTTATGATAGGTTGTATGATTTATGCTTTAGAATTTTAGTATCCGCCCCGAAGCCTTACATTACAGAAATCCACTTTAACAACCCCTTTAATTCAGCCACATCAAACAGGAATCCGCTTCCAAATAATTAAAGGCCAACCGATGATAACGTGGAAAGTGCCTTCCATCGAAAATACAGGGAGACTAATAACAGATTAATAAAGTACAGGGTGTTCAATAATAGCAACAGTTTATTTGCCAGCAAAGCGGTGACACGGTGAATTTATAGTCTGTGGTCGGGCCGGCTTCTGCCGGCACTGGATTAACATTAAAATAACTCGCAAATTGCACACTAACTGCTTAGTGTGACCATGGTGGCTAACACACTAGGATATGAGTGTACTGACCGGGTAGGTTTACTAATTTTATTCAAGCCTTAAACGAGTACCTAATTTCGAGAAAGAAACCTTAATATCTGAATACTATAAATTCCGGGCACGAAACAAAAATACAGTCTAATTGAGAACCTCCTCTTTTTTTTGAAGTCGGTTAAAAAAGAATAGTATAGCACCTCAGTTAGTACCAGGTTTTTTACTGCTCCCTTCCATTGTTTCTCTACACCCACTATGGGTAGGTACCTATTGTAGAAATTATAGTCAATTTGTTCATCCTATCTGTACCAAAACGTATCACCTTAAAATAACGTCTACCTAAAAAAGTAAAGATTCTCCGAGAATACCCATAATTCAAAAACACTTTGAAAGACGTGATTTCCAGCTCCCAACACGAAAACATAAACACGTCTCTATCAGATTTTTCTCCACAGTATAAAAACCAGTTAATTCACCTTATCTGCCGTAATAAACGTAAAACATTGTAGGTAAACGTTCTGCGCTGCTAGTCTTTTCCGTTATATAACCTTATTATTAATTTAATAAAGGGGATATCCTGACTGTTCTGTAGTTATGGCTATGCTAAGCCACAACGGCGCGGCAAGTTAAAATACGCTTGTTCTAAAAACACGATGAAAAGCTGCCAAATGTACGTTATTTAGCTGTTCGGAGATACGGGAGCGTACTGTAGCATAAAACGTTTACTTTGACATTCATATCATCTACCAAAACGAGTTAATAACAAATATTTTTTGTGCCTTCTGTATATGTGACATTGAATAAACAAGTTTATATATTGTGTACATTTTAAGAATCTTGTTTTCTACAAAAGTCACAAAAAATATAGGCCCTACATGTAGGGTGACTGGTAATTACTGACCAATACTTAAACACGTGAATATACATATTCATGATAACAAACAACTTTTCCAAAGAAACATTTTTTTATACTCATTATCTTTTATCACAAGCTGATAGGCCAAAGGCGCGCGCGCGAGAATTTCGTACGGCTGTTGTTTTATTGCGATAAAAGTGAATGAGTATAAAAAAATGTTTCTTAGGGAAAGTTGTTTGTTATCATGAGTATATTCACGTGTTTAAGTATCGGTCACTAATACCAGTCACCCTATATTATGTCCAAATAAAAGTGGCTTACTTATTATATGTGCAATGCTGGGACATACATTTGTGTAGTAATACATTTTAGAGCCAGTCTGAGTTGTGTCCAAGTATTGACTGACTGGTTTTATTAAGTGAAAATTTCGCTATAACTAAATAATAACTAATTTAGTTATTTCTTTACACAATATCGTTACAGCCAGCCGTCCGTATCACAAATTTACTAATCTCATCGGTTTCTATCAAAATATTCTTCCGTATATCATCTCACACTATGTTGATATGGCGAGTGTTTATTTTATGGTAGGATTCAGGAAAGTTTTAATGTGCACTTTGATAAAACATCAACTACAAATTCCGCATGAAATTATCATAATAAATGATGTATTGAAGCGGAGATGTCGTTAAGTTGTACAAAGGACCACTGCCGAGTAAAAGATCTCCTCCTTTTTTTGTTTCCCTGGTCTGTTCGGGTCTCCATTAGGTCTTATCCTCGAACGACGTCCACGGCCTCATATGGCTATTCAACATCTGCTTAGCCTTTTTCCAAGTATTTTGGGGTAGGCTTCCAGTCTAACCGCTAGTCGCTGCATGTAAAATACTGGTATTCAGCTGATTCAGCTGAATACTAGTAAACACATGGAACGACTGCCTATCTGACCTTCACAACCCAGTTAGTACTAGGTAATACGATAACCTTTGGTAAGACTGGTTGTAAGACTCTCGGGCCACTGACTACCTAAAACAACTGTCTGATCTACAGGTAACAGTTGGGACCAACGGCTTAACGTGCTTTCCGAGGCGCGGAGGAAACTCGGTATGTAATGGGTGGTCACCCATCCACAGATCAACTAAAGCAAGCGCGGCTTAAGCTACAGGTTGATCTCAGTGGCTGTTACTATTTAGCCTCGAGCTCCTCCATTTGTAGTTAGTCTGACTATATAAGTTGTTGTTTGGCATTCTCGTCAAATACAAGGAGGTAACTATGCTAATGATTCTCGACCCGAATCAATAATAAAATGAGTAGTAAATTTTTATTTTTTGTCTTATTTACAGAATTCAGTAAGTGTGAACCACCCGTGTTTTAAACGCGATCAGTCTGATGTTCGCCCTATAACCGCGCTTTCACACATACAAACAATCTCAAACATGTATTCGATAATTTCTTATTTCCTAAAGCACGTTAAGGGGATTATTCTGAAATACTGAAAAATCTAAACAACAAGAATAAGCAGCGTTTTTTTAATAATTAATTAGGTACCGTAATTTTAATTGATTGTTTATGTCTTCTATGACAATCTCCTGAATTTTGACGAGGATGCAAAACAACACCTTGTATGATACATTTGGAGCATGGTTTTTCTGCACAATTTCACAAATGATTCACCAGCAATGCAAAGGCGCCATTTTGCTTTTCCTTGTATGTTTACGTCAAAATTGACCAATGGTGTTAAATCTGGACACAAAGAAACTTTGCTAAATTGCTAACTAAACGGCCATCGTCTACGATAACTCACATGCCGTTCATCCAATACTCACAGATGCCATGCAACTAGGAGTAGGCACTCTCACATTTGTTTTTGTTATTTTTATTAACTTTATCACAAGGCACTGCAGGCGATTAAAAGGGGTCCATTTTTTTCCCATAATGTTCCACTCTTTGGCAGAAGCCTCCCCCCATTCCTTCCACTTTTCTCGATGGTGTGCTTCTTCTCGCCAGTTCGCAATTATTAATTGATTTTAAATTTATTTGAAGTCTGTTGAAAATAACATCTTATTAAGGACTTCACAAAAAAATATAGGTATTATTGTAATAAATATGAGTCTTTATTAAAGCCAACTTATCCATCTACTGTCCAACTTCTATATTGTCTAAATTCTGTCACTAAATGTGTCCTGTGGACCTATCCTACCCTGTCTCTACCCTCAAATCGTACGTAAGTGTCGCCGATGGCTCTGATGCTAAAGTCTAGCGGCTGCAAGCGGAGGGGGTCAGCAGTTCTCTTGCATTGGACGATCTGGTAGTTAAGTACGATGTGATAGAGAAGCACTTTCATCACAAGCGTCGTGTATCTCATACCTGAAGAGAAGGAGAATAGTAATAAGATAAATGTATAATTATATAAAAAAGTATATAATTTTATTTGTTAATATAGGTAATACACGTCATAGTTGTGATGAAATATCAACACAACACAATATGTACATTATTTATTACTCCCACTTTTCGTAAATTTTATGTTAAAATCCCATGCAATAGAAGGTGGGTCTATTGCCATAGGCTCCATGATATCCATAGAAAACCCCAATAATACTTTGCCCGACCTGGTAATTGAACCTAAGATCACATGCTCAGCAGTAGCGCTTGAGTCCACTAGACCAACGAGAATAACCTATTGTTTTAACGTCATCATTATCAGCCTATAATGTTCCCACTGCTGGGACACAGGCCTCCTCTCTATGAGATGGAGTGGACTGTAATCCACCACGCGGGCCCAGTGCGGGTCGGTAGATGTCACATGACATGCCGGTTTCCTCACGATGTTTTCCTTCACCTTTTTTGAGAGCAGCGGTGATGAAATAAATTACACAAAGTAATGCGCCTGCCTGGGTTCGAACCCACGACTTACTGCTCGTAAGTCGGCTGCCACCACTGGGCCACCGCTGCTCTTCATTGGGCCACCGCTGCTCTTCTTATTTATTATTTATTTATTTATTTATCAAACAATTTTTATACAAACTTTCATTTAAAAACTAAGCCCCACAAAACTGTTTTCACAGTTTGTCTGTAGGAACGGAACGATATTAAAAAATAAAATAAAAATAAACAATGTTAAACTAATATTACTCAATCAACAAATCTTAGAAACTACTTATTATACCCTCTCCCAGCAATGTGCAAATCACCTTCTTAATAAAAAAAAATAAAAAAAAAATAAGTATGGTTTACAGACTCCTGAGAAAGAATAGTTTAAGCGATTTTGCAAACTTACTTTTCATTTTCTGACTTCTTATATCAGCAGGCAATTGGTTGAGAAGGTTAAATTACTTTAAACTTACCGAGACAACTTCTTGGTCCCATTCCAAAAGGCGTGAAGGTGAACGACTTAATATCCTGCTTATTCTGGTCAGAGAACCTGTCAGGATTGAAGGTATCTGCATCAGCGTGATACTGGTCATCCATCTGAACTGAATTTACGAGGTTGTAGACCAAGTCACCTGGTTGGAGCTGGGAACAAGACAATAATGATTTTTTGACTACGAATCAACAAAAAGTTAATAAAATACCAACTGATCCAAGTTTAAATGTGGATCCCTGGTTGGTTCCACATTTAGACTTGGATCAGAAGAACTCCTAGTCATGGGGAAGGCTTTGCCGGGCAGTGGGATGACGTAGACTGACAGTAACGATAAAGGGCTTGATTAAAAAAGCGCTTTCTGGATACGGCTTGTATTGTAAGGACCTTGTTTTCGAAAACTGTGGGGGACTTTTTTTTTTGGGCTAATATGGCAGTTTTTCATAAGCTACATATATTGCCATTTGTGTGTATATTTTTAATTTTGTGTGCAATAAAGAATAAAAATAGAAATATTTGAACATTTTAATTTTAAGAATAAAATAAAGGAAATATTAATTTACTCATTACACGGCAAAATTACAGTTTTACCCGTAATTATTTTTGAGGTTTTAGTTTGGTTTATTTTTATACTACGTTTCCGCGTATTGTTAGGAATTACACAAAAATCTATTCACTTATCATCAGCCACAAAAACGCCACAACATTGAAATAATAAAAAGAAATCATCTTTTTACAATTCAAAAAGATTCCGCTACATTTTTTTAGTTAAACAACAGAGCGAAGCCGGTAGCTAGTCCCAGGCTAATTTAAAATCTAATGAGTTCAAGCTAATCTCAGAAACTAGTTGAATTTAGTGCAGTTTTCACGACCACTGAGAGTTGAAGCTGGCTTTAATATATTAAATCTTACTATTGTATGTAAAATTATTTCGCTACTTTCTGACACAAGATAAAGGGCGAATTTTAGCAATAAAAGTGAACACGATTAGCACATCTAAACCGCGTTCAAAGGCTGTCTGTTTTATAATTGCTATATGTAAAATATTGAAAATTCTTGCAATATTGAAAATTCTTGCAATATTGAAATGCTGATCTCGTTACACTTATTATTATAAAATTCGCTTAAAGAGTTTGAGATGACAATGTAGGTTACCAACCTATGTATGCAGCTTTCGTTTTCTTACTAAGAGAAAAGTTGCGCGACATACGCCTGATTAGACCAAAGCAAAATCTTCAATAAATAACACTAGTTTACCCGGTTTTCATACCCCAGCTGAAAGTGGTTATTTTGTTAGTCATTTGGGTAGAATTATCCAGAAAAATAATAAAAAAGTCTGCCACGTCTGGTTTAAGAAATATTTATTATCTTAACTGAAATACGTAATTTTGGAATTAATACTAACAAAAAAAAAACTAATTTTTGTCTTCTTTTTATAGCTATTGGAATTAATTTCTCTAATAATGGCCCAAAAATACTCCCCTAACATGTTTTTATCCCAAAATCCTTGACGTCGTGCTTCAAAAACCTTTATATCTTGTTAAAAACGTGCCCCTTGTTCGTCACTCACAGTTTCTAAGTTTTCAGGGAAAAACTGGGATGCGAGTGCAGAAAATGAATCTTTAATGACATGTTTACTCCCATCTTTTGAAAATTTTCCAATAAATCAATAATAATAATGAATATACTTTTTAACGTCTCTACAATGGGTCTTCTCTTTTTTGAAAATATAAACTGTCCACAAACATAACAAAAGCGATCAGAACTTTGTTTACACTTTCTACGTAACATTTTAAATCAATACGAAACAAGATAATTGTCGTTTGAAGTGAACTAATAAACTATCGTCACCACGTTAGGCAGTTAAAAAAAAACATTTGACCGCAGGAAGAAATTGTGACGTGATAAAATATTTCGTAGGTAAGTCGTAGGTTCGAACCCAGGCAGGCGCATTACTTTGTGTAATTTATTTCATCACCGCTGCTCTCAAAACGGTGAAGGAAAACATCGTGAGGAAACCGGCATGTCCTAGAACTAAAAATTCGAAGACATGTGACATCTACCAACCCGCACTGGGCCCGCGTGGTGGATTACAGCCCATTCCCTCTCATAGAGAGGAGGCCTGCGTCCCAGCAGTGGGAACAATATAGGCTGATGATGATGATGATGATGAAAATATTTCTGCTATCACTTTTAGGTTTAAGGAAGGTAGATTGACATATTTATATATACATTTATTTTGAGGTATAAAAAAAGTTGAATTTTGTAAACTAGTGTAATTATTTTAATTGTTTATTTACTCAAAAACAAGGCATTGTAGTACACGCCAAATTTACAGTTTTACAAAATAAGTACCAAGTATCTATATCTACAAACGTGCGAGTGGGCATTGCTGTCCTACCTTGATTATGAGAACCCGTGTTATCGAGAAGCAGTTTGGTATAATGACGTAAATCATAGTGCAAAGTCAAAATAAAAAATCATTTTAAGGTATATAAGTGTACGTGTGTGTGTGTGTGTGTGTGTGTGTGTGTGTGATTATGCGTGTGGGAGGGGGTTGGTTGTGTGCGTGTATGTCTTTGTTTGCTTGTCCACGTTCACTATTTATGTTAAGATTTTTTCAGTTTCGTCAAGATTTATTTTGGAAGTACCTACGATTGCACAATCTTTTTGCATTTGTGATACGGTAATCCGTAAATTATTTTTGACACTCTTCGTTTATTTTGTTTATACATCAATAAAGCTAGATTATGAAAATCTCTGCTACTTACTACATAAGGAGATCCGTCTTCTCTTGGAGGTGGCATCGTGTATGTCTTTGTGCAGACTCGGTCCATCATAACAGCCACAGACCATTTTCTAGAAACCTCTGCATAGAGATTAAATTAATTTAAAATTTAATTAAAAATTTCATTTCAATTTAAATTAAATTAATTAACTCAAAGCAAGTATTACCGTAGTAGTACATATCGTTTTATACGGTTTTAAATGTGCTTTGTATTATGATGAGAAAAAGGGGTTTACGAATATTTATTAGGGACTGATAGATTTTCAGCAAATGTTATTTTGACTAGCAAATTCTACAAACAAGTGTTCAAATGTTTGAACTCATATAATTAAATAGAAAATTACCATTTAAAACGCAATCCAAATATTTCAACTCGGCAATGCATTCAAAAGACAGTTCTGCGAATTTCTCCTGCTTAGCTTTGATCTCCTGGTATAATTTTTCTTGGACGCATGGATTGAGAGCCAGTTCATGGATGCACATCGTCAGGGTTGTGGAGGTAGACTCGTAGCTCGCAAGAAATGCGAAGTACAATTGACCCGTTATTTCGTCTAGGGTTAAATCTGGGTGAAAATACAGGGTCAAGTTAAACTTGTGTTAATGTCTGTGAATGATATCGATTTTTGCAGAAAAGCAAAGACGCTAAAAAAAGGACAATTATGTTCGGGAAACCACTCAAAAGCCAACAATTTGAACAAGTTATCGAAGTAAAGAAAGAAATAATGTAATATGAAAACAAACCATGTGCAGCTTCCATTAGTAAATGAATTAAGTCAGGTCTAACTACGTTGTTCTTTTTTCTATACTCGATTGCATCGGACACTATCTTTCTGAAGAAGTCTGTGCCTTCCGATGAAAGGAGTTCGATACGTAAACACTGGAAATAATAGAAAAATATAACTTCACTTAACCAAAACATAATTTCATGCGAATGCACAAGGCAGATTTGTAATAATCAACGACTTACTGTCGGGCCTACAATATCCTCCCATACTTAAGTACTAACGCTAAAACATAAAAATATTGTAAAACCAAATGATTTTAAAAGATTAACCATGGAGTTTCTTGCCGGTACTTCTCCATTGGAATCGACCAACCTGAACCGAGCACCTTTTTGTCGACGTTTTATAAGTGCCTACGTAAGCCTATGTTAGTAAAAAAATAGACTGAAGAGTCTGCCTAACCTCATGGTAAAAGTCATCGATTAATGTATTTTTGTGATACTTACTTGCATAACCTTAGCAACAGCAGGAAACTGAATCGTCAGAAAGTAGTAAATTCGTCTCCAGAACGTAAAGGACGTAGCATTTTCGCCAATGGTGAAGAACTTGTTATTCCAGTCCTTGATGGAGTTTACCTGAAGACCGAAGCCGGTGGAGGCTATGATGTCAGTGTTATAGCGACGCATCAGGTCTAACACGTCTATGTCTTCGGAATTATGGCCTGTAAAAAAAGCTTATATGACACAAATCGAGTGTAACGTCAAGCAGTACCAAACATCGATCCTCACAAACAAGATGATTTAAATAAATCCATATTTTAATCTAACCTTTCAAATACTCCACAATTCTGTTACTGATTTCCAGCATGGAAGGCATCATGCATCTCATTTTGGACGCACTGAATGCTGGACTGAGGTGACATCGCATCTTACGCCAGTCATCACCTGTACCAGGAAAGCAACAACTTAAGGAGTTTGCAGCCTTTAAAATAACTGATTAGAAATACCCTCGACTCCCTTGTACAATCCCTTGCGTCTCTTTCTACTGATTAGATAAAATGATAAAATACTCCAGTTGGTTCCAGTTAAGTAGGTACTTAACTGGAACCAACTGGAGTATTTTATCATTTTATTTTATTTTATTTTTTACACGACATTTTTAGGGATTAAAGTAGGTACTTTAATCCCTAAAAATGTCGTGTTTCCCACGTAACGTATTCTATTTCTGGAAGGGTTAATTAATTTTGTGTAACTTGAGCATTCAAACTTTAGACCGTTTTAGATTTCATGTTTTAGAAACATGGAACCTTCAATTAAATGTAAAAATAAAATGGACGAACTCGGTTTTAATACGAGGATCTCACGCAGCTGCTGTACTCAAAATATTTCACAACTTCACGAGACATTACACCCTTATTACCAGAACAATCTACAAACGGTGAAATAAAACATCGTCAGGAAACCGACATAATCCTAGAACCAAAATTACACACGTAACATTCACCTACTATTGTACCCACGGTACTAGGCCCACGTAGTAGAATACATCTGATTCTATTATGGAGAGCCAAACAATTTTCTGATTATGCTAGAAGAAGGTGGCCCAGTGTCGACAGCCCCGAGTTACGAGCAGCAAACTGTGAGCTCGAACCCAGACAGGCGCATTACTTTGTGTGAATTATTTTAATAATGCTGCTCTCAAAATGGTGAAGGAAAACATCGTAAGGAAACCGGCATGACCTAGAACTAAAAAATCTAAGACATGTGACATCTACCAACCCGCAGTGGGCCCGCGTGGTGGATTACAGACCACTCCCTCTCATGGAGAGGAGGCCTGCGTCCCAGCAGTGGGAACATTACTGGCTGATTATGATTATGTGAGGTGCAAAAACTGACCTTCCATATTCAAAAGGCTGGATCCCAGCAAAGGTTCAATTTCCTTTGGGAACAGCTCCTTTCGGTTCACGAAATGGTCGAAGTCCTTGATGGTGATGCTCTTCATCAGTTCAGGGTCCCTCACTAAGATGACCGGCTTCATGCCTTCCATGAAACCCACGTATCTAAGAAATGGAGAAATCAGTAGCAACTACTTTACGTAAAAATCGAAGCAGACCAGAGGCCCTGGACAAAGTTTTATGTTATAAAACTAAATCGGCTTGCGTTTGGCCGCAGCTCGCCTGATGTGAAGCCAGAGGCGTATTTACCCTAGAGCCAAAAGGGCCATGGCTCAGGGTGGCAGACTGCCCTTCGCGATTCCTAGGCGCTAGGTGATTCCTATGCGCCCTAGGCGATTCTTCAATCTCCCAGAACATTTTTTTTTTAAATTAAAACATTGGCCCACACTAGGAATTTTTCCTGTATCGTGGGTGCGTTCTCAAACATTTAAACTCACATACACAAACAGCCAGACCCGAAACAACAATCTGTAGGCCATACAAATATTTGTTCCGTGCTGGGATCGAACCCGCGACACGTAGCGCTGCAGTCTAACGCTCAACCACTTGGCCAACCGTGTCGTCAAAACAATCAAAGTTGTGTATCGAATGAGTTAGTAAAATAACAATGAATTACTTTTATGCGTATAATCACAAAATCGGCGGTGGTTGGGTGCAGCAAGCTCAACGTTTTTTATTGCGAAAACGGTTGAGCGCATGAAAAGATGCTCCGAATAAAATTTTTATCAAAATGTATGCTCCACAATTTTATTTTAGATGTTTTATAACATCATTGGAGCATCTACAGACACCAAGATAATTGTGAAAAACTGTTTTTTTTTACGTTTGACATGGAACAATTAACTTACGACGCAGACATCAGATTTTATGAGACTTTTGAGACAACTTTTAGAACCCCAAAATATAAAGGTATATACGAAAATTCTGCTTATCTCTTCATTCCGAGGTTGCCCCCTTTTTATGCTAAAATGACTGGACTATTAGTTCATTATGGGAGAAGATCGGAGGGGCGCGGGGTGGCAAGAGTATAGTGCATGATGCAGTATACTATTTAAGCCTGTAGCTCCGTAGCTTACAAATGTGTGTAAATGTTGAAAAAAAATTCTAGCTTTGAAGCGGGATTCTAAAAATTTTCGAAAAGTGTATGTATTAAATTGCCATTAAGTACCTATAAGCATACATCCTGTAGAAATACGGAACGTTTTGTAAGTGATTGTCATTTGTCTAGAAGTGACACTGTCAACACCCTTCAGGTATTTTAAGTCTGCTTGTGAAATATTATAATATATGTCGTCGCAAGCGATTTCAAGACTGCAACCTTTTTCTTTTTAATTATTATTTTTTACCAAGTTGGTAGTACCAACTCGTTGATTCCATAATGTTGGTCAAACTGTTACTTGATTCTCATTGGTTGATTGGTTAGTACAGTGGATGCCGCGAGGTGGCGCGAAAATTTTGAATTCTTCCCAACAAAAGCACGCGGAAAGAGTCGATCCAGGAGACTAGACTGGGATTTTGTTCTGTTGAGATCATACGATCGAAACTGTCACGTCCACCGTACAAGCCCTAGTTCTTTAAATTGCCACTTATTGTAATTAACGAGTATTATACGAGACTGTGATTTGTTTTTAAACCTACTTTTCACTGGTTTGCCCGAGTACCCACCTTCTTCATGGAACCCGAACAAAGATACAATAACGATGACGCCCCTGTTATCGTTACGCCCACGCTCCCGCCGTCATATAGTTATTTTGATTCCCTATCAACACATAACATCAAGCCTGTAATCCTAGAAGCGTTAGGCAGAGGTGAATTTAATTGTACACCCGCATTTCTTCAGTTATGTTTAAGTTCCATATAATTCCTGATATAAAAATCCAACATTTTAGCCGACTCTTACTTATTTTTATTTTTTTTAAGTTTGTATATAAATTAACGGGTTTTAAAACCAAACAAATAAAACTTACCTTTCATTAGGGAACGCCTTATAAACCTCATCAATATCCTCAATCAGATGTTTAATAGCAAAAGTACTCCAAAATGTATTCCCGAATATTGGCACACCGGGTTTAAACTTGATCCCCCATTTTTCAAAGTGATAATGCAACTTCTTATACTCATATATCAAATAAAATAACACTATAGAAAAGGCATAAAGAACTAGCTGAGTTATCATTGTGAAAATGATGTTTTTCTAGAAATGTAGCTGTATTTATGTTAAATGTAATTGTTGTAATTAAAAATCTGACGTCAGTAAGTTATGACGCAGTAATCTTTTATTTATATTTAGTCAAATTAAAATTGTTCATTGTTGTGTTACTATTACTTTAAAACGGTTTTTTGTGCGGTCATAAATCAGATAAATAAATTTTGTTTTATTTCGCGCAAATATACATCTTACATTGCAGCTGTCAGACATAAATTTATTGTGAATGGACGGCCCATATCTTCACATAGTATAAAACAAAGTCGCTTCCCACCACTTAAATCTTATAAATTAAGGATTTTGATGTAGTTTTCGTCAATAGACAGAATGATTCAAGGGGAAGGTTTATAATTATGTATAATTTATCCCTGAAAAACCCATCAAAATTTTCACTCGAACGAACTCGCGGGTACTATAATAAAAAAAACCGGCCAAGTGCGAGTCGGACTCGCGCATCGAGGGTTCTGTACAAACCAAAATTACTGAAGAGAATAAATAAAAATATGTGATGTAACAAAAAATTTAAGGATTTCGGAATTTTTCCTTTAAATGTGCTATAAAACATGCTTCTTTTCAAATTTTAAGATTCTAAGTTGCTGGAAGTACCCTTTAGGTTTTGATTCCCTTAAATTGCGAGTAGTTGCGAGTTTGAAAATATGCGGCTTAAATTGCTGTTTCTTTTGATTGCGTTGACATAGAAGTTTGATTTTGTTACAGCTCCAAGGGACAGTAGACTTGAGTATTTGATATAAATTTCATCTTGATACCTTCACGCGTTCCTGAGAAAAAGGGTCTTGACAGACAGACAGACGGACGGACAGTAAAGTGATCCTATAAGGGTTCCGTTTTTTCCTTTCGAGGTACGGAACCTTAAAAATGTGTAATTTGAATTAAACATGATATAAGTTTTTAAGCTGACATTAACACTGACACTTAATAGTAAACATGGTAAAAATCATCCGTTTCCAGAGTTTGTAGATGTTAAATTGAATCATTGGTAAACACATGAAACAACAATACAAAATTATGTTCTTTCTTTCTACAAATTAGCTTAGTGATATTATACAGTATGTTAGGTTAAACGAGGGACATATTGAGGGAGGGTATTCAGTATTCGATTCTCGTCCCAAATATGTAAAAAACCTATAACGTATAAAGAAGAATTTTTAATGTTTTGTTTAGTGCCTAGACATTTTGGACTGTCCTAAGCCTGGTAAGTTTAAAGTATGAAGGGAAAATGGATTATACCTAAGAGTTATTGACCCGCTCACATGTTCTGCGATAGTATTAAGTCGCTAGCGCAAGGGTGTATACACGTTGCGTAACATTTGCGAAAATTTTGGTATGATTCTGTCTGTTATTTATCAGTGTTTTTTTTTGTTTATATTTTTATTAGTATCATGTTAGCATGTACTATTATGGGTTTGAATATGTCCCTCATTTAAACTAACATACTGTATAACCTCACGCATAGATATTTTTTTACTTTATTTTTTATTTGATTTTATTTTACTTTATTTTATTCGTCTGTATGCACGTGTAAGCGGGCACGCCCTCTATGTCTGGAGGATTTATTTATTCTTGAGTATATTTTTTAATATTTTATTTTATTATTGGTGTCTGCTAGCTGACATGTGACATTAATTTGATGAAATGGATTCCTTGTTTATATAAACTTGAACACTATTGTATAGAATCTGGTTCTTCTAACCTAACAGATAGATGTGTTGCTGGGGAATTTGTTCCGCCACTTCTTCTTCCCAGCCAAAACACTAGGAAGTGGTGAAGGGCGGGCGTTTTGGGGGACTGTCTCTTGTGATTTTGACGTTCAAAAAGTGCTGATTATCAACCTAGTTTGAATAAATGACTTTTGATTTTGATTAACAAAACTTAGGAGTCGCCTGCTGAGTTGCCACATTTAATTATTATTCGAATTAAATAACTGTTATTTATCGTACCTATATTTATTTAATCAATTGTTCTTAATAACATTTTATTATTTAATAATCATATTTTGAATGTATAATGAGACTTTTACCGAATCCATTGCTATAAATTATATCTTATTATTTAGTTATCATATTATTTTAAATGTATTATAATTTTAATGGAATCAAGTGATATTTGATCATGTAAAAAATGTATCCAAGAACACACCAAGCCAAAAACGCACAATATTATTAAATAGTAAATTATAAAATAATTTAAATTGAGTAACTCAAACATGTTGTTTTTTTTTGTTTTGTATAGTTTCTTGTTGGATGTGATATTAATACTGCATGACACAGGTAATGAAGGAACGTTACAAAAATTTTATATATAATATTTTGGAAAAAAAATGGCTTTATCATATTATTAGGAGTTGCCTTGTCACTCTTTATGTTCCTAGCTTCCAAAAACTTACGAAACGATAATTATACTTTCATAACACATAGTACATAACATCACGCGTCTAATCCCTGAAGGGTTTGGCCAGAAGTTTACGTATTATTTATTTCATCCCATTTTGCCAGTTGTATTGTAGTTCAATGTGATAGGGGGCGAGCCTATTGCCATCAACCGGATGCAAATGCAAACTCTGAGCTGCCACTGAGAAATTCCTAATGGAAAAATTCAAGAGTCGAACCTCGATTTTCATGCTCTGCTTTGCTCCACCAAACCAACGATGTAGTCATGGATGACATGATTTTCATTCATTCATTGAAATCTTTATAAATACAGCACACAGGTACTCCGCATAAAAAACAACACACAAACGGCCTAGCCAATTAAAAAAAAATATCACACACAAACAAACTATGACGCACGAATCAATGTTCGCACGTAAGTTGTTATCTGTTGTTTCATCTTATTACTAATTATTCAAGTAGACACTTCAATATATTTTCTTAAACAAAAACATATTTTGTTCAGGGATCCGTAGCCAAAGAAAAAATGGATTCAGATTCATTTATTTGCAAAAACATGTGTAGATAATATACATAGTATGATGCTTATTATAGGTGTCAGAAGGTCTTCTTTGGCTCAACATGTTTGACCATGGCTGGTGTACAAATTTAGTCGAAAGACAATAAGATTACAAAAAATACAAAAACAAAGAATAATAATATAAATCAATCAAAGAGTAATATAATATTAATTTAAAAAATAAAATTAAAAAATAGGCATATAGTCATGCAGTTCAAATTACATAGAATAGATTCAGTATATTTAGAGAGATTTGTCAGTTAAAAATTCATTCACATTATAATAAGCTTTTTCGGTCAGTATTTTTTTAAATGTTTTCCTAAACTGGTCTGTATTTAGTTTTTTTACACCGTTAGGAATATTGTTATAAATTATTGGCACTCTGCATACAACGCTTTTATGCAGTAGTGCTGTTTTAGATGGTTGAACACGAAGTTTACTATTATCCCGACGATTTCGTATTACAATGTCTGATATTCGAGGAAACAAATGGGGGTTATTTCTAACAAATAATACTATTTCTTAAATATATAGTGAAGGAAGTGTGAGGATTTTATGCTTTGTAAAAAGTGGCTCTCAGTACTTGGGATACCGAACATGGCACGTATGCATCGCTTTTGCATTTTAAATGCCATGTCTTTATTTGATGACTTTATTTGACGGACACCGCATAATTTCGATATAACCGGATGTCAACAAGCAATTTAAGCGCTACACTACATCGATGGAAATCAAAATGATGTATGTATTTCTAAAAACCTCTGTACAATGGTAGGTTAAAATTTCGAAAAAGATGAGGCCGAATATCTAATGCAAAAATGAAAAAAAACGATGCATATTAAGCGTGTTGTAAAATACTTGTACTCAGCTGCATCCGATTAGACAGGAAGCCGTCCCCAACCAAGTTGGGGAAAGACTAGGCAGATGACGATGACTAAGCGGTTAAGCTATTGGATCCCATTATTAAAAAAAATTGATGATTAAACAGGGTTATTTGTAAAACAACGACAACCTCCCAGAAAAAAACAACATCATAATCAACAACTTTAGTTCTATGACTTTTAAAAATTCGTCATATTTTAGTTATAAATAAAAATATTGAAATTGAACGCTCTAAATGTTACGACTATGCTCCCCTCGCTATTGTACTATCACTTTCTTTTGCTTCGCATAGACTTCGTAAAATTTAGAGCGTTCAATTTAAATATTACTATTTTTGTATGAAAATCTGATGAAAATACGATGATTTTTTAAAAGTCATAGAACAAAAGTTGTTGATTATGATGTTAGTGACATAGTCCTGAGAGGTTGTCGGTGTTTTACAAATAACCCTGTATACCTATGTAAGTGATTGCTGTTTAAGTCGATGGGTTTAAGTTATGGAATAGGTATTTATGGTTACAACAGCAGAATTACTTTCAATTCTCAGAGTTGCCCCAAAAAATGCTATGTAAATGCTATATAAACATATTTTGTCGCCGATAATTTCAAGACTATGCATGCGAAAATATTTATTCCGTCTACGGAACCCTTCAGTGCGTTGTCCGACACGCACTTGGTAGGTTATAATTAAGGAAGTTGGTACTTAGCAAAAAAAAAGAAAGAAATACAAGAGATTTATTTGGCAAATGCTAGCACACAACATTAAACAAAAACAATCTAATCATACAAAAGATAGTTATTGCGTGTCTCACGGCTGCGCCAAATAAGCCGGGTTCAGCAACACACTTTCACGGGCACTACGGCCGGAGGCGTGTTTTCCAGCGAGTTTTCTACGCTATGCCCAAGCGATCAATTTTACCAGGTTTTAACTGACGAACTGGTCACAGCCGTGGTAGTTTGCGCAGATTACCTGGGAGTCACGTGATCTGGTGTCATATTACGCTCATTGATGTCACGAGTTTTTATACCGCCCATGGGCCTCTGACTTGGCTTTACATGAAGCTAGTGATAATAGGGTATTGAAAACGAAATTCTATTTTGTCCGTCAGTTAGGTAATACAAAAAAATAGTGCGAGGAGTCCCTCCGCGCGGAAGAAGTGAAACTTCGTAATACTACACGCATGCGTTCCCGAGCCACGCATTCACTCTCATTATTTTATTGATAAATGATAAATGATGTTTATTTTGCAAATAGGTTTTTACAAACACTTTAACACGTCATTTTTTTTAAAACTAGATGAGGCCGGTGTTTCGTACCTGACTACTCTGAGAAGAAACAGCCGAAACAAACTCAGAGGTTCTCTGTTAACTTGTTGCTCTTTTAAAGTCCAGACATTGCTCAATTTACATGGCTCAATTTACATGAGGACTATGCAGATTAGTGTCTGAGATGGTCTTTTAAAGAAAGAACCACACAGATTTGAGTGGACCTGTCCAGTCGATTGAATCCATTGAGCTTCTAAATATTTTTTTGTTGTTTTCTTGTTGTATTATTTTTATTGGGTCCATATTGGCTCACCTAAAGTTCTTTACCCGAAATTGTTCTTCCTAATGATTTGTAATCCGAATGATCACTCTTCCTAAAATTTTTCATCCTAAAGTTTTCATTCATACTATTTGTAGTGCTACCAGCGATGCTCATAACACTCATGTTTCCGAAAATTGTAATTAATAATATCATTATTGTAAATATATTTCAACTCCTACTGTTTTTTATCATAACGCTTTTATCCCTAAACATAATTACCATAATAATTTCGCTCATACTCAGAAAGAAACATTTACCAATTGTAATAAATAATATATGTGGGTAGAAGATGATATTTATAGTGCCCCCACCATGAAAAAAATATTTTCGACCAATTTCGAGGTAGCGGAGCGTAGTTGGTCACAGTTCTAACCTAACCTAACCTATGGATATCTTTGCGGGTACACACCTCTTTAAATAAAATTAAAGAAGACGCTTTAATTAATAAAAAATAAATCTAAAAAAAAAGATATGACTTTGAATAATAGTTTAAAAGATGGTTATGTTGAGAAAATATAGGAAAACAAATAAAAGTTTAATAGATGATTATTGCTACTGACATTATGAAGTTGAATGCTTCGGAATTAGAACATTAGAGACAGAGTAGTTAGGAATTGCGATTGTTAGGATGAAAAATGTTAGGAAGAACATTTTCGGATTTCCAATTATCGGAGTTGAAAATTTAGGTGTACTTTGGCGCACCCATTTTTATTACATACGTTTATCGAGGTTATTCTACTCATGGAAATTAAGCGAAGGCTGGTCACACCGAAGAGTCGAATACATAACTGTTTCCACGCCATCTTGCGTACCTAGTAGAACTACGTAGTCACAAATCTTGTAATACTGCCATCTCTTAGTGAGTTTTAGAAAATATTCCCCCTCCATGGTAGCGTTAAACTTGTTGGAAGTCACATAAGAAGTTTCACTTCAAAAATATTAGACAACGTCACTACTAGGTATAAAATTTACTGAACCGTGACGTCATGTGCCTTTTCAACTTAATATATCACTAATAACTGGTAGTAACTGTAACTAGTAACTATCCCCTAAAGCTGAGAAGAGTAGAAAATGTTAAAGAAGACATTTATAAGCGCGTTGTTTATTAATGTCGAATCCCTTATTCTCTCTTCTGGAATTCAACCCAAGTTCCATCCATGGCCCTGATGTTAAAGTTATGAGGCCTCAACTTGATCGGGTCCGTAGTCTTCTCAGTTTTCACGATGCTGAAGTTCAGCATTATGAGATACAGGAGTACCTTGATCTCCAGCAGCGCGAACCTCAATCCTGCGAAACAAACCTCCTGTTTAATTATGCAGTCCTGGTACAATCCAAAAAATCCACATGCGTCCCGTTCGACAGCTCAATCATCAAAATTTTATTTTTTACCCGTACAAGGTTCGGATATAATTCTGTCATTTTCTTTTTTAATACATTATACAAAAAAAATGCATACATTTTTTTCCGGCAGCCTTTCAACGTCGTTGGAGCGCCAAAAAACCCTTGGGGCTCTATACGGTTATTGGTAGCCAAAAACATTTAATGCCTTACCGATGCAAATTCTCGGACCTCCTCCGAAAGGCGAGTAAGTGAAAGGTTTAATATTATGCTTGTTCTCTTCAGAAAACCTCTCAGGATCGAACTTGTGTGGGTCAGGGAAGTAATGTGGATCCATGTGAAGGGTGTTCACCATGTTGTAGACAATGTCCCCGGGTTTTAACTGTCAACAGGTCATGAACAATTTGACTTATGCCACAATTATTTTACCTCCACCCCTTCCTCGCTGTCAAAATCAAAATGATGTTTATGTTGTAGCAATAAGATTTTGGTTCGGTTGCTATCACTGATAAGTCAGTCCAAGTTATTGTGAAGGTTTCTATTGCATTGCAGCTATCAAAGGTGCAATAACTATGAAAGGATTGTAACATTCAAATACATCTAGGGTTGCTAACTTCTACTGAAAAAACATCATTATAATATAGTGTATAACATACTAGGTAAGGCTTTGCCCCTTCTCTTGGTGGCGGCAGCTCATATGGTCTTAAACAGACCCTATCCATAAAAACAGCTGGAGTCCACTTCCTTAGAGATTCTAAAAATTAAAAATAATAATCATTTAGACATTTAACAATAACACAGTGATTTACAATAGGAATAGAAGTCGTCAGACCTACCATTAATAACACAATCCAGATACTTAAGTTCACTGATTTTTTCAAATGTAAGTAGTTCGTCAGCCTCCTTTGACTTTTTGCATTCCTGGTACAATTTCTGTTGGACTTCGGGGTTTACGGCAAGCTCGTGGATAGTCATTACTAGAGCTGATGCTGAAGTGTCAAAGCCAGCAGCAAAGAATACGAATACTTGCGATGTTAAATCGTCTGGAGTCCATTCTGTAATAGGAAATAAGAATTTAAGAGTCTCCCAAAGACCAATGCTCTGGTGGCGAAAGATTTTTCGTGAGATAAAATATTAGAAACTTTGGTCAGCTTTTTTTATTTAAGCATAACACTCTCTATGGCACGTATACGTCTTTGAATTGTGGCGCTCACTGCCCGGTTTTCAACACTGTATTATACATAAAAATTTCAGACAGGACGCACTTGTTGAAGACTTCAGACTTAAAACATAGATGCTTACCCCCCTCACTGTGACTCAGGTATTGGAAGAAGAAGACATGCTGCGCCGACCTCAAATAAATTGGGATAACGGAAGGATGTTGATGTAAGGTATACCCGTATAATTTTTATGTATTACTAGCTGTCCCTGGCATGCGTTGCAATGCACTTTTTACCTACCCTATCTACCTACCTACCATACCCTACCCTACCCTACCTACCTACCCTACCCAACCCTACCCTACCTACCTCTCCGGCCTACCCAACCCTACCCTATCTACCTTTCTACCCTACCTACCCTACCCTACCTTTCTCACCTTTTAAACCTTCCCTGGACTACGACAAACATTTTAAAACCAAAATCAGCCAAATCGGTTTAGCCGTTCACGAGTTTTAGCGAGACTAACGAACAGCAATTGATTTTTTATATTTAGATTAGAAGATAGATTACAAGAGTGTTTTAGACGTACGTACCTCCCTTAGCTTCCATGAGCAGTTGAAGCATATCAGGTCGCTCCACGTGTTCCTTCTTCCTATATTCCATCGTAGAAGCTACGATTTTTCTGAAGAAATTGTTCGTCTTCTCGGGAAATAAACGCAAGCCTAATTTCTGTACGGCAAAAGAAAAAAACGAATATAAACACATTACACTGTAACCGTGTAAGTATTTCTTTTTTAGGAAACAGCTGCTTTAGAAAAAATATATCGGTGGAACATTTCTGTGTAGGGGTGTTTAGAATGATGGTAACCGTTTTTGCGTCGGTGTCTGCTCTTCTATCATGTATATATGTATTATATATGTGTTATGTAATGCACCAATATCTGCGTAGCCACGGGCACACTCTCAAAGTCCGATGGCACAGAATCCAACACTACCCGAAAGAGATCAGGTGGAGGATTTGGGTTTCATAACACTTAATTGGTTTGTTGATTTTATTTATTTTTACCTAGTAATATCTCATTATGGATGCAATTCATGAGACCAAGAGGGAAATGGGAAGATGTATGGATTGTGGAATTATAAGAAAGAAAAGAGAGTGAATGCTAGTTTTTTTCTATGGGTTTGCTCTTGACTCTAGTCTAGGTCAGAGGTGACAGAAACAAAGTCGACGATGGTACGAGCTTACCCAGAAGAAGCCTGTACACTCTAACTTCGAAGAGATTAGGGTTGTAAGCGTTCGGAAACACAGCCGCAGGCAGAGAGTTCCACTCCTTTGCTGTGCGCGTTATGAAAGTTTAACGGTTTACAGGCGAGAACATGCCAATTAATGTGGAACAAGGGCGAGAAGAAAGACCAAAGAAAAGATTGATCGATTGAGTGAAAAATTATATGAAGGAAAAAGGAGTAAATGATAGCATGACGAATGAAACAGGAGACTGGAAGAAAGAAACGTGTTCCGCCACCCCATAGTAACATGGACAAGGGTAGGAAGATGATGAAGGGCGAAAAGATGATTATAAAGTATGGAAACCGGTTCACTAAAGTTCACACTAATGACACGTACCTTTGAAAGATTCGGGAATATACTAGTTACAACAATCAATATTCTCTGTTTTATGTTGAAGTCGAATACTTTGGTGCCAATTTGATAGAACTCATTATCGCGATCCTGTAGAGAGTTGATCTTGAGGCCGAAGCCAGCTGATGCGATGACGTCATTGGTGTATCGACGCACCAGGTCGTCCACCTCTATGTTCTCCGATTGATGGGCTGGAAAATAAGTGGATAAGGATTATGTTGATACATTGTGATAATGATGCCATCTAGCCGATTTCGCTCACAGCGACTGCATTCGATGGCTTTCTAGGGTGGTTTTTTAACCCCCGACCAAAAAAGAGGGGTGTTATAAGTTTGACGTGTGTATCTGTGTATCTGTGTGTCTGTCTGTGGCATCGTAGCTCCTAAACGGATGAACCAATTTTGATAAAATTGGTGTCATTTGAAAGGTATTTTAATCGAGAGTGTTCTTAGCTATGTTTTGAGAAAATCTGCTCAGCCGTTTAAAGTTCATCACCTCTTTTCTAGTTGATGAAGGGATTTAAACAACTTCTACGGGTCTAGTTGATTGGAAATTTGAATTCTTGTCACTTGTAACCATGGGCATCGCCAGGGGGGTAGGCTGCACACCCCCTCCCCCCTAAAAGCTCAAGTTTTTTTTTTAATTCATATCTTTTCCTGTTTTCGTTAATAAGCGAGAAGAGGCGCAACACCAAGAAAAGTGGAAGGAATGGGAGGAGACCTAACTAAGCCTAGGAGTGGGACAGGCAAGGCTAAGAAAAAATAATTTAAGTTTAAAAAGCATGAAATAAAAATTAAATTTAAAAATTTTAAAAACCCCCGACAGACAAAACCTCCAGACACAAACACAAACCGACAGACGGTCCCCCGACGCTACGACGCTTGGATTAATTTTATTTTATCTATAGAGCACTGTATTTTTTTTTTGTTGTTCTTTATTTAGCGTAACATGTTAGCAGGGCGTCAACAAAGATTCTAGAAACGGTAAATAAATTTCGCTAGTGTAATAGGGGGGCGAGCCTATTGCAATCAACTGGGCCCGAATCCAGAGTCCGTCCGACTTACTGTTAGATTTTTGATGGATAAATCCCAATAATACTTTAACCGCTCAGGGAATCGAACCCAGACTTCATGCTCAGCAGTATGCGCTTGCAACCAATGAGGCAGTACGAGAATACAACATGATCAGTATTGGTCTTAAGTATTATTAGTAGTAAGGCAGTATTCATACATACCATGGAGGTACTCGATTATATTGTTGGCATTTTCCACCATCAGCGGAAGCATTAACTTCATTTTGGAAGCAGTGAATGCTGGACTCAAGGTAGTCCTCATGTCCCGCCATTTTTCTCCTTAAAATAAACACAATTATAATATCAATAATTACCATTATGTTAAAAATAAACACAAATAAATTATAAATAAACACAATAATTTTATAAATAAATATAAATAAAATCGTGGCTTACGACTAAGTTTGCCGTGGTTGATCCGTGCACAAAACCATGCACGGATTTGTAAGGAAAGTCTTTAAATTAAAGTTATTATGGACAACGCAGTAGCACATAAATATAAAAGATGTCAATACTTTAATTTAATAATAACTTTCATTTAATCAAGTTTTGATATTTTGTTTTTGTTTTGTTAAATTTATAATCAGCAAGTTATTATCAAACAGACAGTTTTTTACGAAATCATCCACAAAAATTCACAAATAAATCACCTTTAAATACTTCGCCAAAAAAGAAACACGATAACATGTCTTTAAAAAGCAAGTTTTACCTAATTATAACGAGTACTAAAGAAAATGTTTTAAACGCCTGTATTGAATAAATTAGGAATAAGTACCATGTTCAGAACCTAATGATGGGTTCCTGGAGAAAACGAGGAATCTCTTAAAATTTTATAGGCACACTTGAAGCGATACTAGACAAGGATTTGTCTGAGATACCACATCTAAAAACCGGCCAAGTATGAGTCGTACTCACACGCACACAGGGTGCCGTAGCACTAAACAATATCATAACAACATTTTTAAATGGCTTATGTTTAACATAACACCAGATAAAGTAAATATAACCTTAAAAAACATTTTTATACTGCCTAAAATAGTAAATGATCACCAGAATTAAAAACCTGAAAATCACAGCTCCGAACTAAGGCGTAGTCGACGGAGCCCCGCTACGCGGGGCTCCTATTTCTCTCTGCAGGGTTTAAAGTAACCTAACACGAAGGGGATGTCGGGGTCCCTCATCGTCATCCCCTTCGAACCTAACCTGTCCGAGTCGGGGTGCCCAATATCCCGAGCTCGCTTTGCTCGCACTTGCTTCCTAAGTTCTTCTTGCCACAAAATTTGGTGATCATTTACTATATTTGGTGATCATTTACTATATTTGGTCTTTGAATACAATTTTTTTGGTGTTTAGTATTTTTTTTTGGGTAACGTAGCTTAGGATCTCAAAGTATTTTTTGGTGCTCATTATATTTAATCCCTTTTTAAATTTACACTCAACAGCGAAATTAAATTTGTTTTTCATAGTATGTTATTGAAAAACAAAGTTACCTACTATTGCAGTTTGATGAAAAAGTCCCATATCTCAAAAACTAAACATCAAATCTTATTCAAACCAATTCTGGTTGAAAGTTTTTTTACGTTCTACAATCCTAAATTTTTCCAGAATTCTCCTAGACATACTTTAGAATTTAAAGGGGCCTCCCCCTTTAAATTCTAAAGTATGTCACAAGTTTTACCACTTTCGAAATGTCTATCTTTTAAACGATTCGAAACGATAGAAACCTCAATGTCATTTTATGGACCTATCTATAATCACCCCATACATATGGGATTGATGTTTTTTTTTGTTTCTGTTTTATTATTTTCGTATACTCCTTGTAAAGCGAGCCACCAAGTTTCAACTCTGTAGTCTTAATAGTTTCAGAATAAAGTGCCTGTGTCATACGAACGCACCGACATACGGACAGGCATGACGAATCTATAGGGATTCCGTTTATTGCCATACAAAATAATTAACTGATTTATTGAACACGGTGTTTTGCGCTTATATTCGCTGAAAGTATAAAAACAGAAGTACAGAAAACATATGTTACGTAATATCTGTTGACATTAACTGGGCACAAAACCTAGAAAAACTTTGCAACTAGGAAACCAGGAACCCACGAAAATAAACAGCTTAGTCACACTCCGTCCCCTCACATTATCAATCAACTCGTCACTCGGCATGATATAACAATCTGACATTGGCCTAATTTGTGACCTGGTGTAATAACGAAATTGGATCCACAATAACAGGATCATTCAGACAGCGCATGCGCACCTAAATTGGTCATAGGTACGTGAGATATTTTCGTAGTCTGTGATGTACATTGGGAGATTTACTGAGCGCTTGACTCTGAGCTAGTCTCTAAAGTGCGGTTTCCATCTATACTTTACTTACGAGTATCTATACATTAAAAGGTCTAAATAGATTCTTAACAAAGACGAAAGGCACGTTCTCCTCATCATCATTCCGATCATTTATAGATTCGTTATGTCTGTCTGTCTGCCCGTCCGTACGTCACAGCCACTTTATTCCGAAACTATAAGGACTACACAGCTGAAACTTGGTAGGAAGATGTATAGAACCGCTTTACGAATTTTGTACAAAATATATATTATTATATATATATATATATAGATTAAGGATATCCCCTCCCCACGCGGAACTGAAACTAAAAAAAACACCAAACCTATACGTGCGGGGTGTCTATAAATAGGTCTTTAAAAATGACATTGAGGTTCCTAAAACCATTTTTTTTCAAAGTCAGTCGATTGAAAGATAGACACTTCCAAAGTGGTAAAACGTGTGTTTAATTTCTAACGTAAGAAGAGAAAAATTCTGAAAAAATATTGGGATGTAGAACGTAAAAAAAACTTTCAAGAAAAATTGATTTGAATAAGTTTAAATATTTAGTTTTTGAGATATGGGACTTTTTCACCAAACTGCAGCACTAACTTTGTTTTTCTTTAACTTACTATGAAAAACAAATTTAGTTTTGCCGTTGAGTGGAAGTTTACTAATGAATGACCGTTCAAAATATTGTTTGGGGCTATGGAACGCTGTATGCGAGTAAGACTCGCACTTGGCCCGTTTCTTGATTCTGTACCATACCTAGAAGTATCAGTAACTGAGATACTAGAGGTCAGAGTTACAACTTTTTTACTTTTTTTTTAATACTAGTTTTTAAGGTAAAAACTTTACCTTAAATACCTTCATCACCCGTTTTCTATCGAATGCATCCATAAGCACAGTGTTTTGAGTGCGTTACATTGAGTTTTACCGTAAAACGTGATATTTAACCCTAAAAAAAAGTCGTTTTCCAGCAATTTATTTTTGATGTACAGAATACTTGGTTGACGGCTTCTTGAATGGTCTTTTACACCTTGTATAAGGAATAGCACATAGGATCCTTTTTTCCCACAAATACACATCAAAATTTTCACACGAACGAGGTCGCGGGCAGCAGCTAGTAGTATTATACATGCGGCAGTTTGGATGGATGTTTGTTACTCTATCACGTCAGAACGGCTGAACGGATCAAAATGAAATTTGAGACAAAGATAGATTATAGTCTGGAATAGCACATAGCCTTTTTCATCACACAAGTAGTCAAAAAGGTTTTTTTTTTTTGGTCTTTTTCTACCTTTTGTAGTAAGCAACGACTTATTGTCGGGCCTACGCTGTCCTCCCATACTTAAGTATTAACGCTGTAACTTGAAATATTGTAAAACCAAATGATTTTAAAAGAGTAACCTTGGAGTTTCTTGCCGGTGCTTCTCCATAGGAAACGACCAACCCGAACCGTGCACCTTTTGTCGACGTTTTATAAGTGCCCATGTAGGCCTATGTAAAATAAAATATTTTGATTTTGAAAAGCAACACAAACAAACCACAAAAAAGAAACAAAGTTTAAGCTCATACCTTTCATCAATACCAGGCTGGTAGTGAACAGAGAGTCGGTTTCTTCGGTGAAGAACTGTCTGTGATCAGTAAAGTGATCGAAGTCTTTGACGGTGATGGTCTTGATCAGATCTGGGTCCCGGATTATCAGTATAGGCAACGTGAACTCCGAAAAACCCACATATCTGGAAATGTAAATAGCCACCTTATAATTATAAATGCGAAAGTAACTGTTCTATGTCTATCTTTCAATCTGTCTATCTTCTATATGGTATCTTTCTGCGTAACGGCTGTACGGATATTGATGTGATTTGGCAGAAAGAGAGGCCATGTCCTGGGTTGGAGCATAAGACACGTTCCATCCCAGTAGTACGTTCTCATGGAATAATTTTCGACCTCCAGGCGAGCATAGCCACGGGTAAATGTTAGTTTTGTTTGTTTATCTTTTTAAATACACGTTGCCTCACCCTAGGAATTCCCCCAGTATCGTGGGTTACAAACATTTGAACTCACACACTCAAACACCCAAACCCGGAACATTTGTCCCTTGCAGGGAACCAAACCCGCCGTAAACAATGTAAATATCTATGGATAAACCTCCGTTTATCCGTTCCGTTCCGTTCATGGATAAACGGAGGTTTATCCATAGATATTTACATTGCCGGGTTTTATTATTAAAATAAGAAAGACACGGTTTTCAAGCAATCAAAATAGGTTCATCTAAATAAGATTTATGTTGCCTGAAGAAGAATGTGTCGCACAATTGGTTAGAACCAATGCTGATGTTATTAGTGATGGCTCTATAGCTACCACTACCACCACCACCATACCATATCATCTGCAGGTGATTAGATAACGATCAGAATATTGTATGAACAATGGGACATTAAAAGGGATGAAAGTTTGAGTGATAGTCCGATATCTTTGCCGATGTGAACCCCCATTGGGCCCACATTTCATTTATTTACTTTTTATCTTACTTTCTACTAAAATAATAAATTCGAAAGTTTGTGAGGATGGATGGATGGATTGATGGGTGGATGGAAGTTTATTACTCTTTCAAACAAAAACTTCTGAATGGATCTTAATGAAATTTGGCACAAGGATAGATAATAGTCTGGAATCGCATAATATAGGAAACCTTTTTTTGCCTATAGTACGATACCGTGGGACAATTACCGAACGAAACGCGAGCAAAGCCGTGGGTTAAGCCCACGGCTTATAAACAATAATTTAAGAAACAACAAAAAAAAACTCACTTGTCATCCGGAAACGCATCATGAACCTCTTGAAGTTCATCCAAAAAATGCTTTTTCTGGAACGTGGAGTGATACATATTACCGAAAAACGGTACCCCAGGAATGTACCTAACACCGCGCTCATTGTAAAAGTTATGTATTTTCTTGTAAGTATAGATGAAGTACCCCACGAGGGTAGTTAGGAAAAAGATTAATATTTCGAGGATCATGTTGATATGCGACGCGCGACGGGAGTCAACTGTGAATTTACACTGCGCACGGGCATGGCTGGCATACAAATTTAAGTGATGAGGATATATATAGAGGGCCAGATAGCGTGTTAAAGTCATAGACCGATAATTCATACGCAACATCATGCCTGCAATCTCCGAGGGATACAGCAAAGATGTCCCTAATTGTACACCCACATTTTGCCAGTTATATTTATGTCCCATGAAATAGGGGGCGAGCCTATTCCCTTTAATTTTCCCGAACCAGGAATCTAACCCAGGACCTCACATTAGCAGTAGTTATTGCAACCGCTAGACCAATGAGGCCTCTAGATGTAAAATACTGGTACATATTCAGTTAAACTGGAACCCGTCTCCAAGAAGGTTTGGAAAAGGTACAAGTTACTGTATAATACGGTACCGCTTGGCAAGACTGGTTGTCAGACTTTCAAGTTTCTTTCAAAAATTTATTAATGACAGCCGGAACCAACGGCTCACCATGCTTTCTGAAGCATCGAAGGTTCTCGGTGTATTAATCACCCAAAATAATGAGTTTATTTATTTATTTTACTATTTATGTACACACAGTAGAGAACAGAGGAAAAAAAAATATAAAACATTTGAGTACAAAGGTAAGTGTAAGGTAAGTAAGTATAAGGTAGGTGAATAGACTCGGTTGGATATATGAGAATAAAAGAAGTGGACTGTATAATAATAGGTATAATACCATAAGTAACATATATCAACGTGTGAAGATCGTACAAAGAAATGCCCGGAGGGGGCCGTGTCTGTGAGCTGAGTGCTGGCGCGGCGAGGCGCGCGGCGGCGCTAGGGCAGCTCGGATTCGGTACCCGCACCCCGCGCACTCCCCGCTGTCGTCATCGCGTATGTGAGGCGCCGACATATTCCCCGGGTTGAAGAGGTCTTCAAACTTCTACTGGAAGGGGGCAGATGCAGTTGAAGGCACGGCGAATGGTGCCCCGCTTCGTCTTCATCTCGGCCACTCTCGTGACCCCGTCTACGCCGGGATAGGTCTTCGTGACCCGACCCAGGGACCAGAGCAGAGGTGGCGATGTCCTATCCTTGATAAGGACTAATGACCCCGGCTTCACTTCACCTCTGGAATGAAACCACTTTGATTTAACCTGCAGCAGAGAGGTGTACTCGTTATGGAAGCGTCCCCAGAAATGTTGTCTGATGAGCTGGATCCTCTTCCAACGATCCAGCCGCGTGATGTTGGCTTCAGTCAACTGAGGATGTGGTACCGATAAGAATGGCCGTCCAATTAGGAAGTGAAAGGGAGTGAGTGCCGAAAAATCGTTAGGGTCAGAAGAAAGAGGAGTGAGAGGGCGTGAATTTAACACCGCCTCTATGTGAGTGAGACAGGTAGCCATCTCCTCGAAAGTGAAGTGAGTAAGATGCAGTAAACGTTTTAAATGATGCTTACAGGATTTTACAGCAGCTTCAGCCAATGAATTAAAATGAGGGCTATAAGCAGGCGTGAAAATGAATTCAATGCCTTCCCGCGCTATTTCAGATGCAACATTTGATGACTGCAAGAACCTACACATCTCATTTGACGCGCCTACGAAGTTAGTGCCGTTATCGGACGTGATGCTTCGAGGCTTGCCACGACGCGCCACGAAACGATTTAGAGCAGCCAAGTAAGCCTCAGTAGTGAGGTCGGTGACGAGCTCCAAATGTATGGCTTTTACTGCCGAGCAAACAATGATGCACATATAGGATTTTGTAAGTTTGCATCCTCGGCCCTTACGATTGGCCACCAATACTGGCCCAGCATAGTCAACGTAACAATTCAAAAAAGGAAACTCAAGATTTGTTCTTGAATTAGGTAGTTGACCCATTATAGGCTGCACGTTCTGAGCCTTATGTCTGAAACATTTAAGACATTTATTTACGACAAACCTAGACAAGTTTCTACCACCCAGAGGCCAATATGTTTGTCGTATATGTGACAATAACAACTGTGGACCAGCATGTAAAAGCTTTAAATGTTGCATTTGAAATATAAGTTTAGTAAGTACGTGCTTACTGCATAAAACAATAGGATGTTTCATATTGAAATCGTAGGGGGAGTTATCGAGCCTCCCGCCCACGCGAATAAGGTTATGATTGTCAATGAACGGTGTCAGAGGAAGCAATCTACTTTTGCGTGGTAATTTTGTCCAGACTTTAACAAATTATACTCTTCAGGAAACATTTTAAGCTGACAATGGTGTATAATTAAATTTAATGAATTTTCAAGTTCTGTTGTTGAAAAATTACCTTGCAATTTATTTTTATTTTTTACATTGTAAATAAAACGTTGTACATATGTAACTATATTTTGTATTTTTGTTAGGCTAGAATACTTTACTAGTAAATCATGAATGATTGATGAATGAATGGTAATGTCTGAATGATTACTACTGAATGAATGATTGTTGCTATTACCACTAATGATATGAGTCACTACTTCCGGCAGACTATCTTTCCCAGTGTTTGGCGAGCTGGGCCACTCATTTTCACTACGCTGTAAAAATGAAGGTCCAGACCACCATACAGGTTCGTTTATAAGAACATCGGCCCTCAGACCACGGGAAACAAGATCCGCCGGGTTGTCCTTCGACGGTACGTAGCTCCAGGTATGACCACATGTACTTTCCTGTATCTCGTTGACTCTGTGTCTGACAAAAGGTTTTAATTGGTTTGAAGCAGTAGAGAGCCAACCCAGGACTATGGTTGAATCACACCAGAATCTACATTTATGAATGGGCATAGTAAGTGATTCCTGAACCTTAGTACACAGCCTTGCACCTAACAAAGCTCCACAAAGTTCAAGCCTCGGTATCGTCGTTGGTTTGATGGGCGCTACACGATTTCTAGAGACTAGAAGTTGGACGCCTATGGATCCACTGCCATTAATAGACCGAATGTACACACATGCGCCATACGCTTTCTCGGAAGCGTCGGTAAAGACGTGTACTTCATGCTTAATAGAGTCTTCAAGCAGAACCCAACGAGGAATTTTTAAGTTATTTAAAGCTGTTATTGTGCCTTCAAATGTAGACCAAAGGTTTTTGATTAAAATAAAAAATCATACTGCTGACAGAAAGGATATGACGTTTGGTGACTTTAGTAGTTGAGGTGATATTTATTCAATAAAGTAAGTAAATCTGAGTCACAAACTCAGTTAAGAGCTAAAGTTCTAGATTAAGATGAGTCTGAATATTGCTCAGAAAAATTTAAAGTATTATGTAACTCGTTATTATGTGTATATTTGTTTTTTTTTTTTTATGAAATATTGGATCGCGTTTAAATCGCCGTTCAAGGGAAAGAAAACGGTTTCTAGCATTGGTTAAAGAATGACCTAATGTACTAGGATCCCCTTTTAAAGGCATAGTGACGACGAATCCCCCACTGTCATTACGAACAGTGGTTTGAGCAAAAGATTGCTCACACATTCTCTCTTCAAGAGTGAGTGAATGTTTTGAAGCGACTTTGTCAAGCTCCCAAAAATAAGTAAGGTCGGGAGTGACATTGGAATGATGGCAAAAATGATTAGAGGAAAAACATGATTGGTGCGAAATACTACCTGAAACTAACCATCCTAATTTGGTCTCGCATAATTTAGGTAGGTTTTTCCCTAAGTCTATTGTTTTGCTACCTAAGACATTCCAGAAAACTTCGGCCCCTACCAGGATATCTACGACCGACGGAACGTTAAAGTTCGGGTCTGCTAGTTTAAGACCTGAAGGAATAGGGACGTGATTAATGTATACGAATGAAGACGGTAGAACCTTTGTGATTTCAGGCAAAATGAGACACTCGATATCTACAGTAAAGGCACAGCATAAAGACTCTATTGTGAGATGACAAGACTGTGTACTGGTGGATATGTGATTATTAATACCCGTTACCTTGGTGCTCGTACCGCGTCGTAACAAACCCAACTTCTCTGACAAGCTCTGCGTAACAAAGTTCGCCGTACTGCCGTTGTCCAACAGTAGGCGCGCAGTGTACTTCTTACCCGTCACGCCAATCACGTTCACCAAAGCTGTGGACAGTAAAACATGCGCAGAAGTAGCAAGCTGCATGGAACTGGCTGAAAGCACAACATTTGAAGAAGGCGAAGCAAAAGGTGGTGCAGAAGGCAAAGGATTGGAAGCAAGTTTGGGCTCGTTGCTTTCTAAATGTAAAAGCGTGTTGTGTTTTTTAGTGCAATATTTGCAATGTGAAAATCTACATTTGTTTACATTATGTCCAAAGCGTAAGCAATTGATACAAACTTTAAAATCAATTGCCTTTTGTAAACGATGTTCTATAGACAATTTTCTAAACGATTCACATTTAAATAACGTATGAGCTTGGGAGCAAAGTGGACATTTACTATTTTTATTCGTATTATTTTGTGATTTATTATTTGTTTGGTTAGGCTTCGTCTCAGTGTTGTTGGAATTGTGGCTATTGTTTAAGGCGACAATAGTATTCCTTTCAGAAGTGCCATGATTGGACTCCACTGATTCTAACCAGTCCGCTTTCCTGCTTAAAAAGGAACAAAATTGTGCTAAAGTAGCATCTTCTTTAAAAGTATTGTTTCTGTGCTCTTCCCAGTCACGTGCTGTTGTTAGATCTAACTTTTTCACCATAAAATAAATAATAATATCGTCCCAATACTGAGTGGGCCTTTTTAATGTACTAAGTGCCCTAACATTCTTATTAATAATGTTGACAAGGTTTCTGATGGAAACACTTGACTCTTTCGTAATGGGTTCGACATCAAATAACGCTTGAAAGTGGTTATTCACTAATATACGGTTGTTATTGTAACGTTCACATAATAGGTCCCACGCAAGATTATAATGGTCAGCTTTAAAATCTATATTTTTAATAATTAAAGCTGCGTTTCCCTGGAGTGAAGCTCGCAGGTAGTGGAACTTGGTGATGTCACTTATGCTAGTGTTGTCGTGAACCAATGACCCAAAGGTATCCCTAAACTCAAGCCAGCATTGGTAGCTCCCATCGAAATGAGGTAAATCTATTTTAGGCAAACGAACAAAAGAATTCCTAAATGAAACATGTGCACCTGAGTCAGCATCTTTGAAGCCCGCCTCCGACGCAGCACCGTTGGCCGAGACACCGAGCAGGCTGCGCGTGAGTGCCACGAGGTTGAAAAACAAGCGGTCAAAGTCCTCACGCTCAGCCAACGCAGACTCGTCGTCATCGGAAAGCACTTCGATCTGTGTCTGAAAGGCGTCAAATTCGGTGTGTAAGCTTTCGAATTTATTAAAACGCTCCTCTAAATCTAAACGTTGCAACTCAGATACCGCGGAACCACTTTTTACTAAATTTAAATAGTTGCTGTAAATAGTAAGCTTCGATTTAATAGAACTACGTTTCTTAATCAATGTTTTTAAGTTATCTGCCATTGTAAAGTAAAATAACAGCTGTACGCACTAATGCTAATGATCTTAATACATAAAAAACTGCAAAACAGCTGTGCGTAAGTGAAAGGGATCGAGAAATCACTGTCAAGGTCAATCGCTCAACACGTGATTACGTCGTGCAAAGTAGCTAATTAGCCAAGCGTTTGAATGGAAAAATACTCGTGTTGTATAAACAGTGCTATATTATTTAATGTAAAATCACTTGTAAGACTTTATGAACACAAAAGGATAAGAAGATGAAACAAGATATTTCGGCATGAAAAGAAAGCAGAAAAATTACTAATTGGAACGGACTCACTCAAATCCAGTATTTACTCCCTTAGTATGACATCAGCTCCCACGATGACGATGTAGGCTTTCTTCGGGAACGACTCCTTTGTTGCAATCTTCGTGGTCGTGGCGTGGCGCACGCGGTCAAAGTCCGCACGGATGAACACGACGACCGATGATGTTGACGGCGTTAAATACGGCAAACCGGTGATGATTTTGACGGCTCGTAGGACCAATGAATAATGATCTTAGTCGATAAAATATATAAAAGCCTGAATTTATGACCGTGCAAAGAAATGCCCGGAGGGGGCCGCGTTTGAGAGCTGAGTGCTGGCGCGGCGAGGCGCGCGGCGGCGCTAGGGCAGCTCGGATTCGGTACCCGCACCCCGCGCACTCCCCGCTGTCGTCATCGCGTATGTGAGGCGCCGACACAGTAGGAGTTGTAATTAATGGAACAATTCCACATCATCTGCTTAGCCTTTTCCTAACTAACAGTCAGTTTCCAGTTTAACTGGATGCCTAAAATTGTTTGAATATTGTATTTTTGACTGCATCTAGTAAGTAAACAGTAAGTCAGCATTTATTTAGTAAATTGAAGCGCCAATGAGTTAAATTGATAAAGTAGACGATTTCAAGGGGGCGAGCTCGTGACAAACAATTTCCCACTTTGTACTCAATCGACAGTTGATTTTCCGAATTGAAATTGATAAAAGCATTGTTTTATACCTACAAAATTATAGTGAACATTGCATTGAAACGTAATGGTATTAATAGTCTGTCGTAAACATGTTTTATTGATAACAAATGCATACATGTCATGCAGGATTGGAAATGTTATTATTAACATTCTCGATAAGTGATGAATCATCTTAAAAAAATGGGAAATCGTAATTCTGCTAAATGCTGTATTAATAGCCCTAAAAAATCAGTACAAGATGAAAGAAATTAAAAAAAAAACATTACATTTTAAACTTACTAACTTCATTGACACTTGATTGAAATGACCTTGTAACTTGGAAAAATAATAGCATATCGGAAAAATATTTGTTAAGAGCGGTAATCGAATCCGCTACACGCAGCGCAGTGCAGCAGTCAATCGCTCAGTCACTGCGCAAACAGTGTGGACACTCTAGGACTTACTATGCATGTGTAGTGTGTACTATACAATAGAAATATTATAATACCTGTCTATGTATGTACAAACACGCCCTGATCTCCAATCAGTAGGCACCTCCTTAGGGGTGCGGACTGGGTAAAGAGAGCTACATTCTATTTTGTCCGTCAGACAGGTAATACAAAAACATTAGACACGTATTTTTTGTTTTATCAAAATATCAAAAAATTACTTAGTTAAAACTCATTAAAGTTGGAGAGTGGGGGCTTACAACGTCACAAAACTAAAACTAGGTATAAACTAGGTATAAAACTTACCTACATGTGACGTCATGCGCCATTTCAACTCAATATATCTCCGTAATTTTATGACCACGTGAAAAAAGAAAAAATACGTGTCCAAAACTTTTCAATAAACTAACCGACGGACAAAGAAAAAAAAATTGGATTATCCCCTATTAGTTAATTAGTGTCAGTACTAATTAAAACCGCGACGGACATTATAAATAATGGCAATCGAGTCTGATGTCGCATCTGGAGCTTGTATATGTTAATTGTTTTATTAATCCATACTAATAATTAAAGTATAATAATGACGGCACGGTTGGAGCAGTGGTTGAGCGATCGACTGCTGCGCTGCATGTCGCGGGTTCGATCCCCGCACGGAACAAATATTTGTATGACCTACAGATAGTTATTCCGGGTCTGGCTGTTTGTGTATGTGAGTTTAAGTGTTTGTAAACGCACCCACAATACAGGAGAAATTCCTAGTGTGGGGCAACGTTGTCTGTCTGTCTGTCCATCTGTCGGTTAGATAGACAGACTATCTGTATGTCGGCCTGTTTGTCTATTATTGTCACCTTTTTAGGTCTTAACAGCTGTACGGATTTCAATGAAAGCCAATGGTACCATGATCCATGTAGAAATACGATGATTTTTAGGGTTCCGTACCCAAAGGGTCAAACGGGACCCTATTACTGAGACTTCGCTGTCCGTCCGTCCGTCCGTCCGTCTGTCACCAGGCTGTATCTCATGAACCGTGATAGGTAGCCAGTTGAAATTTCTACAGATTATGTATTTCTATTGATGCTGTAACAACAAATACTAAAAACAGAATAAAATAAATATTTAAGGGGGCTCCCATACAAAAAAGTGATTTTTTTGCTCGTTTTTATAAAATAATGGTTAGGAACCCTTCGTGCGCGAGTCCGACTCGCACTTGGCCGGTTTTTATATCGTGCCTACGGACTACGGTTTAATTTCTTAATTAAACGCAGGTGTAGCGATGGGAAAAAGTTACTAAATTATAACAATCTAAAACGGTCGCACAGTTGCAATTTCCAATTAAATTATCCTACGTAGTTCAAATATTGTCATCACCACACTAAGCTTCATATTAAAGGAGATTGCCCAACTTTGGTTCAAACGCTGCCCAGGAATGAGAGTACCCGCGCTGGGTACCTGGCACTAATATATGTCTTTATACAAAATATTTTTGAAATCTATCCTGGGGTTCCTATTTTATTTAACTATTTATTTTGATGATATTATTTTGAATAATAATAAGAATCCTGAGTGCAGCGTGGGAATCAAGGTCGCCCAAGACGAAGGCACCTTTATCCCCGAGGTGAATACTCTACTTTTCACACCATCTACGAGATAATAAAAGCAGTAGTACTAGAATCAAGTATTCCGGAGTCAAATCACTATCGTCACTCAACATTTTTGTGAGAATCTATATATATAAAAGAAAGTCGTGTTAGTTACTTCACTTATAACTCAAGAACGGCTGAACCGATTTAGCTGAAAATTGGCAGGGAGGTAGTTTAGAGCCAGGAGAAGGACATAGGATACTTTTTATCCGAAAAAAAAAAAAAAACCAGTTTGATATAAGGTCTCTTGGCAAGCGCGTCTGGGGCGGCGTGTTCGGGATTGAGGATTTAATAGAGTAGGATAGGTAGGGTAGGTAGGGTAGGTAGGGTAGGTAGGGTAGGTAGGGTAGGTAGGGTAGGTAGGGTAGGTAGGGTAGGTAGGGTAGGTAGGGTAGGTAGGGTAGGTAGGGTAGGTAGGGTAGGTAGGGTAGGTAGGGTAGGTAGGGTAGGTAGGGTAGGGTAGGTAGGTAGGTAGGTAGGGTAGGTAGGGTAGGTAGGGTAGGTAGGGTAGGTAGGGTAGGTAGGGTAGGGTAGGTAGGGTAGGTAGGGTAGGTAGGGTAGGTAGGGTAGGTAGGGTAGGTAGGGTAGGTAGGGTAGGTAGGGTAGGTAGGGTAGGTAGGTAGGGTAGGTAGGGTAGGTAGGGTAGGTAGGGTAGGGTAGGTAGGGTAGGTAGGGTAGGTAGGGTAGGTAGGGTAGGTAGGGTAGGTAGGGTAGGTAGGGTAGGTAGGGTAGGTAGGGTAGGTAGGGTAGGTAGGGTAGGTAGGGTAGGTAGGGTAGGTAGGGTAGGTAGGGTAGGTAGGGTAGGTAGGGTAGGTAGGGTAGGTAGGGTAGGTAGGGTAGGTAGGGTAGGTAGGGTAGGTAGGGTAGGTAGGGTAGGTAGGGTAGGTAGGGTAGGTAGGGTAGGTAGGGTAGGTAAAGTAGGATAGGTAAGTAGGGTAGGTAGGTAAAATAGGGTCGGTAGGTAGGAAAAAGTGCATTGCAACGCATGCCGGGTACAGCTAGTTTGTAATATTTTAAGTAATTTGTTGTATAACAATGAACAAAGCAAAACAATTTCCAGTATTCGCGCCTCTTTTTAATTTGTGTTCTATTTTCTTTTAACTATATTTTATCTCGTGGTGGCCAGTTCGATTTTTGGACAATTTATTTTTTTGTGCAGATAATAATGGTGAATGCGTGAAGATTCATGCGATGCGTATGCGATTTATGTTCCAAATTCAAATCACATTATTGACCAGCGGGTCATAATGAAATTCAGTACAATATTATTGTCCTGCTAGACCTCAGGTCGTTAATGACTTACTTTAGGTTAGGTTTGCATGACATATAATTTGACATTATCGAGCAGCCCCCCTAGCATGACCGTTCTATCTCTATTCTACCAAGAAACGACAAGAAATGTTTTCTATACAACTTGACATTTCTTCTGCCCGAGCATGGCGCGCACCGTCGACTCGCCTTTCTACGAAGACAGACAGAAATTCTTTCCATAGCAACGGGGACTTATCACGTGATGTTTATATTCCCTGAATATTATTACGTTTAGTTAACAAAAAAAAAGTTGCCAATTGCACGAGTTTTTCATTTTTCGTGGGCGGGATGGTGTTGCTGCATCCTGTATCCAGGCCTGGATCTTTTTCGCGAAATCAAACCTAAATATTTTACATAACATTTCAACCTTTTGAACGTAACTCAACGCAACCACGAAACGTATTTCTCGTATTTAGTTTTTAATAAGACTAGTTTGACATTTGTCAGAAGTAACGTTTCTACCCCCAAATGTCAAAAGAAGAGAAAAATATGGTCGTCATGCTCGACGTTGTAGACTTGTGTCGACTGAAGAAAAGAAACATTTCTTTTCTACATTCTTAATATCGCCATGCTTGGGACGATAGAAATATCTGTCAAATTGTCGATTCTTCCGTAGACATAGCCCGTTTCTACGGCGGTCATGCTAGGCCGGCAGGTGGTGTGAAATAGTATATTGTGTATTAAGGGCGGTAAGTAAGGAATTACGATCGAGGCTCTAGTAGAAGCCCGAAGTCGAAGACTGAGGGCTTTCTGAGTCGAGGTTCGTAATTCCCGTACCGCCCGTGAAACATACAATGTTTTTCATCACACTTGCGAGTTAATAATTATGAATATACACAAGTCAGCACACATATTATTACGAAATACGTGAACTGATTTGCGGATGGCGGGCTGTTTGCCCACACCACAGATTATACAAATGTTTTGTTCATAAACTATAAAGGCAAAATACTTACCTAGGTGTATATACAGCCATGACGGAGTGTAAAAAAATAAAAATTTCGACGTTTGGATACAAAAAACTATCGATTATTTAGATTTTAGAACATTAGTTGAGTAGTTAAATAACATGTAGCGAGATTGAATGAAATTCCTGTTTAGATAACATTTTAAGACAATTTTTCAATTGCGTGTAAACTCCTTGCTTGATGAACTTGCATGACCTGTGTGCTGTCAAGCGGTACTGTAAATTAAAAAAAAATTACTTACCGCCCTAGGGTTTTATATGGGGCATTACAGCCAAGTTCACCTGTATGTTATGACACTGTTTCGTGCAAGTGTGATGAAAATTAAAAAAAAAAAATACTTACCGCCCTAGGGTTTTATATGGGGCATTACAGCCAAGTTAACCTGTATGTTATGACACTGTTTACGTGCAAGTGTGATGAAAAAAATATTACTGTTCGTTCTTGCTATACTGGCCGAAAAACGATTGGTTGTTGCGCACATGTTATGTGTCTAGTGTGGTTCTTAGGTTGGGCCAGGCACCAAGATACTATCAGACGACCTGCCCTCTTTTTAGACAGTTTCAATAAGAGACATCGATGATAACGATGACGATTAAAAATAATTTTTAACCGACTTCAAAAAGAAGGAGGTTCTATGTTCGACTCTATGTATTTTTTATGTATATTCACCGATTTCTCCACCAATTACGGACCGATTTTCAAAATTCCTTTTTCTAAAATAATTATTCCATGCCTTGTCAGTTTTTTTTTATTTTTGTTATCTTTTCTATCGCTTCCAATACGGACGGAATAAATACTAAAACCGTCCATTTATACAAAATGTCTTTAGTTGTGGTCATAAAAGGAGTAATAAAAACCTTAACAGTATGTCAAAGAAGACATGTTTACAAAATAATTTCAACAAAATAAAAAGTTAAATAAAATAGGAACCCCAGGATAGATTTTAAAAATATTTTGTAAAAAGACATATGTATATTAATGCCAGGTACCCAGCGCGGGTACTCCCATTCCTGGGCACCGTTTGGACCAATTCTGATTATGATGATGAGCAATGTCCTTTAAATAACGTTTCTGATTAGATATTTAGGTTTTGCAATAAAGTTCAAATTACTATTGGACATTAATTCAAATTCTGTTTATGAAAGGGTTTCAAAGTATTTCAAATGATTGCTAACGTAACGTTATGTGTTTAAGAAAACCAAATTGTTGTATGGATTGTTTCATTATTGAAGTGACTTCTTATGCAACTTCCAACAAGGTTGCGTTAAACGTTTAAAGTTACATGCAGGGGGAATAGAAAGAGACAGAGTAGTAGTTAATGCATGGCACTCGAACGCATGCGTGTAGTATTACGAAGTTTCACTTCTTCCGCGCGGAGGGACTCCACGCACTATTTTTTGAATAGAATAATTATTACATAATATAATATAGAGCTGTAATTACTGTTAGGCGTCGTTGAGTCTAGAGGTTGCAAGGGCTACTAACTGCTGCGCATGATGTATTGGGTTCGATTCCCTGGTCGAACAGGTTGTTATAGGTGTTAGGGTTTCAGGTTGTTATAGGGTTTTCCAGTAAAAAACCTCAGACCCTAAATTCTGGATTTGTGCCCGGTTGATGGCAATACCGGTCACTTCAACATGACTGACTAAGGTATAGGTGTCGCCCCGGGCGTCGGGGGGCAACCAGTGGCCCCCGGCCACCGTAGGCGCGGGCCTGTGGACGGTGAGTAATGGGCCAGCTCACCGTCCGTCCGTCTTATGACGACAGGTTTGCCGACGGCGCGTTTGTGTTCCACGCGCGCCTCAAGGAGATGTCAGCAAATGGGAAGGGGTTCGAGAGGGCCAATGCCTGCCAGGGCTGCGGGTTGTTCGAAAGAGATACCGTGGCCCTGGAACACAAAGGGCTAAGAAGGAACATGGGTGGGTTTTAGTCAGTCAAGTCTGACACTCCCTCCCGCTCCGCCCAGAGCGGGAGAAGTCATTTGATGATTTCCCATCCGCAAAAAAAAAAAGGTATGGGTGTCCTACGTTTTATATTTATAGGTCCTCTATAGGTTTAGAGGTCTTCTGTCAAACCTTTTGAAGTCAGTCAACCAAACTAGAGGTCTGTGTACAGCAGAGCTAGAGGCTTATAACAACCCGTTGCTCGACAGTCAGCTGCCATCATCCAGCTGCTCCAACCACCCTGTGAAGATCTTCAGTCTACCTAAAAGCTAGTCCAAGGCCTTCTTACCTCACGATTGCAGGTCTTGTCAACGTGCACAGAACCGATGATCAATAACGTAACCTATTGATCATCGGTTCTACCTCAAAACTAGCTGGCTTCTTGATCCTTTGTTTAAGATTTGAGTATGAATGTAGGTATAAGAGTAGAGGAAGACCAAAGAAACGTAGGATGGACTGTGTGAAGGATAATGTGGCAAGAAAGGAGCTGTCTGATGAGATGACGAGTAATAGAGAAGTATGGAAGGAGAAGACATGCTGCGCCGACCCCAAATAAATTGGGATAGCGGCAAGAGAATAATAATAATTCTTGATCTTTTTCTTCTTCAGGCTGTTAAAAATAAAACGATTAAATAAAACCGTAAACAGCAACTAGTTTCCAACATAAGAAGGTTTAAATTAATTACGGCCGGCGACCATTCGACCGAAAACTGCTGAAGCCTCACTAACAAACGAACGACGCTTTGATTGAAAATATTCTTCTCCACTTTTCCACTTTGACGTGACTTTCATAATGAATCTTGTAATAAGTTTATTATAATTACGACGACTTTTTGCCTTAATTGGTTCTATTTTTAGGTAAAAGAAACCTTTATAGGGCTAGGTTGAGGGAAGACCAGATTTTGTGTTTAGTGTCTTTGGATTTTTATTTTCTCTTCTGTAGTCATGAGATCCTGGTAGTTTTCATGAAGGAGTTTGTTTGTTTGGTAGGCAGAGATTATTGTTTATCTAGGGTAAAGCTGAAGTATATGTATGTCTCACGTGTTATTCAAACAACACTTGAGAAATACATAATCATCATCATCATCAGCCTATAATGTTCCCACTGCTGGGACACAGGCCTCCTCTCTATGAGAGGGGGTGGGCTGTAATCCACCACGCTGGTCCAGTGCGGGTTGGTAGATGTCACATGTCTTCGAATTTTTTGTTCTAGGACATGCCGGTTTCCTCACGATGTTTTCCTTCACCGTTCTTGAGGGCAGCGGTGATTACCGATGCTCTCAAATACATAATACTTCAGCTAAAATACAACTTAAGCTAATTTTAAAAGGGTTTAAATACATTCATAAATTTCTCGTGTTACACGTGTAAGAGTTAAAGCCAAAATGGAAATTTAAAAATTAAACTACATATTGTGAAATAATAAATAAAAAATGGAAATGGAAGGGAAAAATTAGACTACATATTGTGAAATAATAAATAAAGTGGCCGTGCTTTCTTATATTTTCTACGTGAATACAAGAAAATAAAAAACTGGTATACCTCAGGCTACTAAAAAGAGGAACGTATAGTTTTAACAACATAAACAAATAAGGAAAAATACTAGGATAGTGTAGTTTCACTTCTTAATAAAGTTTCTACTGGTTTTATTATACTGGCTTTATTCTATGAAGGGTAAATCGCGGCAGACCAAGACAGGACTCACAGCACCTATCAGGGGACAAAACTGTACGAAAAAACGAGAGGATAGTCTTTTCCTAGATAAATATTTACAATATACAAGGTGTTGTTTTGCATCCTCGTCAAAATTCAAGAAGATGTCACAAAAGACGTGAATAATCAACTAAAATTACGGTATCTAGTTTATTATTTATAAACGCTAATTTTTTTGTTGTTTAGGTTTGTCAGTATTTCAGAATAACGTGGTTAAGGGAATAAGAAATTATCGAATAAACGTTTGAGATTGTTTGTATGTGTGAAAGTGCGATTATAGGGCGAGGATCAGACGGACCGCGTTTAAAACACGGGTGGTGCACACTTACCGATTTACGTTTGTAAGGAAGAAAAAAAAAAACTACCCATTTCATTATTCATGCGGGACGAGAATCATCAGCAAAGTTACCTCCTTGAATTTGACGAAGATGCAAAACAACACCTTGTATTAATATACTTTCACCCGCATGGAGATCGGATATCATTTATTTATTTATTTATCATCTCATAGATATTTTCTACCTAGGTCATGACCATACCTTTCATTAAAACCTGATCAGTTACTAAGGCGTCAAACAAAAGGTCACTTTCGTTTATGTAAGTACTAGCGACCCGCCCCGGCTTCGCCCGGGTGCAATATAGATCAGAGATATAAATGTGATGTCAATGTGGAGTGATTACACCCGTGAAAAACCGAGGCGAGACGCTACTGTATAATTATACATATGAACCTTCCTCTTGAATCATTCTGTGTATTGATGAAAACCGCATCAAAATCGTAGTTTAAAAGATCTAAGCGTACAGACAAGAGAGGAAGCGACTTTGTTTTATACTACGTAGATTATGTATGGTTTGTTGATGTAGTGTGATTACAATCATTCTTCATTACTTTGCTAATCGTTGTAAAGTATATAGTCGTTATTTAAAATAAAATTTGAATATGAAAAAAAAATGTCTTTATAAAACAAGTTTAAAGCCCGACAAGCCTATAAGAGACAAAAACAATATTTTCTACTGTAATCTGCGGAACCCACAGAGTTAGAGTGGTGTCGTGTGAGGCAGACATAGCTCGACGACATATAGTCGTTAGCCACGATGACGCGGGCGCATCCATGCGGTAATCCGTTCAACCGGTTTATTTGACACTGAGTAAGAACAACTCGTGTGGTAGATGCGGCAAAATAAATCAATACTGATATTGTACACTCAAATTGCATAATCAAGTAGGTAACAATAACATATTTTCTATATGCTTAATTCGAGTCTTAAAATCAGTACTCGAAATTATATTTTTTGGCATGTAGCCCCAGACAAACTGTTCTTGGTCAGTCATTGTGACATATGTACAATGACTGGCCAAGAACTGTTTCACGCGCTGACTGGTCAAAAGCTGTGAAGGACCGATATCTATACAGGCTTCACGCGCCCAGTCCTTGCACATATAACACTCTATCCAGTCTTCATCAAAGGTCTATCCAATTCGTCCCAATTTCCACTTTGCGTCGCCTTTCCTTAACTTTGGGCATTTTTCAATTATCAATTATGGTTAAAACATAATTAATAATACATGCTACATGCGTTTTTGAAATAATTATCTATTAAAAATATTATATCAATTAGAAAACGATGGCTTGCCGAGATATAAAGGTGTTTGTGAGAGATTGGCCGGTCAAAACATGCCGGCAACCTCAAGCAGCGTTAATAAAGTAGGTAACCTTATCGGTAACTATAATTGTTCGAGTCGTTTGTGGTTGAAACTCTGGGACCAAGGGGCCCGAGTACTCATTGCTCACCGCCTTGTTTTAAAAAAAAATCTACAAGCATAGCTGACGTTTTCTGTGAACCAAGAGCTGGCTTTTATCTTGGCTAGAGGCTAAGTATTTACTATACATCTCACACGTAATGTGCCAGCCCATGGTCACTATTGAGCTCATTACCAGTTTTTTTTTTGGAAGTTTTTGTCGTTCTTTTTTCATACCGGCTCAAGTATGATGATGGAACATATAGGACTTGTAGGGCGGCCGCTCAAACGTCGGGCTATTTACTTCGGTGACAGTAGATGATTTGATCTTAAAATAGCCGTTCGATTCTAATGCTTGTAATGACAGTTGTCAGTTGTCAAATAGTTGAGGAATATGGACATAATGCAATATTGCTCACCTCCCAAGGTTATTATCGTAATAATATATAGCCAATGTACTTCCCCAGGTTTAAATCTATCTTCTTGCCAAATTCCATTAAGATCCGATCAGACAAACAGTGACTTTCGCGTTTCGAAAATTAGTATGGAAGTATGGATTAACAGGCAGACAAAAGGGAATATTAATCAATACTGAGATAATAAAAGAGACTATTTACTTTTTCCACAGAGATTGATGAAATATCAAAATGGAGACATTATAATTTAAAACTTCGATGTTATTTTAATAACGATTGTATTATTAAGTGAATAGACATTAATTTCATACAAACAGTAATTGGACTTCAGGGGAAAATATATCTAATAAATAGCGGTTTAGAAATATATTTGTTTTGTCAGCATTGACTTACCTAATAAGTAAACAAAAACATTTAGAAGACACATGAAAGGTCTCTAAATATCTAATAATGGTGTATGCAATGCGAAACTAACACTAAAAAAGGGCGAATCTGAAGCTTAATACAGGTTGTAACTTTCATTCCAATTAGACTTTTTGTAAAGACAAATAGGCTCTGACAAAAAACAAATTGAAATTCAATTGAAAACTCAGACCAGTTTACCTGTACTTACATGGTGATAAAACATAATTATGAAGTAGATAACTTTACTTTTCTTTTTATTTTTTTTTGTGCAAAAAAAGCAAAAGAACTAAACTAAAAGGGTAAGTCAGTGGTGTACCACTGACTACCCCCTTTTTTAAAGATTAAGATTATTTGCACATTCTTTTTGTGACGTGACGTGTGACGTAAAGTCAAACTACCCAAAAACTTACATTTAAATGTTTTTGCTAACCATGACTTTTTTGGTTTCTGTATCGCATTGTTTTTATACATACGTCAAAAAACCATGAAAAATACCACATCATTCTCATCGTAGTTCCATCTGAGATTTCCTTCAGGAATGACTGTTAGATTTTTGATAGATGTTCGTGACCGAAACGGGGAGAGATGGGACATATTTATCTGCTCCACAAAATAATTTTTCCCAATATATATTTTCTCTCCCCTATCACATTTAGGCGATACGTGATACGTAAGATATTGAATAAACAGTTTGGTCAGATGGGCAAATATTTTTGTGATCTCATATTTTTGGCAACCTTAACATTCAACCTGACATTATACAAGGTGTTGTTTTGCATCCTCGTCAAATTTTAGGAGGTGGTCACATAAGACATAAATAATCAATTAATATTACGGTACCTAGTTAATTATTAATAAACGCTGATTTTTTTGGTTGTTTAAGTTTGTCAATATTTCAGAATAAACCCCATAACGTTGTTTGGGGAATAAGAAATTATCAATTAAACATTTGAGATTGTTTGTACGTGTGTAAGTGAGTTATAGGGCAAGAACCAGACGGGTCGCGTTTAAAACACGGGTGGTTCACACTTACAGATTTCCGTAAATAAGAAAAAAAATAAAAATTACCTACCCATTTTATTATTGATTCGGGACGAGAATCATTAGCATAGTTACCTCCTTGAATTTGACGAGGATGCAAAACAACACCTTGTAGAAGAAATGGATTTTATGTAGTGATGGACACATAATAACTGCAGATAAAGTAATGAACCGTCTTGATAATCTTCTATTTGATAGGTCATTATGGGTTTCCGATTTTACAAGTCTTTGGCCTGACGTACGCGTGATTGTTTTATCGTCTTCAATTATTTAGAAATTGATCTTCATTATTTCTTTTATGCTATTATTTTTGATCTCTGATACGCCATTGTTGTTTTAATGCATGATGCGGGCCAAATAGCAGGTAACTGGTGCCCTGAGACATTGAGGCGGGGTTGCGGCAGGCCACGAAAGAGATGGCGGGACGAACTGGACAGATTCCGTCAAAACTGGAATGCAGTCGCGTGGGTTCGCAAGAAATAGAAGGAATGAAGGGAGGCCAGGCCCAGGAGTGGGTTTTTTCAGATCCAAATACTTAAAAAACAGGCCAAGTGCGAGTTGGACTCGCGCACGAAGGACTCCGTACCATCTCTGGAACGGCTGGACCGATTTTCCAATTACCGATTGGGACTTACACTGGCAGATAGCTGATGCAGATAGCTGGAGTAGCCTAGGCTACTACTATTTTAGAAAAAATCTTATTCCACGCGGACGAAGTCGCGGGCATAGTTAATTATTTTACAAAAACCGGCCAATTGCGAGTTAGACTCGCGCACGAAGGGTTCCGTACCGAAATTTATAAAAACCAGCAAAAAAATCACTCTTATGTATGGGAGCCTTCTTAAATTTTTATTTTATTCTGTTTTTATTTGTTGTTATAGCATCAACAGAAATACATAATCTGTAGAAATTTCAACTGGCTACCTAGCACGGTTCATGAGATACAGCCTGGTGACTGACGGACGGACGGACGGACGGACAGCGAAGTCTCAGTAATAGGGTCTCGTTTGACTCTTTGGGTACGGAACCCTAAAAAAACAATCAGACAAATTGATAACCTCTTTTTGAAAGCCGGTTAAAAATAGCCCAATCATTGTAGCTCACAACAGCTTCTGCTGAAGACGTCAAATGAACGTCAAAGGAAATTGGCATTACCACATCTCTGAGCAGTGTTAGGGATCCCTCCGTCCACGCACCGCACGCGTGATTATCATGTACTTTGCATGAAGTTGGTACATTGTGATCAATCCTCCTGAATGAAATAGAAAGTGGAAAGGGAAAAGAAATTATAGGTATGTCGAATAAAAGTGAAATTTGGCTGCAGGCTAATAGTGATTTTGAATGCCGTCAGACGCAATGAAGTTTGCATCCGGTACGGTTCTGGTTGGTTTTGAAGTACAACAAGTAAACAAGTGAATTTTGACGAAATAACATTGAAAATATTATTTCAATTCTCATGTCATTAAACGATATTTCAATTAACCACACCCTTATTGGCTTTAGTACGGTCAGCAGCAAAAGTCGCTTTACATAACCAAAATTATAAGACGTCTTAATTTTAGAACGATCCATATTAACAGATTGGAGTAAAATACATAACAATATTTTCATCAATGGTTACACAAATTCGCAAAACAATATAACATCAGATCACACTGACCAGCACAAAACTTGGTGTAATATTTATAAGTGTTAACCGACTTTTGATGCTGACTATACCTTCATTATTACCAACATTTTTTAATTAACGTCACACAATTAATGTTTCCCATTTATTTAGTCTACAAAAATTGTTTCAAATCTTACCAAACATGAAATATAATTGAACCGTTTGTCAGAAATATGAAATCATCATCATCATCATCATCATAGCGTTTTCCTAAACTATCTTGGGGTCGGCTGCCAGTCTAACCGGATGCAGTTGAGTACCAGTATTTTACAAGAAGCGACTGCCTATCTGACATCCACAACCCAGTAGCTGGGTTATACGATACACCTTGGTAAGACTGGATGTCAGACTTTTGGCTTCTGACTACTCGTAATGACTGTCAAAGATCTACAAATGACAGCCGGGACCAACGGCTTAACGTGCTTTCCGGGGCACGGAGGAAACTCGGTATGTAATTGTGGTCACCCATCCACGGCAAGCACGGCTTAACCCTAAAGATTGAACCGTGCGGCTGTTATTATTTTTAAATATGAAATATGGGTTGTCGGTCCAGTAACTTTAAACATTAGTGTTTGCGTCAAAACCGGTAGTTCTGATATTTTGCAGACTTGTTTATGATGATAGCCCAATAATCCAAGATTGTGACCTCGAGCTCCGAACGCAAATTTCTCAAAATTAGAAAAAAAACATGAAAATTTCCGTTCAGTTCAGAATTTCAGTTTTTTTTATAGTACCTTCACAGAACGTTTTAAAGTAGACTAAATTTGCTACACAATATGAGACTAGAATTGTCTCTGTAGATAATAATTTCGGAGATAAAGCCTTTCAATGTTTATAATATAAGTATATAATTTTGGCGATTATAACCATAATCGCCATTTGCCGAAATTTTCATTTTCATCATAAAGAATTCTGCCAAAAATCAGAACTAAGTACAAGATTTGACGCAAATTTTCCCGTACTTTCAGGCGACAAGGTGGACTCTGTACTGTGTTACTATACTATTCCCAGAACACAGCCTAATATCTCGGTGATAAAAAAATAGAAGTTGTTTCATACCAGGATAACAAAAACCTGAAGACGTCATTCACAAAGTTAAAAACACAATGAATGCGACGATAAAGCAATGACTCGTTGGCTCGACAAACTTGCAGGCCTGCCATAAATTGTATAATTCAACGACCAGGGTAACAGAAATCAGTATTGGGCCGGGAGTTCGACGCACGTTAACTCTCCACAGGGTGCGAGCGTGACCAGACTGTTTAGGTGGCCAAGAGTTAGGTCCAAGTTACAAGAAAGCAGTTGATGAACAATAATGTAACATCATGCTTGTTTCCTGAAGGGATAAGCTAAGGTGTACCGAAAGTGGATACGTCCATGTTTTAAGTGCCTATTGACATCGTAGAGGCGCAAATCGAGATTCCAGCCTTCTACTGATGAAAACACCTAATAACAATTTTCCCGACCTAATTCAACCCAAAACCTCAAAGTCAGCAGCAGTACTACGTATGATACTGCCAAAATTTTAAAACCTTTTAGTACCGACATTGATCCTCCTGACATTAAGGAGGGAAATAAGAAAAAGTTTGAATTTAAAGTCATAAATGTAATTTCTTTGTTAGTGGATTTTGAAGACGGTTAAAAATAAAAACTGGATTCAGAAACATTGCGGTTTCCAATGATAAACCCGAGTAATTATAGTTTGCTACTTTTTTATTTTTTAAACTTACAATGAAACAATTAGAATAAAACAATATATAATTATAATGTAGTTATTTTGAGTCTTTCATTGTCTCTGACTCACAATTATGTCTTCCGTCTTGTATAGTGTTTTTTATTGATGTGGGAAAACTTCAAAAAGTTCTAGCGTTTTATTTTTACTTCAGATGCAAATTGTTTCCGCGTCATGCATTTTTCGTCAAGAAAATGTGTTTTACTTAATTTAAACAATATAAATAAAGATCTCAGAGTTATCTCATTCGTCATCACAACAAAATAATATACTTCATAAACACAATCATCATTATCTCTCACTATCGGGGGGCACGGCAGTGCCCCCGCCAAGTCGAGCGCGAAGCAAACACTGCCGTACCATCCTTTAATGGAACCATTTCGACGCATTTTCAGGCCCTATTTGAGAACCTATGGATAAGACCAGAACGCAGAAATTTTCGTCATCCAGTTAGCTATAATCACATACTTAAAATCCAAAATTTCAAGTCTGTAGGTCATTGAGTTCCGAAATTAAGCGAAAGCAAAGTTTCGCATTTATGACACTCACTCACTCACTCATGATCACCAAAATAGAACTAGTACTTTTCATAAACTCAGGGAGCTGAAATTTCGCACAAAGTTAGGGTTTAATAGCCACATAAAGGGAAAACTATAAAAACTAGGATAAGAAGATCTGGAGTACCTGATGACCCTGATTAGAAAATACAAGAGCCCAACCAAACTACATATTAGAGATCGACATACCGCCTTTACAAAGAATATTCAACTTGGTGGGCCACTCTATTTGATGTCAAAAATCGAAGGTCTGAAGTATCTGATGAAGAACCCTCAGCTGGTCTCAGCTGTATGAGATATGGTAATGCCCCCTTCTACTATTGGTACATAAAAAAATCGACTTTCATTAAAATCCAGCGTAGTGGAACAAAAATCCAGCGTAGTGGAACTCATCTTCTAATCTAATTTAATCTAGCCTATAGCGTCCCACTGCTGGGCGTTAAGTAATACTGTTCCACGTTACACGTTGTTTACACGTTTCTACAAAAAGAAGTGATATCCCACCAAAAACATTCTGTAAAAAACTAGCCAAGTCTCGATGAAGCTGCTTGTTTATCTCTAAAAAGTAATGAAATACAGACAAAGTCGTGCCAAGTCTAAGGTTCCTAACTGCGATTTCTTCCTCTGGTCTGTAAGACCGCGCACAAACTTTGTTAGGATTTTTATGTGGTTTTCACTATAATTTAGGAAAATGTATTCTGGAAGGTTTATCAATTTATTACGTTCTTAATAGTCAACTTAGACATAGCCAGCATATCCTGATGTTTTGATAATTATTTATCGTGAATCGTCATTGCAGACGCGAGGAGCAGGGACGGGTCGCCAGTTCGGGGGAACAGACAGATGTCTGGTGGGGACGCAGATCTTCTGTCATTGAGTGTGCTGTTGTCCACCACGCGGTACCCCTTCTATTCGGTCCCTAGCAAAAGCTGTTTACCCGCTAGAGCTCAAACTTGGACCCTACAACACCCGATACAGTCGCGAGTCGGATACGAAATCAAACAAAATATTGTTTCGCTCGCCTCTTCAGATTCAGATAGTTTTTCATCCATATATACCAAGGAACTCTCAGCTGGAGAAACTATGAAAAATACTCACCATTGCTTATTAGTAAGCTATTGTATTACTTTCCAAAACAAACAAATCTTATACTTAACGTCTGCTTATAAGGTTCATATTGCTAGGATTGAATAAGCCTTCTCTTTGCGAGAGAGATAAGGCCATGATCCACCACCGGTGACCGGTTGTATTCACTGAGGGTTGGTGGAAGTTGTGCCAGTTTCCTTCCGATATTTCCCTGTACCTTTCTGACTGCATCTTTAGTCTTTGTCACCAGGTAAACATTAGGACCTGGATTTTAATTTCCATGTTTGACAAAGTGACATTGGGATTTTCAAGTAGTAATTTTTCAGTAAAAACTCGGACTGGGTAAGTGTCCGATTGAAGGCTACCAGCTAGCCTCATCTTGGACCTATAACTAACGCAATATCGGCTTAAGCACTTTACGTACACCTCTTTACCCCTACTAAGTACAAAAGCGTGAAGTTATGTAAAAACTCACTGATTTAAAACTACAACCCGTTCAAACATACTTGCTAAATAAACTATATAAACATATAAACTATCTCGTTTTCCTAACATTACCGACAGAGACCCTACTAATGAACCCAGCGGGGATTGTTTGCCGTCCCCGGGGTTGTCAATTAAAAAATGAGATATTCTGTTAATGATATACAAACGGATCGCGGGCCCTTGCGAAAATATTGCTGTAATTGACGATATTTTAATTATTATGGCAAACAATTTGTGGGTGAGTGGTTTAATTTAATTATGTTTTTTTGTAATTATAATTTTCATTTTCATGTGATGTCTTCATATAATCAAGTACCAGGAGTTCAGCAAAGTCTAAGAACTATTCGTTTCAATGACTCTTTACTAATGAGTAAAAAGTAATAATAAGGCCACAATCAAACTATCGCACGTGACTTAGATACCGCTTTTGATAATCAACTTTCAGTCAGATTTTAAAGGACGATTATTGCCCCGTCTTAACGTCCCTTATTGATTAAAACGTAGGTACACAGTCTTATCTTTGCTCAAAGCGTTCTTAGTTTAGGATCTTTCAACGTGATTCCTGAAGCTTTGTCAGGTAAAATTACTTCAAATGTAAGTACTTTAATCTCTATGAAATTCTTTGACAAAAAAAAAAACAAAAATACATCCGTTTTTAGAGACTGACGCATCCAATTCATCACTAAAAACAAGACAACCAAAACTCACAAAAAACAGTTGAAAAAACAGCGAAAAATGATCTGTCTGCCAACAAAAGCTACAATAACTCATTGAATTGTGATTCTAAAGGCACACATCACGCCAATTAAATCGTTGTGGGACAGAATGGTATTTGCTGGCACCCAAAACATTTGTCAAAGCGAACGGAACGCTTGAAAAATTTCAACTGAGGCAATACGGCACGAATGAAAGATTAAATCGGAGCTCACGTGGATTTAGATGTGATGGAAGTGGTTTGGATCATATTTCACTGTGTTATTATTGCTAAAACAAATAGTGCATGTGGTTCATCATCAGCTTATAATGTTACTTACTGGGTTCATGAGTAGCACCCTCATGAACCCAGTAAGTAACATAATTTAAGTGAATGATTTACGAATTTATTTTAAAATTCTTCGGATAGTGATAGAAGTGTAGACCGCAATCACACACTCATAGGTATACTCACAATTACACACTACACAGAGCTGCTAATTACTTTATAAGTCTTTATTCAAAAAATAAAAAAATAAAAAAAAATAAATATTCCTCTTTGTTTAAAAAATTAGTTCTTAATTTAATTATGTTTTATAGTCTCAATATTGTTAGCTATCATTAGGGGAAAGAGCGAAACAACCCCAACACAAGTATGTTATTAATTACTTACTGGGGCTGTTTCATTCACATTTGTAAATGTAACTGTTTGAGACACAATAAACTTGTTTTTTTTTTTTTTTTAGTGTGTATTACGCAATTGGGGTGTTGAATAGTTGATCATTAAAAAGTCCTCTAATTAAATAACTCTGAATTTACTCTAATAATCGAAGATCTTGCTGAAACTAAAAACCCAAAATCAGGACAAATCATCAGAATAAAAAATTGTGACAACAACTTTTTGCGTCAATCTATGTATAAAACAGGAAACTACCGTAGCAATCTCTTTCCGAAAAAACAATGTTTCACTAAACAAAGGAATTATTCAAGGACGCTGTAAAAGGGATTTCATTTCCTCTTTATTTACTTAGTAAATAACTCACCCTGTTGAGAGACACGGAAAAATTGAAAAGTGTTCATATTTGATCGGATTTAACGTGTTCTTGCATTAGGTATGAAATGAGCAGATCTTTTCAGTAAATAAATATTTGTTTTTGTATTCTACACGTGTAGAAGAAGAAGAAGAAGAGCTGTTAAGCCCGCAAAATTAAACGTTTTTTGCAATTAACAATTAATATGGCTTTACACAGTTGTAATCATTAAAATCGTCAATAAAAGCCCTTGAAGTTCATTAAATTCTGACACTCCCTTCCGCTCCGCCCGAGCGGGCGAAGTAATTTGATGATTTCCCATCCGAAAAAATAAAAACAAAAGTTCATTAAATCGCATCAAATTGATAGTATGATGAAATTGACCTTTTTTTTTTCCTTGGCGTGGTGATAAATAATCCTGGAGGTCAGATAGGCAGTCGCTCCATGTAAAATAATGATGAAATGATTCTACTGCATCCGATAAGACTGGAAGCCAACCCCAATAAAGTTGGAAAAAGGCTAGGCAGATGATGACGAGACAAATAAGGTTCTCCATTGTGTTCCCAAACTTTTTTATCCATTGTCTAAAGTGGCAATTTTTTTTTTGTCCTAAACATCATTTGTCCGAAATATCACATAGGTACCATAAAATTTAAATCCCTAAATAAAATATGCCCTAAATCCGTTTGTCATAAATACTAAAATCAATAATATACAAAAGACTTAAATCCGGTTTCAATAAAAGTTATAATGTCTAGATTCAAATTATCTAATGTTTATTTATCCTAATAATATTTTTAAAACAAATTTGTATTACAAAGCCTTTGTTTTTGTTGTAAAAAACATGCAATCAAGCATACACCATACAAGGACCATGCAGCATGCAAGCAGGCATACAGCATGCAAGCAAGCAAGTACAATGCAGCAGGCACGGTTTCTGTCACAGCTCCGGCGCTGCTGGGCTCCAGCGGTCCTACGCGAGCTATAGTCTGTTGCAGATGGTTTAAACAAAATTTCGATTTTTTTAACATTATGATTACTGAAGTTTATAGCAAACGTGATAAGGATAATAATTTTCAGACAAACAATTTTAGGAGAAGAATGGGAGTACCAGTAAATAATCCTCATAAGCTTCTAGGTTCATCTAGTAACAAATACTTAGTAGTTCTGTGTACAAAATCCTGGGCGCATCGCTTTATCATTTTAATCGGTTTCCGGGCGGGCAGGTGCGAGCCGTCGTCGCGTTTCAACAATTTCATTTAACACCCGCGATCAAACTGCACGCTATAACCAGGGTACTAGGGTATCAGGATATACGAGAAGGTGGGTTTTATCTTATCGGATTTTGTGATGAATCGAATGTATTGATGCGGGAATATCTGTATTGGTATTAGAGAAAGGATTAGTTTTGCGTTTTCATTTGTGGTTACATGATTAATTGCCTCAAGCATCTCTGACCTAGAGATTACAGAGACAAATTCGACGATGGTATGACCTTACCCAGAAGAAGCCTGTTCACTCGAACTTTAAAGAGCACCAATCTCTTTAAAGTTCGAGTGAACAGGCTTCTTCTTAGCAACAAGGTTACGGTTACGCAACCTTGCAGTGCGTCTAGATGTCCGATGGTATAAGGGGGCCGGTGGAATGATGTCGTGGAGTTCTTGGGCACACTCACTGAAGTACAACTTTTAGAAGACCGACAAGCAGGTAGCCTTGCGGCGATTAGCCAAGCTGTGAAGCTCGTTGTTGTTAATAGTGTTGGGTTGTTATCGTTTGTGTTTAGCTGTAAACCGAATCTGCCAATTTAAATCTTTCTCTAATTAGCACTCAGTAATCTACTCACTCAGTAATCTACTGAGCTCTAAAATTCCGCATGGAACAATATATACGTGTTCAGTATGAGTGGCTGAAACAATATTATTTGTATTCAAATATACAACAAAAGCAGAAACTCGAACATATTAAAGCTCTGAACCGAATCTGCCCCACTTTTGCCGACTACACATAAGCAATAGATCAATATTAACCTATGTGTTCCTAGTACCCACCTTCAGAATATTAGATTACTTAACTAGTAATATTTTATTACTTACTTAATTACGTAACTGTTTCTTATAAACTAGTTAATCTGTGTATTTAGTTCTAATCCACACGTTGGCTTACCGCGTTCAATTAGGGCTCCAATTAGCTTGGTCACTTAATTACTAACTATTCTAATTTAACTGACTTGCGTGCCTATGTTATTAGTGGACTTTGACTAGAATTGGGTTAAACATAATAAATTATATGCCTACATAAACTGAATCCGTTATCTCATGGTAGGTAGGTAGACACCGAAGAACGCAACATGCAACAAAATTCTTCCAGACTTCTTTTAGTCGAATGCAATAAGAGAATAAGCCACCTTATTGTCTTATTGCATTCGATTAAAAGAAGTTTATAGAGGTTGGATTTTCTTGGAGCTTTTTTTATTGAGTTCTTAAAGACGCGGAGTGAAGAAAGTTAAAAAAAAATTTCGCCGCGTGCAACTTTTTTTTTTAATTTGCTAAGGAATATTTATTTTTCGTTTATGAATTTATGTTGTGGCGGAATAGTGTGACCATTAAACGCCAATTTGGGCATTGTTATCGTTATATACGCATTGCAAGTATATTTTTTTTAATTTCTTATTTTCTTCATTTGTTTCTAAATTAACGAATTTGAAGACAAAGATCTTTTGAAATTGGTAACTGGTACTTTTTCACAGTTTGGTACTTAGATAAGAAAGTGATAATAATAATGAAAATATTACGCTACGTAAAAAGAGAAATTTCTGTAAAAACAACAAAAAAAAGTTTAAATACTTACTAACACTTTTAAAAAACAAAAAAAGAGACATTTGGAGATGCTGGGATTTGAACCCAGGACTTTCAGCATGCGAAGCAGACACTCTACCACTGAGTTACATCCCCGGTGTCGAAAATGGCGAAATAACGGTTCTAATTTCAATCTACACACTATCACGCCATTTGATGGTATAATGTGGGCGGAGTACTTTCACTAGCCTTTGCGAAGGTAACAACATGCGACACATACATAATTAATGTGAGTACCTCAGTACTGTCAACTGTATGTAGGTAATCTTGAAACGTGAGGCAAGTTTATTTCAACTTGATTGTCTTTAAATAATTGTTAATATCATACCTACATGCAAGTGTTATTATAGAAAGAAGGTGAGCAGAGTTATTACTTTATTAAAATCATTTTACAAATGACATTTGGCCCTAACTTTTTCTTGTATACTACCTATTTATGAATGGCTCAACTTGAGGGTAAATAGGACACACTATGTAATCCAATCAGCTGTGCCGGATAAATTAAACAAAACTTATCAAGACTATACCTAAGAGTAAACTATGTTGTACAATGAGATTATCAAAATAATATTAAGTGATCAATTTATATGTACTATATATACTTATATATACATGTACATACATAATACACTTTAAAAACATCACATCTTGTCAAATCGAAAGAAGAAAAACAAAGCGCGCATCGGCAATCAAATCAAGCCATCATAGCCAATGATCTGAACAGAAATCAAACGTAAGGTACCTACCAGGGCGGCAGAGGCAGTGAGAGATGGCACTATAACGCGAAAGTAAGGCAGTTGGGGGTCCGTATCGTAAAAAATCCCGAACGATCGACGTCCGGAGCTCTCGCCATTAAAGTGCGCACGGTCGGTGTGGGGTGTTAGACAAAAGCGAAAGCGGGAGCGGGAATGCTGATGAGCGATTAGCCACTTGATTCATGAAACTAGCTAACATTGTCAACCTTTTGTATCAGATGGCCAGTTCCTGTAATTAAACTATGTATTTCCAAATCTAGACGCAATCTGATCTCGGCTACATACAATCACTCTGAGAACAATAAAAAAACAAAAAGACACCATCGATATAATTCCAGTTTGTTTATCTCTTGTGTGTAATTTGAAATTATTTGATCAATAAACATTATTATTTATTATTATCTCCTTTATTAATTTTATCATCTTATTTAATACATTTTTAAATATTTCTTAAAAAAAAAAATATAACAGGAAAACTACTCAAGAAAGTTTTGGAAACGACCTTTTGTTTTTGGGTGAAAAATCATGGTTAAAACTTAGTAAACCCTAGTTTAGGGACTCAATGAATCGCAACAATGATACTGTACCTAAATAGTCCAGGAGCAGTGGACGAATTAAAAAAAAAACATTGTTAAATAGTTGAAACGTTAACCTCCAATATTTCCGTAACTAGAAGATTCCTAGGTATAGTCCAAAAAAAAAATGTGATTGCAATGATGGGGAAAACCAGTGCCTTTCGGCTTCATTAAGGGTATTTTGACGCGCATTAGGGATTCACCTTAACGCTGTAAGTCTATAACTTAAACACAGATCGTTAGCTGGATCCCATGGACTTAAACTATGGAAGCGATTCTTGAAGTAACGCCTCTGAATGCCTTTGCGTGACTTTTGCGAAAAAAATAACAGGAAATTGCGTCCCTTAAAGTGAAATGTAAAGGATCGTTACGTGTTTTTAAAGCAAAATTTATTTTATTTTAGAATCATGCAGTAATCGAAGACTGTGGAACTTTAGCATGAATTTATGCTATCCAAAATGGTGTCTTTGATCGGCTTCCAATTTTTCCCGGATGCAGCTGAATACCAGTATATTACATGGAGCGACTGCCTATCTTACCTCCACAACCCAGTTAATACTGGGTAATACGGTACACCTTGGTAAGACTGGTGGTCAGAATTTCGGGCCAATGACTACCCGCAATGACTGTCAAATATGTTCAAATGACAGTCGGGACCAACGGTTTAACCTGCTTTTCGAGGCACGGAAGAACCTTTTTTTTTACAGATGGGCAATCGTTAAATGACACCTCCCGCTCTGGGCGGAGTGGAAGGGAGTGTCAGACTTGTACTGACTAAAGCCCATCCATGTTTCTTCTTAGCCCTTTGTGTTCCAAGGACACGGTATCTCTTTCGAACAGTCCCGCAGACCTGGCAGGCATCGGCCCTCTCTGACCCCTTCCGATTTGCTGACATCTCCTTGAGGCGCGCGTGAAACACGAACACGCCGTCGACACGGCCTGTCGTCATGAGACGGACGGACGGTGAGCTAGCCCATTACTCACCGTCCACAGGCCCGCGCCTATGGAGGCCGTGGCCAGTGGGTGGCCCCCGACGCCCGGGGCGTCTCCCGCGACAGCTGGGACGTGATGTTCTCTCCCTCTCACATGCCGCCGCCTCCTTCGTTAGCATGACTGCTTCGCAGAAGGAGGCGACGTACGAAATTCCCTCTCACTCGGGCACGGAAGAACCTCGGTGTGTAATGGATGGTCACCCATCCACAGACAGACCATCATAGACAAGCTCGACTTAACCTGAAGATAGGCCCGTGCGGCTGTTATTATTTAGCCACGAGCTAGCCAACTACACAAAACTGGAGAAAACTACAGAACGCTACCTACTTACATACTACTATAGTTATTCTTTTTTTAAATAACAAACAGCACAATTATTACTACCTATGTAAAATCGCTATCTCAAGAGGCACGGATGCGTTTCCGGTAGTTGTCTAGTTTTATGCCTGGATTTCCACCGCCGTGCCGTTGCCTTAAAAGCCGTAAAACTGCAATGGTGCTTGGTGGCAGAAAAAGAACGTTTACTTTCTCGAGAGACTCCTTTGCAAGAAGCACTCTGGCAATGAAATAGGTAGTTTTAAAATATTCATTGTAACACGTACACAACAATACAACTGTAAGCCTGTAATACTCGAAGTGTTAAAGCAGAAAGGTACCTGGTCTACACTCATCGCTATGTTTGAGTCCCTTGTTATTGTGGGCAAGCCTATTGCCATTAACCGACCACAAATTCAGACACAGTTCTGATGTTGAGATTTTCTAAAAATTCATGGTCTCAGGACACTTGCGCGAACCTACTTGCGCGACTGGACACAAAGGTGACTTCATTTTCACAGAGAGCACGTGTACGAAGATTGGTAAAAAGACTTCTAAAATGGAACCCTACCCGACCTTAGAATCGAATCCATGGCCGCATGCTCAGCAGTTGCGAACTCAAGAATGAGGTAGTATCACAAGCAAGGAGCACTCAAAAAAAAATAGTTTTTCCAAAGACTATGTCATCAAAAAAGAATCCTCTTTTCAAATTTCCAGAGATTTTCCAGTTTTTTCTACCAAATAAGTCTTAAGTTACCCCAACTAATAACCTCGCAACTTTATAGTCTAGCTGAAACAATGGTCTTACAGTCGGACTTCAGATATTGGAGATTCAAATGATAGGTCTTAAAGATCTCGTTTTAGCGTTCCTTGGTAACAGAGCGCCTTGAATAGAACAATGGATTTGCCGTTCATGTATTTGACCTTTTGCAAGGCACTGTGCCCCTAGTCCCCATCAATCTATTTATAACTACTCCTTGAACGATATTAATTTAGAGGAGCTAGTGGCTAAATTAGAAGTAGAGTGGTTACGTTAGAGGAGTTTGTGGCTAAATAATAACAGCCGCTCGGATCAATGTTCAAGTTAAGCAGCGCTTGCCAAGGTTAGTCTGCAGATGGGTGACCAACAAATACATACTGAGTTTCCTCCGTGCTTTAGAAAGCATGTGTAGCCGTTGATTCTGGCTTTCATTTGCAGATCTTAAACAATCGACACAGGTAGTTAGTGGCTCGAAAGTCTGACAACCAGTCTACCAAGAGGTACCGTACTACTGAGTGCTAACTGGATTATGGAGGTCAGATATGCAGTCGCTGCATGTAAAGTATTGGTATTCAGCTGCATCCTGTTAGACTGGAACTCGAACCCTACCTAGTAGGGAAAAGGTTAGGCAGATGATGATGAACGATATTAATTTATATAATTTTTCACACCACCTGCTCGATAATGTCAAATTATATGTCATGCAAACCTAACCTAAAGTAAGTCATTAACGACATGAGGTCTAGCAGGGCAACAATATTGTACTGAATTTCATTATGACCCGCTGGTCAATAATATGATTTGAAATTGGGACATAAATCGCATACGAATATTCACGCATTCACCATTATTATCTGCACGAACTGGCCACCACGAAATAGAATATAATTAAATGAAAAATAGAACACAAATTAAAAAGAGGCGCGAATACTGGAAATTGATTTGCTTTGTTCATTGATAAACAACAAACTACTTAAAATAATTGCAAATTCTCACAAAAATGTTGAGTGACGATAGTGATTTGACTCCGGAGTACTTGATTCTAGTACTACTGCTTTTATTCTCTCGTAGATGGTGTGAAAAGTAGAGTATTCACCTCGGGGATAAAGGTGCCTTCGTCTTGGGCGACCTTGATTCCCACGCTGCACTCAGGATTCTTGTCTTAACTCCCTCGCTTTGCTCGGGAGTTAACTCTAAACTCTCTCGCTCCGCTCTGGAATCCTTCGTTTTGCTCGGGATTCAATACGGCGCCCGCTACATATGATACTAATTTATCCCCATGGTGCATAATCTACTGTTATAAGCTTGGCTAAAAGTAACAGGCTGAGAGTAGTCCAGGATCGAATTGAATGTTGTACGAATTGAGGCATATCTCTGTCCGCCAATAAACTATCTATGCAGATTATGAAACGGGATTTGAGTTAAGTTCTCATCTTTAAAAGGTTTCATTAGCTATTTTTAATCTCACCTATTTAAACTCACCGATATCAGTTCGAGGCAAAATAGAATTGAAATACAGAACCCTTCAGCATATATCCCGTCACGGACTTAGCAGGTTTTTTACAATCTCGCCAGACCTTACAAATAGGTTTTTTTCTCTCAATGTCGATAGTGAGCAATAAAAAGGGTGAATGCTCCTAATTTGCTCCACTTAAGCGTGATTTATTTTTATTAAAGACTTTTAGCTTTAAACTGGAGCCACTTTGCCTTTTTAATTCTATTGTTTTTTCTTAAGCGCTATTGTGGTCGGTTTTTAGTTTAATCTTGGCTTTCTTGTTGTTTGTTAAAATAGTTTGTTAATTAACATTTTTATTTTGCAGCGATGGTTTTTTTCAGTTTGTGTTGAATATTTTCCTTCCAAACAGTTAATAGCTTAAAAAAAATCTAATAAAACAAAATCCATCCATTTCCAGAATAGGCACTATCTGAACCTCACTACTATCTGAACACACTACCATCGTTTGGAAGACAATTCTCCAAAATTATAGTAATTATAATTGACTAATCCCATTTCTAAAGTGGTCTCAATATGGAGGGACTTACAAAATCCCCTCTCGAGGTCTCGGCAAACATCAAAAGCTCAAACTGAGCTGCAACTGGATCTTGTACTAATTAAAACTTTCGACCAATCGCCGAACGCTAATTCCAACTCTGCGAGTTACTTAGCCATTTAGACTTGAGACGGCAATTGTACACTTCACCCTATCTTATGTTCGTGTTTGTAATGCATTTCTTAGTACATTGTTAACTTTTATTTCGTTCGTCTTCTTCTCTTCTTGTATGAGAATAAAATTTTCAGAATAACTCTAAACGTAACATAATATTCCGCTTGTAATCTATGCAGAGGTAGGTATACCTAATATGTAATAAAATAAAAAAGGTTTATTTCTTCTTTTCTTTTTTTCTTATTAAAAACTTTGCCCCACACTAGGAATTACTCCTGTTTAGTGGGTGCGTTTATAAACATTTAAACTCACATACACAAACAGCCAGACCCGGAACAACAATCTGTAGGCCATACAAATATTTGTTCTGTGCGGGGATCAAACCCGCGACACGCAGCGCAGAGTCGATTGCTCAACCACTGCGCCAACCGTGCCGTCGACATTCGTCGTATTACAGAAACTTGTACAACTTTTACAGTAAATCTTACATAGACCTCCTTTTAAGTAAATTATATACCTGTGCTAGGAGGCACCGCTCTTCAATATACGAACAAAATTAAAAATGGTAAAATTTAATCAAAAAATTATAAGTAATATCTAAAATTAAACCACTATAATAAAAATAAAAAAACAGTGCGTGGAGTCCCTCCGCGCGGAAGAAGTGAAACTTTGTTCTAAATATTGTTTTCTTGTTGTATAATTTTTATTACATAAGTTTATCGAGGTTATTCTACTCATGGAAATTGAGCGAAGGCTGGTCACACCGAAGAGTCGAATGCATAACTGTTTGCACGCCATCTTGCGTACCTAGTAGAACTACGTAGTCACAGATCTTGTAATACTGCCATCTCTTAATGAGTAATAGAAAATATTCCCCCTCCATGGCAGCGTTAAACTTGTTGGAAGTCACATAAGAAGTTTCACTTCAATAAAAGAATGGAAAAAAAGAACTTTGAGAAATCTCCTAAAATAGTGTGTGTGAACTACTATGTACTCCCATTTTGCTAGTTATGTTTAAGGCACATGTAACAGGGGGCGAGCCCATTGCCATCAACTGCTTCTAACCCCTTGGTGAAAAAACCCAATAACACCTGGCCCGACCCTGGAATACAACCCAGGACTTCATGCTCAGGAGACGAGCTTTCGACCACTAGATCAACGAAGCAGAATAGCTAATTTTGGGTTAAACTTTTAGTATGAGCTTTGAGTACGGTGTTGGTACTTGAGCCGGCTGTCCAAAGTACCACTACTCTATCCGAGCCCCAAGAATAGACTAACTGTCTAGTTTGGTTTGGAGCTCACTATATTAACTAGTTCTAAGTAAAATTAAGCCAATTGTAACATCTGTCGTGTAATAATTGTACCTGCTTATGTATTATGATAAAACCGTACGCGAAACACGCACTTTGGACGTGGAGTTGCGCACCGGCCCGTTATAAAGTACAATACAAAGCCTGGATAATAAACAATATTCTATTATGGAAATAAAGGGTGTAAAACACCTCTTAACGAAGCCGAAAGGCACTGGTTCTCCCTGTCATTGCGATCATTTTTTTGTTCTACACCATACCTGGGAACCTTCTAGTTACGGAGATATTGGGGGTCAAAGTTCCAACTTTTTGACAAGTATTTTTTAAATACAAGTTTTAATGTAAGATTTTTACTTTAAACACCTTCACGACCACCGTACCATTCAATCCGTCCATTAGCACAATGTTTTGAGTGCGTTACATTGAGTTCTACCACAAAACACGATTTGACACCCCCCCCAAAAAAAAGGCGTTTCCCAGCAATAATTTTTGCGTGAAGTTACTTAGTTTCATGTACAGAATGCTTGGTTGACGGCTTCGTGATGAGGTGATTTACACGGTGTATACTGATGAAGGAAAGAAATATTAGAAACTAAACCAAAACGATGAAGCTGTGCCCAGATTTTGCACATTCATGGTTAGTTAGAGCATAAACTGCTCTTAAAACCCTAGTCTGTCGACCCATGGTAATGAAGTTCAGTTTACGAGCGACAAAGTACTAAGGAAACATGACTTCATAACAACTATCCAGTTCTCTTCCTTAGGCGATTGTAGAATATTTAAATTACTTGGTAGTAGTTGCTACGAGCTCCGTCATCTGTTGCGTCGTTTATACACTGGAAAGTTTACTTAGGGTACTTCAAGCGGTAAATCGTTCTTGCTCGATAAAAATAAGTCTTCATTTTAATGATAACAGAATCGATTCTCAAGTAATGATGGACTTTTTACTTTCTTTACAGTCTCTGACAAACAAACTCCTGTTGCTCCTATATCTTTGGCTTTATATTTACATATTTTACATCTAGATATGGAACAACAATTCGCAGGCAGGATTTATACAAAAACTGTTTTTGCCCGGAAAACGAACGCACTATGGTGACGAACTAGCGCAGAAAGCAACTGATAATTTTGTGATAAAACAAAACCGACAAACCGGATAACTTTGATCCAATTTTTCAAGAGTTGTAGCAAAAGATCGACAAACTACACAGTTATATATACACATTGATTTTTTTTATCATGTTTGGAGAGCCATCCCATTTTTTTATTCAATAAAAAATAATTTATATATTTTCATAACACTTTTGCGCAGCAGTTCATAGAAGGCACCCCTCCTACTCCCTCCACTCATAATTTCAATTGTATGGTGACAACAGTATTGGAGTAACATATTACGGATTTTAACGAACCCTAAAAGGAACTAGATTTCTGTTAATTATTCTTAGTAGGACCAATATTTTTATCCTTCGCTTTTTAAAATATTTTAAAAGTAAAATCAAGGTAGCTTGAGGTAAGTAATACTATTATCTAGGACCTTTGTCGCCCTCTCTCGAGGTAATGAAGTGACTTTTACGAGCACAGTATCATGAGCTGAACTTCATAACGAGGTATCCAGTTCCTTCAAGATGGTATAAATATGTAAATGTCGCGACGGTTACCTTGCCGCTGAGCTCCTGGTAACGCCACCTATCGCCTTTCTTAGTTGGGAACTACTGGCACGTCACTACGTCTCCAGAGCTATTATATTTTTCAAGATGCTTTTGTAAATAAACCTGCAATTTTTCTATTAGTAAGAGACCCCAAGAGGCTAAATAGAGAATTACTCGAGCGTCGTGGACACCTATTGAATTGTGAAGATTAGATGCTAAGAACCCAAAAATTACAGCGAAAATATGTCTAGAATCAAGGTCACAGAGCTACAAGGAGGGATCTCGAATTCTCGATCCGTTCGTACGAAGGAATTGACTTGGCTCGATTAAGCTGCGAGCCCCTTCAGGCATAACTGCGCCATTCTATTGGGTTAATGACTGCTATATCGGCTTCAAATTGATGAATCGCTACCAAAATGGCCCAGTGATACAGGAAATATCCATTTTAACTACCATCCTAGAAACAAATTGAGTAACTAGTTAGTTACTAGACCAGTTTACTCTTCTTACTTCATAATAAACATAGAGATACCAGGGTGTCATAATAGGACTGGAACTCAGTATTACATTACGTCCATCTGACTGAACACCAGTCGCCGCAAACTCTCAAGGTTTAATTCTCAGATGCTATTGACAAAGTTATCCAGTAAGATTATTACTTAGGAAACGTCTTGATTACTATTGGAGGCGAGTTAAACTTTAGATAAATAGACCACGCTGACGAGGTAAGTAAATATTGGTGTGAATTAAATTTATAAAAAACTGAATGAGGCTAGCGGCAGAGTTACACGGTACACAGCAATGGGTGAATTCTAGTGATGGTGATAATAATTTTGAAACACTTCTGATAGGTGTGTTTATTCTTCCGTATTTTTCTTAAAAAAAAAACAAGTTGTTTTTTCGGATAAGGGACGCAGAACCGGGAAGTTTCGTAGAAAAAAGGTAGGCCTATAGTAACAGTGGGTGATTCTTGACTGATATGATGATAATGATATTTCTTTAATTAAATTTCGTGAAACTTCATGAAACAATAAACAAACATCAAATCTAGTGTAGAAAACAGCGAAAGTCAAACCTTTTCCCACATTCGTTTAAAACCGACCCTTTTCCCAAGTAAAATAAGTAAACATTCCCGTCATATACCAGGCGCAAATAAAAGGAGTAGAGGTGATGAAACGACACGGCGCGGTGAATAAATCACGCTGTGTATGAGAGCGTTTAATCAAAATTCGCTTAAATCACAGTTGATGGAAGTTAGTTCCTGAGACGTGTGGAAACATGTTACTGTATAAACTGCTCCTAGTTGCTTGGGGAAGTTTCGGTAAGGACGGGGTGTTGGATACAGGGGGAAAATGGGTTTAAGACTGTATATTTTATTTCCAAGCATCACTATGTGAGATATTTTATAAGGGCATTAGATGAGTTCTTACCACATTTCCTAGGTTTTTGACCTGAATATTTTTATAATATCACTATCGTACTATGGGAAGATGTCCTCTGCTGGACATTAGACACCATAAAAAACATCACCACGACGACAACGCTTCCCGTATCCCACAAATTCCCAAGAACAAGGTCATTGATCGATCTGGCCATACGGATACCACACTAACCTCACCAAGACTTTATTTTAAATGGTGGCAGGGTCACCGACTCGAAAACGGTGACCACGTAAACGTAAACAATACACCATTCCCGAGAACCCCACAGATAAATTTTTCAACCGGAATTAAAAAAATAACTGCTGTGCCATACATTTTGACCGTGTGTATTTGCACTTTTGTAGTAAACAGCTGTTTTTTAGGGTTCCGTACCAAAATGGTCAATCAGGACCCTATTACTGAGACTTCGCTGTCCGTCCATCTGTCACCAGGCTGTATCTCATTAACCGTGATAGTTAGCCAGTTCAAATTTCCACAGACTATAGTGTTTCTGTTGCAGCTATAACAACAAATAGTAAGAATAGTATAAAATAAAAATAAATTAAGGGGGCTCCCATACGAAAAAGTGATTTGTTTGCCGTTTTTATAAATAATGGTACGGAACCCTTCGTGCGCGAGTCCGACTCGTACTTGGCGGGTTTTTTTAAATAATCGATGAAAAATTTCTAATTGGGGGGCAGAAAGATGCCTTGAATACGTGGTAGCCGTTTTCACGTAGTGGTCTCTTCCACTTTGAATAGAAATATTGCGACAAGCATCAAAATCATCAACAACAGCAAGAACAACAGTGAACTCTCGCTTAATCTGAATTTATGACGCGCCCGACAACTCCCACAGAGCTGTCGTATCAGACGAAATGAATACAAAGTTTGTTATGAATGAGTCGTGCCCTTTACTTACGTGTGCAAAGTACTACGTGGATATATCTCCCAAGAAAGCAGCGGTAATGACGGCAATGGGTAGAATGTGGACAATTTGTAAGGATTTTTTATGAGCTTATGAATGGGACGTTTGTGTCTAAAATTCTTTATTTATCAACCTACAAATTTAAATTGAGAATGACAGAGACCAAATATTATGAGGATTTGATCATTAAGGTCCCCACCTGCGGACGTGCATGAACTGCTGTGCGGTTTGCGCGAACCTGAGGAACATAATATGAACTCCTTTGGACATGTTCGCGAGTGGCACGCGCTCGTCTTATGATGTGACGCGCGCGTCGATGGCCTTTTAAGGTGCGTAGTGTGTACGGTGCGCAGGTGTGAACCCAGCTTTAAGTACTGTATGAGAATGTTTCATGTCTACGTCACAAAGTCGGATAGAATTTGATCTTAATAAAGCAATAACTAATATGTGAGATCTTTACTAAGTAAGAAATGAGTAGGGGTCCATGCTAGAAATATGGCGGTATCTATAACGCAACGTTTTTAAAAGAGTAATCATGGAGTTTCTTGCCGGTTCTTCTCCATAGGAAACGACCAACCCGAACCGAGCACCTTTTTGTCGACGTTTTACAAGTGCCCATGGTGATTTTGAACGTGTATGCCTTAGAATAGAATAGAATAGAAATCGTTTATTTGCCAATAATGTAGGTATACAGAATATGATGGTCATTTTGATGAGCGTCCCGATACATTTTGCCTTACGGCGTGCAAAATTTTTGTCACGCAAAATCCTACATGGGACAATAACTCTGCTTGTCCCATGTAGGATGTTGATACCGCGAAAGCAGGATTTATACAATCGCCAGACACACACAAAAACGTCTGTCCACAGGATCCTCTCTTTTCAACAGATTTCATACTATGTACCTTAAAATATTCATCAAAAATTTCCGATAAATCAAATATCTGAGTTTCATTCATTTTCAAAATAGTACGATAGCCATGAAAATGTAAAAGCTAACAAAAAAAGCCTTGTCACATATATTTGTCCGCATATGAATGAGTATGGCACACAAAATTGACCACGTAAAAATAAAACAAAAGCTTTCGGTAGGCGGAGTTGTAAAGCTCTCTCAAATACATTCGCTATGTGTTTGATATCGAGAATATTGCATCCGTACCTAACAGTTTCAATACCTGTTTGAGGAGCTCGCGGTTTAATAATAACAGCCGCACGGTTCGATCTTTAAGGTCAAGCCGTGCTTGCCGAGGTTGGTCCGTGGATGGGTGACCATAATTACATACCGAGCTTCCTCAGTGCCTCGGAAAGCACGTTAACCCGTTGGTTCCGGCTGTCATTTGTAGACCTTTGACAATCGTTACGCTAGTCAGTGATCCGAAATTCTATCATCCGGTCTTACCAAGGGGTATCGTATTACCCAGTACTGAGTTGTTGAGGTCAGATAGGCAGTCGCTTCATGTAAAATACTAGTATTCAGCTGCATTCGGTTAGACTGGAAGCCGACTCCAACATAGGAAACGGCTAGGTATGTAATGACCTAACAGTTTCAATATCGCAGTGAAAATTAAAGCTGTTAATTTAAAATTAAACTGACCAATGACCGAACATCCCAAAGTTGCGACCCTTAACTAGAGAACCCCAGTTGAATTTATTACTTAATTTATTACTACATTTGTTAAACAATACACAACTTTAACGTGATACAGATAAGGTAGGTATTGTAGTGATTGATTTCGTGTTTCCGCATTTGGATAGTTAAGGCCACGAAGACTGCGGTTTTGCAGGTGATACCCTTATCTTTGTAAATGTGTGTTTGTACGGATCTTGAGCAGCACTTAAAGGGCTTTAATGGATTTTTATCTATAGTTTACGCTTCTCTACTGAGATCTGTTAGTGCTGGAAGCTGTGGTGTAATACTTGGAAAAGTGGGAAATAACAGCAATCTATACTTAATAACCTACATATGAATATAACATTATGAATGCGAAAGTTTAGATGGATGTTAGTTACTCAATCAAGATAGAACGGCTGAACGGATCTGGATGAAATTTGGCACAGAGATAGGTCACAGTCTGCAATAGCACATAGGATTTCTCTCACTTCCACATCAAAATTGCCACAAACGAAGTCAACAGGGCAACAGCTATATAATAATAATATTATAAAATTAAATGCGCAAGTTTGGATGCATGTTTTTTTACTCAGTAACGCCAGAACAGCTGAATGGACCTGAATGAAATTAGGCAGAAAGATAGATTATAGTCTGGCAAAGCATATAAACAAGCTACTTTATTTAACACATACACATCAAAATTTCCACACGATCAAACTACCAAGTATATTATAAAATCTATCTAATAATTCCATTAAATTGTAGTTCCCAAACAAGTTTAACTTTTTACACTTCATAAAACTTTCAAGCCCATTCCAACTGCAATCAGGAGCACAGAAATCGATGAGGGGTAAACAATTCATGAAACAACAACCCAACAACCATAGCCACGCTAGTTTTAGGGCCTCAGACGAAATCTCTAAACGACGGCAGCGTGGCCAATTAAAAGTTTTACCAATTAACCAGTGCCAATGACGCTACGCAGTTGCATGCTGTTATCTACAACTTTATAACCTGCATAACATATCTCTGTGGTATCTCTGCAGCCCTGGTACAAATTGTGCAATATTGCAGCATTATTTGGCTTATTCCACTTTTCCCCGTTGGATGATCCCCATTGATGGGGATTAGTGAACTTTTTGTTCACTATTCCCCGTTGACCCAAAATTTTTATTTAATGGGGATAAGTGAACTAAAAAGTTCAATAATCCCCATTAGGTAGGTACGTTAAAAAAATAAAATATATGAATCATGTTACATTTATTAATTAAAAATATAACTTTCTTATACCTAATAAAATCACAGATTGTACAATTATTAATTTAAAATAAAAAATATAACTTTCTTATACCTAGTAAAATCACAGATTGTACAATTATTAATTTAAAATAAAAAATATAACTTTCTTATACCTAATAAAGTCACAGATTGTTACAATCATTAATTTAAAATTGTAGCACGAAAATATTTCTTACTTATACCTTGTAAAATCAAAGATTACAATCACTTAAGTTTTTCTAATTAGGTACGTTAAATAAAAACAATATAAAAATAAAATATATGAGTCATGTACTTTTATTTTTATAAGGTAAGAACAAAATTTTAAATTACCTACATACCTACTTTACGATTTTATTAGAACGAAAAACAGATTGTTGCCCCAACGAAATTGTTCTAACGATGTTTGGGAATAAGACCTTATATCTATCTATCTAATAAGATACACAATACTGTAAAAGATGCTCATTTTCTAGAGGCGCGCGCGCAAGGCGGTGGCGGAGCGGGGTGCGAGTTAGCTCGTATGTGATTGGTCGACCCATCTTTTGTTTTTGTTTCGTAGTCGTTAAGGGTTAGTAGTGTGTAGTGTAGTTCAAGCGTGCAGTTCTTATCAGTTCGCAGTTATTAGTTTAATATAGGAATAAATAAAGGAAATGGCTGGTAGTTCAACTGACGTTTGTTTAGAGTACGTTAAAAAAGGTAAAGCTACCATACTTCTCCGGGCCGGACATCAATACAGTAAAAAATGCAAATATAAAAATGGTGGAGTTTTGTGGGAGTGTACCACAAGAAAACAAAGTAAATGTGCCGGATCCATCACTGTCATGGTAAGTTACTTATTATATTTTGTGATTAATAATGACAATAATAACTCAGGTTATGTGTGTTATCAATATCACGTTTATCAATATCAAAATTTAAAAATCAACGTTAAAGTTTAAACACTGTTTCTGTCATGGCGGCACGTGTGACGTCATTCTTTTGTCAAACAAGTCTATTACACCTAGTGTAAAAGAGTGTAGCTGAAGTGAATTGTATATATTTAATTATTATTACATATTTTAGTTAAGCATAAAGTGAAATATGTTTTGTTGAACTATTCTGATAGGATAACAACAATTTGTTATAAATTTTAAAGGTTGTTAAATAGCCTATTTAATTTTGTATTCTATGTAAGTGCAATATTGTTTACTTAAAAAATAATGTAAAGTAATTAATTATTATTACTTAATTTTACAAAGTTGTAGCTGAGAAACGACACAATGTTTGTGAACCTGATTTTGCGCGGAATGAAGTTACCTTGAGGTTATTCAAACTAAAAACTACACTTGCGGATCCAGAAGCACCTGCTATTCCCACTGCTTACAACGCGGCTGTGAGCTCACTAAAAGATACCGGAATTGACAAAATAAAAGAATTCCCTGCCCTGAAGTCTATCAAAACAACATTATATAAACACAGAAATGCAGCATTTGAAGTAAGTAAAATTGAGTTCAAAAATGTTGAAGAAGTTAAAGTACCTCCAGCTCATCAGGAATTTATTTTAGCAGACTACAATGACAGTGGTATCCGTGTAATAGCTTTTTGCTCTGAATTTGCCCGACATCAAATGAAAAATTTGAAGATGTTCTTGGGTGATGGAACGTTTTGGATCTGTCCATCTCCCTTTTACCAACTCTACACCATTCATGGGGATTTGGGCAGTACAGAAAAACACATAAACATTGTGCCACTTGTTTATGCCCTCATGAGCCATAAAAATCAACAAACATATGAAATTTTATTTAGTATGCTAAAATCTGCATTACCTGATTGGAATCCAGAAATATTTAAATGTGACTATGAAGTGGCTCCGATGAACGCAATGCGAAATGTTTTTGTAAATATATCTATTAGCGGCTGTTATTTCCATTTCACCCAGGCAATATGGAAGAAAGGAAAACAACTCAAACTAACAAAAGATAAATTAACCAGAAGACAAGTTGCACTTAGCACTGCTTTGGCTTTGTTACCATCAGATAAAATCATTGCGGGTTGGTATTATGTTGCCTCTCAAAGCCCTGATGATGATAATAGCAAGGAGTTTAGAAATTACATGCTCAGACAATGGCTACAAGATGATTTTATTAAAACGTGGTGTGTATTTGGACAGACTCATCGCACTACGAATTTAGTCGAAGCATGGAATAATAAAATAAAAAAGCGTGTGAAAATAAAGAAACCCAACATTATGAAGCTCCTCACAGCGTTGGCTGAAGATGCATCGTATTACGAAGTTCTTGCATTGGGGGTTTCTGAAAATAAAGGTATAGCGGAAAAAACAAAAAAAAGCATCAATCGCGATAATTATATACAGGAGGTCCAAATGGAACTCATTAATAATGAAATTACGATTGGGCACTGTTTAGAAAAACTTAAGTGAGTGTAATCTTTGATTTTTCAAGGTATAAGAAAGAAATATTTTCATGCTACAATTTTAAATTAATGATTGTAACAATCTGTGACTTTATTAGGTATAAGAAAGTTATATTTTTTATTTTAAATTAATAATTGTACAATCTGTGATTTTACTAGGTATAAGAAAGTTATATTTTTTATTTTAAATTAATAATTGTACAATCTGTGATTTTACTAGGTATAAGAAAGTTATATTTTTTATTTTAAATTAATAATTGTACAATCTGTGATTTTACAAGGTATAAGAAAGAAATATTTTCATGCTACAATTTTAAATTAATGATTGTAACAATCTGTGACTTTATTAGGTATAAGAAAGTTATATTTTTTATTTTAAATTAATAATTGTACAATCTGTGATTTTACTAGGTATAAGAAAGTTATATTTTTTATTTTAAATTAATAATTGTACAATCTGTGATTTTATTAGGTATAAGAAAGTTATATTTTTAATTAATAAATGTAACATGATTCATATATTTTATTTTTTTAACGTACCTACCTAATGGGGATTATTGAACTTTTTAGTTCACTTATCCCCATTAAATAAAAATTTTGGGTCAACGGGGAATAGTGAACAAAAAGTTCACTAATCCCCATCAATGGGGATCATCCAACGGGGAAAAGTGGAATAAGCCCATTATTTTTTGTTGGAACGGATATTGTCAATGGGATTTGTGAAATTGTGGTGTATTGGTTACTGGTAACGATACTATGTTTTTCGTTGATTGGTGATTATGTACATTTAACTGGTTTTCGAAGCGTGGCACCAAAGAGAATTAAATCACAGAAATCTGTATCAGAAGAGATAGGTAGTTTTTTTTTGCCTAGCTCAACTTAGCTTAATAATCCTTAAATGCACCATTATCTTGTCCTAAAGCCTCATTTACACAATGCAAGAACTTGCATGCAAGTTTCACTACATTGCTGTTTTTGTTTTATTAACTGAATTCATTGCCCGTCAATAGTCTGCAATGTAATGAAACTTGCATGCAAGTTCTTGGATCGTGTAAATGAGGCTTTATGCCAATTTACTTGCAATCGGCGCAACATGTCTTCTTATTCCAAACTTCTCTATCTATACATTCGTCGCCATCCGACAGTTAAGTGAAAATTCATGCGTGAAATTGCTCAATTACGTGTGAAATGCTTCTAAAACTTCTGTTAAACGCCAAACGTTTTTAACCTACTTTAAAAAAAGGTTATCAATTCGACCTGTATGTATGTAATATTTTCAGAATTGCACAGTTTTTGTATATGTTAGTTTATAGCAGCTTCAACATGTGTGTGGCACGAGGCAGGTGATGGTGACGATTTGATCAAAAATTGTGATCTCGGCGGAAACAAAACTATCCGTATTCAGTGTTTTTAGTAACTCTCATAATAGTATGTTTATTTGTATGTTTGGCCACGCATATCTCAAAAATATAAGTCCGAAAGCAAATTACAATTTTTGGTTAGATTAGGTATTTTTCAAAATAGACAACATTGCAAGTTTCATAAAAAAAAGTGGAAAAATATATGTCATCCTAGTAAACGAAATTGCGTTTTTACGACTAACTTCTAGTTACAATGTAAAATTGATTCATGAAGAATTTGTATGTTTCTACACGACCCTGTCAAAACAAAACGCTGCAATCTGTAAAACGTCAATTTGAGAAAAACGAGTTAACATCTTTAACAAGTTACCAAAAATCCAGTGAGGACATCGTTTAATTTGATTCATACCAGAAGGAAAAATACATGTCTTCAAGATATTGTGTATAGTAGACATTGTACAGATTGACAATCCTACTACTCTGTACTCTTTCTAACAGCTTCTTATTTGAAAGGTAAAACTTTAAGCTTGTATTGGCATTGTTTTACCAAAATACAAAGACGTACATTAATGTACGCGCGCCTCACTCGCACGCCCGCAACCTTCTACCTATCACGATAAAACGCTGCAATCTAGTTAGATTACAGCGTTTAGCCAAAACATTTGTCCGAATTTCGGGTTACAGTGTAGTGTGATATTATTGAGTTATTTTGTTAATGGAAACCGTTATTGATGTTAATAAGTAGATTGAAGCCGTACCAAGGTAACATAGCAAGCTAGCGTAATTATCCCACAAAACGATGTAACCGGGTTGCAGCGTTTTTCCTGACAGGGTTGTACAACTAAAAAGGATAAAATAAAATAAACTTTTTGCAAAAAGAAACCGTCTTCCAAAAAAACATTAAAAGTCAATGAAACAAACTAAGTCACCGAAAGTAAAGTTGTTTTAATGTTTTTTTGTAAGACTGTTTCTTTTTGCAAAGAGTTTTTCAAACATGTATTTTTGGTGTCTGGCATCTAAACATTGACATTTTGACTGATTGACAGAAATGGTACAATACTGTAATGTGGTGTAAGCGGCTTCATGTATCTTATAAAGAGTAAAAAACAGACAACATACACTCCATAATGTTTTCCAAGCAAAAGATATCTCGTACCACAACATACAAACAAGACAGTATACTTCCTTGTTACCAGGAGTACAGGACTGTCAGGAGCCATCGATTGCCGCTCGTTACCTGCCACGCTCTGAAATAAATTAAACGTTCAGATGTAAAGGGACCAGTGGGTTAAGTTTACGTGCAATCTTTTTTCTTTTCTTTTTTTATAAAAAAAAAACGTTGTCCCACACTAGGAATTTCTCCTGTATCGTGGGTGCGTTTACAAACAATTAAACTCACATACACAAACAGCCAGACCCGGAACAATTACCTACCTGTAGGTCATACAAATATTTGTTCCGTGCGGAGATCGAACCCGCGACATGCAGCACAGCAGTCGATCGCTTAGCCACTGCGCCAACCGTGCCGTCCACTTGTATACTCGTATGTCTGACTAAAGTATGATCAGTAGCAAATAATCGTATTCGAAATAGCAACAGGGAGAAACGTATACTTAAGGGCTCAACTAAAACAATTAGGTAATCATTTAGATAAAACAACATAATCCTTTTACCTCAGAACCCTTTAAGTAAATGAATTCATCAATTTAAACATCCAACATAAAATAAAATAAAATCATCTCTCGACAGCCTCAAAAATTCACGCACTAACGAATTTATTACAGTTGACTTACCGCTTATTCATCAACAGGGGTAGAGGCTCGTTCAAATTCAACACTGGCTCCGTCCGTGGCGGGGGATTTTCCCAGGATTACGTCGAATCCCGTGACGTCATCGGCCCGTGGCTTATACCCGGCTGACTTATCCGGGCACGTTTTTTTCTCCAGGAAAAATATCGTCTTCGCAGTCGCTTAGCTGTTGCCGGAGTGACGCCTCTGAATTTTAATTTGCTTAGTCTGTGATGAATGAAATTTTAATTTTTTGTATCGATTTTTTATGTTATGTTTATGAACGGTTTAAGAGTTTCAGGGAAGTTCTACTTTATTTATGAATTTGAGGCGTATGTTGTATGCTTGGGTTGAGAAAGTGTATTTCCCTTATGAATAACCCACCCAGAACTCGTCTGAAGTACAATCAAGCGGTATACAAGGTGTTGTTTTGCATCCTCGTCAAAATTTAGGAGTTTGTCACAAAATACATAAATAATCCATTAAAATTACGGTACCTAGTTAATTATTAACAAACACTGATTTTTTTGGTTGTTTATGTTTGTCAGTATTTCAGAATAACCCCCTTAACGTGGTTTGGGAATAAGAAATTATTGAATAAACGTTTCATATTGTTTGTATGTATGGAAGCGCGGTTTTAGGACAAGAATCCGACGAGCCCGCGTTTAATACTTAACGATTTCTCTTAACGAACTTACCGATTTCCATAAATAAGAAAAAAACTAAAAATTACCTACCCATTTTATTATTGATTCGAGACGTGAATCATTGGCATAGTAACCTCCTTCAATTTTACGAGGATGCAAAACAACACCTTGTATAATAGTGATGAAGGGGGAGACACATAGTACTTATTTACTTATGCATAGGTACTAGGTACTACTTTTGCTACTATACTAATTGAGATCATTAATTGATATTAGTTTTAAGATGGCGGGACGCCTTGGATGGCTTCCTCATGAATTAGAGAGAAGAAGCACACCATCGTGTGAACTGGAAGAAATGGGGGAGGCCTTTGCCCAGGAATGGGGCAATACGGCCTTACTTAAATAATTAAATAGTAATTTTTTATATAACCATTTCAAACCTTAAAAAAATGACGCATGTTCAAATATGATAAAACAGAATATAAAATCCTGATATTACGTTCCCGTGGGTAAACTTTCCGATTTGAACGCGGGAAAAAACTAGGCGGATTATAAAACTAAAAAGTTATTAAGCTACCTACTATCTACCAATTAATTTCCTTAATAATTCTGGGATATGTGTATGTTAGAGAAGTATGGAAGACGGCATGCTGCGTCAACTCCAAATAATTTGGGATGAGGACAGGAGAAAGCTGATTAATTCTAGGATGTAATTTTCCAATCGCAAACGGTCATTGCCTTTAGTTTATACCAAGAAGTATAACCACTAAACCAGCCAGGATCAAAGTCTTGGTAGAAATAATAAATGGCAGCGAGTTAACCCCTGATAAGCTGACGTGAGCTAAAGCTCATCTTGAAACTGCGGACTGTGTGTTTGTGGCTACTTTTGTGTTTAGTCGAGGAAATCGTTAGAAATGCACGTTGTTTAGCTATTTAGCCGTGTCCGATCGAAACAGGGTCTGCAGCCAAAACCGAAACGTAAGTGTATAATAGCTAAAATAAACAAGCTTTATCATAAACAACCATTTTACAATAATAATTCCGTTATTAAACGTATTGTTTACCTTCAAAGAGACCATATGGCAACGGCATAAAAATACAAACAAACCATTTTACAAAGACAAACATAATTAAAATCAAAACAATGGGTTTTCTAAAACACCTTCGTATAAAAATAGTCGGTAAACAACAATACGAGGACAGGAAAATCTCTTAAAGGGCCTGCCTGCGGCCAGAAACTACCAGGCGACAAGAACTCGCGAGGAGATAAAAAAGTAACGTACCATCGCTCATAATCAAGGACGTGCGAAGAACAAAGCGAATAACACAACGAGAAAGATTATATCAGAGGAACAGTGTGATGCAAGAAAAAGTCTCGCACACAAAGACTGATTATTATGAGTTGAGAACAAAAAATAATACTGCATCTGTCTTGGGATAAAACTGAATACAAAAGGATGCTTTCAAATTCTAGTAAGAAAATTTTACAAACGCGTGCATTATAAATGTAACAGTTGCATTATAAGTGTACATTATAAATGTAACGCATTCATAATAATAACGGCAGTCACGAAAGATAACGCCTGTAATCCCCTAAGCGTCAGACAGAGGTGTGTCCATTTAGCACACCCACACTTTGCCAGTTATGTTGTGCCATGTAATAACGGGCGAGTTTATTGTAATCAACCGAATATGATTCCGGATTCTAGGCTGCTACTGAGAAATTTATGGTCGATAAACCAAATAAAACATTGCCCGGTGTTGGGAATGGAAACAAGTACCTCATGCTTCCGAACACTAGACCAACAATACAGTATATTAACGGTATATAATACACAAGACTGGTCATGATCTGGATTAGTAGTAGGCACCCTCACCTTCCGCCTGACGCAGGTCCTCACCGGACACGGTTATTTCGGGAGGTTCCTGCACCGAATCGGGCGGGAGGAAACGCCCGGGTGTTACCACTGCGAGGATCGGCCGCAAGACTCGGTGGAGCACATCGTGGAGCTCTGCCCCGCTTGGGCTGAGCACCGCCGTGTCCTCTTAGCGGCGATTGACGGCGGCGACCTCTGGCGTCCGGCCAGGTTCCAATCCATGGTCCGGAGCGAGAGGGAATGGGAAGCCGTTGCCTCCTTCTGCGAAGCAGTCATGCTAGCGAAGGAGGTGGCGGAACGTGAGAGGGAGAGAACCTCACGTCCCAGCCGCCGCGGGAGACGCCCCGGGCGTCGGGGGGCAACCAGTGGCCCCCAGCCACCGTAGGCGCGGGCCTGTGGACGGTGAGTAATGGGCCAGCTCACCGTCCGTCCGTATTATGACGACAGGCCGTGCCGACGGCGCGTTTGTGTTCCACGCGCGCCTCAAGGAGATGTCAACAAATCGGAAGGGGTCCGAGAGGGCCGATGCCTGCCAGGGTTGCGGGTTGTTCGAAAGAGATAACGCGGCCCTGGAACACAAAGGGCGAAGAAGGAACATGAATGGGTTTTAGTCAGTACAACTCTGACACTCCCTCCCACTCCGCCCAGAGCGGGAGAAGTTATTTGATGATTTCCCATCCTTAAAAAAAAAAAAGACATCAGGTTTTGAACTCAAAACAAAAAAAATAATTCAAGAACCTCCTGACTAAAAAATCTTATTCTTAGCAAATCGCGAACCTAACGTGTACGAAGTCGCGGGTAACAGCTGGTACATTATGTATAACGAACAACATGAAAATTGCAAAACGGTTTTATCTGCATCACAATGAGACAAAAATGTTGAGTTATGAGTAAGTACTTAGTATGTAAAACGTTGCATTGCCATTCGTCTGTCGTACACACTAAGCGTGCGACTTCCACGAAGATTAAATAATACGCAACGAATGCATTTTATTGTCCTTATGAAAAGCTGAATGGCTCTGCAAAAAACTGACAATAAAATTGAACTGAAAAATAATGGCTGAATTTAATCGAGGAGAATATCAATTGGTGTGATTGTAGATTCGCCATCAATATTCCAGTGTTAACAATATTATTAATTACGATACTATTAAAAAGAAGGTTCCACGAAACTATAATTAAAGGATCAAAATAAATCTCACACAGTTACCAGGAAAACAGAAGCGAGAGAGATTAATTTTCACTTTCAATGAAATATAAGATCAAAGAAAGTTCATTAGCTTCAGTAGCACCTAATATTTGAAGTAAGACTTTCTTAATCGTAATGATCGATATTGTTGCTAGACTATAAACTTTGTTTCAAAGGTGTATTAATCATTCATTCAGTCATTTCGAACTAGAAGAGTGAGCAGTAGCGGCCAAGGGTTAAGGCCTAAAGTTACTAAATTGTAGGTCATGGGTTAGAATCCAGACAGGAGCGTTGTGTATACATTTTTCGCTGTGTTTGTATGTGTTATTGGTCTACAGTCTTAAAACGGTGAAAGACTTCGTGAGGAAATCAGAATATCCTCGAACCAAATATTGTAGACTTGGGGCATCGTGGGAGTTTGGATCTGTATCCTTAACATACTAGCAGGCCTAGTCAGGTTACAAACGTTTCGTATCGTTAACGCCTTGGTGTAAGCGATTGTAGAAAACGGGTTAAATGTGGGTGTTCTATTAGGTACACATTTGATTTTCCCTTCTTGGATTACAGGCGTGATGTTTATGTTGGGACATCTATCATCCCGTACTGGACCCGCGTGATGGGTTGAGGGCGTGAGCACGGATATTCTTAGCAATGGCAACACTATGAGCTGATTATTATGCAAGCTAGAAAACAGCCTAACACGAAAAAAAAACTCGAAGAAGCAGGAAAATCCACAGAAACTACACTGTAGTTAAACCATATCCTTACAGCCCATAAAAGGCTACACCCTAATGACGCAGTCATCATAAAGCTTAATGTTAGTACTGTACCAATATTCCCTGACCCTACCAGGAAGACAGCGCCGGTGAGGAGTTAGTAAAATGGCGGCTGTATACGGCACTTTGGCCGCCATTGCTACACCCAGCGGTAAAACTCGGTGTTATCTGCCATACGCGCGTCATCTATTTTGATTACGTTCCCAGTAATGCGTTATTATATTATTTATATTGTACTTACGAAACCAGAAACTATGTTATGTTGCGGGATTATTTTTAAGTAAAGTTATAGTTGAGAAAGCTTTTTTATGAGACTTGTGGGCATCTATTAAAATTGATGGTGCCATTCAAGAAAGTGGCTGTGACAGGCCCCTGTTCAGCAGTGAACAGTGGAATGCGATAGACTGCTTTGCTTGATTTGTCATATTTACGGCAAGGCACTTTATCCCCTGAATAAGACACACAGAACCGAGAAGTGTGGCAAAAAAAAGCGGATGACTATACCCTGCTGTGGATGATTCTGGGCTGATATGGTGATGATTGTATCCCCGTATAATAATAATGTCTCCAAAACAAAAATAGGTAAGTTAAACAAAGATTGATAGTCGTCATTCTTCCACATTTATCTCAATTTATTTGGCAGCGGCGCAGCATGTTCTTCTTCCTCAGATTTCTACAACGTGGTTTGTTCCTACAATGTCTGACGCCCTGGTCCTGCTGTTTGCTCGTCACTATATGTGCTGGACGCTACTGTTAACGCTAAACTAATAGCCGAATTCTGCCACTCTAAGAAGAAGATAGATACCTATTAGACGTCGTCATCAAATGATTGTCCCTTGATAAGAGGAAAGTGCGAAACTTGGATAAAATCGTTGAGCGCAACACGTGTGTGACCGAGTACAGGCGCGGATTACCTGCCGTGTGTAACCTTATTTGTGTTCAGTGTCCATAGGGATGGCACACCGCAGCGTTAGTACGGAAGGTCTAAAGATTTTTTAGTAAAGGCAAATTGCGAGAATCTATTGAAAAATGTAATAGCACTAGCGACCTGTCCTGCTTCGCGCTATCTAACGGGTCCAAAACAGCGATCTTATCTTTCAAGCTGAAGCCAACCATGCACCTTCACGTAAAAATTTCGAGTACATCCCATGTGGTAATTTTCCCATTTCGACAACTAAACAAAATACCATCACAAAAGTACCTATTCGTGACTATTTTGCTCTTGCAAAGCTGCTTGCTTTTCGCCAGAGTGAGACAAATAATACAAAGTTCAAGAAAAAGTTTAGTTGTAACTTTGGGAGCTAACTGTACCGTACAAAAACAGTTGAAAATTATGGTTGGCGAAATGGGACTCAATGTATGAAGATGAAGATTAAAATAGTTACGAAATAGCACTGTTTTGCACATCTTTTGTTTAGTTGTCCAAATGTGAAAGTTACCAAGCGGGATGAACCCCAAATTTCTTTGAAATCGGTTGAGTGGTTTCAGACATCACGTAAATTTTTAGGTTTGTGGCGAAACAAAAATTTTGTAACTTTTCTAACATACCTACTATTGTATACTTACATACTGTATCTTTTTGAAAAGCCAACAATTTAAGTGCAACTACATTTTCTTTTCACTGTACAATTACTTGGATTTTCTGTTATATTGTAAGTACATGTCTTTTCAAATAAATAAATTGCGATCGATGAATGAGATCAACTTATTTCAAACTACGGAGGCAGCCCTACATGTACCCGCAAAGACGTATGTCTCCATTTGTACCGCGTGACTAATGTGCCGTGCTGTCAACTCAAGGACTTACTTCGCAGCACACGCGTCATTTCAGCAGCTCTTTATGAACTGATGGCTCTAGCGAGGTTTTCTTTGAGGAGCTGTTAGTGTTGTGGAAAATAGAAATGCGTCGCTTTTTTATAAAAGACTGTCTTTGGAAAGTTGCTTTATTCGCGTGGATATTAAAAAAACTCGCCCACGGTCACATGCTACCGGGATAAAAGGATCTTATCCTAACCTGTTCATGGCCAACTTCTGTACCTAATAGAGCATTCATATTTGTGTGGCCTACAGGTAGTTATTCTGCGTTTTATTGTGTTAGTTTAAATGTTTGTAAACGCACCCACGATCCAGGAGAAATTCCTAGCGTGGGACATGAAAACGTAACAGCCAGAGAGACTAAAAGTTAGGTAGACAGAATTATTTTCGCAGGTGTAAAATAAATTCGGTATAGATTTGCTTAAGAAAATGAAAGTTACAAAATACCCCCGAGATTACTTCATAATTAATCTATGAAAATATAAATACATATGAGGTACTATGACGTTTATAAATATACTAGCTTTTGCCCGCACCTTCGCTCGCGTTAATTTTAGAATTTGACAATAACCGGCGAGGCCATGTGGCGCCATCTTTTATCATAAGAACGTTATTGTAGTTTTCCTCGGGAATAGTACTTTTTTTTAAATGAAAGGTACCGTATGTCCGTTTCTGTATACTTGACAAGTGGCAACGTATATGCAAAACTTCAGCATGATCGGTTCATTGGTTTAGGCGTGAAAAAGTAACAAACTTACTTTCGCATTAATAATATTAGTTAAGAATTACAGTGGAAAACGGCTACTAAGTCTTCTCTGCCTACTGATTCGTCATTTTAGACACAGCATCAGTAATTGGTAAGCTTATAGTAACAGAAATATAATTCTATCTATTATCCAGATTTTCCAATAATTAAATTACCTTCTACTTGATCCCATAATAACACACTCAAGCGTGCACATTAACGCGTAGCGCCTTTTATTAGATAAATCTAAAAGAGCTCTTTCTTTATGTAGACATAATTTCAACAAAATATCAATTTACCTTGCTTCCCTTTCTAACGTATTATCAAAATCCTTCTACCTGTTTTCTCTCCCCTACGATTAATGTTCGTTGTACACTTTTTGTATCTGATGTGAGATTTTCATGAGCTTTTTATAAGGTGAGAATAAACACCTGTTTATGAGAGCAAGGCATTAAACATATTTAGGGGAATAAAATTGTTGAAGGATTTATGTTTGTGTTTAGATTTGTAAGGGGTATAAGAAGTCCTCTTGGCCGGATTGCCGCCATGGGATCTGGAGGCGATAGTCCTCGCGCGCCTGCACGAATGGCGCGCGGAGGCACTACGCCGGGGGGAAACTCCGCTGCCGCGGCAAATTGTCGCTCAGCGGACAGACCTCCGGCACGATCTCATGGCGACATGGAGACAGCGACTGTCGCAACCACGTGCAGGGCACGCCACAATAGTGGCGATAAGTCCCCTCTTTGAGGAGTGGCTAGAGAGGCGGCACGGCGCCCTCACCTTCCGCCTGACGCAGGTCCTCACCGGACACGGTTGTTTCGGGAGGTTCCTGCACCGAATCGGGCGGGAGGAAACGCCCGGATGTTACCATTGCGAGGATCGGCCGGAGAACACGGTGGAGCACACCGTGGAGATCTGCCCCGCTTGGGCTGAGCACCGCCGTGTCCTCTTAGCGGCGATTGGCGGCGGTGACCTCTCGCGTCCGGCCCTGTTTCAATCCATGGTCCGGAGCGAGAGGGAATGGGAAGCCGTCGCCTCCTTCTGCGAAGCAGTCGTGCTAGCGAAGGAGGTGGTGGAACGTGAGAGGGAGAGAACCTCACGTCCCAGCCGCCGCGGGAGACGCCCCGGGCGTCGGGGGGCAACCAGTGGCCCCCGGCCACCGTAGGCGCGAGCCTGTGGACGGTGAGTAATGGGCTAGCTCACCGTCCGTCCGTCTCATGACGACAGGCCGTGTCGACGGCGCGTACGTGTTCCACGCGCGCCTCAAGGAGATGTCAGCAAACCGGAAGGGGTCCGAAAGGGCCGATGCCTGCCAGGGCTGCGGGTTGTTCGAAAGAGATACCGCGGCCCTGGAACACAAAGGGCGAAGAAGGAACATGGGTGGGTTTTAGTCAGTACAAGTCTGACACTCCCGTCCGCTCCGCCCAGAGCGGGAGAAGTCATTTGATGATTTCCCATCCGCAAAAAAAAAAAAAAAAAAAAAGGGGTGTAAGAAGTTCTCTATAGCACCTTAGGAATTCTAGCCTCACCTGCCGTGGTACAACCTTACAACAAACGAGACCCTGTCGACCCCCCAACACGCACTGGACAAGCGCGAGGAATATGGTCCAAACACCCAACATAAGATTTGTTTAAACAACACTACAAAAAGTTAAAGTACATACAAATAAAACATAAGCGTTTCCAGTACAAATGATGTTTTATTGAATCCTATATTTATTTCACAAAATCCGATAACAAATTGTAGGTAAGTTTCAAACATTTTTTCGCACAGTAAACATAAACATACATAATTTACTCGTTGAATTGTTGCCGTAAATCTGAAATCGTCCCCATAAAACTATTTGTCACGATATTTGATATATTACTAACGAATCGCATTCGAAAAAAGTTGAAAAATCCGCGTTTTGTATTTTTTTTTTTACAAATATACACGTAAACTATCGCTTATACAGCTTCGTGATTTGTTCGTGATAAATGAGGATTTGTAAATACTCGCTTTGTTCGTTGAATCTGTTTGTATGATAAAACTTGAAACTAAAATATTGTGCATGGGAAATTCATTTTGCATTGTTGTTTTGGTTAAACATACGTACAGTTCTCACAATTTTACATAAGTATTCCTCAAATAATAAGAAGTGGAAAGTGAAAACCACCTTTTTCACTTTATACCACACAAGCTAATGCCGCAGCTTCACCCGCGTTGGGTTTTGTTATTGTCCCTCGGTATTGTACTACCGGAATAAAACAAATCCTATGTTTTAATCCGGGTTAATAACTATATTCTTTTTGCCAAATTTCATCCAAATCCGTTTAGTAATTTTTGTGAAAGAGTAAGAAACATTCTCAAACTTTTGCATTTAAAAATAGTAGTAAAAACATACATTTAACTACATAGATATATAAGAACATATCTAGGACATAGTACCTATACTTTTTTATTCCGATATGACCTGGCATAACTTCCAACTTGGACCGGGGCGAAACTGCAAGCAAAATCTAGTTTCAAATAATGATTGTGCCAGAAAATGTCTTCTCTTTCACGAACAGCCTGAAGGCTAGAAAAGTCGAACAAAGTTGTTTCCCAACACTAGAAATTCTGGCTAAAACCACAAACACGCAAAACTTTAATTGCTACACGAAAAGAACTGCGCAAAAAAGAAAATTCACTCGCAAACCAGTCGCGACCAGACCTAGTGGAAATTAATTTATACATTTTAAAGCCATTTCTCTTGGTATACTATAAAAGCAGTTGTCATGCACTATGCACATGCTTCCAGCATACCAACGCATATTTTATAATAAAATCTAATTGGACTCAGTGCACTAAATATTATAAAAGCTTGCATCCATTAGTTGGGCGGTATTTTAACAACGCACGATGATAAATGCGGCTTGTGTGGTGGTTGGCTCCTACTCAAATATATTTCTCGTTGGTATCGTAAAAGCGAATGCCAACTTCATATTTTTTTATGAAACTCAAATATTTATTGCGAATATAGAACCTGCGTAAAAGCCCCTTAAGACCATCGTAGCAATCCATTAGCCATTATTGGAGCGTTCTATGGGGATTTCGTAGACTATGGCAAAATGCGTGGATAAAAACTTAAATGCGCTGTTGGCATTTTCTTTTAATTGTATATCCTGCAGAATATTGATGAGATTGAAATAATAAGAGTTCTTGCTGTTACGTAGAATTGTAAGCTTCATGCGAAATTGTTTAACCCACTTCAAAAATGAGATGGTTATTTTTGTTATTTTCAACGTTCGATTTTACTTTTGACAGACAATAAATCACCAATAACTTTAAACGTGGATGGAGTGTTAACATATATACCTACTAGGTAAGCAAATACTGGGAAAATAACGAATGGCGTCTGGCAGTGAGGTGGCAGACGACGTTGTTGCCATGGCGAGTAAAACTAGGATCAGGCTGGCATAGAATGGCACAAGCAGAGAGGCCTATACCCAGGAGTGGATGATGATGATTACTTAGGTAAACAAACTGTTCATGAATAATTCTACAGCTAAATAAACGACTAAATCCTATCACATAACTCTTACGAAAATAAAAATATAACGCTCCACCACTTACATCTTAAGCTGACGTATGTTATGCCTCCACGAGAGCTCATATATTATAATAAAGTCTAGTTTGGCTCAGCGTTCGCCAAATAACGTGGTATAAAAGAGTACATTACTTTTGCAGTAATTTGACAATACGCCGCCGCAGCAGTGTAGTTTGCCAGTACGGTTTGACTGCATTTTGATCTATTGGTACCTATTTCGTTAACATACTATTTTGTTCTTAAGCTGAATTTTAAGAAAGTACATTGTGGTTCGAAAGTTGTATGTAAGGATCATAGCAGAGGGTTTCTGCCTACCCCCAAGGGAAAAAGGCATGACTATACCTTAATTGTTCTTCGTTATTTCGGTGAATCTATTAGACATTTGACCTTTAATAAGCGTTGACCAGAACCACACCGATATAGGTACTGTGGTTTTGTATGTACACGTACATTTTTAATGACTATTATTCATAATTATTTTCATTGACCAATTTATTTCATGACTACTGTGACATTGAATTGTATCTAAAATATGCTAATTGAATTGTAATTATACATTGTATTTAATGAATAATGATATAATGTATTTTTTATGAATAATATCACGGTTAATGCACCATCTCTTCTTACCAATTTGTACGCCACGATATGCGGCTGAACATGACTTTTCTGTATATACATATATATTATACACCATGTTTCAACAAATAAAGTTTACTTATTTACTTACAGGTATCTTCCAATCCAGGTGGACCTACATAAGGATAGGTGGTGGGGCAACGTTTGTGATTGTGATGTGGCTCTGCAGTGCACGGTCTTAACATTACATTAAATCAACCTGTAATCCTCGAACTGTTAGGTAGAACCCACCTGTATAAGGTAGGTACAACCTCAATTTCCAGTTTGTGCTCGTATTATGTGTAGGTACCAAATAATTAGGGGTAAACCTAATAGGGGATAATCCAATTTTTTTTCTTTGTCCGTCGGGTAGTTTATTGAAAAGTATTGGACACGTAATTTTTCTTTTTTTACGTGGTCATAAAATTACGGAGATATATTGAGTTGAAATGGCGCATGACGTCACATGTAGGTAAGTTTTATACCTACTTGTGACGTAGTGAGCCCCACTCTCCAACTTTAATGAGTTTTAACTAAGTAATTTTTTGATATTTCGATAAACCATAAAATACGTGTCTAATATTTTTGTATTACCTGTGTGACGGACAAAATAGAATGTCGTTTTCTTTACCCAGTCCGCACCCCTATTGACGGACCCAAATCCGAGCTGCTACTGCTGTGCTTCTTACAACATTTTAACGCAATCATAATAGTAATCTGCATAATATATTGTAACGGCAACCAACACAGATTGTTCGGGAGCCACTAACGTTAGCATTTAGATGGTGATTATTATAATAATATTTTATTAGATTCCAATAGCTGGCACAAGTCATTAGGGCCGTTATGCCAGTAATTGAATGGCATATACGTAGATATCATAATAATATGCCGTACACGTCTGCCATTGCATCAATGGTCATTATACTGAAAGTTCATTTGCATTTAGTACCTACTAGGACACCTTGTCATAAAAGACATTAAACATATCAAGTGCAGGATTCTTTGCATGATCCTTAACTTCACAATTGCAGGGCATAGACCGCTTTTCTTACAGATAAACTAAGGACCTAAGATGATCACACTCAAGTGTTGTAGATTACTCTTACCTTACATGCATACCTGGTACATAATGAGAGCCAAACAAAAAACTAAAATTGGTATATTTCAAAGTTAACATTTAAATTTTTTTAAATCCTAAAAGAATAATATCTAATAAAAGGCCATAAAGATAAGAAATTCAGGCTTTAAAAGCTTCTTTAATTCAAAAATAACATCAGCGAATTTTATTAATACATAAAGCAGCCATAATTCAAGTTTGTACTAACTGAATGAAAATCTTTTCATAAAATAAAATTAGAACGAGCGATGGACAGGTATTGCATTATGTAATCGTTATTGTCATAAAACCAACACAAAACTCAACTGAAAAAAAAAACCAGTTACACAATATTCTTTAAGCACACACTCCGAACGTTCCAGACACTGTACAAAAAAGAATACCTAAGCAACTGCAATTAACAACCACTTTTTAATACAAAAAGTTGATTGCCTTCTCATTCACTCTAAACAAAACTGCATATGTGTGAAAGAGACAGGCGCAATATTGTCGGCTCGCATCTGCGTCCCCACTTACAGTTTTTCCTGCATTTTCCCACCTATAAGGTTTTTTTTATGTTAGTATGTCGTTTATGCGGTATTCTGATTAAGGCAAAAAAATTGGATGCCATTTATATTCTGTCACATTTTATACGCAATCATTTTTGTTAATTCTTTGGTGTGTACTTGAAAGGTCAAAAATAATATGTCGGGAATTAATGTACATTACTTTTGTCTTATTATAAACTACTTAGCTATACTTTAGTAAACAGCTACCTAAAATTAAGGAAGATTTACTGATTGGACTGTGTGATTTAGTAAGATTCATAACATCACGCCTGTAATACCCAGAAGGGTCAGGCAGAGGTGTACCTAAAATAGTACACCCACATTTCACCAATTATGTTTAAGTCCTGTGACCTGTGTCCTGTGTGTGTGTGTGTGTGTAATAGAGGGTAAACCAGAAATCGAATCAAACGAATCCATGACTGCTAAAGAGAAATTCCTGATGGTAAAATTAAGGAAACCAAAAGAAGATTCAAGTCATAAATCAAAACCGTCATCATTTTAATAACCCACCTATCATAAAAAATGTAATTCTGTAAAGTCCGACCTCAAAGCAATTACCCCATCGCCGTCCACTAAGAGTCACAATAAAATTTATTGCCAGCTCTAAAATATATTATCTTGACTACAGGAAAGCTTGTCTCTCCTATCTCCAATTCCCAAAGAGAAAATTATGTCTTGAAAAGATCTCAATCGAACAGATTTAATGCCATGTTATCAAGATAAGTGAAAATAATGGTTTTTTCCGGCAGTCTCTCTCTGCTTTGTAATTTATTTTCTGTTCATTTAGTGCCTGTCTTTAGGTATGTTATGTTCCTACTTAGATTAACATTTAATTTATTTTCGCTTGTTGATCTGGTGGCAACCAGCGCTACTAATGAGCATGACGCCCTGGTTTCATTTTCAGGGTCGTACTAAGTGCTGTGTGTGGCTTTCCACCTGTAAATCCTCATAACAGCCACAGAGTCTGTATTTGCGTCCAACTGATGGCACTAGGCTCAGCTTGGGTAGGCCCCTATTACATGGGTACACTAACTCTCCACAGGCGTGATATTATATAAACAAAATAATAATTTCTAAGTAAAAAAAATGTGCGTGAAGTCCCTCCGCGCGGAAGAAGTGAAACTTCGTAATACTACACGCATGCGTTCGAATGCCACGCATTCATTCTCGTTATTTTATTGAACTGCTAAATAATATTTTAGTGTTGTACACTTTTTATTACATAAGTTTATCGAGGTTATTCTACTCATGGAAATTGAGCGAAGGCTGTTCACACCGAAGAGTCGAATGCATGACTGTTCGCACGCCATCTTGCGTACCTAGTAGAACTACGTAGTCACAAATCTTGTAATACTGCCATCTCTTAGTGAGTTTTAGAAAATATTCCCCCTTCATGGTAGCGTTAAACTTATTGGAAGTCGCATAAGAAGTTTCACTTCAATAATTAAACCCGTTTTCACTAAATTTTGTTTTATTTGATTTTGAACCCTCAGCGAGCTAGGAGTTAAAAAAACAACAGGAATCAATTATGTTGTCGCTTAGTGTAATTCAAAACGAACAGTAAATATTTATCGCAAAAAGACAATTTAGAACGAATGATTTTTTTGTGATCGACTTGTTCCTGTTGACTTATGTTTTCGAAAAATGAATTAAGACCTTAATCCATGCTCACTAACGGGAACCCGGTAGTGTTCCACTTTTCCCCACGTTACCCTTCCATTACTTTATTATGATGAGCGAATGTTTTGTCGTTTGCACGCCTCTCTGCCTGAGTTATTCGTTTTGTCGTACTTTTCATTAAAAATATCTTTTTACTTAACATTTCGATTCGGCTTAACGGCCGGATAATAATAACCTTTCTAGTCTATTGAGGCTTTTATTTGTTATGAAAGAGTATTTTTTGTGTTTTATAAATCAAAATATACTGTTATATTTCTTAAAGTGTTTAGATGCTGTCGAAAATTGGACTAAATATGTGCTAGATAAAATAAAGGGGTATTTATTTTTGCCTTCTTTAAGCTAAGATTTATATACCTACTTAGGTACCAATTTTTTTTTATTTTGGTGTTTTCTCAGAGTTAATTTTTAATTTTACTTTTCGTAAAACTTTTTAAAAGAGTCATCTACTTGGTGGTACTAAAAACGATTGTTAAACCAACTGAACACGAGATTATACTTCAGGGATAGATTTAATTATTTATTTTGGATCTCCAACAGAAGCCAAAGAACCAAAGATTATGCATTATCCAAGCAAGAAAGAAGACAAATAGAAAGAAAGACAAGAAAAAGTATTTATTTGACGCGCACAGGACAAAACAACCAAAAAATCTTTTTACATAGTATAAAACAAAGTCATTTCCCGTTGTCTGTATGCTTAGATCTCTTTTAAACTTTGCAACAAATTTTGATGGAGTTCTTACCAATAGTAATAATTTATTTATTTAATTTGACAACATTGGTCCACTGGTTAGTACAAAAATAAACTTATCAACTAAGGGTTAGTATTAATTAATTAAAAATCACACACACACATTTATGCATCACTGACGCACAAGCAACCGGACACAGTGTCTGAGTATAGGTGCATCGTGCTGTTCAGCTAGGATTTTCAAAATGCTGTTGCTGCTAGCCCTCATTCTGATTAATAAGGATGCGGTCTTTTTCCTCAGTCATCAGTACGCGCTACCGCAAACATGCTAGACGCGCTGCAGAACCGGGGCAACCTCAAGAGCACCCTGAAGCCATTGTTATATTGCACACGCAGAGCATCTAGAGCCGTCCGCATATAGTTGACCCACAAACTGCCCGTGTATAATAGACAGAATATATATAATAAAATGCCAATAGACAGAATGATTCAAGAGAAAGGTTTATATATAAAACTAGCTGTCCCGCGCCACTTCGTCTGCGTCACATTTTCCCCGTTTTCGCAACATTTTTCATTGCTGCTCAGCTCCTATTGGTGGTAGCGTGATAATATATGGCCTATGTCCTTCCCCAGGTTGAAATGTATCTTCTTGCCAAATTTCATTAAGATCCGATGAGCCGTTTAGTCGTGAAAAGGTAACAAACAAACATACTAACAAACAAACAGAGTGACTTTCGCATTTATAATATTAGTATGGAAGTATGGACTGTAGTAAGCAACGACTTATTGTCGGGCCTACGATATCCTCCCATACTTATGTACTAACGCTGTAACATAAAAATATTGTAAAACCAAATGATTTTAAAAGATTAACTATGGAGTTTCTTGCCGGTTCTTCTCCATAGAAAACAACCAACCCGAACCGTGCACCTTTTTTGTTGACGTTTTACAAGTGCCCATGTAGGCCTATGTGAAATAAAAATATTTGGTTTTTTTTTTATTTTGATTTATCCCTGAAAAAAAACGCAAACGAAATCGCAGGCAACATTAATAAGCAGCTATAATAATACATACTTAAGTTGTAAAAAAAACTAGCAACTATACGAATAGGATATTTAATCGATAGTTTATTTAATCGAGATAGGTGAAATCAGTTTGACAAGCATGCAAAGATAAATATAAAAACCTTACACAAAAACCACACAACTAAAGACAAACCGCATCCCGAGACACACACATGGTTCAAAGGGTTTGCAAATCTCAGCTAAAGCGTTTCATAATACGAAACAATGGAAGTAGGTAACGATCAGTGCTGCTAATAAAATCGATGGGACAACGTTGTAACTCTTATAGGTAATAAAACGAGGGGCGGGAGATAGAAGGAACTATTTGTGTAGCTTGTAATGTAACAATGTAATGTAACTTGAAAAGGGGTCCTTTGTGAGGAGCGAAAGAAGGGTTACATTTGCTATAAACATTATTACTAAAAAAGTAAGAATGTTAGTTAAACTTACACGGTCACTCACAGGCTATCTTCCGTGATTGTTAATTATTGCATATACTGGGTGTAACGGACCATAAAACTGAACATGTTTCTCCATCGGACAAACATCGTAATAGCGAAAAAAATATCAGCTGCCCCATACATTTGCGTCGAATAGGTATTGCAATTTTGTATGGGGCATCAGATAATTTTTTCGCTGAAAAACATGTTTTATGATGAGAAACATGTTCAGTTTAATGGTCTGTAGCACACCCTTAAGTATGTATATACCCTTTCCGTAACACCCTGTATATATTTATACAAGGTGTTGTTTTGCATCCTCGTCAAATTAAAGGAGATAACTATGCTAATGATTCTCGTCCTGAATCAATAATAAAATGGTTGAGAAATTTTTATTTTTTTTTCTTATTTACAGAAATCGGTAAGTGTGAACCACCCGTGTTTTAAACGCCTGTCTGATCCTTGCCCTAAAACCACGCTTTCATACATACAAACAATCTCAAACGTTTATTCGATAATTTCTTATTCCTTAAACCACGTTAAGGAAAAGGAATTCTGAAATACTGAAAAACTTAAACAACCAAAAAAAATTTTTTACAAAAAAATATAACCGACTTCCTTTTCAGTTGTGGTATCTCACTTAAATTCTTGTCAAAAAATGATACTATCATTTTTACATTGTAACTAGACACCAGCACATCTTCCATACATACGACAAAGGATGTAATAAAGAGGATGACTCAAAAAGTACCTAAGCAAAGATAATAAAATTCATATGGGCTCACCGGGCAAGCTTTCTCTACCAAAGTTGAAGAATCATGTAAATCGGTCCAGTAATCACGCAGAAATAGGAGTACGTGATAAATTTACATATAAAATTAAAAAAAAAAAAAACATAAAATGAAAACAGGGCCAAACTGTATAACATTTTTTATGGGACCAAATAGGAACTATTCCGCATCAAACTAAAGAAGAATTACGCAAATCGGATCATAAATGTCAGCGTAATCGGTGTACATTCAACAAAAACCAATCGAATTGATAACCTTCTCCTTTTAGAAGTCGGTTAAAAAAAGAAAAAGATGTCTATTTTTTTTATTATTATTACTTGTACCTACACCTGGAAAGTGCATACCGTTACAATTCCAACAAGCCTAAACACAGATAAGATCCATTGTCTTATTATTGAGTTCCGGTGCCTGTCTCTGGGATTCATCATCAGATCTGATAGTAGAATGGTTCTTGTTGAATGCAAATGCTTCACTAGTTGTAGAAAATACCAAAATCGCTGTACGTTTTCCAATAAAATTTGAAGAGTTCCCTCGATTTCGCCAAGATTCCATCATCAGATCCCAATTTGGTGACTATGGGACCACTTCAGAAGTATCTCCTTCCGAACAAAAAAAGAATTTTGAAAATCGGTCCACAATTGGCGGAGTAATCGCGTAACAAACACACAAAAAAAAACATACCGTCGAATTGATAACCTCCTCCTTTTAGAAGTCGGTTAAAAAAGCAGCGTTTATTAATATTTAACTAGGTACTGCAATTTAATTGATTACTAATATTTTTTGTGACAACCTCCTGAAATTTGACGAGGATGCAAAACAACACCTTTTATATATCCCGTTAGTGACCGTGCAAGTTTAGTTATAAAACGTGAAAAAAACGTTTCGTAACCATTAACTTTAGCGTTCTAACCGAAGTCCTAACCATATTTTGTACTTTCAAGTTTTATTGACTAAGTTCCCAACTGCTGAAAAGTCCAAGTTCCGCCACAATACCTTAATTTCCATCTTCCGCAATCTCTCTGGCCTAAGAAATATGCTGAGGTTAATTTCTCCCATTTTACTTTCTAATTTCCCGACAATATTACTCAAAAGGAAACATTATTCTTTCAAATTAAATACAGAACAAGAAACTCTTAACACTCCATAGGCCAGGCTTAAGACTTCGACTTCCAAAGTTAGCGACTTTTGAAGTCTTGTCAAAATATTTCGTGGGCACTACGAACCGACAAAGTTGGCTAACGTTTTACTGTCGTATTTATGACTGTTGTTCATTCACTGTTTTAATGTCACTAAATCTACTAAACTTAGTTTGTTTCGTGTTTTATTTGACTTAGATATGCATGCCATATTTATAGCCTTATAGGAAAGATATAAAAGAATAAACAAACATTGTAACATACAGCTATTTGGGGATTACTTGGTGATGTAATAATATAATCTGCTATGTTTCGACCCTAAACCGCAGCTACACATGGCAGTTATAAAGGAATAGAAATTCTGGAACTAACAACTCGGAATCTATTTATCAGAAAACGAAGAACTTTAAGAAAACAAAATATTACACTATAAAAAATAACACTAACATATCTCAAACGAATGCAATGACGTGATTTCCTTATCGTTTTTTTCAACTATTACATTATAGCTCATTTTGATGCAAATGTTAAAAGTTTGTCATTGGACACGAGGCGAAATTGTAGTCAAATCATTTAAAACATAAATAATAAACTATTTAAAAATAAATGTTTAGAAATAGTGTTAACTATTCTTTAAGAAAATTACAAGAGCTAGACTTCGAAGAAAATATCATAAACTGAAAACTTATTTCAAAGCTGCCACTTGCCGATTGTTAGATAAAAATAAAATAAACAAACGGTTTTCTAATGTGAAACAAGGGTGACCTTATCATAAACATGTACTTAGAAGTTAAAAGTATTTGTCCATCAAGTCTATTAAAGTATGTAAGATAAAACTTTTAGAAAGACAGCTTAAAACGTTGAATGCTTATGTTGTTAGAAAACTTGTATTATCTTTATGATAAGTCTTCAGAGACATCTCTTGAGAGAGTCGGAGATACAAGATAATGAAAAACTAGAATAAAATTATTTCACTTATTCTAAAGTCGTAAGAACTTACTACTTATCTATTAATGATTATGTTTTAATCTAATGCCCTGTGTCACAGCGACATTTAAATGACATCGTATTTTATATAAGCTGCATTTACAGTGGAAAGTATTTTCAACTGAAAATGCAGAAAATCTATAAAGGTGCGTAATAAAATGCAAAAATGAAGAAAATCTATAAGGGTGAAAGACCTAGATTAATCGCTTTATTCTATTCAGCAGCAAAACATGTCAACCAATGACAAAGATAACAACGACACTCATTTATGTTTTGTTGACACGCAAAATTACACTTTTTGATTTTATTATTCCACAAATTAACCAACACAACACAAAGTTTAATTCCAACCACAAAGTGTGTATGATTGTCATGTAATGCCAGCCAAGTGTTGGCCCAACGTACATTGTGGCAAAACTTTAGCAAAAGGGCCCGAGTTACTCTTTCATGGTTTAACTTAGTAACTCCGTATAAACAGCCGTTCAGCGAAGTATAATGAAGCAGGGTAAACTCTGCCTCGGTTAGTTAAACTAACACATATTTTACGTAAATAGTTGGTTGGCGGAAGGCCCCACCAGTTACTTACAGTATAATAAGGCGTTAGGAGGTTTCCATACGGCAAAAGTAGTGTGATTTTGTACCAAGTGCACTCCAACTGTTAGCTTTCATCTTCTGTCCTGCTCATCAATGGGATCATTATTGAGCCCCAGAATGTTATTGAGACGTAAACACAGTTTTACAATGCCTTTTAAACTGCTTTTTAACCCCCGACCAAAAAAGAGGGGTGTTATAAGTTTGACGTGTGTATCTGTGTATCTGTGTGTCTGTCTGTGGTATCGTAGCTCCTAAACGGATGAACCAATTTTGATAAAATTGGTTTCGTTTGAAAGGTGTTTTAATCGAGAGTGTTCTTAGCTATGTTTCGATAAAATCTGAGCAGCCGTTTGAAGGCCATCACCTCTTTTCTAGTTGAAGGGAAATTAGCAATTTCCACAGGTCTGGTGAAATATTGTCACTTGTCACCATGGGCATTGCCAGGAGGGGTGGGTGCAAACCCCCCCCCCCTCCCCAGAAAGTATTTTTTTTAATTTTTGATGTTTTCGTTAATTGGCGAGATGACACGCAACACCAAGAAAAGTGGAAGCAATGGGGGAGGCCTATGCCTAGTATTGGGACAGTCAAGGCTAAGATAAAACAATATAAGTTTAAAAAGCATGAAATAAAAATTAAATTAAAAATTTAAAGAACCCCCGACACAAAAAAAAACTCTAAAAAACCTAAAATAAATAATCCAAGCGTCTTAGCGTCGGGGGACCGCTAAGTAGACCGCTTAGTACAAGCACATAACAAAGCGGACCCCCGACGCTAAGACGCTTGGATTATTTTATTTTAGGTTTTTTAAATTTTTTGCAGTAAGCACTATACATAATTATATCGATATCGGGTAAAGTACGACTCGCACATACCAGGAAAGCATGACAAAAGACGGCTGTCAATGATAATGAGGAGAAAAAGATAACTTCTACAACATCCTAGTAACTTTATATTCTGTACATAATTATATTATTAGTGAAACAATTTTACTAACATAAATAAGCTCCAAGTACAGCAGATTTGATCAGAACCATTTATACAATACAATACAATATCCTTTATTTCAGGCAATTAGGGCCCATAAATCACAATACATATAAAAGTATAATAACTATAATAATATAAATAACTATAAACTAATAAATACTTTGTACAAAAATAACTTAATAACTACTGCACACGAAGTGACGGCGTCGTATTGCGCAGCGAGGTGTCACGTAGCTGGCCGCGGAAATGCCGATACAGCACACCTTTCGGCCAAAACTCTTCGTTGAGGAAGGTCACAACGATGATGAGACGACGATGAGTCGCAACGCGCACCACAAACGACTTGAAATCGGTGTTATAGCGTGCCTCCAACTTCTCCACCCTCAAGGTCCAGTTGGTCTTCACCCGTATGTACTCTACGATGTCCTCAGTCTTCGTAGAGTGGTGCAAACGGGACACGTGCAGCTGCGTCGTCGGTACTGCAGGACGTAGCAGCATGTAAGATCCTGCCGGCGCCGTCCCACACTGATTGCGATACGTAGGCTTCCTCTTCTTTCTTCTCCACCTTGATGAAGCCGTCTCCATTGTATGTGTTCTTTGGTAGAACCTGCAGTTCGTGGTCAATCACAGGCGCCCTTAATTGCTGAGTGACTCTGCTTTTCTCCTTTTGGTTTTTCTCCTTGTCGTTTTGTTTGCGACACTGCACGTTTCGTCTTGGCGACAATTGCAGAATAGGCACGTTTGGGGCGCGGGCCTGTGGACGGTGAGTAATGGGCAAGCTCACCGTCCGTCCGTCTTATGACGACAGGCCGTGCCGACGGCGCGTTTGTGTTCCACGCGCGCCTCAAGGAGATGTCAGCAAATCGGAAGGAGTCCGAGAGGGCCGATGCCTGCCAGGGCTTCAGGTTGTTCGAAAGAGATACCGTGGCCCTGGAACACAAAGGGCGAAGAAGGAACATGGATGGGTTTTAGTCAGAACAAGTCTGACACTCCCTCCCGCTCCGCCCAGAGCGGGAGAAGTCATTTGATGATTTCGCATCCGTAAAAAAAAAAAGGCACGTTTGGGGGGTCGATATACCTATTACACGCGTTGCCACCCAGATGGGGACGACGCGATTAGCGGAACACGATGCAACGCTTGCTTTCTTGACAGCCGATGACGTATATATAGTCCCTCGCCGACTAAAAACTGCAGACAGAAGCATTTTGTGCCCCGCAACGTGCGTTTACGTTGGAGCTTTCCGGTGATTTATAACGTCCGTCGAGGTTTCAATTAGTACTGTCACTAATTAACTAATTGTAGCTGTGCCTACTGATTGGAGATCAGAGCGTGTCTGTACATAGGCAGGTAGACTTTCGTATAGTACCTATATACTTTTAGTAAACAGGTATTGGAGTTTGACCTCATTAGAAGGTCAATTGAACTCATTGCTGGAATGCTGGAACACAGGACCCCTTTACCCCCCAGTTTAATTTGTAAAGGAAGGAACATAACAAAACATCACGCCAGCAATCCTCGAAGGTTTAGGCAGAGATGTACCTAAATAGTACACCCACATTTCGCCAGTTATGTTTGTAAGTCGCATGAAATAGGGGGTGAGCCTATTGCCATCAACCGAGCACAAGTTCAGACTCCGTTGCTGCTACCGAAAAGTCCTGAACAAAAACCCAATGACACAATGACACTGCCCTACCCGAGAATAGAACCCAGGAGCTCATATGTGTTTGCGACCATTACACCAACCAGTAATATAGGAATTATAACATCTACGTATCACCTGTATCTATGCTAATATAATAAAGCTGAAGAATTTTGTTTGATTGAATGCGCTAATCTCAAGAACTACTGGTTCGAATTGAAAAAATATTTTAGTGTTGGATAGCCCATTTATCGAGGAAGACTATAAGCTGTAAAATAGTGCAAAAACGGGGGCTTATGTGATGCAGAATGCAGACAAAGTTGCACGGGTCAGCTAGTTATGTATCAAGCTTATAATTTTGTCTAGTAGCTCATACATTGATGGCTCTTTCAACCATGGAACTACTTGCCCATTTTGTACTTTTGGGTGGCTGATGACATAATATACAACGCTCTTTTATTTCTCTGAGTTTCAGTGGTAGCCCAGATGTAACAGCCATGCAAGAAAACACCGTGAGGAAACACGAAGAAACAAAAATTCCAACCCGCAATGGACCTGTAGGATCTGGCATCAACGTCCTATGTAATATAATAAAGAGTATTCAATTCTGCCCTCAAAACGGTCAAGGAAAACATCGTGAGGAAACCGACATGTCCTAGAACTAAAAATTCGAAGACATGCGACATCTACCAACCCGCACTGGGCCCGCGTGGTGGATTACAGCCCACTCCTTCTCATAGAGAGGAGGCCTGTTTCCCAGGAGTGGGAACATTATAGGCTGATGATGATTATTATTCAATTCTGTTACTGCCTTCATAGATAGTATCAGCTTCACAGACATCAAGTGTACGGTGAATAAATTGAATACTCTTTATTTTATTACATAGGACATTGATGCCAGCTCCTACGAGTACATAGCTCCTCCCCAGCAAAGCGTACAGTGAGTCTCGAGGTGAGGCCGGATCGTCTGTCAAGCTGATGTCTATGCTATGATGTCTATGAGGCGGTAACAGAATTGAATACTCTTTATTTTATTGCATAAGACTTTGATGCCAGCTCCTTAAGACCCGCCTAATTAATAACAGTCCACTATACAGTATAGGCTGATTGTACTGTCATCATTATTCTCTTCCCATTATTTGGGGTCGGCGCAGCATATCTTCTTCTTCTATACTTCTCTATTACTTGTCATCTCATCAGACATCTCGTTTCTTGCCATATCATCCTTCACAAAGTCTGTCCATCGTTTCTTTGGCTGATTGTACTGTGCTTATGGTAAATTTCCTAAAGAGGTACCTATCCTGGTTTAGATACCATAGGTACCTCTACCAGGATTGGTACTACATTCAGATTTAGCTATTCATGCTTGAGAAATATCTATACAGCTAATAATAGCTTTATTTATAACAATAACAATGACAATGCAATATCGATCGACTTGAGTAATAGATATCTTATCAGAAAACCTGTTTACAAACAGCCTTATCATCACATTTACGTGCAATGCCCTCAATATCATTTCGTATAAACAATGCTTCAATTACAGATGACAGAATATGTGCTCTATCAACCGAAGAATATGGGTCAGTTTCAAATGCTGGTTTGAGTTATTATCGTCCACTCTAATTTATTAATTGACAAAAATATCGGTGTCAGTTTAATTTATGAAATTCAAGCGGTTGTGGGTTCTAGAAACATAACTTTGCTATGTTTTACGTTAAACATAGCATAAATAAAATGTTTTTTTTTTTTTTTAATTAGCTTTTTATGGTGTTGCTACAACTGGGACACAAGCCTTTGAAAAAGGGATTTGACAAACAATCTACCACACAGGCTCACAATAATCCCGCGGTACCGAGGAAGTGCTTCTCAATTTCTCATTGATATGGCTATTTGCTAACTGGTACGTTGTTTCCGAAGACATCTGTTGATATTTTGGATCTTACATACAATAATTATAAATTCGAAAGTTTGTGAAGAAGAATGTATGTACGATTGACATAAATGTCGGACGTGCCACCTACGGGGCAAATCAACTCGTCACATTATCTCCGGGTGTTCTCGTCTAGCTAAGGGACAGTACTTGCATAGTCGCAACCTTGTGGTTGATAGATTACAAAGGTGCGCAATTATTGTTGTCATAATGGGCCCGCATGACGAGAACCTCGTGCAACCCCAGAGAGATAAGCAAAATCAAGTACCTTGACTTGATTCGCGAGGTTGTTGTCATGTGGATTTAGACTCGGCGATCATTGTTCCGATAGTCGTTTCAGCCAATGACATTCTCCAGAGGGTCTAGTTGGGCAGTTGGATCACGGGTTTTATTCAGAAAGCGGTACTTCTTGACACGGCGCACATTGTTTGTAAGTTCCTCTCTTTGGAGCCCTGACCGCTGGAAGCTTGGACCAGTAGCAAGACCAGGGTCTTGCTACTGGTCCAATATATTCAAATATTTAAAAAAAAATTGACATGTACAACTTAAATAATTAACTAATGACAAGATTAAGACAGGATGCGCAGTACAGGGTAGTTGCAGCTCGGGAGAGGCCTATGTCCAGCATTGGACTGTGACAGGCAGAGTTGATAAGTTGTAAATACTGCAGAGTGTAGGCATCTGCCTATGATATATCTATATCATTTGTTGGTCGGGAAAGATGAGACGAAAATATACAAGGTGGAAAGGACACCGGGGCGAAAAAGGGGGCTGTCAGAATGATGTACTGGAAACGTGGTAACATTTTACAACCATCCCGACCGAATTTGGAAAAAGTCAGAACAATTCCATTGAGCGAATTTCACCCACACATATCCAAAATCCAAACCAAGTTCAAGAGGTGTCGGTGTGATCATTGTTGCGGAACAGCGATTAGATGATAAACTACTGATCGAGTTCAGTTTCAATGGTGAAATGCGTTCATGGTCTTGAATGAATACATAAGTCACCTACGTAGTACTGTACCTAGTACTACGTAGGTAGTATAGTATATTACCTATAAATATCACACTAACACACACAAGCTTGCTCCCTCTATATCCTCATAACTTAAATCTGCGTGCGCAGTTTACAATCACAGTCAACTCCGTCGCGCGTCATCAACATGATTTTTGAAATATTAATATTTCTCCTTACTTCCCTCATAGGGTACTTCATTTACAGCTATAAACAACAAAAAGAGTTCTTCAAAAAAACGGGTGTGAAACATTTACCTGGCGTACCGTTTTTCGGAAACATGTATAACACAACTTTCGAGATAAAACATTTTCTGGATGAAATTCAACGCATACATGATGCGTTTCCGGATGAAAAGTAAGTAATATTATCTTGTTTAATTGAAAATAATAATCATAGGGAAAAAGTACCAACTTCTATACAAATTTTAATCCCCTATTCTAACGCGCATCATAAGTGTATGATTTTTTTAAAATCCTCCCTTCCCTAGTCAGGGGATGAATTAAATATTTGTTATTGTATTTTTAATTACCTATTTTTGCCCGTTTCGACGTGCGGAACAGACGTTCCATACATTATAAATCGATATAATGTAGTGGATGCTCTAGCATTATTATTAGTTTTGAGTTATGTCGCTGCGGCCTAAAAGCCGAGCTTGTAACTATGATTGTGTACATTGTGCATTAAACAAATAAATAAATAGCTAGGTATTGGAAAAGTGTAGTGTTTTTTGTTTTGTTTATTTATTTCCTAGATTTCCCATTAAGTATACACATTCATAAGTACTATAATAATATATTCATACAATTTATGTTAGGCCTTGAAAATAACACGGCATAGCAAGCTCGTTCGTTTGTAACATCATTTGGTCATAAAAAAATAAGTCACAGACCAGCTGTCTGTGACTTATTTTTTTAGACAAACTGTAACCTACGTCCTGTTTACTGATTTATATACAATAGTTAAATAATATAATTATTTAGGTAAAATGTGCGAAGAGCTCAAGGGGCATCAATAAATTCATACGTATTGTTGTCAACAGTAAAAGAGCCCAAAAGACGGCAATTTCTTTCTACTTTTTTCAATCAACTAATCATATTGTTCCAAGAGGAAATAAATCTGCTAGGAGTTAGTATGTAATGAGGATAAATAATGTATCTTGTAATATAGTCATATACTTTCCTCATCCTCGTAATTGCAGCATGACACGCGTTAGGAAAAACCAATAGTAAATAATATACTAGTGTTTTGTTTACTTTGATTTCCGCAGTTGATTTAGACAAAGAGATTTTCTTGCTCGACTTGCGCGACGCTCTCCAAATTTTGAAGGACATCTTGAATATGATAGTTGACCTCTTTTCTGCCATGCTTCCCTGGTATCCACGCTAAATAACCATTACAATATTTCCAGATACGTGGGTTTCATGGATTTCACGATACCAGTACTCCTTATCCGGGACCCTGACCTGATCAAATCCATCACGGTTAAAGACTTCGATCACTTCACTGATCACCGAGAGTTCTTCACTGAAGATTCGGATCCTCTGTTTGCTGGCAGTCTGTTGCTGATGAAAGGTTTACTATAGCTTAACGTTTTTAAACAAAGATTAGTTGTCACAAATATGCAACCGCGTTCAAAAACTATATGTGTCATAAAATTGTTTTAGAATATTTTCACTGACCGCTCTTAAACGCTGTTTCACTGGTCAAATTCGCTCTTAGATTAGAAAAATGATCGTCTCTAAAGATAATCCCAATGTTTTCGCCAAATTCAATCCAGCAATTGGTTTAGCAACTAACATTGCCGGCAACAGTTCCCAGAGCTAAGTGGATGCTCCGCACCATATCGTGTTATCATGTTTAACGATATCAGACTAGAGACTTCACGTAGTCTTCTAAGCTCTAAAAACGAAGTAGCACAAGAATTTGTAGATTTTTTAAACAATATCCCACTTAACACTACCGAAACCTTAAATTACTCAACCTTGCTTTCTATTGATTTATTATCGGTTGAGTTTCAATTTAAGCATATAAACACCAAAGAACTCATTAATGCTTTTAAGGAAATCAAAATCAAAGTAACCGAAGATCTATGGGGAATGTCTATTAAAGTTTGTCAAGCTATTATTGACACTATAGCAACGAACGCGGCCTTAATTTTTAATTTGTGTGTGGACCAAGGAGTCTTCCCGGACCTTATGAAATACAGCAAGGTAATACCACTTTTCAAATCTGAGGACAGTAAAGAGACCAATAACTATAGACCCGTTTCCGTGTTGCCGGTTTTCAACAAGGTTTTTGAAAAGGTAATGCTTAATCAAATGAATAAAACCCACTAATAAAATCTGACATGAGAAGCAGTATGGTTTCACCAAAGGACGTAAGTGATACCGGCGTCAGTCGTATAACTTTATTAAAACACATTTATACTGCGTGGGAAGAGGCACAAGATTCCATAGGAATCTTGTGTGACCTCTCGAAGGCATTTGATTGCGTAAATCACGAAACCTTGCTTTTGAAACTTGAGTATTGCGATTTAGACGGTAAACTTGCACTTTCAGAGGCAAAAAGGACTCATGGCATGTAAAGAATGTTTGCATACTGATTGGCCAATTCATCTCGTATTTTGATTACAGTAAGAGTAAAGTATATGGGGTACAGAGAGATAGCAGCGGTGGCCCAGTGGTGGCGGCCCCTACTTACGAACAGTAAGGCGTGGGTTCGGACCCAGGCAGGGGCATGACTTTGTGTAATTTATTTCATCACCGCTGCCCTCAAACCCGCACTGGGCCCGCGTGGTGGATTACAGCCTTTCCCTCTCATAGAGAGGCGGCCTGCGTCCCAGCAGTGGAACGTTATAGGCTAATAATGATAATGATGATATGGGGCATATCGGATTCAATAAAATGTTCAGTGATAAACTGACTTTGTCAATCATAAATGTACGACAGCCTCATTGCTGGCTTTATATTAGGCAATTTGTACCAAGCAAATGGCAAAAATCACCCACCAAGTAGGAGACGGTCCGAGTAGTGGAAATTATAGCTCCCCCTATATGTATCACAGTAGCAAGAACGTAATAGGATGATCTTGTACGTGGCCGACGGTCAGCTCAAATGCTCCAATTACATAACTTTATATATCACAACTGATTTGGCCCCATTTGGGTGGGGCATGTACTGTCTGGGTGATCGTATTATTGTAGCTCCCACCCCAAGTCTAAAACAACGTCAATGTCAAATTATAACTTTTCCCTAATTTGGTTGCATCAAGGTAAGATGCTTGCTGACGGTCGGGCAGTGTCGTTTTTCCCATTAGAAACTCGGAAGTTGGCGGCATGATAACCATGGGAAGCACGTTTTGCCGTTGGTCCCTGCACCTGATCTCTTTACCGTAATTTAGAACAGCTGTCCCATCTAACTGTAAGAGTGTTGGAAGAGACAGAGCACCTCCGTGTCGGTGTCAAAATATGATCAGGAGGACTTTTTATTTTACCTAGTTATTTTTAATAATTAGGCATGTATATTTTCAGGTGACAGATGGCGAGAGATGAGGGCCACCTTAAGTCCAGCATTCACTAGTTCCAAAATGAAGTTAATACTTCCTTTAATTGTGGAAAATGCCGACAACATTATCGAGTATCTTCATGGTATGTATTAACTTTCTTATAAAATCAGCGTAATTTATAAAACATTAGTAAAGGTGCATCCACTCCTCCCAAGGTACTTTTTGTGGAGCAAACGTTCGCAAGTGCTAGTGGGCAACAAAGGATAGTAAAACATTATAGCAAAAACCGCAAAAGTTACTTAACATTATAAAATGTTGCTCTACACAGGGTAACTTCGATGTGGATGCACATTTGGTTCTTGTACATTAAAAAGGTTAAACTAACTTCTCTACTTCCTTCTATTTCCAGTCCATCAATCGGAGAACATAGAGGTTGACGACCTCATGCGTCGGTACACCAATGACGTCATCGCATCAGCTGGCTTCGGCCTCAAGATCAACTCTCTAGAGGATCGCGATAATGAGTTCTATCAAATTGGCAACAAAATGTTCAACTTCAACCTTAGACAGAGAATATTTTTTATTGTAGCTACACTTTTTCCTGATTTTACTAAGGTAAGGATCATTTATAGAAGGTTGTGTAACACTCGACCAGCAAATTAGATAGACAAATGTCTGGTGACTTCTTCTTCTCAGAACGATTGCTGGGTGTCTGGGGTCTGACATATGGTACTGCTGACGCTTAAAAAAATGCTGATCATCAGCCAACGTCCAAGAAACGACGTTTGATATTGTAAAAAACAAAGAGTGCCCTTAAAACTAATTTCATTTTATTTTTGTCATACAGAAAACAGGCATACGACTCTTCTCCAAGAAGACGTACAATTTCTTCATAAATCTTGTGGCTTCTACTATGGAATATAGGAAGAAAAACCACGTAGAGCGACCCGATATGATTCAACTGCTCATGGAGGCGAAGAGAGGTGAGCGGCTGCATGAGACTTTGTTCAACATCATCATCTGCCTAGCCTTTTCCAGACTATGTTAGGGTCGTGTTCCAGCCTTACCAAATGCAGCTGTATACCAGTATTTTACAAGGAGCGACTGCCAATCTGACCTCCGCAATTAAATTAGTACTGGGTAATAAGATACCAATTCCCAAAACGGTGAAGGAAAACATCGTGAGGAAACCGGTATGTCCTAGAACTAAAAATTCGAAGACATGTGACATCTACCAAACCGCACTGAGCCCGCGTGGTAGATTCAAGCCCACTCCCTCTCATTGAGAGGAGGCCTGTTTCCCAGCAGTGGGAACATTATAGGCTGATGGTGGTGGTGGTGAATACGATACCCTCTGCTAAGAATGGGTTTGTTCAACACAGCTTGTAATTAATGCCGTCTCTCGGTCTATACCAACTGCAATGTTGGAAGGCTGAATGTCTTCAAACTCACGGCATTTATTTCAATAAGACCCTTACAGGCACTTTTGAAAGTAAAAAAAAAACAGAACAAACCGCAAAGCTACAGTCTCAGATACTAGGCATAATAACTTGTAAAAGTACTGTAGTTGCCCATTCCAAAGCGTAGATCTTTATGGAGAAGAATGGGCATAATGAAACTCCATGGACACTCTTTTAAAACAAAATCTTACTAACATCATTCATGTTGAGAATTACAAATACGTGAGAACGATGTAGAAATGAATGAGAAACGTGCAAGTTAAGAGCGTCCAGGGTAAAAGATTAAACCAATAATTAAAAAAAAAACAAAATATACCGTGACAGCTAAGAGATGACCAGTCACATCTGACAGCGCCCATTCACTTACATGACGCATGTATCAGCCATCATACAACTCAACCATATTGAAGGGAACTAAATGACCCGACACACCCGCCACCATCAGCGTGACATTTGAGTGAGCATGACATTTACTCAACCGCCAGAGTAAATTCGAGTCAACGAAAGTCGATGAAAAATCATCCGGACTAAAACCCAATCTGGAGTTGCACCCACTGCTACTTCAACTTGAGTTCAAACCGTATCATCATCATCTGAGGATTTACGGCCGCGGGTGGGACCTAGTAGAGTATTAGGTATTTTTCCATAGTGACCTATTTCTGGCCTTTTCTCTCCAGTTTTTCATTTCAACGCTTTTTCTTGTACGGTTAATATTGAATGTTTCTTTCATACCAATTTCTCTTTGCAGAATGGTCTCCAGACGAGTTGACTGGACAAGTGTTCATTTTCTTCGCGGCTGGCTTCGACACTACAGCATCTGTTCTGGTAATGACCATCCACGAGCTTGCCTTAAACCCCGAAGCCCAAGAAAAGTTGTACCAGGAGTGCAGACAGTTAAAAGAGGAGAGGGGGCTTACCTTCGATAGTATCAGCAACCTCAAATATTTGGACTGTGTGTTAAACGGTTGGTTGATTTTTCTGACAACTCTAATCTTCAAATTAACTATTTCCAAGGCTCAGCATCAGCTTCAGACTTCAGTTTAAAATAACACCAGTTTAATGTAAGTCAGTTACCAAATCGGCTGGTAGGTACTCTGTAAAGTATCGGCAAGATTTTGACGCAATGAAATACTCGTATAACCGTGGAGTTAACTGTAGAAAACAACAACAGTAATTAACAGTACAACTAATTGAAGTCAGTTAAAAACGAATTTACTTACGAAAGCCTGATGGTTTTAAAAAATTACTGATTTCATTTTTATACTTTCAGAAACTCAAAGAAAGTGGAGTCCCGCTATTTTTATGGACAGGACCTGTGTGAAGACTTATGAGCTGCCTCCGCCAAGAGAAGGTGGACAGCCTTACACTGTAAGTTATTCAATTTGTGCAGAATAAAACAAATTTCATTCTAATATCACTTCCAAATGGAAAGTCTAACTAAATCCACACACAAAGTTAGTTTAATTGTTAACATACTTTGCTAAAATAAGATGATGCTTATCCTGTTGATAGTTAAAGCCCGGTGATCTCGTCTACAACATGGTGAACACCCTTCACATGGATCCACATTACTTCCCTGACCCACACAAGTTCGATCCTGAGAGGTTTTCTGAAGAGAACAAGCATAATATTAAACCTTGCACCTTCTCGCCCTTTGGAGGGGGGCCGAGAATTTGCATCGGTAAGTCATCCATGGAACAATAATTTCATCAGCCATCATCAACCCCTTGCTAGCCAAGAATCTAAAAAAAGGTTCATGTGAAGATGATTCTTTGATGTAAGAACAAGCGGGACTTGGGGCATCCCGACTCTGACAGGTTAGGTTAGGTTAGCCGTATCTATAAACAAGTCAAAGTGTTTACTTGAGAAAGTGTCATTATTTAAGATCCGATTTTTATTATTTAGCTTAGTAAATGCTTGAAGTTAAAACTACAAAAGTTAGAATTCTTAGCTTTACTTTCTTTTTCGGTTCTTACTTCACTTAAATTCTTGTTTATTTCATTAAAAAATGCAAAAAGTAATTACTTAAGTTATTTCTTTTAAGGGTTCCGTACCCAAAGGGTCAAACGGGACCCTATAACTGACACCTCGCTGTCCGTCCTTCCGTCTGTCACCAGAATGTATCTCAAAAATCGTGTGAAAAAAAAAAAGGTAAAACTTTTATAGAATATGTATTTCTGTTGCCGCTATTACAAAAAATACTAAAAACAGAATAAAATAAATATTTAAGGGGGCTCACCGGTACGGGCACACTGCAAGGCCAGGGTTTTGACACATAAATTTACCATAGTAGCTATACAAGTCCGGTGTCCGCAGCCATTTTGGAGTCCGGTCCTGTCGGTTTGACTGACTGAACAATGCGCCACGCCTCACCACCACAAATTCCGAAAAGAAACCGAACGAAACTTACTAGGCAAGCATAATCTAACAAGAGTGCTTTGTTTCACAGGAATGAGGTTCGCGATGTTGGAGCTTAAAGTCCTCATTTACCAAATAATGCTGAACTTCACCATCGTGAAGACTGAGAAGACTATGGATCCGATCAAGTTGAAGCCTCATAATTTTAACATCAGGGCTTTGAATGGAACTTGGCTTAAATTTCAGAAGAGAGAATAAATTTTAGGAACGTGATTTTATGAAGGTGCCAATCTACATCGTGAAGGTTTCAGCTCTGAACCATTTACTGACGAAATCTGGATTTCATTATCAAAATTCTGTATGAAATTTACATTTACTTGGCGAGTTTTTAGAGTGAGGCTAAAGTGTACAAATCTAGTTATAAATTTATTGAAGTTAAAAGTTCGTGGAATTAGTGTGGGCCTGTGGCACCATTTATAGTGTTTTTTTTTTATAATTTCTATATCTTTATATAAAAATAGTAGCCTACCAGCATCAGAAACAGGGTCCGAGCTATCGATGATCAGGCCTCTTGAGAGAGGAACCTCCTAACAATTGCCAAGCGAGAGCCTGCTCAGATGTTTTTCGAGGCTATTGGTTATTAAGCCACTCATTAATTTGTATCTTTATTATTAAATACTTATAATTTATAGTTGTTTTTAATCTGTCATGACAAGTAATAATTTCTTTGTTCATCCTAGAACGTTAAAACTATATGCAAAATTCTGATGGCAATTGGAAAGTATTATATCTACTTATAATACTTTCCAATATTTAGTCCTACTAATATTATAAATGCGAAAGTTTGTGAGGATGGATGGATGGATGGATGTTTGTAACTCTTTCACGCAAAAACTACTGAATGGATATGGATGAAATTTGGCACACGGGTAGTTTATAACCTTGATTAACACATAGGATACTTTTTATCCCGATAGTATAGCTAGTGCCTGCTCAGATGTTTTTCGAGGCTATTGGCTATTAGCCCTTCATTAATTAGTATCTTTATTATTAAATACTTATAATTTATAGTTTTTTTTTAATCTGTCATGACAAGTAGTGATTGCTTTGTTCATCCTGGAAAGTTAAAACTACATGCAAAATTCTGATGGCAATTAGTAAGTTATATACCTACTTATGTAGATATTTAGTTCTAAATAAAAACGTGGGGTCCGAGTGCCCACCTAATATTTCCCGATATCGCCAAACGGTTGGTCGACTCTTCCCGTGATCGGAGAGCTGGCATTTCTTTATGGGGTTTAGGTTTCCGCACTTAGTCCCTTATGTGGACCATTGTGCGTGGAGAGCTAGCATATTATTTTAATATTATATTAGGTATGTATAGTTAATAATGTATATATATGAGAAAGTTAATTGAAGTTAAAACTTATATCTGCAGGGCATTCACCACATACAGTTGGTACATTTTAAATACTATCTGCAAGTAACATTACAATATAACATATTTCTCTATAACCTCATCATCATCATCATCATTTCAGCCGAAAGACGTCCACTGCTGGACATAGGCCTCCCCCAAGTGACGCCACATTGACCGGTCCCGTGCGCCTCGCATCCAGCGGATCCCCGCAACCTTCACCAGGTCATCGGTCCACCTAGTGGGAGGCCTTCCAACGCTTCATCTTCCGGTTCGCGGTCGCCATTCCAGAAATTTTCGGCCCCATCGCCTATCCGTTCTGCGAGCAATGTGCCCTGCCCACTACCACTAAAGTTTGGCAATTCTTCGGGCTACGTCGGTAACCTTGGTTCTCTTGCGGATGTCCTCATTTCTGATTCGATCACGCAAGGAAACTCCGAGCATAGCCCTCTCCATTGCCGTTTTGTGACTTTGAGCCTTCTGATGAGGCCCATTGTGAGCGACCACGTTTCGGTCTCGTATGTAATCACTGGCAATACACACTAGTCATGGACTTTCGTCTTGAGACACTGCGGTAAGTTGGACGAGAAGATACACGCAACTTCCCGAACGCTGCCCAGCCGAGTCGGATTCGACGATTGACCTCTTTCTCCAAGTTAGACCTACCCAACTGGACCGTTTGTCCCAGGTAGACATAATCGTCTACTACTTCGATTGTAGAGTCTCCGATCTTGATAGGAGTGGGTGTTACATGGGCATTCAACATGACTTTGGTTTTGTCCATGTTCATTTTAAGACCCACTCTTCCGGAAGCTCTACTAAGGTTATCGAGCCTTATACTGAGGTCCTCCATGGTCTCAGCCATGACCACTATATCGTCGGCAAATCGAAGGTGAGAGATGTACTCGCCATTGACGTTGATGCCTAGCCCTCTCCAGTCCAGAACCTTGAAGACATCTTCCAGTGCAGCGGTGAACAGTTTCAGAGATATGACGTCTTCCTGTCTCACACCTCGCTGCAAAAGGATAGGTTCCGATGTCTGGTCCTGAAGTCGGACTGACATGGTGGCGTTTTTGTACAAACACTTCAACACCTCGATGTACCGATAGTCAATTTGGCACCGAGACTGCACTACAGCCCAAGCTGTACTGCAGTCTCTCCAACGGTGCCAATGTCAATGTCTCGATCAAATCGAAGGCTTTCTCGTAGTCCACAAACGCTTAACAGAGAGGCAGGTTGTACTCTTCAGTCTTCTGTATAACCTATCGCAGCGTGTGTATGTGGTCTACGGTGCTAAAGCCTTTTCGGAATCCGGCTTGTTCAGGAGGCTAAAAATCGTCAAACCTGCGCGCGAGACGATTCGTGATGACTCTTGAAAACAACTTGTAGACATGGCTTAGAAGTGAGATGGGCCTATAGTTCTTCAACCGAGCATTGTCGCCCTTTTTGAAGAAGAGTACCACCACACCTCTGCACTATGCCTGTGGCGTTTTCCCCTCGAGTATGACGGAATCAAACAGCGTCTGGAGGGCCTTAAGTATCGGTTTTCCACCCGCCTTCAGAAGTTCGGCCGTAATTCCATCATCACCCGGTGCCTTGTTGTTTTTAAGCTGTTTCAGAGCCATCCTAATCTCGTACAGGCTGATGTCAAGGATGTCTTCGGTATAGTGTCGGGTCAGTCTAACTCTCGATCTCCCTCAATAGCTCCGGTTTGGCGGATACGATCCTGCCATCGTCGGTTTTCAGTTCCGTGAGCTGGCTCTGCCCAACAGCCAGATCTCTTGCAAATACCTTGGAGCCTTTATTCCGCTCAATTGCATCTTTAATACACTCGGTATTAAAACGGCGGAGGTCGCTCTTCAAGGATTTAGAGATCCGTCTGTTGAACTGCCGGTATCTCCACGCGTCTTCTGAAGACTGCAGGATCATCTCACGCCGTTCCTTCATGAGCTTGCTATAACCTCAACGTTCGTAAAATCGCAAAATTATAAACAGAAACTTACAAGAAAATTATAACCAGTTTTGAATTAAGTGACTTAATTACGTACGAGGCGAACCAACCCCTCATGGAGAGGGTTGAATTTTTTACCAAGTTTCCACTTTATAATAATGTGGGATGCTGAATAAATAAAAAGTTTCAGTAGTTGCGAACATTGGGAGTTTCTCGGAAGCAAGTCATTTGTTGAATTGGTTTTTGAACATAATTTTTATTTATTAACTTTTAGTTTGACGCTAAGTAGATTTATATTACTGTGGTATGGTCCCTAGGAACTTAAGTGCGCTAGCTGATAAACTGGCTTTGAATAAAATATGTGACATAAGCTTCTTCTTCTTTTTAGTATTTTTTTTCTTCGCGCGGATTTGGTATTTGTCTGGATATTCCATACTTCCATATCCATACTAATATTATAAATGCGAAAGTCACTGTTTATTTGTTTGTAAGAAGAAAGATTAAAACCCGGGGAAGGACGTAGGCTATTATCACGCTAATAACTTTGGGAGGTGAGCAATATTGCATTATGTCCATATTCCTCAACTATTTCACAACTGAAAACAGTCATGACAAGCATTGGAATAGAACGGCTATTTTAGACCAATTGTCATCGAACTAAATAGCCCGACGGATCAGGGGCCCCCCTACAAACCGTACGTTCCAGAATCAAAGGATCAAACCTGGGTCTGTATTAAATCCACTTTTTGTATTTTATTTTGATTTTTGAATGCTACATGATTTTCAAAAACGACCATGTAAACCATGGTCGTTTCCCCAACTGGTTTTATTTTTTGTGACGAGGTATTTTGTTATTATTTTTAATGCTTTAAGGTTTCCTAATCATTACCAAATAGTTATATACATCCTTGTTGTTATTTTAACCATTCAAACAATAGTAAAACAATAATTTATTTCAATCCAAATTAAACTATATAAATTCACGAACAAAAACGATACAATAAAATTAAGTACGACAAAATCTTTAAAAAAAACTACTTATGTGGCCAAGAATGAACATTGGTTTGCACATTACCTGGGCGATGTATAGTAATACCTACCTTAGCCTCTGGCCTAGGTAAAAGCCAGCTCTTCGTTAACAAAAAGCGTCAGCTTTGCTTGTAGCATTTCCTTAAAAAGGCTGTGGGCAATGAGTACTCGGACCCCACGGTCCCAGAGTTTCAATCCCAAAGGACCACTAGATCAACGATACAGTATAAACGGTCTCTATATTTCAGTCTGTTTTAACTTTTCACACCTAAACAGCTAAACGGATTTGGATCAAAGCTACAAGACAGGTCATGATCTGGATTAGGACATACATAATAATACTTACATTTATACATGAAAGCGCAATACTATTCACTCACTGATTAATCATAAAATCTCAAGAGCTACTACTACTTTTGAGCTATTTAACTTTGAATCTCGCAAGTGCTTAGTACGGTAGAAAGGGATTTTTGGAAATTCCACTGTCAAGTGGGTTTAATGTGGGGTTAAAAGTTAAGTTTTATTGGGATATATTTTGTAATTTTCATAGCGAGGCATGAAATTGTTATTTATTAATTTTATTAAAACTTTTTGCACAAGCGTAAAAAAAACACTGTACAAAGGCGGACTTAATGCCTTAGGCATTTTCTACCAGTCTACCTTAGGGTGATGCAGGAGAAAACATAGTAGGTGCAGCATAACAAATGGTAAAAAAACAGTTACAGATAAAATATAACAATACATAATACATACATATATACAAAAAGTAAAGAGAGAGACCAACTAACAACAATTTAATTATGCTTGCCTATGCCAGCTTCCAGTTTACTATTTTTGTTAATTTTACTCTTAGGGGGGTTGTTGGGGTCCCGGCACGCGACAATATTGGCGATAAGTCATTGAGGAGTGGCAGGCGAGGCGCCACGGCGGCGCCCTCACTTTCCACCTGTCGCAGGTCCTTACCGGACACGGTTGCTGCGGGAGGTTTCCGCACCGAATCGGGCGGAAGAAAACTCCTTGGTGTTACCACTGCGAGATTGCCGGGGGCCACGTGGCAGCCCCCGGCCACCGTAGGCGCGGGCCTGTGGATGGTTAGTAATGGGCTTGTTCACCTCCCGTCCGTCTCAAGACGACAGGCCGTGTCGACGGCGCGTTCGTGTTCCACGCGCGCATAAAGCGATGCCAGCAAATCGGAAGGGCCGATGCTTGCTGGGGCTGCGGGACTGCTTGAAAGAGATACTGCGGTCCTGGTACACAAAGAGCTAAAAAGGCGCATCAATGGGTTTTATTTAGTACAAGTCGTCTGACACTCCGCTCCGCTCAGAGCCAGGGAAATGATGGGAAATCTTCCAATGACCCCTGTCATTAAAAAAAAAGGCGGATGTTCGTATTCTATTGAGGTGTTTACATTAAGGAGTTATACTCGGTCTTCGAAGTATTACTTACAAATAATTAAGAGATTACGCTTGAAGGAAGGTCTTTCAATTAAAAATAATCGTATAAAATCAATTTAGGTCGCTAGGGCAGATCTTTAGGTTAAGTTGCGTTTGCCTTGGTTGATGCATGGATGAGTGACCACCCATTACGTACCGAGTTTCCATTGAGCCACGGAAAGCATGCTCAGCCGTTGGTCCCGACTGTCATTTGTAAATCTTTGACAGTCGTATAACCCAGTACTATCTGGGTTGTGGAGGTCAGATAGGCAGTTGCTCCATATAAAATCCAGGTAATCAGCTGCATCCGGTCAGACTTAATGCCGACTCCAACATCGACTAGGCAGATGATAGTGTATTAATACTGGAGACATCAGGTTTCAAACTCAAACCAAAAAAAAAACTCTAACCTCCTGACTAAAAAACTTATTCTAAGCAAATCGCGAACCTAACGCGTACGAAGTCGCGAGTGACAGCTAGTTATCTATACACGGTGTAAATCACCTCATCACGAAGCCGTCAACCAAGCATTCTGTACATGAAACTAAGTAACTTTACGCAAAAATTATTGCTGGGAAACGACTTTATTTTTGGGGGGTGTAAAATCATGTTTTGTGGTAGGACTCAATGTAACGCACTCAAAACATTGTGCTGATGGACGGATTGAATAGTACGGGGGTCGTGGAGGTGTTTAAAGTAAAAATCTTACATTAAAAACTTGTATTTAAAAAATACTTGTCAAAAAGTTGGAACTTTGACCCCTAATATCTCCGTAACTAGAAGGTTCCCAGGTAAGGTGTCGAACAAAAAAAATATCGCAAGGACAGAGAGAACCAGTGCCTTTCGGCTTCGTTAAGAGGTGTTTTACACCCTTTATAATCACACTAACACACACAAGCTAGATAGGGATCTAGCTTGTGTGTGTTATAGAGGGCTATATGCTCATCACTTAAATCTGTATGCCCGTGCGCTGTTTATTAGGTACAATCTGTATGCCCGTGCGCAGTTTACAATCACAGTCGAGTTCCGTCGCGCGTCGCATATCAACATGATTTTTGAAATAATAATAGTTCTCCTTACTTCCCTCGTAGGGTACTTCATTTACAGCTATAAACAACAAAAGGACTTCTTCAAAAAAAGGGGTGTGAAACATTTACCTGGCGTACCGTTTTTCGGAAACATGTATGACACAACTTTCGTGAAAAAACATATTCTGGATGAAATTCAACGCATACATGATGCGTTTCCGGATGAAAAGTAAGTAATATTATATTGTTTAATTGAAAATTATAATGATTAATAAGACTACCTAATTTGGTTTTCATAGGGAATACGTAGGAACTTATATACAATTTTTATTCCCCTATTCTAACGCGCATCATAAGTGTATGATTTTTTTAAATCTTTCCTTACCTAGTCAGGGGATGAATTTAAGATTTGTTATTGTGTTTTTAATAACCTAATTTTGCCGTTTTCGACGTGAAGAACGGACGTTCAATACATTATAAAATAATATGAAATAATAGATGCTTACTGCGATATTATTATTTATAAGTTATCTTGCTGCGCCCTTAAAGCCGAGCTTGTAATTACGATTATGTACATTGTGCATTAAAATAAATAACTATTTTCGGGAAAGTGTAGTATGTTTTTTGTTACAAGTTTTATTTATTTACTAGATTTTACTTTAAGTATTTACATATTCTTAAGTACCATAATAATATATAATTATGTTGCAGCATATAATTATGTCAGCTAGTCTGTGACTTATTTTTTTTAGACAAACTGTAAACCTACGTTCTGTTTTCTGATTTATACACAAAAGTTAAATAATATAATTATTTACATAAAATGTGCAAAGGCCTCAACGGGCATCAATAAATTCATACGTATTGTTGTCAACTGTTAAAGAGCCCAAATGATGAGAATTTCTGTCTACTTTTTTCAATCAACTAATCATATTGTTCCAAGGGGAAATAAATCTGCTAGGAGTTAGTAAGTAATGAGGATAAATACCTAATGTATCTTGTAATATTAGCCATACACTTTCCTTATCCTCGTAATTGCAGCTCGACACGCGTTAGGAAAAACAATAGTAAATAATAAACTAGTGTTTTGTTTACCTTGCTTTCCGCAGTTGATTTATGCAAAGAGATTTTCTTGCTGCATGAATTTATTGAACCTGAATGCATCAAAGCGACACAGTAGAAATATTTACTAGGGAACATACATAATCCCCGCTTTTTTCCTATGGAAATTCACAGGACTACATAACAGAATGGCACGTGTAACAGTCTTTTCATCCTTCGAAAAGCGATAATCGGCCTTTTTACTTCGTCCACATCACACATAATATATACACGCGCGCGGGCTGCAAACCTTTGAACGACATCCCGACTATACTGATAAACGTCGTATTCACTGCTATGCTCTCCTAGTAACGTCACCATCATTTACATTAATTTAGTCATATACCTATTCGAAAGCCCATAAACCAGTCTTACTCGCACCAAGGAGTATCATAATTATTACCGAGTTGTGGAAGTCAGATATACAGTCGATTCAGATGCATCCGGTTAGACTGGAATCAACATATTTGGGAAAAAGCTAGGCCAGATGATGTTGACACTATCCGAATTTTGAAGGATATCTTGAATATGATAGTTGACCTCTTTTCTGCCATGCTTCCCTGGTATCCTCGCAAAATAACCGTTACTATATTTCCAGATACGTGGGTTTCATGGAATTCACGATGCCAGTACTCCTTATCCGGGACCCTGACCTGATCAAATCCATCACGGTTAAAGACTTCGATCACTTCACTGATCACCGAGAGTTCCTCACTGAAGATTCGGATCCTCTGTTTGCTGGCAGTCTGTTGCTGATGAAAGGTTTACTAAAGCTTAACGTTTTTAAACAAGGAGTAGTTTTCACAAAATAATTATATGCAACTGCGTTCAAAAACTGTATGTTTTAGAATATGGCATGCAAAGTGATAAACTGACTTTGTCACTCATAAATGTACGACAGCCTCATTGTAACGCTCAATGAATGGTAAAAAATCAATTTGTAATGTAAAATGATGATATTAGCCAATTTGTACCAAAAAATGGCTAAAATCAAAATCAAATACTGGTACTCAGCTGCATCCGGTTAGACTGAAAGTCGACCCCAAGTTAGTTTGGGAAAAGGCTAGTCAGATGATGAAATGGCCAAAATCACCCACCGAGTCGGAGGCGGTCCGAGCAGCGGAAATTATAGCTCCTCCTAAAAAAGAAGAGAACAATATCACAGTAGCAAGAATGTAACAGGATGATCTTGTAAGAGGCCAACGGTCAGCTCAAATGCTCCAATTACATAACTTTATTATATCACACGTGATTTGGCCCCATTTGGGTGGGCATGTACTGTCTGGGTGATCGCATTATTGTAGCTCCCAGTCCAAGTCTCAAACTACATCAATGTCAGATCGTAAAAAATGTCGGATCTCTAATTTAATGATTTGGAACGCGGAGTAGAAGCATACCTAAAGTATTCGATTGTTTCTTTATAATTGGATGTTAATTTACCAGCTAGATAACTAACTAATAAAATATGAAATGTTATTATTCATTGGTTGCATCTAGGTAAGATTTTTGCTGACGGTTGGGCAGTGTCGTTTTTCCCATTAGAAACTCGGAATTTGGCTGCATGATAACCATGGAAAGCACCTTTCCCGTTTTTTTTTTTTTTTTGTTTTTAAAAAACTTTGCCCCATACTAGGAATTTCTCCTGTATCGTGGGTGCGTTTACAAACATTTAAACTCACAAACACAAACAGCCAGACCCGGAACAACTATCTGTAGGCCATACAAATATTTGTTCAGTGCGGGGATCGAACCCGCGACACGCAGCGCAGCAGTCGATCGCTCAACCACTGCGCCAACCGTGTCGTCAAAGCCGTTGGTCCCTGCACCTGATCTCTTTCCTGTCATTTAGAACAGCTGTCCCATCGAACTATAAGAGTGTCGGAAGAGACAGAGCACCTTCATGTCGGTGTCAAAATATGATCAGGAGGACTTTTCATTTTACCTAGCTATTTTTGATAATTAGGTATGTATATTTTCAGGTGACAGATGGCGAGAGATGAGGACCACCTTGAGTCCAGCATTCACTAGTTCCAAAATGAAGACAATACTTCCTTCAATTGTGGAAAATGCCGACAACATTATCGAATATCTTCACGGTATGTATTAACGTTCCTATAATATAAAAGAGCCGTAAAAAAATATGCAAAAATGCATTTATAAAACATTAGTAAAGGCGCATCCACACCTAAGTTACTTTTTATGGAGCAACGTTTGCAAGTGCTAGTTGGCAACAAAGGATAACAAAATATTATAGGAAAAACCGCAAAAGTTACTTAAGAGCGCACCGAGGGAACGATACGTAATTTCGAAATAATTCTGTTCGCATGATCCCTTGCTGCATCGTTATTACTTAACCTTTAGTTATGAAATGAATTTGTAAGATATTCAAGGAAAAATCATACACTTTAGAAACACGATTACCTACTTACCTAGTTTTCTCGATAGAAAATAATGCCAAACTAATCTCTAAAAAGAAAAGAAATCCTCAGTACGGCGTAAAACCTTCACGGAAGGTCATCAGCTTTTAAATAATACCAAAACTACATGTTTTCTATAACGTATACATTTTAGATTTTTTAAATGTGTATGGAAATAAAAACCTAAATTACCTAATATTATTTATACCTAAATTAGGCAGAGCAGCGGTGGCCCAGTGGTGGCAGCCCCGACTTACGAGCAGTAAGCCGTGAATTCGAACCCAGGCAGGCGCATTACTTTGTGTAACTTTATTCATCACCGCTGCTCTCAAAAACGGTGAAGGAAAACATCGTGAGGAAACCGGCATGTCCTAGAACTAAAAAGTCGAAGACATGTGACATCTACCAACCCGCACTGGGCCCGCGTGGTGGATCACAGCCCACTCCCTCTCATAGAGAGGAGGCCTATGTCCCAGCAGTGGAAACAGTATAGGCTGATGATGATGACCTAAATTAGCGCGCGTTCCGCCCATTATAACTAGAGCCGCCACTCTTCCCGAAGCGTCGCGCGCCTCTGTCTTACGCACACATACACGGAGCGCATAGATACCTACCGCCAGAAGCTCGGTGCGCTCTTAACATGATAAAATGTTGCTCTACACAGGGAGGGTAACTTTGGTGTGGATGCACATTTGTTTTTGTACTTTAAAAATGTTAAACTAACTTCTCTTCTTCTTCTTCCTTGTATTTCCAGCGCATCAATCGGAGACCATAGATGTGGACGACCTAATGCGTCGGTACACCAATGACGTCATCGCGTCAGCTGGCTTCGGCCTCAAGATCAACTCTCTACGGGATCGCGATAATGAGTTCTATCAAATTGGCACCAATGTATTCGACTTCAACCTTAGACAGAGAATATTGTTAATTATAGCTACACTTTTTCCTGAACTTACCAAGGTAAGGATCATTATAAGATTGTGTAACACTCGACAAAAAAATTGGATAGACAAATGTCTTGTGACTTCTTCTTCTCAGTACGAGTGCCGGGTGTCTGGGGTGAGGGGTCTGACATATACAGACGCTTAAAAAGTGCTGATCATCAGCCAACGTAGAAGAAACGACGTTTGATACCTATTGTTAAAAAACAGTGCCCTTAAAACTAATTTCGTTTTATTTTTGTCATACAGAAAACAGGAATGCGACTCTTCTCCAAGGAGACATACAGTTTCTTCATTAATCTTGTGGCTTCTACTATGGAATATAGGAAGAAAAACCACGTAGAGCGACCTGATATGATTCAACTGCTCATGGAGGCGAAGAGAGGTGAGCGGCTGCATGAGACTTTGTTCAACCTCATCCTCTGCCTAGCTTTTTCCCAACTACGTTAGGGTCGTGTTCCAGCCTTACCAAATGCAGCTGTATACCAGTATTTTACAAGGAGCGACTAACTATCTGACCTCCACAATCCAGTTAGTACTGGGTAATACGATACCCTCTGCTAAGAATGGGTTTGTTCAACACAGCTTGTAATTAATGCCGTCTCTCGGTCTATACCAACTGCAATGTTGGAAGGCTGAATGTCTTCAAGCTGTGAAGCATACCTACGTGTTGGACATGAGGGTCCAGTCATTCAAAGTCATTCATTATGCTTTAGGGTGAGCTGTTAAAAAATACCAATCTGGAGTTGCACCCATTGCTACTTCAACTTTTTACGACACGGTTGGCGCAGTGGCTGAGCGATCGGCTGCGCTGCGTGTCGCGGGTTCGATCCCCGCATGGAACAAATATTTGTATGGCCTACAGACATGGCCTTCCAGGTCTGTCTGTTTGTGTATGTGAGTTTAAATGTTTGTAAACGCACGATACTGGAGAAATTCCTAGTGTGGGGCAACGTTTAAAAAAAAAAAGCATGTTAAAGTGGGCAAGCCTAAAAAAAAAACTTGAGTTAAAACCGTATCATCATCATCTGAGGCTTCACAGCCGCGTGTGGGACCTACTAGAGTGTTATTTTTCCATAGTAATCTATTTCTGGCCTTTTCTCTCCAATTTCTCATTTCAACAGTTCTTCTTGTACGGATAATGTTGAATGTATCTTATCATACCAATTCCTCTTTGCAGAATGGTCTCCAGACGAGTTGACTGGGCAAGTGTTCATTTTCTTCGCTGCTGGCTTCGAAACTACAGCATCTGTTCTGGTAATGACCATCCACGAGCTTGCCATAAACCCCGAAGCCCAAGAGAAGTTGTACCAGGAGTGCAGACAGTTAAAAGAGGAGAGGGGGCTAACCTTCGATAGTATCAGCAACCTCAAATATTTGGACTGTGTGTTAAACGGTTGGTTGATTTGTCTGACAACTCTAATCTTCAAATTAACTATTCCCAAGGCTCAGCATCAGCTTCAGACTTCAGTTTAAAACAACACCAGTTTAATGTAGGTCAGTGACCAAATCGGCTGACAGGTACTCTGTAAAGTATTGGCAAGATTTTGACGCAATGAAATACTCGTATATCCGTGGAGTCAACTGTAGAAAAAAAAAACAATCGATTGAGATCCTACTCCTTTAAAACGAACGAAACGTTAAAAACGAATTTAGTTACGAAAGCCTATGCAAAATACACAAAAAAATTGCTACGTAGTCTCAATTTTCCATGGTTTAAAAAAATATCTAATTTCATTTTTATACTTTTAGAAACTCTAAGGAAGTGGAGTCCGGCTATTTTTATGGACAGAGCCTGTGTGAAGACTTATGAGCTGCCTCCGCCAAGAGAAGGTGGACAGCCTTACACTGTAAGTTATTCAATTTGTGCAGAATAAAACATATGTCATTCTAATATCACTTCCGAATGGAAAGTCTAACTAAATGCACACACAATAGTACATTGTTACCCTAGGGGTGAAAGTAACTTATTTAGTCCCGAGACGGGGTTTGGTGCCCGAACGAAGTGAGGGCGCCAATAGTTCGAGGGACTAAATAAGTCTTTAACCCGAGGTAAACACTGTGCTTTTCATTACGAATACAAAAAAGTAAAAATAAAAACATGAATTAGCTAAAGAAAAAATGAGTAAATTTGAAGATCGGATTGCTGCTTACCCGGTCTTGCTTGTCTGCTTTTTTTTGGTCAGTGTCCAGCCAGCTATTCAGCCATTATTTTTGCCATCATTGAAAAAATCGTAAATATTTAGCCCAAATTTTTTATTTTAAAGAAATTGTTGAAACTAAATTATAATTAAGTTATTTAAAAAATGTGTGTTAAAGTGTAAAGTAAGTGTTCTTTAATCAATACTTAACTTTAAGTTATTTCAATTCTACATCTTGGCTGCATAGAAAGTTGGAACATGGTTCAATAAAAATGTGAAAATAGAACCAGTATTTTTTTTTTTATATGTCGTCTGTCAGTTGAAAGCAATTCTCCTTAGGGATGAAAAGTATGACTTTCAACCCGCTCTTCAGGCAACTTCAGATCTACTTTCAGAGTATGAGTAATGAAAAGTTATTTTAATTGTTGAAATGGGATGTCTATTGTTTACCCGAAGATTATATACCATAATCCGAATTTCATTTGCCCGAATGTTTTGTTTGCCCTAAAAGACATATGACATGCTGTTAATTGCCCGAAACTTAGATACCATAAGATACGAGTGCCATACATATTGTTTTTCATATTTTTAAGTACCATAATAATTATCAAACAATATTTAAACGCCATAATGATTATTAAACACAACATTTAAATGCCATAATAAATTTATTTATTCTTCTTTATTAAGTTTAATGGTCACAGTTCTAACCTAACTCAAATGGCACCTAACCAAACTACTTCTGTGTGGTTTATAAAAAAATAACCACGAAGGGGATGGCGGGGTCTATTCGCTCGCTTCGCTCGCTCACACGACCCCGCCATCCCCTTCCAACCTAACCAATCCGAGTCGGAGCCCTAAAGCCCTAAAGTCCCGATTGCATCAAGTTTCTGCTGATATAACAACTGTTACATACCCTATGTCGATGGCAAATGATGTCATGGTATGTGATAATTAGGGCATGTGATAATTAGGACATCTGATAATTAGGGTTTACAATGATTATGACAAATGATGTTATTGGTAAGTGACTTTATGGGAAACAAAGCTTCTAGCACGTGACTAATATAGCAAATAAAAGTAGGGCAAATGAATATTACGTCGTATAATATTATGGCTGTTGACTATTATGGAAAATGATACGAGGGTTAATAAAATTCGAGCAAACGGCGGTATACCGTTGAAATGCTTTGCTAAAATAAGATGATGCTTATCCTGTTGATAGTTAAAGCCCGGTGATCTCGTCTACAACATGGTGAACACCCTTCACATGGATCCACATTACTTCCCTGACCCACACAAGTTCGATCCTGAGAGGTTTTCTGAAGAGAACAAGCATAATATTAAACCTTGCACCTTCTCGCCCTTTGGAGGGGGCCCGAGAATTTGCATCGGTAAGTCATGCATGGAACAATAATTTCATCAGCCATCATCAACCCCTTGCTGCAAGAAGCTAAAAAGGTTCATGTGAAGATTATATTTGATGTAAGAGCAAGCGGTACTTGGGGCACCGCGACTCGGATGGCCTTTAAAACCCTGCAGACAGAAATAGGAGCCCCACGTAGCGGCGCTACGTCCTACAACGCCTTAAATGGGAGTAATCTCATACTTTAATGGTATAGCAAAATGTAAAATTGGTAATCATTTCACATTAAAATGGGTAATAAATTTAGTGTGAGTAGTTTGTTGATCATCATTAGCCTATAATGTTCCCACTGCTGGGACACAGGCCTCCTCTTCTATGAGAGGGAGTGGGCTGTAATCCACCACGCGGGCCCAGTGCGGGTTGGTAGATGTCACATGTCTTCGAATTTTTGGTTTGTTGATCAATTAGCAGTAAAAAAAAAAAAAAAAAATAGCGCGCGGAAGAAGTGAAACTTTGTAATACTACACGCGAGTGCCACGCATGCACTCTCGTTATTTTACTGAGCTTCTAAATAATATTTTGTTGTTTTCTTGTTGTATTATTTTTATTACATAATTATTACATAAGTTTATCGAGGTTATTCTACTCATGGAAATTGAGCGAAGGCTGGTCACACCGAAGAGTCGAATGCATGACTGTTTGCACGCCATCTTGCCTACCTAGTAGAACTACGTAGTCACAAATCTTGTAATACTGCCATCTCTTAGTGAGTTTTAGAAAATATTCCCACTCCATGGTAGTGTTAAACTTGTTGGAAGTCGCATAACAAGTTTCACTTCAAAAATGTTTATTTTTTATTTTTATATAATTGTTTATAAAACACTAAACCACACTATAACTATCTTACTGAGACATAGCCAAACACAATACACATCCATTCCAACAGCCGTATCTATAAACAAGTCAAAGTGTTTACTTGAGTAAATGTCATTATTTAAGATCCAATTTTATTAGTTAGCATAGTAATTGCTTGAAGTTAAAACTACAAAAAATAGAATTCTTAGCTTTGCTTTCTTTTTCTGTTCTTACTTCATTTAAATTCTTGTCTATTTCATTAAAAAAATGAAGAGAGTGTCAGCCTTGTACTGACTAAAACCCATCTATGTTCTTCCTTTGCACTTTGTCCAGGGCCACGGTATCTCTTTCGAACAGTCCCAGCCCTGGCAGGCATCGACTCTTCAAGTAATTACTTTAACTTGACTATAGATACCCGAGTAAAAGTGCGGTCAAATCGGTACGGGCAGACTGCAAGGCCAGGATTTTGACACATAAATATACTATAGTAGCTGTCCAAGTCCGGTGTCCGCAGCCAGTCCGGAGTCCGATCCTAACGGTTTGACTGACTGAACAACGCGCCACGCCTCACCACCACAATTTCCGAAAACAAACCAAACGAAATTTACTAGGCAAGCATAATCTAACAAGAGTGCTTTGTTTCACAGGAATGAGGTTCGCGATGTTGGAGCTTAAAGTCCTCATTTACCAAATAATGCTGAACTTCACTATCGTGAAGACTGAGAAGACTATGGATCCGATCAAGTTGAATCCTCGTAACTTTCACATCAGGGCTTTGAATGGAACTTGGGTTAAATTCCAGAAGAGAGAATAATTTTTAGGAATGTGATTTTATTAAGGTGCCATTCTACATCGTGAAGGTTTCAGCTCTCGAAATGAGGATATCATTTTCAAAATTCTGTATGAAATTTAGATTTACTTGGCGAGTTTTTAGAGTGAGGCTAAAGTGTCTATCTAGTTATAAATTTAGTTAAAAGTTCGTGAAATTAGTCAGGGCCAGTGATAACGTTTTGAGTTTTTTTTTCATTCTTATACACATAAAAAACTATTTTTTTATATTCCCATTTATTATCCATATCCATACTTCCATACTAATATTATAAATGCGAAAGTCACTCTGTTTGTTTGTTTGTTTGTTTGAATGTATGTTTGTTTGTTTGTTACCTTTTCACGACTAAACGGCTGATCGGATCTTAATAAAATCTGGCAAGAAGATAGATTTCAACCAGGGGAAGGACATAGGCTATATATCATCACGCTACAACCAATAGGAGCGGAGCAGCAATGAAAAATGTTGTGAAAACAGGGAAAATGTGACGCAGACGAAGTTGCGCGGGACTGCTAGTTTATAATATAAAATAGTAGCCCACCAGCATCGGGAAGAGGGTCCGAGCTACCGGTGGTCAGGCATCTTGACAGAGGAACCTCCTAACAATTCGCCCGCTTTTTGAATAAAGCTCTTGATCCAGCTGCCAAGCGAGAGCCTGCTCAGATGTTTTTCGAGGCTATTGGTTATTAAGCCACTCATTAATTTGTATCTTTATTATTAAATACTTATAATTTATAGTTGTTTTTAATCTGTCATGACAAGTAATAATTTCTTTGTTCATCCAAACAATCATCACATCAAACTATATGCAAAATTCTAATGGCAATTGGAAAGTATTATACCTACTTATAATACTTTCCAATATTTAGTCCTACTAATATTATAAATGCGAAAGTTTGTGAGGATGGATGGATGGATGGATGTTTGTTACTCTTTCACGCAAAAACTACTGAATGGATTTGGATGTTATTTGGCACACGGGTAGTTTATAACCTGGATTAACATATAGGATACTTTTTATCCCGATAGTATGTTCCCGTGGGACGATTATCGAACTCCACGCGGGCGACGCCGCAGGCATAAGCTAGTTATAAATAAAAACGTGGGGTCCGAGTGCTCACCTAGTTCTTCGGGATATCGCCAAACGGTTGCTCAACTCTTCCCGTGATCAGAGAGCTGGCATATTTCTTAGCCGAAGAATCAGCATTGAGCATTGCCATCCAATGTGGTAATGCTGCCAGCCTTCTGAGCACTTTCCCCGTTAACAGTGATGCAGACGAACTTTTTGACTCTTTAATTGTTCTGCTTGTGATACATGTAATTACATATTTTTAATATTATATTTGGGATGTATAGTAAATATAAAATAATGTATATATGAGAAAGTTAACTGGAACTTAAAACTTATATCTACAGGACATTCACCACATACAGTTGGTACATTTTAAATACTATTTGCAAGTAACATTATAATTTCATATATTTCTCTGTAACCTCAACGTTCGTAAAATCGCAAAATTATAAACAGAAACTTAGAAGAAAATAATATCCAGTTTTTAATTAAGTGACTTAATTACGTACGAGGCGAACGAACCCCTCATGGAGAGGGTTGAATTTTTTACCAAGTTTCCACTTTATAATAATGTGGGATGCTGAATAAATAAAAAGTTTCAGTAGTTGCGACCATTGGGAGTTTCTCGGAAGCAAGTCATTCGTTGAGTTGGTTTTTGAACATAATTTTTATAAGCTAAGCTAAGTAGATTTATATTACTGTGGTATGGTCCCGCGGAACGCTTTGAATAAAATATGTGACATAAGCTTCTTGTTCTTTCTAGTATTTTTTTCTTTGCGCAGTATTCGTATTTGTCTGGATATTAATTATGATAGTTCTAATGAACCTGCTAATTTCCATTAGCAGGTCAAAAATATTAGATAGCCAATGATAAATGATAAATGATAAATGATGTTTATTTTGCAAATAGGTTTTTACAAACACTTTTACACGTCATTTTTTTTTTAAACTAGATGGGGCCGGTGTTTCGTACCTGACTACTCTGAGAAGAAACAGCCGAAACAAACTCAGAGGTTCTCTGTTAACTTGTTGCTCTTTTAAAGTCCAGACATTGCTCAATTTACATGAGGACTATGCAGATTAGTGTCTGAGATGGTCTTTTAAAGAAAGAACCACACAGATTTGAGTGGACCTGTCCAGTCAGTGCAAGCATTTGTCAGTTATCGTGTAGCTCGACTTATAACTCAAGGAGCTCAACGCAACGACGAACAATACCAAAGAAAGGACATTTGGGTAGGTCGCTTAAAGTACTCAAACTGCCAGACAGCGGTGGGAGAAAAAAAAAAGTGACCTACATGGTCCTCACATTCACAATAATTAAATGTAAGTAATTAATAATAATATAAGAAATGAATTTAAAAAAAAAAAAACAAGAATTTCAATAAATGTCACAATAATAATAAAAAAAAAGTAAATATCAATGTCAAATCAGTAAATGTCACATAAAAATAATAAAAAAATAAAGTAAAAAAAAAATAATAATAAAATACTGAAATAAGTATTCATGTCACATCGGTAAATGTCATCTAAAATAATAATAAAATATAAAAAAATGTAAAAAAAATAAGGTAAAAATAAAATAAAAATGTCACAGTGTATAAAATAAGGAATTAACAATAAACAAGCGAAGTCCGGAATTTCGACATTCACAGAGCAAATTTCATTGGAGCAGTTTAATCCCAAGCCTTTTTATCTTCGAGATAGTGATTTACATGATAGTAGGCTTTCAGGCATAGCTTCCGTTTTATAAACGATTTGAATTTATTTAGGCTTAGTGCTTGAATATGGCTCGGAAGCTTATTGTAAAAACGTATACATTGGCATCTGAACGTACCCCCTACTTTTTTGAGCCTCGTTGCAGGAACAACAAATTTGTGTTTGTTCCTCGTATTTACGTTGTGGATATCACTGTATTTTTTAAACAAATTAATATTTTTATGCGCGTACAAAAGGTTTTCATAAATAAACTGAGAGGGCACAGTAAGAATATCAATCTCTTTAAATTTTTCTCTGAGGGAGTATCTAGGACTTAATTTATAAATTGAACGAATTGCCCTTTTTTGCAAAACAAATATTGTCTGAATATCGGCGGCATTGCCCCACAAGAGAATACCGTACGACATCACGCTGTGGAAATAACTAAAGTAAACTAAACGGGCTGTCTCTAAATCAGTCAAATCACGAATTTTCCTAACGGCGTATGCTGCTGAGCTAAGTTTTTTTGACAATTTGTCTATATGCGGGCCCCACTGAAGCTTGGCATCCAGAGTTATGCCCAAGAACACTGTGCTATCTTCCGGTTTCAACTCTTCATCCTTGATTAGGCCAGATAAGGCTTTCTAATATTTCCATGAATAAGTTACCAGGACCACATGCGACTCAGAGAGTGAGAGTTAATCATACCAATAACATTATTAATTCAGTTTGAACTTACGACCTTTTCATTTCGGATCAAGTGACACAAATTTTAGATTAATTGCTTGGCTATTAATACAATAGTAATGAACTGTGTAAATTCAACAAAGCTGTCCGTATTGACACGGCCGCGTTGATTGTGTTTGTATCCGCAATTCTGATTGAAAATATTGATCCAGTTTATGCTTTTATAGTGTCCTAGTACGCAGAAAGGTAAATGCAAATTATTAGACACGTGTTTTTGATTTGGGAAGAAAATAATGCTGTTCCCGGGTCGGGCAAAGACTTATTGGGTTTGTTCATCAGGAATTTCTCCGTAGCAGCTAATGGCAATAAGCTCGCCCCCTATTACATGGGACTTAAACATACCTGACGAAATGTGGGTGCACTATTAGGTATCTGGGTAAAACGATACTCCTTGGTAAGACTGGGTGTCAGACTTTTGGCTTCTGACTACTCGTACCGACTGTCAAAGATGTACAAATGACAGCCGGGACCAACGGCTTAACGTGCTTTCCGAGGCACGGAGAAAACTCGGTATGTAATTATGGTCACCCATCCACGGACCAACCTCGGCAAGCACGGCTTAACCTTAAAGATCGACCCGTGCGGCTGTTTTTATTTAGCCACGAGCTCCTTCCTCATGATGCTATGCGTGTTGTTATGTTATGTTAATTCATTACCTAGATAAAATATCGTTTACTTCAGAAAACAGTTTTTAACACAAAAGTGGATACTTAAAATAAGGCCGATAAGTAGGCTTGTTATCTGAACGCGATACTATTGGACAGTTGAACACCCACAGGAACTATATTACGCAGTTTTATTGAGCGCTTTTGCGGTTTTATTATATCCAACCAATGTCAAAAAACTTTACGAGATTTTTTAGCTAATAATTGGCTAGAAAATGATTGACTGAAGTAGTACTGAGATGAAGACTAATTTATTACCCTTGGTAAGACTAGTTTTCAGACATACATGCCTCTAAAGGCGGGGATACACATGCCAGTAAATTGGGAAAGTAGCTGGCATGAATGCTTCTGGCATGTACGAGTAACTGGCGCACTGCGGATACATTTGCAAGTAATACTGGCATGCAAGTTGTGCCCTTGCATGCCAGTATTACCATCTTAGGCATGCCCGTAGCTTTCGTGTCTGTTCAAACGTGACAGTTTGGCAACCCCCCTCCCTCAATGGGCATGCAAGTAAATCAAATGTTGTGCTAGCTACTTGTATGCCAGTTACAGGCATGCCAGTTAGCGTATACACATGACAGTAGCTGGCACGTGCGAGGAGCTGGTATGCTAGTGTCCAAGCTACGGGCATGTGTATCCCCAGCTTTACTCAAAAGTCAAAATCATTTATTTGCAGTAAATGTGGTACAAGAGATGGAAATAATAATGGTGGTGCAGTGACACATTTCGCCATAAAAATGGCATGCAAACATTATTATAAACCAACCACAAATGGTGTTGTTTGCTGACGATACTTCTTTAATATTCAGGATAAGCAGACGTGCCACAAATCTTGACGATGTAAATAACGCTCTTAAGCAGGTTCATAAATGGTTTACCGCTAATAATTTAGTATTAAATGGGAAAAAAACTAAGTGCATAAGATTTTCTCTACCAAATGTCAAATGTAGTGACTGTGACATAGTATTGAATCAAGAGAAACTTGAATTTATCGATGAAACTGTTTTCTTGGCGATCACGCTCGACTCAAAGCTACAATGGGGTCCTCATTTAACATCTCTTGCAGGACGGCTGAGTTCAGCAGCATATGCTGTCAGAAAAATCCGTCAATTTACTGATGTAGATACCGCGAGGATAGTGTATTTTAGTTATTTTCATAGTATTATGTCATACGGTATTTTACTATGGGGACGGGCTGCAGACATCGAGTATATATTTATTCTGCAGAAAAGAGCTATCAGAGCCATATATAATCTACGTAGGCGCGATTCTCTAAGAGAACCGTTTAAGGAAATTAACATCATGACGGAACCTTGTCAATACATCTATGAAAACATCATGTACATTAGGAAAAATCTGCATTTATTTAGTAAAAGAGGTGACCGGCACCACTATAATACTAGAAACAGGGACCAACTAGTTCAGCCAGGTTTCAGGTTAGCTAAGTAGACTCATCTTTCATGGGGTACTGTTTGAAATGTTACAATAAAATAACCTGCCCCCAATTCTACAACTGAATGAAACGAAATTTAAATCTTGCATAAAACGCACACTATGTAGGCAAGCATATTATAAGTTGGGGGATTATATTGATGATAAAAATGCTTGGCTCAATGCTGGTCCTGCTCCACAACCATAGGGGTAATCTGAATCATCTGAATTATCAAGTGAAGTTATTGTAAAAGCTGCAGAAGATTGTTATTTATTGACTAAAATAATAATAATTGCATTGTATATGTCGTAGTTAGGTGATGATTTTATTTCGTTAGACTCGGTCACCATGTGGGCAGAACATGGGTTTCGTTCTATGAGAAAACACACACACACACTAACAAATTACTTGAAATTACAATCCAACACAATAACACTAGGCTGGGCACCATGAATCGGAGTACAGTTTCGGGACGTCTTGACTCCGCCGCGATCAGACACTCACTGTCCTGCAGCGAGCACAAGAAACATCACGACTCTGTAAAAGCGCGCTTAGGTGGGGGTAGACTGGTAAGTAGGTCGCGTGACGACACCTTTGGCGCGCCTTTGATTCATTTTCTGTCCGTACTAATGACCGGATATGACATATAGATTCAATCTCTTAGTATTATATAATTGCATAACACATGTGTGAGTGCTATGTACTGTAAAGCCACCATTTAATGAGTACCTACATCTTTCATTGACGCGAAATTACCCTGGTGGTTGAGTGAATGTCATGCTCACTTAAATGTCACGCTGATGGTGGCGGGTGTGTCGGGTCATTTAGTTCCCTTCAAAATGGTTGAGTTGAATGATGGCTGATACATGCGTCATGTTCGTGAACGGGCGCTGTCAGTTGTGACTGGTCATCTCTTAGCTGCCACGGTTTATTTTAATTACTGATTTAATCTTTTACTCTGGACGCTCTTAACTTGCCCGTATTTCTACATTGTTCTCACATATTTGTAATTCTTAACATGAATGATGTAACCAAGATTTTGTAACATATTTTGATTTAAAAGAGTGTCCATGGAGTTTCTTGCCCATTCTTCTCCGTAGAGATCTACGCTACGGAATGGGCAACTACAGTACTTTCACAAGTTATTATGACTTGTGACTGGGACTAGCTAGGACTAGTAGCTTCGCGTTTTATTTTGTTTTTTTTTACTTTCAAAAGTGCCTGTAATGGTCTAATTGAAATAAATGCTTTGAGTTTTAGTTTGAAATAAGCTGTTAATTTTAACACACAACACTTATGTGAACAAACCATATTTACTACCTGTAACGTCTGTCAAAGATCAACAAATGACAGCCGGGATCCAAGGCGTAACGTTTCGTGGCACGGACGAAAAGCTACGTAACGGATGGGCACCCATGCACGCACCGACCTTGGTAAGCGCGGTTCGACCCGTGCGACACTCAATTACACAATATCAAGAACAAATCCTACTTTTCTTAGTAATCAATTGCCCTCGTTTCAAAGTATGTTAGTGTTTAAAAAACAGAAGATCGTAAGAGTTCTCCGAAGTCAATTAAATCTGTCTAAAGTCGTCGCGTTCTTCGCGAACTCGACCCACTTTGATTTGTGAATATTAATACCCGAGTAACGAATGTCAAAGGTCCTAACTTTTGTAATTAAGGCTACGATTTCCTTCTTAACTTTAATGAATGAGTATAAACATTTGTGTGATTTAGCTTAGTGAAAATCGTGTAAAAAACATAGGAAAAGGCTGAGTTTGAAAATATCAACATTTTCTTGATAACATTAATATTTATTACACCAGGCTTAAAACTAATATAAATATAGATATAAACTCCAAATTAAATACCTAAAAGGTCTAGATGAAAACCCTTTCATGGAAGGATAGGTACTAGTGAAACAACAAAACCACAAACTATTTGTCCACTTTCGCAGGGCCTTAACAAAGAGATTTCAATTTAAGTAAAACAATCCAATTTCACACGGCCATGGATATAAATGGGTGTAATTTTATACCGCGGATGTAAGCCCCGCTTAAAATTAACGGCTGTTAGTTATGACGACCTGGTAGCTGCTGACTGATATTTTATTAATTTTCATTGAAGATTATACGACAGGTGACTTTATTTCGTTAATCAAATATCTTTTTTTACGAGGAGAATGACACGCTTTTGGACCATTAAATATTAATTAATCTTCGCATACTTCTTAATAAATGTGAGCAAAGTACGGTTTTCTATAACCGCACCTAAAACATTCAGTTATGTACTACTAAATCTAGGAATCCAGCAACAAACATTCAACTTTGGTCATAGAAAACTGAACGCGTTTCCAAATTCAAGGAAAATGAACGTCGGTTTCATATTGGACACAGGGCTGTGTGCCATGTATTTTGTTTTGGAGTACATAAATGTAAGCTATTCTGTGAACATTTGGGTATTTCAGATAGCCTGTGCCTGTCTGTACCCTGTCGCCGACATCCGAGAGGCGTCCCGACCAAAAGCAAGAGAACGTAACGTGTATTTTTATTATAAAGTAATTTTCTTTATTGATTGCTGGCGAGACAACTTAGAGGCGTTTGGGAGAGATTAGCTGGAGAAAACTGCACAGAAAGAGGAGTAGAAGGCTATGGTGGAGGCCTTTGACCAGTGGGACAAAATAGGTACTTATAAAAAAAAATGTTTTTAAAGCAACTGTCATCTCTGACCTAGACTAGAGCCAAGAACAAACACATCGCAAATAAAAAAAAAACTCGGGTTTTCGTGTTGTAACAGTAAGTCACATTATGTTAAATCATTTCCATTAGATTCGATTACGAATCTTTTTAATCTCCCATCTGCCCCAATATATGGCCTTGTAAAAATCCGGGTATTCCCGCATACTATACACAGCATAATAAATAAATAGATTGAAAATCATACAAAATTATAAATGATACGTAAAACATACTATTTACGTGCTATCGTCGTACAAGTCGGGCACGTCACTGAACGGATTAATGCTACGTCGAGCGCCTCGATACACCTGTTGGGTGCACTACAGTCCTACGCAATGTACTCCATTATTATCTCCGTCTATTCATGTCGCCTTGGTAACCATAATAAGTTTCGGTTTGCAAACAAACAGCCTTGCGAGCCGAGTGTTCCACACTACGTTTACACCTAGTGAACAGCGATGTTGGTGCTTTATGTTGGCCTAGTACTACTGGTGCGTAAGTTTATGAAAGTTACCCACGCAGTTGTTTTGTTCATGGGCAAAAAAAATGATTACGTTCTTCATTACTTACTTATTACTACTACTACGTATACTACGCTTAGTTTTGTACGGACTTTTTTAATCAAGTAATATATCAACATAAACTACAGTTCATACTCAGCTTCGAGTACTCTAAGCGAGCCTCCTACTTGCACATTACAATATTTGACAATGCATGTTTTCCACCATGACAGATAAAAATGAACACACATTACAATAGTTATACCGCGAACTTCCACTTTTCCATCGCGTATAACTGATGTATTCTCATTTCCGCATACACGAGTAAATGGCTTTTTGCGAACATCGTTCATCATACATCATAACCCCGACAAATAAAAAATATAGGTATAAATTGTCAAATGTAATTAATTCGCTTCCGCTGAATTTTAAGGTTAGTCGAAAAAGCAATTAATCTGATAGCTTGTTTAATTGGACCGGGCGATCATGCTCCAAAAAGGTTTATGCTTAGTTTTTATCTGACGTTTTTACTACTAGTGTTTTATGACGTTACATTTTGCTACGGTTTATTTTATGAACATAAATAATAGATATCAGCCTGAAGCGAAAAAAGTGTCATGCTTATTCGTCGAGATTGACCGAGTCTGCCTCATGTCTCATTAACTCCTAGTCCCTCCGAATTGCCATTGATTCAGATGAAATTTCACGGAAGGATAGTTTTCCTGATGACACAATATTTTATAGACAAAACTGACTAAAAAGATTGATCCTTTCTGTCCATATTAGGTCGCTACCTATGTTTTCAGTCCAAGAAATATTATACCCAGAAAGTTATCCTTGCGCAACATCAAGACAGTAAACTGAGCTTTGTCTTGTTTTCACGATTAACGTGTATGGAATAACAATAAGTTCAGGATTGGATTCCAGATAAAACAACGCCTGGCCAGGGATTCAGGAGATTATAATATATCTCCTGCGTACTAGATTTGTTTTTACTAGTACACGACCAGACGTGTGTGCTAACACAGACTGTCTATGTGTTCCTGTCTTTTCATAGTCCTATGGAACGGCATACGAAAACTATCAGGGCAGAATCAACAGTATTTTTGGGTTTGCCAAGCCACAAGGCTGTCACATCAGCAACTTACAACACCAAGTCTGCATAATATTAACAATGCAACTTTCCTACCTATTTAATTTACAGTCATCTCTTGGCAAAAAGTCCATCCGAATAGTGAAACAAGAAACGTGATTACAAGTATACCCAGCCCCTGCTGGCTGCCGACAAAATGTGTAAATAGCATAAAGTTGCAGCGTACACCGGTCCGAGCCAGTTTAAACTAGTTGTAAATGTTAGGGGCACTGTTGCGAAACTAAAGTTTGTACTAAAAATTATCGTTGTTACATACAATGGTTGTTCTTTTTAGTTCGTTCCTCTACGTATTTTACATTTTCACTTCATGGTTGTCGATATTAGATATAGATATACAACAGCTAAATAAAACGTTTTTACCGTAGTGCTTTGGCTTCATTAAGTGTGTACTTTCACTCAAAACTAAACAGTGCGGACAGTGTAGCAAAACAGTGCTCCTCTATACTCATTCCATTTCTATCTGATTAAAATCTCTCCCACCTCGTTAAGAATCGTAGTTATATTAGTTATTCCAGTTTGCCAATATTTTCCCGGTCAGAAATATTGAACCCCACCGGCGAAAAGACGTTGTCACGTCAAAAAATCCTGAAGGCCTATCCAAACAGAATAGGAGTAATGTAGTGTCCTGAATGTTTTGTCTGTAAATCTCATCTAACATATAGGTATAAGCTCGGTAGGCCTCGCATTGTGGCACATAATTCGGTCACGGATTCGCCACTGACACGTACCAACACTCGACACAATTATGACCTGCTACGTGACGCTTCTGTGGGGTGACGTAGCGTACTATTATGTATTTCTGAGTTACACAGAAACAGAACTTAACAAATGAAGCTTGTTTATCCTATAAATGTAACCCTACCTTTTACACCCACATTTAGCTATTTCATTTGCCATACTTTGGGCAAAAATCCAGACTGCTTCTGGACTGACTGCTTCAAGTTGTTTTTTAGACACCGCAAAATACAAGGTGTTGTTTTGCATCCTCTTCAAAATTCAGGAGGTTGTCACACGAGACATAAATAATCAATTAAAATTACGGTACCTAGTTTATTATTAATAAACCCTGTTTTTTTTGTTTATGTTTGTCAGTATTTCAGAATAACCCACTTAACATTGTTAAGGAAATAAGAAATTATCGAATAAACGTTTGAGATTGTTTGTATTTGTGGAAGCGCGGTTATAGGGCGAGAATCAGACAGTCCGCGTTTTATACACATATCACACGATACCGATTTCCGTAAATAAGAAAAAAAAAAAAAAACTACGTACCCATTTTATTATTGATACGGAACGAGAATCAGTAGCATAGAAACCTCCTTGAATTTGACGAGGATGCAAAACAACACCTTGTAGGTATTAAAAGGAAAACAAAAAGAGTTGTGCTTAGTCTGTGATTGTGAACCGGGGCCGACAGCGAGCATGTTGCAATCAATGTCCATTATTTCACTAAAATAACCGTGTGACGTCAAAACCTTACATCTCCCTGACCTCAGGGGTCCTAAACCCTCGGCTCTCGACATTCCCGCCCCCCTCTTACGTACAATGACAGTCGTGGAGAACCCCAGTCCCTGTGAATCTCGACAACTCGCATCTCAACAAGTCTGAATGGTACTTCCGTAAATGTGTACTTGTATTGATCTGTGTAATGTCTGTGAAGGAAAAAGAGTAACCTTTCCTACTTGTTAATTTGATGATAAATAAACATGCTTTAGTAGTACAAAGTATGTAATAGTTATCTAGTAGAAGATACTTAAAATGTTGGTGGTATCTTATCTTACGACTAAAACATACATATCTGGCGAAAAGTAAATGAACTATCTCTGCCAATCAACCGATTCACTCAGCCTGTAGCAGGCCACTGTTGGACACAGGCCTGAATCCTGCATCCCGTCTGACCCAGACTGATTTCAAGGTTGTCGAAACCGACTTGAGAATACAGACGCGTTCGGTACTTCATTTTCGCAAAATAATTCTGTAATAATTAAAACTTACAGAAATCGAAATTCCATTATAACAATCTTAGGAATTTCAATAATAAATCAGTCGATACTTGTTGGAACTATGTTCGACTCCAAATGAACTCATTTATCGAAGCAAGTTCGTCCACAAAAGTAACGGATCGATCAGAACGTTTCGTGAGCCCTTAGGCGCAACATTTCTCCTCATCTCGTGCCCCACAATTCAATATCATAAACCTAATTTTACGGATGATATCACAATTTACAAATAGTCGTCTAGATTTGCGAGGTTTTTTTTTTCTTTTCTTTTCTGTAACATGGCAATCTGTGTAATAAGCCCATCACCTGGTATACATTGGTATTGGTGTTCCATCCATGACATCATTAGCAGAAAGACTTATTTTCTTAAATTCCTTTCATCTTTATTTTTAATTGAACCTCGCGGTTAGCGTAGGGACACTGTGCCGCTTCAATAAGCGGTACTTCTCGTACCCTGAAGCTTTGAGGCCAGTTGATTGACGTGCGTTGATATTATATCCTGGTAGCTTTTACTATGTTTAGCAATCTCTTGATTGACGGTACTTATATTTAAATCTTCATGTATATTTTTGTTGCTCACGTAGTAAGGTATGTCTAACATGGCTCTCAATGTCTAGCTGAAATCTTTCCTGAATTTGGATGTTGCTGTTACTAGCAGTACCCCACAATAGAATCTCGTAGCTCCATATAAGTTTTAGTATGGTCTTATATACTGCCATTTTACTTTCATGTGACTGACTTGACTTCCGACCTATCAGCCAGTACATCGCTCTGAACTTTGTGTCCAGCTGTTTGCGTTTAGTCCAGATGTGCTTTCTCCAGGCAAGCCTTCGATCCAGGTGCATTTCGAGATATTGGGCCGAGGAAAATGCCGACAGTTGTAATGGAGACAACGTTCGAAAAATACTTCAAAGGAACTCGTACAGTTCATTACTTTCCGTTGAATAGAAATATAATATACGCGTTTCTATTTGATGACAGACATGTATTTAAATATGTTGCTCTGGTATACGATATTTTGTGGTATGTTTTCTTGTTTGAAAGAAATTAAGTTTAACACGCGTTTTTTTTAGGCGTAAAGTATTTGTCGACTAACTGTATTGCTCATCGAACCGATGTAAAGGTATTATTTATCTATGTTGTATAATCTCTTTTTTACCTCGTAGAGCAGATGCCAGACGCTTTTCCCATTCTAGGTCTTACCGCCGCTACATAGACTAAAAAAAACTGAAGGAACAAAGAATAATATCCGAAAACTCACATTACCCACACAATCTGTGACACCGCATCACACACAGTGAAGACATTTTTTCAACAGAGCGAGACGTTGCCCTCCATAAAACGTATCATATGAAATTCTCAAAGAAAATAAAACCTGCTAGGCGCGCTATCTTTATCCTTTTTATGACAACGCGGGCAGAGAGAAAAAAATACAATATTTCTTTCATGAAATGACTGTGCCCCTCAAACCGTTGAAGAGGAAAATACAAGTTTTCATATGAAAGTATTGTATATTTCATATAGAAGCTCGGAACGTTGTCAATGTTATAGTTTAGTAGTATAGTATATTAAAAATCAGGGAACGCTGTTCCTTCTACGAGTATACGAATTTGTCGGGGAAAATCACTATATCGAATGATTTTTCCCTTTGAGATTATTATCTAAAACGTTTTAGAAGGGCGAGGGGGGGGGTTGTTTTCGTACTTAGGCTGCAAAGCTCAAACTGCTGATAGTACTTCCGTTATTTGGTCTTCGAAAACATCTTTGGTATTTCACCAATTTAGAGCATAACAGTATAAATAATAAGAAATAGTTCCCGGCTATGCGAAATCACTGTAATTTATTTCCTTTGGTTGACAACCTAATAACAAACTGTCAGTCCTCTAAGCATTGTTGTGTTATTTATAGTTACGAAATACGTGAGCACGTACCAGGCTCCTAGAACTTCGAAGAGCAAGCTAGTAGAATAAAATTAGATGTTTTTAATTTCAACTTTTTTAATTTTCCTCATCAAATTCGCTTCTCCGGTTCTCCCCAACTCTTTCGCCGCGGCTGCCCGCACACGCTAGCTACACTCAATCACAAGTTGAACTCGAACCCAGTTCAGAACGTGCACAATTATCTACTAACTAACCAACTAACGAGAAAGTTAACCAGCACTTAAACAGCTACTTCGCCTCGGGCTTTTTGTTTACGATAGTACCTACTCGGTTACTTCTCTTGTAAGTTCTATAACTTCTATAACACGACTTCAATTTGATTTGTTTATGCAACTGTGAACTACTTAGGTTTGCTGCTATCCTGGTACTAAGTTTGTTTGAGTGTGGCAGGTAAGGAGCCCCAGGGGCTTACTACTATAGAACCTAATTCCACTCACTTCAAGAGGTATTTATTTTAATTAACAGGGTCCCCAATATAGAAGCTAATTGTGACACAATGTTGTAACCTAAAAAAGGATGACACTATCCGTCCTAGATAGCTCCATCTGTTATTCGCACTGGAACAGTGATAACTTTGACGTCTCCCCGACTCCTACAACTATTCGTACCATGATTAATTTGCCCTAATTTTCCAAGTATTTTCTTAGTTGACTACTAAATTGTACTAGGCAAACAGACGATACAGGTTTCCGCGTGACATCATTCCTGAAAGTTCGACACAACAGAGAACTTGGAACTACTTTCCCCTTCGGAGTGCCTTAAAAGCTTCTGACTTACCTTCCCAACTAACATTACTTTGTGACATAGTTCCAAACTATAGTTTTAACGTTTTCTGGATATGTAGACAGGTACCTAAGTAAAGAAATAAGTTTGATGTACCTACGCCATTTTATTTCCCTCATCTTTAAAAGACGTTTGTTTCAAAGTATGTATTACCATTAGCAAATATAGATTGTCAATTGTGTCAATTTAAATTAACAGTCGTTAATAATCAGATGTTGTACATAAAAACTGATAGATCGACCCTAAAACCTGTAGGTAATCAGGTAATTCCGATATCAAATGAAACAGTTGTCAAGTGCAATAATTCAATTACATTGAATTGTCTCCCACAATAGCTTATACCCTAATACAGTTGCAGCATCTGTGTTACTGAATGCAAGGAGCTCATTACAACCTCTCATTCACAGAGTATTGGAAATTTCACGCACCGCCGGCTTCTGGAGTATTCAATAATAATGTAGTTTTATGAACTACACCGATTGGTAAGGGTACTGTTGAGCTCTTGTTTAGTTACTACTTTAAAGCAACAACTTCTAAAGGAAACTTTCATTCAATTTGTTTGTTATAAAGACACAATCTCCTTTTTTAAATCTTGAATTCGTTCATTCATTCTCTGACAGACAACTATCACAACGTTGAATCTAGCATAAATCTAGCACATAAAGTTTTAAACATGTATTAGCAAAGAATATTTGAAAATACCCTTAGAAACAGGGGTTAAATTGGGGATGAAACTACACAAACTGGTGAAAATCTTGATAACATACGAGGTAATGTTTAACATGCTAATCTTACTAAGTAATATCAGATATTAAAATAGCCTGTCGGGAAAGAAGAACACGAATAGGTACTGAACATTAGTACAAGGCCAAGTGCCATTCTTAAAAAAAATATATTTTAAACAAAGAAAATTTTCAATTATGCCAGACATAAATCGATATTTGCCACTTACCGGGTGCGAAGCTGGCTGTCGTGTCGCGGCATACTAATACAAAACGATGATACTCTAGTGGTTCAACCGTTCAAAAGAACCTTTCAGAGGCACTTGTGCCGTGAATATTTTAACGTCACTAATTGGTTTACATTGCTTCCCCTACCATACCTACCTTTTAATTGGCTATCGGGTTTTTCGTATAAACATCGTAATAATGGTAGTTAGCGTAGTGTGTACGAACGGTGTATCGTGGCTAGCCCGTCTGGGCTACATTACGAACTTGGTAACATGTTTGTAAGTTTATAATGTCTTGATGTTATGTGGTCCTAGTACCTGGAACAGAGATGCGGGGAATGCTCATTGCTCATGTTATTTTTTTAAAGAAGGCTGGCGAAAATGGACCCAAAGAATCTGAAAATTAACTAAACTCCGTTCCAGTGTAAATATAAAATAATTATAACTAAAATTTTATGAGATATTTATTTATTAAATATTGATTTTTTAGGACTCGGGAATCAAAAGTTATAAATAATTTTCAATTTACTAAAATTAAGTAATCGTGCACTTACAAAACGCAACATTTTTAACCGACTTCAAAAAAGGAGGAGGTTCTCAATTCGACGGTATGTTTTTTTTTTTGTGTGTATGTTACGCGATTACTCCGCCAATTGTGGACGGATTTTCAAAATTATTTTTTTGTTCGAAAGGAGATACTTCTGAAGTGGTCCCATAGTCACCAAGTCAGGATCTGATGATTGGATCCTGGAGAAATCGAGGGCAACCCTCAAATTTTATAGGAAAACTTACAGCGGTTTTGGTATTTTCTACAACAAGTGAAGCATTTGCGTTCAATAAGAATTATTCTATCATCAGATCTGATGATGAATCCTAGAGACAGGCACCGGAACTCAATAATAAGACAATGTATCTTAGCTGTGTTTGGGCTTGTTGGAATTGTAACGGTATGCAATTTCCAGGTGTATGTACAAGTAATAATTAAAAAAAAATAGAAATCTTTTTATTTTTTTTTATTTTAACCGACTTCTAAAAGGAGAAGGTTATCAATTCGATTAGTTTTTGTTGAATGTACACCGATTACGCTGAGACTTATTACTTTACTAACTTCTTTAGTTTGATGCGGAATAGTTGCTATTTGGTCCCATAAAAAATGTTATATAGTTTGGCCCTGTAGTTTTCATTTTATTTTATTTGTAAATTTATCACGTACACCTATTTCTCCGTGATTACTGGACCGATTTACATGAATCTTCATTCATTTGGTAGAGAAAGCTTGCCCGGTTCTCCTGCCTAGCCTTTTCCCAAACTATCTTGGGGTCGGCTTAATGGGATGATACTTGGCCCATATGAATATTATCTTTGCTTTGGTACTTTTTGAGTCATCCCCTTTATTATGCATTTTGTCCTTTGTCGTATGTATGGACGATGTGCTGGTGTCTAGTTACAATGTAAAAATGATACTAGACAAGAATTTAAGTGAGATACTACAACTGAAAAGGGTATAATAAAAACTTTTTACAAAAAAATATAACCGACTTCCAAAAAAAAACAAAAAAGTGCAAAATAATATTTTACTTTCGGAAGTCGGTGGCAAAAAAAAGAAAGAAACAACAACAAGACAACCGACAAGTCACCGACTGACGAAAGTAAAATATTATTTTGCACTTTTTTGTTTTTTTTTGGAAGTCGGTTATATTTTTTTGTAAAAAGTTTTTTTCCAATTACGTTCCAATCCAATGACATGTGTTTTTGTTCATGGGTTTATTACCACAAATGGATCTTTCTCTTAGTTTTTATACATTCAATTATGTCAAAAATTCATAAAAAATAACATGCAAACCTGATATTAAAACGCCAATTAACAATGTGAAAGCATCTAATAAAAATGGTACTGTGGCGATTTTATAGTATTTCTAATAAAGGAACGTTATCAATGATGATCCATTGAGTCCCGTCACTACTGTCACTGTCAGATCTGTGAAGTCCATCGTTATGTTTGTATTTTTGTCTGGGATTTTATATTCATCATTGCGATTTTGTAGATTCTCGACGACTTGGCCTTTACATCTTGAAATGTAGATAATGCACCCTGTCTTAGACTACCGCATTCTTCTCTGGACATTGGACAATTAGTTGCTTTTGATTTGGACTTTGATTTTAACCACAAACATGCGTTGCGTTAATTTCTTCTTCTCTTACGACTTGCGCTCTTACGGAGGCGTCGTCTCTCTGATGAAGGTGCTCAAAGCTTTGAAAAAGTTCAGAGATGGGTGTATCCACGTGATGTAAGTATATTCGTAAAAGAACATGTATTTATATCATGAGTAAAGAACTTATTTAGGATATTTATCTGAACAACAAACTAAGATTCGTTTAGCTTTTATATGCATAAATACATACTGTTGTAATCTTATATTAGGCTCATTCTTACTGTTGCCCAATACTTTATCGGACGAAAACAGTATACAGTAAAAGACTAGCCGAGGTAGTGTAGAAGTACTGTATTTGACTCAGATGTTTCAGTCATCAAAATGGAAGATGGGTGGCGGTTGCATTTTGTCTTGAAATATTTGTATACCGCTCCACAGGTATCAGAGGTCATATTATCTTTTATATCAAACTACATTTCTGTTTTTCTTTTCGTGGGGACCTGGATACACTCTGCGAGTCAGGCACTTTTGTTACTTATACATGGAACTCTTTATGTTTATTACACTAAAGGTGAATTTATTTATTTTAACATAATTAATTAATTCCAGATAACAGGAGACAACTACCTTTGTCACTCATTTTGGGGGCTGATAAGCTGCGACCCTGAAAATGAAACCCGACAGCAACTTGGCCATCGTAACGTCTGTGTTGCATAAAATAAAAACTATGTAAAAATACCAAAAAATAAGATTTATTACTCATCGTTTTTTTATTCAACAAACCCTGCTTTTCAATAGCTGTACATAGCTAGTCAGCTCTGGTTGTTATAATTTATGTAAAACAATATTATCTACTCTAAATGTAATAAGAATCGTTTTACTTGACTATAATTCGCTTATGGATCAAAATCGTAACAACATAGTTTTTATAGTGATTGAACTAATTACAGGGTTGGTAATCAGTTCAGTCTCTAGCTGCAGTCTAGCAGTTTTATGATTCATCAATTAGGTACAGGCAATGAAGTAAAAATTCTGGTTTTGGCTTATGACGAGAAGCAAAACACGTAAAGTCAGAACTAAAACTGCGAGGGAAATACAGTAGTTTATTCGAATCTTCTTTTATGAGTCGTCTTAAATATTATTATATTTTGATTCATCTTAATTACGGAGTCATTCCACTGTTAAAAACCTTAATCGTAAGATTTTTAGGTTATCTTGTGAATAGACGTATATCTCTTTTCTCCCAACTTTTCCGTCTTACTTTCCATTTACTTTTCTGATAGTCTTTAGTCGTTTTACAACTACGTATAAGTTGTTATGATGAATGCTACCTCTAAGAGTGGGTCCCAAAATACATGTAGTCTCGCCCGTCTCCTTTGTAGTTTATAGAATTGTCAAATCAAAGCATTCCAACGCAGTCGTTGGAATGCTTTGAACTATTTCAGTAATAGATAGAGGATTGATCAGTATCAATCCTCTATCTATTACTGAGATAGTTCTAGATAATTATTATAATAGTAGGATACTATTTTTGATTCACGGCTGCGCTGCGTGGATTTGGGAAAACCACACGGGCACGTACTACCTACCTACCCCAACCAAAGCAAAAATCTCCTTGTCCTAACACAAAGTCGTAATTTTATCAAAATTCGGTCAGCCGTTAATACGTAAAAGGGATAACAGACAGAGTTACTTTTGCATAGGTATATAATATTTTTTCACGCCGTCAGTCCACAAAAAGCGAGTTAATTTTAATTTCATCGTTTATTTCCAGAATGAGACTTTTAAGTTAATCGGACTGTATGTCGGCCTCAATTCCTGAAAACCGAAAGCGCTGCGTTTTAATGAAACGAGAATACAAAAGTGCCTACACGGAACATGTTGTGTTAAGGTGCGGAATTAACTTTAATTAAATCAAAATGACATGCGTTTTGAAAATACGCGTAATTTATGTTGGATGGTGTAGGCTGATGATTATGTTAATGTTTCTAAATGTATATTTAGAAACATTAACATAATCATCAGCCCCACAGTATAATGTCCCCACTGCTGGGAAACAAGTCTCCTCAAGTAGCGTGGTCTGGTAGACCTTACATATTATCTTCGGTTTTTTTTTAAGACATGTCGGTACCTCGCGATGTTTTCCACTTTATTGAGAGCAGTGTTGATGAAATTATTAACACAAAGCAACATCTACTTGTATTCGAACTTAAAACCAAAAACTTATAAGTCACGGCCGTTACCGCCGGGCCAGAGGAGAGACTATATAAGGATCCTTTATTTGCTGATTCAACATACTTTTTACTATAGAGAAGAGTGCCAATGGAATATTATGAATTATGATGCGTGGGGGGCTCATGCAAGTACTATTAAAACTTTACTTTTACGTTCTAACTACAAATTCAACTTTCTACTTTGATATACAATCTGCTATCTCCCACAAAAAGCCCGGATCTCTTTTATTGCGCATCATATTTCACAGCAACCGGATAGCAGTCGTGACGTCGACGTACCGTAGTGCCATATTTACGCCATGTCATCTGATTAAGTTGGGAAATCGAGCTGAACCCGATTGATGGATGGCAGTATCGTTAATTACGCTGCGGATGATCTTGTTGCCAAAAAATGGTAAACCTTCACGGTTATTTGCCGGGATTTCGTGAAATAATCCTTGGAGAAAATGGAACTCAGAGATGCAATCTATTGGTGCTTGTATGACATTGATTTGAGGGCGCTGTTAGTATTTTGTTGTGTAATGGGATAATGTAAGTTTTCAAAAATCAAGACGACGACGTTGATTCAGATTAAGACCACAAAATACGTTTACAGCCACGAGAAAAGCAAAATTCAAAAGCGATTTTCTACTAATTTGTGTTTTGATTAACGTTTTACGATTTCACGAACACAGTAGGTATTTTGCAGGCCACACTTTTACGAAATAGGTCTTATCTCAAAGTAGAAACCGTTATTTCATGAGAAAATCGCTGTAGGTTAATGTTTATCAATTTATCGGTTCTTTAAAGTCATCTTCATTCATCAGTCAACTACCAAGCTACCATAACATTACAAAGGAGTTATTTTAAGTAATAAAGTTTATGTAACGCCAGCCAGCAAATAGCAAGCCATGCTGCAGCGTAGTAACGAATTTGCATCTGGTGCCGTCCGCCTCGCAAACAAAAGGACCGAGCTAAATGCTCTTTGAATTATTGCTATCCTGGTATGCAGAACAAATGAGTACACACTTAAAGTATTTACTTTGTTATGTTGACGGAAAGCTACACACGTCAATAAACTAGATAATAACTGTCCAGACTTTAGGCTGCTATTGAGAAATTCCGCTGTTATTAGGAAATCCCAATTATGTCTCTATACCGTAATTTAAATAATTGATCAGAAGAGCCTCAAATGAACGATGTTGATCATTATAAGGCTCTAATCAACAGGGATTACCAACTAATTAGTAATGCGTAAATTATGTACATTTGTCTATTTATTTACTCAAAGCTATGTAACATCGAAATCGTCGGCCATTACTCAGATAGGCTTAACTCGCTGAATTTTAACTGGGATTTAGTTTGTACGCTCATTCACTGTCACGTTTACTATACGCCAGTTACTTGACCAAGTATCTGGAGGTTACGGATTGCTGTACTATTGTTAGAGAGAAAAAATATTATAGAGTGTTGGGTTGATTTAGGTAGGAACTTCCTACCTTTGCTTTTAATAAAACCAACTCCCTTTCCTACTGAAGTGTTTGAAGGTAACTGCTATAGCAAACTCAGGTAAAGAAATCAATGGCCCTATCAAATGAGAATAAATAATAATAAAGAAGGCCTATGACTCGGTGCCACATACATGGCTCATGAGGGTGCTGGAGTTGTATAAAATAGATGTAACTCTGCGCACCTTCCTGATGTCGTGTATGAGGCAATGGAGGACAGTCCTTAGCTATCCAGGATGTCGGCATATCGAAGGGAATAGCGAACCGATAAGGATAGAGCGTGGTATTTTTCAGGGCGATAGTTTGAGCCCACTTTGGTTTTGCTTAGCCTTGAATCCTCTAAGCACGCTGCTGGAGGATTCAGGTCTGGGCTTTCGGTTGAGGAGAGGTGGTCAGGTTATATCTCACCTTCTTTACATGGATGACTTGAAACTCTTTGCCAACAATTTGCAACTGATGGACCTACTGAAGGTAACAGAAACTTTCAGTAGCGCCATCAGGATGGAATTTGGTGTGGACAAATGTGCGGTCATGCATGTAAAGCGAGGGGGGATTGTGGAATCTGCTGGAACCCAGCTCTCACGCGACACTTCTCGCGAATGAATGATGGCTGATACATGCGTCATATTCGTGAACGGGCGCTGTCAGTTGTGACTGGTCATCTCTTAGCTGCCACGGTTTATTTTAATTACTTTATTTTTTAATTACTGATTTAATCTTTTACTCTGGACGCTCTTAACTTGCCAGTATTTCTACATTGTTCTCACATATTTTTAATTCTTAACATTATTATATTATTTATTATAATGTTAAGAATTAAAAATTGGTATTCTCATTTGATAATGAGACTGGTACCCAGTCTCATTATCAAATGAGAATACCAATTTATAATTCAAATACAATGGTAATTAGGTACTTACTACCAAGTATTGCATCAAATTTTCTAAAAAAACATTAACCCGAGATGTGGCGATTGTTTGAGATATCGAATCCATTCGATGTCTGCTGAAATCTACCCGGATTTAAGTAGCTAGCGTTTGCTAAAGCAAACTTTAGACCCCAGATTGGGCGAGGCAAGAAAAACCTGCTCAGGTTGAGATTTAAAAACGATGGGACACTTGATATCGTTCCCATGTTGCAAGAATCGATGGACGCCTTTGAGGAAGCTCGCCCCCGACTCCATTTATATTGGCATCGACACGTTAAGAAGAAAGTATTTTAGGTTTGTTCTAATTCCAAATGAGCCGTGCAAACGAGGCACCAAGACGAAAGCCTTGCTTCGGTATTTACGATTTAAAATAAATGGTAGGGATTGGCGGCTAAGGCCCCGAGACAACGACGGCTTACTTCAACCTAAGGATGAAACGATACCGACTGACATTGTTCCTTTCTAGAACACAACACTGTTGCGTAGGTACTTATACTACGTTATTTAAGAAATCTGGGGCACATGTAAACACGATTTACGATTAATTTAATTTTTTATTGTATATTACCTGTTACCCGCGACTTCGTACGCGTAGGGTTCGCGATTTGCTTAGAATAAGTTTTTTTAGTCAGGAAGTTCTTGAATTCAATTTTTCTGTTTTGAGTTCGAAACCTGATGTCTCCAGTATTAATCATCGTCGGCATTAAGTCTAACCGGATGCAGCTGAATACCTGGATTTTATATGGAGCGACTGCCTATCTGACCTCCACAACCCAGTTAGTACCTACTGGGTTATAAAAATGTCAAAGAACTACAAATAGCAGGCCAGCCGGGACCAACGACTTAGGGTCAGCTCACACCGAGACGCGACGCGACGCGACGCTGCGCGCACCTTGAGAATTCAGAATACGTTACGCAACGTATTCTGAATTCTCACAACGAATTGTGTATCTTTTCGTGTAGAAAATAAAGTTATATTTTGAATCGCTCTTTTAAAGTGTGCGCGCAGCGTCACGTCGCGTCGCGTCTCGGTGTGAGCTGACTCTTAGCGTGCTTTCCGTAGCACAATGGAACTCGATACGTAATAGGTGGTCACCCATCCATGGACCAACCTAGGCAAAAGAAACTTAACCTGAAGATCGGTTCTAGTGACCCAAATTGATTTTATATGATTATTTTTCATTTGAAAGAACTTCCTTCAAGTGTAATCTCCTATTAAATCATGAAATGTTCCGCTCTGGGCGGAGCGGAAGGGAGTATTAGACGACTTGTATTGTCTTAAACCCATCCATGATCCTTCTTAGCCCTTTGTTTTCCAGGGCCACCCACGGTATCTCTTTCGAACAATCCCGTAGCCCCGGCAGGCATCGGCCCTTGCGGGCCCCTTCCGATTTGCTGACATCTATTTGAGGCGCGCGTGGAACACGAACACGCCGTCGACACGGCCTATCGTCATAAGACGGACGGACGGTGAGCAAGCCCATTACTCCAGCATTATCCAGAGCCACAGACCCGCGCCTACACTGCCCGACGCCCGGGAAGTCTCCCGCAGTGGCTGGAAAGCGAAAGCACGACTGCTTCGCAGGAGAAAGTGTCGGCTTCCCATTCCCTTTCACTCCGGACCATGGATTGAACCAGGGCCGGATGCGAGAGGTCACTGCCGCCAATCGTTGTTTCGAGGACACGGCCGTGCTCCACCCAAGCGAAGCAGACCTCTACGTTGTGCTTCACCTTGTCCTCTGGGCGATCCTCGCAGTGGTAACACCCGGGTATTTCCTCCCGCCCGATTCGGTGCAGGAATCTCCCGAAACAACCGTTTCCGGTGAGGACCTGCTTTCGGTAAAACGTGAGGGCGCCGCGGCGCCTCTCCAGCCACTTCTTAAGGAGTGGACTTATCGCCACTACTATGGCGTGCCTTGACCCCAACAATCCCTCTAAGAGTCAGCTCACGCCGAGACACGACGCGACGCTGCGCGCACTTGTGAGAATTCAGAATACGTTGCGCAACGTATTCTGAATTCTCACAACGAAATGTGTACCTTTTCGTATAGAAAATAAAGTTATATTTTGAATCGCTCTTTAAAAGCGTGCGCGCAGCGTCGCGTCGCGTTGCGTCTCGGTGTGAGCTGACCCTAAGGGTAAAGGAGACGGGCGAGACTACATGTATTTTGGGACCCACTCTTAGAGGTAGCATTCATCATAACAACTTATACGTAGTTGTAAAACGACTAAAGACTATCAGAAAAGTAAATGGAAAGTAAGACGGAAAAGTTGGGAGAAAAGAGATATACGTCTATTCACAAGATAACCTAAAAATCTTGCGATTAAGGTTTTTAACAGTGGAATGACTCCGTAATTAAGATGAATCAAAATATAATAATATTTAAGACGACTCATAAAAGAAGATTCGAATAAACTACTGTATTTCCCTCGCAGTTTTAGTTCTGACTTTACGTGTTTTGCTTCTCGTCATAAGCCAAAACCAGAATTTTTACTTCATTGCCTGTACCTAATTGATGAATCATAAAACTGCTAGACTGCAGCTAGAGACTAAACTGATTACCAACCCTGTAATTAGTTCAATCACTATAAAAACTATGTTGTTACGATTTTGATCCATAAGCGAATTATAGTCAAGTAAAACGTTTCTTGTTACGCTGAGAGTAGATAATATTGTTTTACATAAATTATATCAGCCAGAGCTGACTAGCTATGCACAGCTATTGAAAAGCAGGGTTTGTTGAATAAAAAAACGATGAGTAATAAATCTTATTTTTTGGTATTTTTACATAGTTTTTATTTTATGCAACACAGACGTTACGATGGCCAAGTTGCTGTCGGGTTTCATTTTCAGGGTCGCAGCTTATCAGCCCCCAACATGAGTGACAAAGGTAGTTGTCTCCTGTTATCTGGAATTAATTAAATATGTTAAAATAAATAAATTCACCTTTAGTGTAATAAACATAAAGAGTTCCATGTATAAGTAACAAAAGTGCCTGACTCGCAGAGTGTATCCAGGTCCCCACGAAAAGAAAAACAGAAATGTAGTTTGATATGAAAGATAATATGACCTCTGATACCTGTGGAGCGGTATATAAATATTTCAAGACAAAATGCAACAGCCACCCATCTTCCATTTTGATGACTGAAACATCTCAGTAAAATACACTACTTCTACTGCTACCTCGGCTAGTCTTTTACTGTATACTGTTTTAGTCCGATAAAGTATTGGGCAACAGTAAGAATGAGCCTAATATAAGATTACAACAGTATGTATTTATGCATATAAAAGCTAAACGAATCTTAGTTTGTTGTTCAGATAGATATCCTAAATAAGTTCTTTACTTATGATATAAATACATGTTCTTTTACGAATATACTTACATCACGTGGATACACCCATCTCTGAACTTTTTCAAAGCTCTGAGCACCTTCATCAGAGAGACGACGCCTCCGTAAGAGCGCAAGTCGTAAGAGAAGAAGAAATTAACGCAACGCATGTTTGTGGTTAAAATCAAAGTCCAAATCAAAAGCAACTAATTGTCCAATGTCCAGAGAAGAATGCGGTAGTCTAAGACAGGGGGCATTATCTACATTTCAAGATGTAAAGGCCAAGTCGTCGAGAATCTACAAAATCGCAATGATAAACATAAAATCCCAGACAAAAATACAAACATAACGATGGACTAGATCATCACAGATCTGACAGTGACAGTAGTGACGGGACTTAATGGATCATCATTGATAACGTTCCTTTATTAGAAATACTATAAAATCGCCACAGTACCATTTTTATTAGATGCTTTTGCATTGTTAATTGGCGTTTTACCATCAGGTTTGCATGTTATTTTTTATGAATTTTTGACATAATTGAATGTATAAAAACTAAGAGAAAGATCCATTTGTGGTAATAAACCCATGAACAAAAACACATGTCATTGGATTGGAACGTAATCGGAAAAATCTTGCGTTTTGTAAGTGCACGATTACTTAATTTTAGTAAATTGAAAATATTTATAACTTTTGATTCCCGAGTCCTAAAAAATCAATATTTAATAAATAAATATCTCATAAAATTGTAGTTATAATTATTTTATATTTACACTGGAACGGAGTTTAGTTAATTTTCAGATTCTTTGGGTCCATTTTCGCCAGCCTTCTTTCCAAAAATAGTAAATATTCGTGTGAAAATTACAATAGCCTTAATCCCTATATTAAACCCACTTCGGAGTGGAATTTCTAAAAATCCCTGTTTCCCTGTTTCCCTGTTTTTTAAAATAGTTCAAAAGCAGTAGTTAGTTCTTGAGATTCCGTGATTAATCAGTGAGTGAACATTATTGCGCTTTAAAGTATTATTATGTCCTAATCCAGATCATGACCTGTCTTGTGGCTTTGATCAAAATACGTTTTGCTGTTTAGGCGTGTAAAGTTAAAACACACTGATAGATGGAGACCGTTAATTTACTGTATCGTTGGTCTAGTGATAGCAAACGCTACTACTGACTCAGTAGTACTGAGTATGAGCTCCTGGTTTCGATTCCCGGCAATGTTTTATTTGGTTTTCAACCATTCCTTTCTCAGTAGCAGCATAGAATCCAGAATCGTTTCCTCTAGCACTAGCCCCTTCGTCCACTTTGGTAACTAAAGTTACCTAACCAGTTACAAGAGAAGATTTTTCTTTCGTTGTTTGGTAACTAGTTGTGAGAGAAGAATATTTTTTCCATATTCGTAGATCAAATTATTTCCATTTTTGTAACCAACTAGTTACAAGAGATTAATTTTTTTTCGTTCGCTGTTTGGAACTAGTTGTGAGTGAATTACAAACATTCGCAAAAAAAAAACGGGCACCTAAGGAAATTTACGTTCTAAGGTCGATTTGAGTTAATTAAATGAAATTTAATTGTTTGACGTACTCTGTATACTTATAATCGTGTAAATTAATACGCGTGAAGTGAATTTTGGCAATTTAAAAAAAAAACCGATGAATTCATTAGAACCGATGTATACGGCAAACAATAAGAAGTGGTCGGCATTAAACCGAGAAGATTTTTTAACTCTTTTTAATTAAATAAAGTTACAAATGTAAAAACCTAATAACGAGTGTGACCTCTGCTTGCCAAAATCACAGCTCGAAGCCTTCTGGGCATGCTTTCCACGATGTTTTTAATAACGTTTTGAGTAATACGTTCCCACTCTTCTGCAATGACTTTTTTTAGCTCCCTGATGTTTTGTGGAGCAGGTTGCACTGATCTTACCCGCCTCTTTAGAACATCCCAGACATGCTCAATTGGATTGAGGTCAGAACTTCGAGCTGGCCAATCTAAACGACGGATCCCAACTTCATGCATGTACGCTTCCACGTCGCCAGAATGGTGCGGGCGAGCATTGTCGTCCATAAAAATGGAATCTTCCCCAAGTGCAGTCAATGCGGGTTATGCATATAGAAAGACTTCCATTATGTACCGGTGTGCATTTAATGTTCCATTTTCTATGAAAACTAACTCCGTATGCTGCGTCGAAATAATTGCTGCCCAAAACATAACGGAGCTTCCGCTATAAGGAGTGATTTCTTCGTAACACACTTCCGCATAGCGTTCCCGTAGTCTTCGCAGCACTCGCCGGCGTCGGTCCTCTCCGCACAAAGAGATTCTAGCTTCATCAGAAAACAATACTTTATTCCAGTCCTCCAGAGTCAATGGAGCACAGTTTCGAGCAAACTGAAGTCGAGTAATACGGTGCTCACGGAGTAATTTAGGGCCCCGAGCCTGGCGGTAACTCCTGATATTGGCAGCCAAAAGCCTCCTCCTGACTGTCCACAAGCCAAGTCAAGTCAAGTCCTATTTCCTCCAATGTCCAGTATTCATAACAAAAAAAATGCAATAATGGAAAAATAATTCTTCTCTCACTAGTTACCAAACAACGAAAAAAAAATCTTTTCTTGTAACTGGTTACAAAAAGTTACAGATATGGAAAATTATTTCTTCTCTGACAACTAGTTACCAAACAGCGAAAGAAAAATCTTCTCTTGTAACTGGTTAGGTAACTTTAGTTACCAAAGTGGACGAAGGGGCACTAGCATTACAATAAGCTCACCCCTTTTAACATGGCACTTAATGTTAGCAAAGTCATTCTGTGATTAAAAATTTATTGTACCTAATAACATTTGACCGAAACCTAGAAAACACTGGCGTGACGATATTTACTGGCGTTACTGTGAGATTGGCTGGTTAAAACATGCGGGGAACCTCAAGCAGCGTTAATAAAGTAAGCTTATCGGTAACTATAATTATGTTCGTGTCGTTTGTGATTGAAACTCTGGGACCGTGGGGTCCGAGTACCCATTGCTCACAGCCTTTTTCTGACGCTTTCTGTGAACCAAGAGACATTTACTCTTGGGCACAATACCAGTATTTTTTTTAGTTTCACGAACTTTATTTTACTGTATCGTTTTTATTCGAGAATTCATACAGGGTGTAACGGAAAGGGTATATACCTAAATACTTAAGGGTGTGCTACAGAACATCAAACTGAACATGTTTCTCCATCGGACAAACATCGTCATAGCGAAAAAAATATTCGCTGCCCCATACACAATTTCAATACCCATACGACCCAAATGTATGGGGCAGCTGATATGAACCCAGGACCTCATGCTGAGCAGTCGCGCTTGCGACCACTAGACGAACGCGGAAATCCTATTACGATAAATAAATCAATTTTCTTTTTTTACATAAAATCTTTATTTAACTGGGCATTTTGTTTTAACCGTGAAGGTTTCAACATCGCAAGAAAATAAAAATTGGTCGTAAAAGGTAAAAAAAACGTTACTTGCGTGTCGCGTAACAAAATGCACAGCGTATGCACGCTGGCGCTTCGGTTGTCGTGTGTGGTGATTGTAAGTGCCGCGACCCACCCGTCCCCAGTACACAACTTATCCTACACAAAACGTTACTCCTATACACTCAACTTATCCCAAATACTTCGCTCACCCAGCATACAAAAATCGACTCTCAAAAGTAAGTGGCCCGACAAAAACAACCTGTCCCGCAAACGTAACTGGCCCCATAAATATAACCCGACCCGGAAACACAAGCGGTCCTATAAATACAACCCATCCCGCAAACATAAGCGGTCTCATAAATACAAACCGTCCCGCAAACATAAGTTGTCCCATAAACACACCAACTCGTCCAGCAAAAACAACAATTCTGCTATACTCCGCACGTCCCACAAACACAAACGGCCTCGAAAACACCACTCGTCTCACAGACACAAAGTGTCCTTCAAACACATTTCATCTGAAATAATCCGTGCTCTCCACAAACATCGCCCGCGCTACAAACACCGTTCCCGCCACAAACACCGCTCCCACCACAAACACCGCAAACACAATTCGTCACACACTCATCCCAACCCAAAAGCACCCCAAACGCAAAAAAATCAAAGTACTACGTCCGCCGCACAAACACTAGCCAGTACCGCAAGCACCACGGTCGCCGTGGTCACAAGCACGACTAAAAAGCCAGCGAGGCGACAGCTGATAAGCCACAGCCATATTGTACCCAAGCGCCGTCGAGGACATCATACCTCTCCGCTACGAACTCCACGTCCAGGCAACAAGCATCTTGAAGCATAGAAAATAAGAAACCATTGAAGTTGATTTGAGCAAGCCACGAGTCGCCAAAACGCGGCTAGCGGATGGATGGTATACAAGCGAAGCAAACAAGATGAGCGCGGGAGTTGATTGACGGAAGTCGCGTCTCGACTGTGAACCGCCACATAAGGCTGAACACAACCCGGAGACATGAAACTAACGAAAAAATACATCATTGATCCTTACAACCAAAGATCGTGGGGATATTCTGTGTGCGAAAACACAGGCGTACTCTCTGCTCCTTTATCTCTTAGTCCGATGATGACTATCGGCTTTACATGCTTCCCGAGGCACGGGAATGTCTCACCACAGAAAAGAAGAGTGAAATACCTAATACCAACAACCCAATACTACCAGAGCTGGGAATCGGACCGCGCGCTGGTGATACTGCCTCAGGACCCCAAGTCGGCCTTGAGAGCTCGCATTGAACTACCGGCGCTGTAGAAGACAACGGTAGGGACAGTGGATAAAACATTCAAGGTGTGAAAAACAACGAATGAACATGTCTGGGGTCTGGCTGTTTGTGTATGTGAATTTAAATGTTTGTAAACGCACCCACGAAACTGGAGAGATTCCTAGTGTGGGGCAACTTTAAAAAAAAAAAAAAAAAAAAAAATGTTCCTAGGATAAAAATATTCTGCATATAGAAACGGTGAGAACGGACTATCGCTTGTTGAAGAGGAGACCACCATCATAATCGTCTGCCTAGCCGCTCCCAAACTATAGTCTGCTTCCAGTCTTACCGATTGCAGCTGAACAGTGACTGCCTATTTGACTTACACAATCAGGGATATCAAAGACCCTTGGTGACCTTTTGGGAAATCATCAGCAGTGATGCTTCTGATGGCGGGAAACTCGTGGCTTAGCTCTCGACTAACTTACAGAAACTTTAAATCCTGTTATTATGCATTTGAAAAATAAAATAATACAACAAATCATTAATGAAATATTTAATTTAAAACTTCATAATAATATAACTATATTTACAAAATATCAACAAATTGCACTAAATAAAAATATCATCAAATCCAAGATACAGAAATTGTTTTATCAAAAGTTTGCGCCGTTTATTTTAAGTAACACTTATGACTGTCTAACCTGAACAAAAGCTGTGTTTACGATTTTCAACACTCGGCTCAGCAGTAAAAGTAAAAAATCCCACAGCTCACTTTTACTTAGGTGCGAGTGAATTAGAGCAATAAGAATATAGTTTTAATAAAACGATAGGTACATTACACTAAACATAAGGTAATAACGATCAGAAATAAGTATATCTATCTATATATCGACGGTGAAGTGCCTCCTAAATGAAATTTTTCGAGAAATTCACTTTTTTATCGTTTTGAATTTAAAGGCGTTATTCGCATGTTTTAGTGTAATCTCCTAAGTGTGTTTTAATTGCAACAGCATTCAATTATAATGTGGAAATACCTCCCAAGTATACCAACGTGTCTATTTTATAGCATTACCTCCTAACTATTACATATACGTGTTCGTAGTTAGGTGTTATTGGCACTTCGCCGTCGATGTATAAAAATAACTTGAGAACTACTTAACCGATTTAATTCACTTTTTTTTAAACGTTTTCTAATACTTTGTAGAAGGTTTTTAGGTAAGTAAGTAGTAGGTAGGTAAGTAGTAGGTAGTAGATAGGTAGGTGGTAGGTAGGTAAGTACTGGATAAGAACAAGTGCATTGCAACGCATGCGAGGATCACCTAGTTGTTTATAATCATTAAACTTTATCACATTCAGTATCACTTACATTTTAACGTATTAAATTATTTACAAAATAAAATCATTACAGAGGTTACAAATACAAAATATAAGGTCAAATTAAATTATCTGGTGAAACTTCACAGACGGGATGACTATTAACTTCAAATTATGGGATAAGAAAATCCAATGGTTTACCATTGACTAAAATATTTATTCACGATGAAGGAAAACATCGCGAGGAAACCGACATGTCCTAGAACAATAAATTCGAAGACATGTGACATCTACCAACCCGCACTGGGCCCGCGTGGTAGATTACAGCCCATCCCCTCTCATAGAGAGGAGGCCTATGTCCCAGCAGTGGGAACATTATAGGCTGATGATGATGATCAAAAGCTGATGCCCGGAATCTCCCATTTTATTTCTGCCACACTTCCCGATTCAATGCGTCCCTGATCCAGGTATTTACCGCGACTTTTGTTTTATAATCGACCTATAAATTTGTTTTAGCTAGAATAGTTTTGATTTTGAGGGAAGTTTCAACGTTATTTAATTAAACCTTTTATATTTTTCTTGTGAATGGAATGTTAAATATTGAGCCCTTCTTAAAAGTATAATACCTGACTTAAATAAGTCTAATAGCTAACACACAGCTAATTTTTATTCCGTCTTGTTTCGACATTTCACTGGAAGATTTATAAAATATCACTGGCGAAAGAAACTTTTACAATACAGACAGATCATTCACTTATCCGCAGTAACAGTACCACTTTGATATCGTCTTTATTACGTAGCAGTAAGGACTATTTTCGTAATTCAAGGTGTCACTGAACATCAGTAAGCATAATATGTCTTGACCGAAGCATACTCATCGGGTGATGTTCAAACCTGGAAAAAAAACTTAATTATGAAACCCATCGTGTATTTTTTTTATTGGTATAAAGGAAAAAGGAAGGTGAGCGTGGAGAGTACTTAGATATAGCGGTTACTAAGTAAGAAAATATTATGAGGAACACTAAAAAATCCGCCAAGCGCGAGCCGGACCCGCATTCAAGGGTTCCGTAGCACTATTCAGTTTTTTTTTAACGATTCAATTAATTCAACAGCACAATTTTAGTTAGTTTTCAAAGTACAAAGATATGGCTCCAGTTTCACGAAAACTGTCTCATATTTCTATGAGAAAATTAGTTTGCGATTTCTGACTTTTTTTGTAATCCAACAATGGTTGGTCCGAAAGAATATTTTGATCAGTTTTACAAACCAGATCGACTGGCATCAATAAATTGTTTTGTGTAAAATGGCAATTTTCTTGCTAACTGTACATAGTTTGAAAATCTGTGTATGGGGATCAAATTTTCACAAAAAATCAGGATAGTGTCTCAGACGATTCTCGTGTAGCTGCAACGGTTAATGTAGTTCCCCTTACTGCCCCGCCGAAAGTTTCCAATCTTTATACGTAGAAAATTTGTTAGGTTTATTCGTATTTTCACATCAGTATTTTTTTTTTGTTTGAATCATATAAGGCACATTCTCTCCAACAGACAGATGGACGGAGGGGATTAGGAATTAAAGCTTTTTATTTTATACAAATATCTTAGTACGAACTCACTACGCACACTTTTTCTTTTCTTTTTTTTAAAAACGTTGTCCCACACTAGGAATTTCTCCAGTATAGTATGCGTGGGTGCGATTACAAACATTTAAACTCACATACACAAACAGCCAGACCCGGAACAACTATCTGTAGGCCTTGCAACTATTTGTTCCGTGCGGGAATCAAACCCGCGACACGCAGCGCAGTAGTCAATCACCACTGCGCCAACTGTGCCGTCACTGAGTTGTATCGCTCACCGCTCCGTTATCGCTACTCTCCACACTTACCCAAGCCTTGCTCAGCGTATCTTGAACCTCTGGGTGACCCCCCAACATACTTATGTTAGCCTAGTACTACAGTTGAATATCACAGCCTCGAAATAGTAGGAGGAACATCAGTGTGTCCGTTGCAGTTACTTGGGCCGACTGAAAAAGGGCATATTATGTCGTAAGCAAGTTGATAAATAACTTGAAATCTTATATCGCAGGTAATAAGCAAGTTCTCCTGAGTTTGTTCCTTTGTTTTGTTCTCAAGTGTTGTACATAAAGAATGTAGATGCTCAAACCAACCGACGCAAGCACCACATTTTACACTATTATGTGTTCCTAGTACATTTTATAAAAAAAGAGCCTATTGGAATTGTTTGTGCGATGAGCATCGTAGATTAAAATATCGATTATTGCTTTTTATCGGTAAACAATTAAGTATCTATTGACTGGGCCCAGTTGCACCACAAATGACAATAGGGGTGCGGACTGGGTAAAGAAAACGACATTCTATTTAGTCCGTCAGACAGGTAATACAAAAATATTAGACACGTATTTTTTGTTTTATCAAAATATCAAAAAAATACTTAGTTAAAACTCATTAAAGTTGGAGAGTGGGGGCTTACTACGTCACAAGTAGGTATAAAACTTACCTTTTTTTTTTTGTTTACTCAAAATCAGTATGTATCACCTACATGTGACGTCATGAGCCATTTCAACTCAATATATCTCCGTAATTTTATGACCACGTGAAAAAAGAAAAAATACGTGTCCAATACTTTTCAATAAACTACCCGACGGACAAAGAAAAAAAAAATTGGATTACTCAACATATTTAAAACTGAAATTGTGGTGTAAGTAGGCCTTAATCATGGACAACTAAATCATTTTATTTTTTATTTAGGTTTGCTCTTGACTCTAGTCTAGGTCAGAGATGACAGAGACTCAGGCAGAGAGTTCCACTCCTTTGCTGTGCGTATTATAAGATACGCTTGGATTTACATATATTTGACATTTACCTAAAACATGTTGATCAATACTGGGTCCATCCACGAAGCGGCTCTCAAAACCTTGGTGGATGTCCTCCATCAGCTTCTGATGGCTCTCCTTGAAGTTCCAACACAGGAACCTGTGGCCTTCCGTCTCTAGGTCTACTATCACAGATATTAAGTTCTGGAAAGAAGAATAAGTGAGATTTGAGAAAGAAAGAGAGGTCGTCTGCAAATTGTGGCGCGTTCTCTCATAGAGAGGAGTCTTGTGTCCCAGCTTTGGAAACATTATAAAGTGACCAGACATATCGACGCAGAATAGGCTTAAGCCGATCAGAAAGAGCTTTTTGTCCAAGCAATAAAAGCGAGAGTAAAGGCATTGGCCTCGTTTGGGTCCAGACAGCGCGAGTCGACACTGCGCTGAACTAAATGGAACAGATATGTCAATACGTTATCAGCGCAAACCGACTCCACGTCGATGTCTCTTCTATATGGCAGAGACCACACTGAAGGCTGACTATACAGCGTGTTTTTTTTTTAAATCCCATAACTCAAGGGTATGAATGAGATCAAAAATCAAATAATAAATTGTCATATATTTTTTTTTTATTTATACCTACCTACACACATCGATTTATTGAATTATTGTTGATGATATCTACAAAACTATGCATAGAAGGATATTATTTACTTATAGAAAATAAGTTATGCGATGGGATATAAAAGAAAAACACGTTGTAAACACTTTATAAGATAGTAAAATATGGTTATGAAAAAAACATCTTTAGGTCTCACCTCAGCGACTCCGAGATCCATGGCATACAGCTGCCTCGCATCCAGCACGACCACGGCTATGTACTCGGGCACGTGACCACGGATCTTGTTCTGTATGTGTTGCGAGCTCGCGTATGATAGCGCGCCCGATAACGTGATGGATACGCAGTCTTGGTTGCCCACCTGTGGGTGGACGAGTGGGAGTAAGGGAATAAGATATGAAATAAGAGAGAAAATATAGTCATTGATTGGGATTAAATTAACTTCGAGGGTATTTTTTTTAAATATAATATTATACAGGGTGATTGGAAGATGGGTGCAAAGCTTTAAGGCGAAGATAGTACAGACAATTTAGAACCATTTAAGCCATGGTTGTCTTAGACGAAGTCTTACCAAATATTTTTAACCAAATTTTTAAGTTTTTTTTCGGAAATTCTCAAAATTTAATGTAAACTGCATAATTATGGCCAAATTGAATGATAAATGAATTCATTTTTTATTTATTTAATTAAAGTAATGTGTAAGCAATCAAGCAAAACATGTTTTAGGCTTCTGTGTCATTAGACATTTTTTTTACAGACATTTAAAGATCAGAAAAAATAAAAAAATTGTACAATACGTCTTTTAAACCTTATTCAAAAAAAAAACGGAGGGTGCTTTTTTTGTTCAAACCTTTTTGAAGACATGCTTGATAATCGCTCTTTCTTTTGAGGTATCATTTATGCGGATATCTTACAAATTATTGAAATTAGGGCCTACAAACCAATTTGAGGGAGATTTTTTTTTATTTTAGGCAGACTAATTAAAACAACATTTGAATTAAAATTATTTATTTTTCATGTTCAAAATGACGGCCGTGATTCCTAATACAAGCACGGCCCCGTCTTCTAACTTCTGTAGTCGTTATTTTCAACATCATCTCCTGCTTCATTGTCTCAAACGCTGAATTTATTCTTTGTATCAATTCTTCTCTAGTGTTAATTTCTTTGTTGTTATACACCAGTTCCTTGGCCCGGCCCCACACGAAAAAGTCCAACGGGGTCAGATCTGGGGAGCGAGCGGGCCAAGGGATGGGTCCATCCCTGCCGATCCAGCTATCAGGAAAGCAATTGTTGAGGTGTTCCCTTACATTTAAAGTCCAATGCGCTGGACAGCCGTCTTGCTGAAAGATGACTGTTCGGTCTCTTTCGAAGATCGGGACACCTGATTCCTCTATCAGCAGTGGTAAATCAATTTGCAGAAATTGCAAATAATTTTCGCCATTCAATCGATCAGGCAAAAAGTGGGGCCCAATCAATGTTCTGCCAATTATTCCAGCCCATACATTCACAGAGAATTTCATCTGAAATGACACCTGCTTCTTAAAATGTGGATTGTTGTCTACGTCGGCCCATTCATGGATGTTGTGAAAGTTTGTAATACCTTCCCTTGAAAATTTACTTTCATCCGTCCACAAGATTGATTTCAGAAACCACGCATCTTCGATGTCTCTGTTGAGGAGGAAACGGCAGAACTGAATTCTTCTTTGAGGATCTTGCTCTACTAGACCTTGCACACTCCTGCCATGGAACGGATACTTATCATTTTGGTGCATTGTATGCCACACCTTCCATTGAGAAATGTTTAAATTTCGAGCTACTGCTCTAGTACTGGTAGTAGGATCCGCTTGAAATGCTGCTAAAATGTCTTCGTCGACGGCAGTTTCGTGTCTGCCCGGGTTGACTCCAGGTTCCACGCGGTGAAACCCATCTTGGGCAAGACGACGAAACGTGTTGTAAAACACTCGGACATTCGGTATCCTGCGATTCGGATAGCGCTCTTGATACATCCGTCGCGCCAAAGATCCATTGCCGTCTGCTCTACCGTACATAAATACGATATCCGCATATTCTTGATTGGAAAAAGTAGCCATAGTCACTTAACAATTAAGAAAAACGGCGTAGGAGCGCACTAAACGTCAACTCAACACAATTAAGTCAAAAATCAACACGTGCAGGAGCGCGAGGCTACGACTGGACACGGTGAAACAAAAAAGTTCAAAACTAACGCAAACAACACGTGCAGGAACGCAAAGGGCTACAACTGAACACGGTAAATTGTGAATCAACACGACAACGTCCACTCACAAGGGCAGTAGTTTGACTAATAAGTAAAAGATGTAACGGCTTCATCACGGACCGACTGACCCTGACTAAAGAAAAACGACTTTGTTGCCTCAGTAACTAAGACCATTTTGCTGTAAAAACCAACTCTTTATCGCTTTTTGCTATTCATTGGGCGTTCTACCTGGAAATGCCGTCGCACCGCGCTCGGTGGCCATTGTTTAGAGAATCCCCTCAATGGGTTCCCCTCAATTGGTTCCTGCATGTGCCAAAAATTCTTAGAATTGAACAATGTTATCATTTCGAGCACATAAAGTATTCTTTTAAGCAAAAATTTTGTGTTTTGTTAGACTGCCTAAAATTTAAAATTTCTCCCTCGATTTGGTTTATTAGGTCCTAATTTCAATAATTTGTAAGATATCCGCATAAATGATACCTCAAAAGAAAGAGCGATTATCAAGCATGTCTTCAAAAAGGTTTGAACAAAAAAAGCACCCTCCGTTTTTTTTTTGAATAAGGTTTAAAAGACGTATTGTACAATTTTTTTATTTTTTCTGATCTTTAAATGTCTGTAAAAAAAATGTCTAATGACACAGAAGCCTAAAACATGTTTTGCTTGATTGCTTACACATTACTTTAATTAAATAAATAAAAAATGAATTCATTTATCATTCAATTTGGCCATAATTATGCAGTTTACATTAAATTTTGAGAATTTCCGAAAAAAAACTTAAAAATTTGGTTAAAAAAATTTGGTAAGACTTCGTCTAAGACAACCATGGCTTAAATGGTCCTAAATTGTCTATACTATCTTCACCTTAAATCTTTGCACCCATCTTCCAATCACCCTGTATAATAAATAGCCTAATATTAAACGTAGAAAATTCAAATATTTTTGAATTTAAGGCACATATAAATAACTCTTTGCTGAGATTAAGAAAAAACAATCACCAATGTCTATAGTCATTGTACAATTGTTTTCTCGTCCTTTGTATACATATAATACAAATTAGTTACATTTTAAAATAATATTCATTAAAACAAATAAATTTAAAAAAAAAACATTTAGAAATATAAAAATAGTAGCCCACCGGTATCGGCAACAGAGTCCAAGAAGGTTCCTTTCTCTGGAGCCCTGACTGCCGGTAGGGCTCCAGAGAAAGGAACCTCCTAACAATACGAGCCGTGTCCAGGAGTACCGCTTTCTGAATCAAGCCCCTTGATCTAGTCGCCTAACGAGAGCCTCATCAGATATTGGTCGAGGCTCTTTGCAATTAAGCCATTGGCTGATACGACTATTGGCACAATGATACCTGAGTCAACATGCCACATGTCGACAACCTCGCGAGCCAAGTCAAGATACTTGATTGCTTATCTTTCTCGGTTTTCACGAGTTTCTCGTCATGCGGAACCGTTTTGTAAACAATTGTTTATTATTATCTGTGGAAACAAAACACTGGTAGAAATAAATGAAAAACAATCCACGCATTGCATGTTGAATGTAATAGTAGCGATAAGAGCCAGTTTTCAAATTTCCTCCATCATTTTTCTATCGCATTACGATTAGGTTCAACACGCAATGTACACACTCGTAGATTTTCTTCATTTATCTCTACGAGTGCGGAAATTAGAAAAACCACAGATAACTCGTATAAGTATTTATACGAAGTTCTAATTGGTTATCGTCCTGTAGTCGGTGGTGATTGTTTTTTTTTTTTTTTTGTTAATGTCGGCAAAGAGATATGCGGCGTAAATACCTGTTGAATATTTAAATTAGGTATATAAATAGAATAATTTGAATAAAAGTGATAATTGAGAAAAAGAAGCTTTTATGAACAAATTAACATTATTTTATTAGTGTTCTCTAATCTTCATACTACAGGCTTCGTGCCTTTGCTTCTCCTTGAACCTGCGAAAGCAAAGCGCGGAAAAAAAGCCGATTAAATTGTAGAATCATAATAAGTCATGAAAAACACTTTTCGTTCCAGCCATTAGTTCGTTTTATTTCTTCGAAAATCTATTAGAAAAACGTCGTTTGACACACGTGAGCATTTGTTGCTGCAGTCCTCGGCTCCATAGCGTGAATTCCGTAAAAAAATAGTAGATTGTTGCATCGAGCGCAAAGTGAGTTATTAATGCACGAGTGTTATGTTGGTGCCCGAGCGCATGCGAGGGCACTAAATTAACACGAGTGCATTAATAACTCACTTTAGCGAGTTGCGTAATCTACTTTTCTTTCAACTACCGTCATACCATGACAAAATATACTACCTACCTACCTACCACCACCTGCCTACGACTTGCCTACGACCTGCCTACCAACTGCCTACCAATTGCCTACGAACTACCACACCCTGCCTATCACCTGCCTACGACCTACCACCGCCTGCCTACCACCTGCCTACCACTTGCCTACCGCCTGCCTACGACCTAGCACAACCTGCCTAAGACCTAACACCACCTGTCTACGACCCATTATCCACCTGCCTATCACCTGCCTACGACCTACCTACCACCTGCCTACGATCTGCCAACGAACTGCCTACAACCTGCCTACCACCTGTATTTCACCTGATTAACACCTGCCTACCACCTGCCTGCCACCTGCCTGCCGCCTGCCTTCGAGCTACCACCACCTGCCTAAGACCTGCCTACGAACTGCATACGAGCTGTCTTCGACCTGCCTACCACCTGCCTACGACCTGCCTACTAACCACCCACTACCTACCTAAGAACCTTCTCCTGACAATAACAAAAACAACAAAAAAAAAATTGCGAAATCCGTCCGATTCATTTCTACATAATATATAGAAGATAGATAAAACATAAAAAACAGTGCAGTAATGAAAACAGTGCAGTAATGACAACATTTCTGCACTGTTTTGGTTCTAAGCAAAAAAGACATCCTTTGTGATCGGTTTTGTAGTGATTAATGATACCATTACTGCGTAGTTGGAAGAAAAACCCATTAATTCGTAGAATCATAATAATTCATGACAAAAACACTTTTATTTCCATTCATTTTATTTTATCGAAAATCCATTAAAAAACTTCGTTTGATATTTGTTATTGCAGTCCTCGGTTCCATAGCGTAAATTCCGACTCGGCTGTAATAACAAAGTTTCCCTACTCGTATTAAAATGTCCCGGTCCAAGTATCCTCGCGCAAAAGCAGGCTGAAAAGACGGCTAAAAAAGCATGTTCTACCATAGCAGCTAGTTACCTTGAACCCGGCCGCTGCGACGGGCGGGCGAGCCCCCCTCGCTAGTGCCCGCGCCGCCTCCGCGCCGGCGCCGCACAAGATGCCGTACTCGAGTCCGGCCGCGCAGCCTGTTAGCACGGTCACTAGGTACACTACGAGCTCGATTTCTGTGGGATATAAAAACGACTTGCTTTTACCAGGGTTCCGTACTCAGTTGGAATTTAAAAAGGGCAAAGGGCGAAGCTTATTATGTTAATCTGTATATATAAAAAATTAAGTTAAAAAACCTTTTAAAAAAAAAAAGCTTTTATTTAAATGCTCTAAAAAGAAAAAAAGAAAATTTTCTTTTAAATTTTAACTATCAACTTATAAACTCATTATACACAATTTATATGATCATAAAAGCTTGTCGCGAGGTTTACTTGAGTAAATAAACTAGTACCTACCTATTTAATTGAGTAACTTAATCTGCTAAGTTTTTTTTTTTATTATTTCAGTTTAATTAAATACTTATGGGTACGAGTACATACGCAAAACTCGCGACAAGCTTTTATGATCATATAAATTGTGTATAATGAGGTTATAAGTTGATAGTTAAAATTTTAAAAGAAAATTTTTAGTGCCCTCGTGAGAAGACGATCCTGGCTGCAGGATGAGATCATGATAGAATTCATGTTCATCTATCAAATATGAACGTGCATACAAATTTTCGAGTTTGTGCTATTAACCGTTGAGGAATTCCCTCGTGAGAGGACGATCCTGGCCGCAGGATGAGATCATGAAAGAATTTATGTTTATCCATCAAATATGAACGTGCATACAAATTTTCGTGTCTGTGCTATTGACTGTTGAGGAGTTACCTCGTCATACGACGATCCTGGCTGCAGGATAATTTCATGATACAAATCGTGATTATCCATCAAATATGAACTCGTACGTAAAGTTTCGTGTCTGTGCTATTAAACGTTGAGGAGTTCCCTCGTGAGGAGACGATCCTGGCTGCAGGATAAGTTCATGATACAAATCGTGATTATCCATCAAACATGAACTCGTACGCAAAGTTTCGTGTTTGTGCTATTAAACGCAGTGGCGGAACTATCATACAAGCCGAAAAGCCCGGCTTGCCTAACATAAAAAAAAACATTCCAAACAAAAACAAAATGTATGTCAAAATAATAATAACGTCAAATTTCGCGCGCATTTATCAAGAATACACGATGCGCAACGTTGCCAAAAAAATCTAATATCTCATATACCTACCAGCCGCGAAACTGGCTCGCTCTAACACTGAACAAAAGAAGAGTTCAAGCTTAGTTCGCTATGTTTTTTCGGATGCTCCCACTCGCACTCACTGGCTTCTGCATTCGGCTTATCGGACCTCTCTGTTTTTCCTAGTAAAATGTCTCTTGTTTTGATAAAATTGATAGGTACTTATCTGGGAATTTGTATGGAGTTAAAAGCCGGGCTTTTCTTTGAATGTGTGCGTGTATGTCAGTGTAAGGTTGAGAGAGAAGGTGTGTTCGGATTCGAATTGATTTCAAATTAGTTCGGATTTTTTTTTGAGCGATTACTGTTGCATCTTTTTTTGTGTGATATTATTTAATCACGTTCCTGTATTTTAGAGTTTTGCGATTAGTTTTTGCTGTAATTAACTTTGTTTTGAAGTGATTCATTTTTGTTTTGAATTCAAAAACGCATTCAAATTGTTTCTTGTGAAGGATTTAGTGTGCGAGATCGTTACTGGGCAAGGTAAATGTGTGAGAGTTTCTGTGTGCTTTGTTGTTTGTCATCTGTTCGTGGTAAAGAAACGAGAATGAAGAATTATGGCTGTTTACGTTGTGAGTAATCTTTACATAGTATATAAAACAAATTCGCTTCCCGCCGTCTGTACCTACGTAAGAATTTTGATGAGTTTTTCATTAATATACCTACAAAATGAGAAAGGTCTAAATGTATAATTTATGCCTGAAAAACTTCAAAATTTCCACCATAACGAAGTCGCGGGAAGTTACAAATATTTTCAATACTTTAGTAGTTAGAAACCAATTTATTGCTTGTGCGCCATCTATCGGTGTTTTTAAAATTTTGCCAATAGCGACTGTAGAGAGCGAGAGAAATAATGACGAATTGACACGAAGAGTTCAGTTGTTAAATTTAATTCAATAGATGACTCTTATATCATTTACATGACACTGACTATAAATCAAGATATTGAAATAGTTGTAATTTTGTGACGAGATATAAAATACGCAGTATTTTTACCACTGTTTGTATTTTTATATTTAGGCACATTTAAATAATTGGAAAATAAAACGGTTTTGAAAGCCAATATCAGAACAGGCAGCGAAACTTATTTTTTACCCCAATATCGGCAGTTGTCTAGTTGGGCTTTGCCCCCGTTTCATTGGAGGCACGCCACTGATTAAACGTTGAGGAGTTCCCTCGTGAGAAGACGATCTTGGCTGCAGGATAAGTTCATGATACAAATCGTGATTATCCATCAAATATCAAATATTAAATCGTAAGCAAAGTTTCGTGTCTGTGCTATTAAACGTTGAGAAATTCTCTCGAGAGGAGACGATCTTGGCTGCAGGATTAAGTTATGTCTGTCATAAAAATGTATTGTCACCAAAACCAAAGGTGTGTGCAAAATTTTAGCTCAATCGGACATCGCAAAGTGGTTCTAATTTAGCGTCTTAGAATCCACCGTAACTAACATACATACATACATACATTGCAAGTTAAATAAAAGCTTTTAAAAAATTAAATTAAAAATTTAAAAAACCCCCGACTGAAAAACCACAAAAAAATAAAATATCCGAATGCTGTCCCTTTACGTTTAATATACCTTACTAAATTATTTTATTCCAAGCGTCGCTGCGTCGGAGGACCGCTTTGTTTGTCACTTTCTGTGCGTAGCTCATCTGCTTGTACTAAGCGGTCTACTTAGCGGCCCCCCGACGCTACGACGCTTGGAATAAAATAATTTAGGTATTTTAAACGTAAAGGGACAACATTCGGATATTTTATTTTTTTGTGGTTTTTCTGTCGGGGGTTTTTTAAATTTTTAATTTAATTTTTATTTTATGCTTTTTAAACTTAAAACAACTGGTACTCTGCATAATCCAGATGATGCCTGTGGTGTGGTTATGGTTATTTTACTTTCGTAAGCCGAAGTCCTGGTTGGAGGTTGAAAACACTTTTTTTTTTCGTCAGAATCCGGTTGTTTTGGCTAAAACTTCAAATTTTAGTTCGGTACCTACCCTGTTTTGTTTCACAGATCGCTAGCTTGCACAGACACGTGTCTCTTGACACCTCGCACGTGCATCTAGCTCAAATAAAACTTCTTTTTTTACACCAAAATTCACCTTAGCGAGCACGCAATTTACAAATACTTTGATATCTTTGCCTACAAGAGTGAAATTTTGACGCAGTTTTCAGCATTTTTAGACTTAAATAGGCGTCCGCCTACGTACTGACCACTTTGCACTCACATGCACGCTCGTTGAATAATTCTCAATAACCACACTTAAAAATAATTGAAGTTTCACAGAGGACCTTGAATATTAATTTGATTTTCAAAATTGTTTCTCAAACGGCTTTATATTATAACTTCGATAGTACTCACCAACTATTCTTGTGTTCCGGTCGGCGTTTCGTGTGCCGGAGTCTTGGCTGACTGTAAAACTTCAATATTTAAATACTTGCTGTACCCAAGGGGTAAGCAAGTATTTAAATATTGATGTGTAATGTACTTTTTCTTTCCTACCAACCTACTTACATACCTATCCGGGCTTTATTTTTCTTTCCATTATTGTCTTATTATACAGGGTGTTACGGAAAGGGTATATACATACTTAAGGGTGTGCTACAGACCATCAAACTGAAAACAAATCTATGGCGCAGCTGTTATTTTTCCGCTATTATGATGTTTGTCCGACGGAGAAACATGTTCAGTTTGATGGTCTGTAGCACACCCTCAAGTATGTATATACCCTTTCCGTTACACTCTGTTTACAAATTTTTATGTCTGTGCTATTAACCGTTGAGGAGTTCCCTCGTGAGGAGATGATCAAGGCAGTAGGATGAGTTCATGATACAAATCGTGATTATCTATCAAATATGAACTCATATGCAAAGTTTCGTGTCTGTGCTGTTAACCGTTGAGGAGTTCCCTCGTGAGGAGACGATCCTGACGGTAGGATGAGTTCATGATACAAATCGTGATTATCCATAAAATATGAACTCGTATGCAAATTTGAGAGTCTGTGCTATTAAACGTTGAGGAGTTCGTTCGTGAGAAGATGATCCTGGCTGCAGGATGAGATTATGTTAGAATTCATGTTTATCCATCAAATATAAACGTGCATACAAATTTTCTTGTCTGTGCCATTAACTGTTGAGGAGTTCCCTCGTGAGAAGACGATCCTGGCTGCAGGATAAGTTCATGATACAAATTGTAATTATCGATCAATCAAAAATGAACTCGTATACAAAGTTTCGTGTCTGTGCTATTAAACGTTGAAGAGTTCCCTCGTGAGAAGACGTTCCTGGCTGCAGGATGAGATCATGATAGAATTCATGTCTATGCATCAAATATGAACGTGCATGATTTCGAATCAACCAGACCTGTGGAAGTTTTTCATTTCTCTTCTTTAGAAAAGAAGTGATGATCTTCAAACGGCTGAGCAGATTTTCATGAAACATAGCTAAGAACACTCTCGATTAACACACCTTTCAAACGAAACCAAATTTATCAAAATCGGTTCATCCGTTCGGGAGCTATGATGCCACAGACAGACACACAGATACACAGATACACACGTCAAACTTATAACACCCCTCTTTTTTGGTCGGGGGTTAAAAATCAATGCCACTTTTCTTTGTACTTTTATAACTCAAGAACAGCTGGGCCGATTTAGCTGATTCTGGTTTTAAAATGTTTGTCGTAGTCCAGGGAAGGTTTAAGGTATTTTTTTTAGAAAGGTAGGGTAGGGTAAGTAGGATAATATGTAGGGTAGGTAGGGTAGGGTAGGTAGGGTATGTAGGGTAGGTAGGTAGGGTAGGGTAGGGTAGGATAGGGTAAATAGGTACGGTAATATGTAGGGTAGGGTAGGGTAGGGTAGAGTAGGTAGGTAGGGTAGGGTACGGTAGGGTAGGTAGGTAGGGTAGGGTATGGTAGGTAGGTAGATAGGGTAGGTAAAAAGCGCATTGCAACGCATGCGTGCATTGCGGAACAGCTAGTTTTATTGAAAAATAAGTTTTCATTTTGTGAAATTGCAAACCATAATTAAAACTCTAGGTGCTCATCTAAGGAGACGTGGCGCGTTGTGCGATGCGGTCCGCTTTCAATTCAAACATACGGCGATGTATGAGAGCGTTTGCGGAGAAGCGGTTTTTGCGCGTTTGCTAGAAATGTAACGTTGCCCGCAGCGTCCGACGCGGCGGACATCACGAATCCATAAACAACATCGTACATTGCCATATGTTTGTGCACGCGCCGCGTCTCCGTAAACGAACAAAACGAGAAACGCACCGCCCGACGCACCGCGTCTCCGTAAATAAGCACTAAGGATTTTGTTTTTCGTTTGGGTGCTGGACCCTAAAAATCGATTAGAATAATTGGGACCAAAACTCGAAAATTATTTTGAAGTATTTATAATATGAAACAAAAACTGTTTTTAACTTTACAATCTCCAAAATCTGCTGTCTCACAGTGGACGTGATATTACTGAATTATGATGGTGACGTGAATACTCACTGCTATTCCGCCACAGCTGCCTGATAATGGCGAGCTCCATGAGCGAGAACATGGCGACGATGATGATGCCAGCCAGCGTGGCGCGCGGGATGAAGTAGAACGCGTCGGACAGCAGAGTCACCGCCAGGAGTACCAGCATCGCTGTACATAAAGGGTGTAAAACACCTCTTAAAGAAGCCGAAAGGCACTGGTTCTCCCTGTCATTGCGATCATTTTTTTGTTCTACACCATACCTGGGAACCTTCTAGTTACGGAGATATTAGGGGTCAAAGTTCCAACTTTTTGACAAGTATTTTTTTAAATACAAGTTTTTAATGTAAGATTTTTACTTTAAACACCTCCTTGACTCCCGTACTATTCAATCCGTCCATCAGCACAATGTTTTGAGTGCGTTATATTGAGTTCTACCACAAAACATGATTTTAAACCCCCAAAAAAAAAGTCAATAATTTTTGACTAAAGTTACTTAGTTTCATGTATAGAATGCTTGGTTGACGGCTTCGTGATGAGGTGATTTACACCGTGTATAACATTATGTGTCATGTGGCTGGGCAAATCCAGGTCCATACAAAGCTGTGTGGTACTTTCATCAAAAGACTATTCAAGACCTTAAGGGGGACTCCAGTGGGCCTTTCTCCATACAAACGTATTCCGCTGTTTTCTTCGTGGATAATGCGTCTAGAGCAATGATTTTTTTCCAAAAAATCTAGGGCTTATTAATACATCCCCTATCATTTCCTATTTTTTTTCAAAACGTAATCACTAAAAGAATTATGACAATCCAAAACTTAAAAAAAGCCCGTTTTTACCGCCATGTTCAGACAACGATCAGACAAATTAGATAAGTTTTAACAAAAAAGTAAATGATAGAAGCATAGATATACTTTTCCTCTAAATTTTGATATAAGAATTATTTAGATCATGTTTAGTTTTGAAGAAGAAAACAGCGGAATACAAAACGTCTTTTGGTCAAGATGTTTGTTAGGGACCATACATTACGTCACACGTTAAGGGGGAGGGAGGGGGTAGACGAAGTGTAACATTGTGTGACAAGGGGGTGGGAGGGGTCCTAAATTTCGTGACGTCACATTTCAAAATCTATTATAATCTAAGTGTTAAAACACGAACTTTAAATTATTATTTTACGAAAACCTCAAAAACATATCAACTATATTATAATACAACTATACTATATGCGTTTGGCGGCATTTATCAAAGGGCGCCTAGACGGTCGGCGCGTAACACTAGTAGAGCGAGTGGTCGACAAAACAATTGGTATCTTATATTTACATAGATATATAATTTTATAAAAAAAAAATTGAATGGGAATAAAACGGATTTCGGAACAGCTGTTTTCATTCAATAATTTCTAAATGTGCAAAATATGTGACGTCACACTAGGAAGGGGGAGTCCCACAAACGTGACCAGCTGTAACAAGGACGGGGGAGGGGCAAAAATCATGAAATTCGTGTGATGTAATTTATGGATGACCCCTTACTGAAGTTTTCACTAGTTACCCACGGTAAAAAAAAGTTATATTTATATTCAATATAGTCTCCCTTTACTTCAAACAATTTTTTTGTTTGGATATCAAATCAATCTTTAATTTTAAAGTTGAAGACGGAAACTTTTGGCCCGTTCTGATATAATTTAGAATCTCTTTACCTTTAAAGAAGCAGCCGGCGGGTGTGACGACTCCGCAGGCGTGGTTGAGTGCCGTGCGAGTGAAGGAGCCAGTCGACGGCATGCTCTGACAGAACGACGACACCAAGTTGCACATGCCGATGGCCAGCATCTCCTGGGTCGCGTCTACTGTGCTGCTGCCAGCTACAAGACAAAAAGACAATCACACGATTACATGACGCCTGTCGTTTTTTAAAGGGTGGTTTTGAGATACAGTCAGTGCCTAAATATTTCAAAGATTTTGGAAAAAGTGTACAGTCTACAAGAAAATAGCTAATTTTTACTAAAACTTTTTGTGATTTCAATCGATCGTGTTGCATGAGAAACTGCTGCCATCTAAGAATGGTAACACATTTTTTTTTAGCTAAGGACATTTTTCGGCGAATAATTTATACTTAACTAGCTGCTGCCCGCGACTTCGTACGCGTGGTAATTTTGATGTGTTTTTCAGGGATAAATGTTACATAAACGTTCCTTTTAAATCATTTTGGCTATTGATGAAAACCGCATCAAAATCTGATGCGTAGTTTAAAAGATTCAAGCATACAGACGGCGGCAAGCAACTTTGTTTTATACTATGTAGACATGATCTTCTGAGGCGCCACTTAACTTTACGCATATCTAATCTAATACTAATAATAAAGCTGAAGAGTTTGTTTGTTTGTTTGTTTGCTTGAACGCTGTAATCTCAGGAACTACTGCAGCAATGAAGAATGTTGCGTAAACGGGGAAAATGTGACGCACACGAAGTTTCGCGGGACAGCTAGTTTCAGTTGAACTAATGAACCTTGCGTTGTTTTTGTTAATTTTAACAATTTTTTTTACTTTCTTATCTTGTGCGAGACCAATAAATTCACTTTCTTTCTTTCTTACCGAACGCCTTAGCGATGGCGATGCTCTCGAGTATAGCGACGAGCGGCATGACCACGCCCTCCCCGCCGAACACAGCCAGCATGTCCTCGAAGTACAGCGTCTGGTTACCGACCTCCGTGTGGAAGGGAGGCGGACCGAACCGAGGCAGCCCGCCCTCGATCGTACCTGCGGACGATACATACAAGCTTAGCGGAAAGAATCCAAGGTGTGTGATTAGAGAGGCAATGGACTTCAGTACTAGGCAAACAGACAGTTTTGCAAATATATCTACTGCGTCTTCTTGACAATATCTTGCAAGAGCCAAAATAACCAAGCTGCTCCATAGTTTACGTCAAAATCTAGCACGCGCACGTCGCTTGCTACAAAACACTACCAGGAGCGCATTCAATACAGCTAGTGTACTCACTGTCCCAATGTCCGCAATGCTTATGCAAGCATATCGAATAAATGCTGGGATTAAAATTCAGTAGCAGTTTGCGCTTCCTACTTCCTATGCGAAAAAGGGACAGTGCTATAGATTAAGTATAGCTCCGTCACTCTATCTCTCGAAGAAAAATCTTACTTCTAGAGAAGACCCATGGGGTTATACGTCCTGCATAACTCGCATCTCTTTCCCACACTAAGGTGAAGTGTAGCAGCCCACAAAAACTTCGGTACCAGGATTACAAAAATCACTGGCGGTGTATTTACTAACCTGTGAGAGCGAACGGAGTGATTCCTTTTAAGTTGAGCACGAAGGCAAGTATGGCGGCTGCGAACACGACGAGCGCGTTTCGTGCGCGCACAACATTGAGCCAGCAGCCGGCCAGCCGTGCCCGACACGGAGGTGTGCTGTCCGACACCTCTATTATGGCTCGCTGTAAATGAAACAAGAGGAAAATAGAAGCACACTACTACTAGGAGCACACGTTTGCCCAGAAGATGGATTTCTCAGCAGCATCCCAGTCTAGATTTGTTGCCCAGTGTTGCCAATAGGCTCGCCTTATACGACTAACATACAACTGGTTAACTAAATAAAAATGTATTAAACCTATCTTTCAACCCCTCGGGGAATACAAAAACGGTATTATATAATACTCACTTTAAGTAACAGCAAAGCCATGATGGTGCTAATTCCCAACACAGTATCCCATAGCTGTATCGTCTTCAAGTTTTTAAAGAAGTTGATGATAGCATCGAAAAACGTGTTTCCCGATGAGCCTGGAAACAAAATTATTATAAAACGAAATATTATTAGTTCTTGTAAACCAATGTAGGAAGTTACAGTCAACTATGAATGTAGATGCGAGCTTCCGCCTTTCAGTCTAGTACTTATTTTACTCAAAGCGACTGCCTATCTGACTTCCACAACATAGTTATGATATCCCTTGGTAAGACTGTTTGTAAGATTACCTTTTCTTTGACATAGAATATCTAGAAATGTTTGATCGCTTTTCAAATCTAATTCATTTCAAAATAGACCGTAAACGATACGTTGTAATTATTATCACGATATCTGTCTCATGCGGGTTGTTGAGTTTGCATCAAGTGGTCGTTGTAATCATGTCACCCGCACTAAATCAAGTGTGACTAAACGTGATGTGAGTGTAGCGGTCTGACGCTAACATCTTTTTCTTTCAACTACGTAGTAAAATGTTATCATAAATCACTACAAAACCGATCACAGAGGATGTCTTTTTTGCTTAGAACCAAAACAGTGCAGAAATGTTATATAAAATCTCATTATTGCACTGTTTTTAAAGTGAAACTTTTATTTCATCGTCTCAAACTTTTTCGTCTGTGTGTTGCATGTCGCGTGACGGTCGGCCGCGGAGTAGGGATAAAGGGAAAGGCGCTCGTCAGAGCGCCTTTTATACGTTTTGTACCCCTAATGGAATATTATTCCAAAAATTTTTAGTTAAATGTCTATAGTGTGAAAAAAGTTTCACTTATACCGTGGTTTCATAAAACCACACAATCCTTTTTTTTCTACTGCACTGTTTTTTATTTTTTATTATCTAAATAAATTTACCACAGATGTTTAATGTCTCCTATTAAGTTTAATACAAAATGTATGCATTAAATCAAAAAGATACTGGCTACTGCTACTGACTGTAGCGTTGGTCTGCTGGTCGTAACCGCTAGCGTTCGATTCCTGTGTTGGGCAAATTGTTATTGGGTTTTTCAAATCAGGAATTTCTCAGTAGCAGCCATGGAGTCTGGATTTGTGCACGGTTGATGGCAATAGGCTCGCCCACTATTACATGGGACTTAAACATAACTGGGTAATGTGGGTGTAATATTAGGCACACTTCTGCCTAACCCTTCGTGGATTACAGGCGTGATATTATGTTATGTTTTAATGTCTAAATCTTCTCGAGAACTGTCGAAGTTTAGCGCCTCGGAAATCTGAAATAGTGTCGTGCCAGCAACACGAAATAGAAATAGGAAAATTTGTTAAGTAGTTATAGAGTAAGATCCCAGGGCCGCCAGACGTCACGTATTTTCTGATGAATGAAATGTGGACGATTGAGTAGTGTTGGTATGTACTAAGAACGCATGCGTACCTGCTAGCTTGCTTAGGCGGCCAATTTTCAGGTATCAGGTAATCAAGGTACATAAAAACATGACTTACCTCACGTAAATTCTGAAAGCTGATTTTTACGTATATTTTAGGCATTATCCTTAATAATATGTCGCCAATACTGCCAGACACTTTTCGTGGGCCGTTTTGCTTAACAGACGCTTTAAAGCTCCAAAAATTATGACTTAACTTCACGTAAATTCTGATGCTCCATTTTTATATATGTCCACCAGACAACTATTTTAAAACCTTTTACAAGAAGACAGACCGATCCAAGGGGCCAATCATCCCCAATTCAATTTTAAAGTCTCTGTGTGTAGGAGCGCGAGGGCATTATCTACTCGCATGAGATCAGCCTCATGCGCGTGTGTCTCACTCAGGTGAGACAGATTGCAATGTCAAGGCCCCCTTCGGACTAACAGCTAAATTCACTCGCAAGTAGTGTTGTCAGATACACCGCTTTTCCGCTTTTTACCCCACCTTTTGGAAAATTTGGTACAATGATTCCGCTTTCCACTTTAGACCAAAAAAAACATTTTATGTGGTCAAAATATTTTTTTGGCAGATTTTTCGTGCTGACCTAATATTAAAAAACTTCTACGTCCGTCGAGTGCAGCTGTCATTTCAGAATTCATGGTCTAGCTGCTGATCTTGTTCTTTCCTATTTATCAAACAGGCAGCAAAAAGTAAATGTAAATGGGGCGACGTCCTCCGGGTCTATAGTCAAGATGGGCGTGCCACAAGGTTCAATTCTCGGGCCTTTCCTATTTCTTGTTTATATTAATGATCTCCCTTATATGATGGCCAAATTTTCGGATATAATTCTATTTGATGATGACACTTCGCTCATTTTTGAAATTTATAGAAAAGATACGGATCTCATACATGTCAAAGAAAGTCTAACTGTTCTCTCGAAATGGTTCGCAGCTAACAATCTTTTACTGAATGCGAACAAAACAAAATGTCTAAAGTTCTCTTTACCAAACGTAACGTGACCTAAATTTAAATCTTGACGGTAAGAAACTTGATGTAATCGCGGAAACTGTATTTTTAGGGATTACTATCGACTCAAAACTGCAGTGGGGCGCGCACATTGGAAATCTTTCGGGGAGGTTAAGCTCAGCTGCCTATGCAGTTAGGAAAATAAGGCAGTTAACTGATGTAGCTACAGATAGGTTAGTATACTACGCTTATTTCCACAGTATTATGTCTTTTGGCATTCTGCTGTGGGGATCGGCAGCAGACGTTGATTCAATTTTTATTTTGCAAAAGAGGGCAGTCCGCGCGATCTTTAAAATGGGTCCTCGCGAGTCCCTCAGATAAAAATTTAAAGAGATCGATATACGGACTCTGCCTTCACTTTATATCCTAGAATGTATTTTATATGTCCCAAAAAACCGAGGGCTTTTCAAAATTAGAAGCGACTTCCATAATATAAACACGCGCAGTAAACACAAAATTGTAATACCCAAATATGGATTAACAAAAACTAGCAAGTCATTTCTTATAAACAGTATACGCTTTTTTAATAAGTTGCCACAGTCAGTTACAGAACTGGGGGGTACTATGACGCTTAAAACATTATTGTTCCATTCTTATTCCAGAGTGGGAAAGAGATGGAGCTAGACGACCTGTATAGCTCCATCTCTTTTTCACTCTGGAATGAGAATGGAACAATAATGTTTTAAGACGTCATGGTACGCCACCTGACCGATAGAAAGTTTAAAAATTGCATCAAACGTGTCCTTATTTAAAAAAGCATATTACAAAATTAAGGACTACGTTGAAGATAGAGAAGTTTGGCTGTAGTTCCTTCTGCTCATGCGGCTTCCCTGGAAGCTCATTAACGACACAAATGTGTAGATGTCTCTAACTATTCCCAATATTATTCTTTTTATCGGAATCATCAGAATTAGAAAGTGAAGTTATTGTGAAAGCTGCAGAAGATTGTAAAAATATATTTGCATTGTATAGATTCAATCTCTTAATATTATATAATTGCATAGCACATGTGTGAGTACCATGTACTGTAAAGCCACCATTTAATGAGTACCTAAATCTTTCATTGACGCGAAATTACCCTGGTGGTTGAGTGAATGTCATGCTCACTTAAATGTCACGCTGATGGTGGCGGGTGTGTCGGGTCGTTTAGTTCCCTTCAAAATGGTTGAGTTGAATGATGGCTGATACATGCGTCATGTTCGTGAACGGGCGCTGTCAGTTGTGACTGGTCATCTCTTAGCTGCCACGGTTTATTTTAATTACTTTATTTTTTAATTACTGATTTAATCTTTTACTCTGGACGCTCTTAACTTGCCCGTATTTCTACATTGTTCTCACATATTTGTAATTCTTAACATGAATGATGTAACTAAGATTTTGTAACATATTTTGATTTAAAAGAGTGTCCATGGAGTTTCTTGCCCGTTCTTCTCAATAGAGATCTACGCTACGGAATGGGCAACTACAGTACTTTCACAAGTTATTATGCCTTGTGACTGGGACTGTAGCTTCGCGTTTTATTTTGTTTTTTTTGACTTTCAAAAGTGCCTGTAATGGTCTAATTGAAATAAATGCTTTGACTTTGACTTTGACTTTGACTTTATTCATTTTTTTAGAATAGTTTTCCAATCATTGCAACATTCGTTAATTGTTCAGAATAGTTCCAGCACTGATGATAACATCTGTGTCAATTGTTTAATTCAGTGTTCTTTTATTTTTACTTTTCTATAGATTCTTTTTATTTACCTATTTTTTGTGAATGCGTGGACATTGTAGGCTTTGTTTTTTTTATCTCTTTCTACCTTCTGTAGTAAGCAACGACTTATTGTCGGGCCTACGCTGTCCATCTATACTTAGTACTAACGCTGTAACTTCAAATATTGTAAAAACAAATGTTTTTAAAAGAGTAACCATGGAGTTTCTTGCCGGTTCTTCTCTATAGGAAACGACCAATCCGAACCGTAAACCTTTTGTAAGCCTATGTAAAATAAAAGATTTTGATGAATTGTCTAATTTCAATGACGATGATAATGAAGATTAGAGGCACTACTCAGAAATGTTGAGAGATTAATATTTTTCTTTTTTGTATTTTTTAAGAGATGCTGTTATTCAATTAATTTGTTAACACTATCGAATTTTTGAAAATAATATTCTTAAAAAAAAATTGAAGTTTTTCGAATTTATCAAAACAGCTTACAGGATAAAATTCAATCATTATTGTAGTCAAATGAGCATTGTTTTACAAGTTAAGTTTTAATTATTTTCCTGATTTTTATATTAATAATTAAGTGATATGAGAAAACTGTAAGAGAGTGAGTGAGAGAGAAGTCATTGTATCCTAAAACATATCTCACTCAATCTCACGCGCGTAGATAATGCCCTCGCGCTCCTACACACAGAGACTTTAAAATTGAATTGGGGATGATTGGCCCCTTGGATCGGTCTGTCTTCTTGTAAAAGGTTTTAAAATAGTTGTCTGGTGGACATATATAAAAATGGAGCATCAGAATTTACGTGAAGTTAAGTCATAATTTTTGGAGCTTTAAAGCGTCTGTTAAGCAAAACGGCCCACGAAAAGTGTCTGGCAGTATTGGCGACATATTATTAAGGATAATGCCTAAAATATACGTAAAAATCAGCTTTCAGAATTTACGTGAGGTAAGTCATGTTTTTATGTACCTTGATTACCTGATACCTGAAAATTGGCCGTCTAAGCAAGCTAGCAGGTACGCATGCGTTCTTAGTACATACCAACACTACTCAATCGTCCACATTTCATTCATCAGAAAATACGTGACGTCTGGCGGCCCTGGGATCTTGGACTATTAGAGTAACGATATCGATACTAATAAGCGGCCGTCCATTAATCACGTGATGTATTTAGCATTTTTAACCCCCCTCCCACTTGGTGATACGTGGTGAGGTTTAAGACGAACCCCCCGCCCCCACCCAAAATCACGTGTATTTTTAGTACCTACACAGAATCTAATTTTTTAGAATATTATCTTTAAATACAGGTACTTCGTTCGTTGCCTGGCAACGGCGAGTCAAGGTCACACTACAAGCCACTTTACGGTTTAGAATCGCGCGTTTGACGAACAAATAAATACACGTGATATCTTACTACACCCCCCTCCGCCCTTGTGATATTTCGTGATTTTCGCTAAACCCGGAGGACCCTCCCCTTTTCAAGCCTCACGTGATTAATGGACGGTCCCTAATCTCATCACATCATACGGTTTCTGTGTTCCTAATATTCAGTAGTTACCTGCTATCCTAAATAACGATTTCAGTTGTGATGCGCTGATCTGAAGCGCAGCCGCCGTCGTGAAGCCACTGATAACCGGCTTTGATATGAAGTCCAATAGAAATCCTGGAAAAAATAAATAAACTGAGCGTGAAATTAACTTAAGAAACATAGTACGATATAATATTGTAGCGTCACGTTTATTACTAGTTTTATGGTTTTGGGTTTTTAATGTTTGTTGGGGCTCTCCTTTTCAATATTCCATACAAAATATATGTACATTTTTATTTCATCCAAAGCGATGAAATTAGAGCATAACTCCTACCCATTACCTTAGACAAAAGAAAAAAGTCATAATAAATAATCTTCCTCTTTAAACATAAACACCTTTGTATGCATCATGTACAAGACTGTAACACGGATGAATGCACGGCCTTGTTCTTGCTTTGATTATATTCAGTTCAAGGCTAGGTTGACAAAGGCTGTAGTAAAATGCTAAACTTAAACAAGAACTGTGACCCACGACAAGCAATCCAGTTTCATCATTCACTTTGTGTACTTTGGATATGAAGAAAGAAGAATTACTTTTTTTAATTATTGAAAGTAATAATAAAAACCGGCCGCGTTAGAAGACACGTATGAGTCGGTGATCGTGTAGCTCAACCCTTTTTGGGGAGCTCAACGACCCGTCGGTCGACGTTACCAGATCTGCAGGATATAAGAATACGCCTCTTTTATTGATGACTCAAAAACGAACGAATAACTTGAATGTGTTGGTTACTTTCCTCTGTTTAAATCTAACAAGACTACAAATCTAAACAAAGTATCAGTGAGAGTTTTATCATTAGTAGACTATAGTTTTAATGCAAATTCGTGCTAGCGTATTTAATGTCCCCGCATGCTTTACTAGGTAAACAGAATTTCTCGACAAAAAACAATGAGCGGCAGAAGTTCAGTGTCTTTCATACATTAGCATAAACAGCACTTTCTCTTTACGTAACAGGGCGACAGATGACGAAGGAGTTGTTAGCATGCGATAGATGTTATGCTAATCGAAACATTTGAATATTCTCGACACTATTCGATAAGAAGTGATTGACTGTTTTTATTTGAGTCGGAATGTCTTAAACCAGCTGAAAGTCTGATAGATTTGGATGTGGATAATATAATACTTCTCAAGAGTTTACTAGCTCCTGCCCGTGACTTGGTCCGCATAATAAGTGGCGTGGTGAAATAAAGGCGGGTTCGCTAATCCTTACATTAATCAAAGATTCTTGACATTTGCGTAACATAATTTTCTAGTTCGCAAACGCTTTTAACCATAATGGAAACGTAGAGATTTTTTGTTAAGGAAATTCAAAACTTGTTTCAAGTAACGAGTAGTTATTTATAGACAATCGATCATTTTTTTTTCAACTAATAATTTTAAACCTTATTAAGTGGAAGATAATTGAACAAGTTGGCCCAAACTTGTTTCTAAAATTAGTTTATTTTTTTTGCTTAACGTAGCAATGTTCTTAATTTTACCAGGGTGATATGAGGCCCAAGTGAGTTTGCAATAGTAAGCTAATACTGCCAAGGGTACTTGCAATTTGCAGTAGTACATGAATATACTTGACTTCAATAGCTTTCCATCCAGTGTGATAACGAGCTGATAACTGTGTAAATTCGTTACAGTGTTCTAGTGCATTAAAAATTATCTTTGTAAGGTATTTTTTTTAAATTTGCTAATAAATAACACGTTGGGAACACTCGATAGAATTTACTTCTGAAAAGTCTCAAGCAGGTGGGCTTGTTTCAAATATAGTGATAAGATAGAACTTTTAAGTACTTACCTAACTGCAGTATCCCAAGCAATAATATAACGCATCCCGACAGAAAAGCAGCCAAGTACGCGAAGTCAGCAGACTTTTCGACATACTTGGCCAGCAAGGCAGCCAAGATGGCAGTGGGACCCACTGTCACGTCCTTACAGCTTCCAAACAGCATGTACATGAGGCCAGGGAATATGCTGGAGTATAAACCCACCTGGAAAGAACATTGGACAATAAGAGATAAAGCCGTGAATCATTGAATTATTTTTTTTCGGATACCAGGGTTCCAATTAATCGAGGAGCATTGTAGAATCGGATGCGAGAAGCGCAGGTCAGGTTCCATGTGGTAAAGCTTGGGACAGGCCTATGTCTTGTGTACGTCTAGGCTGAACGTTGAAGATGTATGTGACAAAGTATATTTTGGTAAATTTTGATCCGCTAAGTAAATAATTCGTCGATCATTTACCAGCTATTGCTATCCAGATTGGTTTTTTTTTCATTTGTTCAAAAATACATATACTTAGTCTTAACAGATTGGATAAATATTATCCAAAACTGAATGTGAGGAAATTATTTGGAAACCACTACAGAAAAAGATGTAACATACACAAAACCGCATAAACAGACATTAGGTATGGTCTAAAAATAGAAGGCCAAAGTAACGAAAACAAGAAAATTTACCTGTGGAGGTAACCCAGCTACCATAGCATACGCGATGCCTTTTTTTTTTTTAAGGATGGGAAATTATCAAATGACTTCTCCCGCTCTGGGCGGAGCGGGAGAGAGTGTCAGACTTGACTGACTAAAACCCATCCATGTTCCTTCATAGCCCTTTGTGTTCCAGAGCCACGGTATCTCTTTCGAACAACCCGCAGCCCTGGCAGGCATCGGCCCTCTCGGACCCCTTCCGATTTGCTGACACCTCCTTGAGGCGCGCGAGGAACACAAACTTAAACTTAATCTCAAACTCAAAAATAAACTTAGTGTTGCTAGATTGGATAAATATTATACAAAACTGAATGTGAGGAAATTATTTGGGAACCAATACAGAAAAAGATGTAACATACACAAAACCGCATAAACAGACTTTAGGTATAGTCTAAACACCACCACGTGCAGGGCACGCCACAATAGTGGCGATAAGTCCCCTCTTTGAGGAGTGGCTAGAGAGGCGGCACGGCGCCCTCACCTTCCGCCTGACGCAGGTCCTCACCGGACACGGTTGTTTCGGGAGGTTCCTGCACCGAATCGGGCGGGAGGAAACGCCCGGGTGTTACCATTGCGAGGATCGGCCGGAGGACACGGTGGAGCACACCGTGGAGCTCTGCCCCGCTTGGGCTGAGCACCGCCGTGTCCTCGTAGCGGCGATTGGCGGCGGTGACCTCTCGCGTCCGGCCCTGGTTCAATCCATGGTCCGGAGCGAGAGGGAATGGGAAGCCGTCGCCACCTTCTGCGAAGCAGTCATGCTAGCGAAGGAGGTGGCGGAACGTGAGAGGGAGAGAACCTCACGTCCCAGCCGCCGCGGGAGACGCCCCGGGCGTCGGGGGGCAACCAGTGGCCCCCGGCCACCGTAGGCGCGAGCCTGTGGACGGTGAGTAATGGGCTAGCTCACCGTCCGTCCGTCTCATGACGACAGGCCGTGTCGACGGCGCGTACGTGTTCCACGCGCGCCTCAAGGAGATGTCAGCAAACAGGAAGGGGCCCGAGAGGGCCGATGCCTGCCAGGGCTGCGGGTTGTTCGAAAGAGATACCGCGGCCCTGGAACACAAAGGGCTTAGAAGGAACATTGGTGGGTTTTAGTCAGTCAAGTCTGACACTCCCTCCCGCTCCGCCTAGAGCGGGAGAAGTCATTTGATGATTTCCCATCCGCAAAAAAAAAAAAAAAAAAAAAAAAGGTATAGTCTAAAAATAAAGGGTGTAAATAAAACACCTCTTAACGAAGCCGAAAGGCACTGGTTCTCCCTGTCATTGCGATCATTTTTTTGTTCTACACCATACCTGGGAACCTTCTAGTTACGGAGATATTAGGGGTCAAAGTTCACACTTTTTGACAGGTACTTTTTTAAATACAAGTTTTTAATGTAAGATTTTTACTTTAAACATCTTCACGACCCCCGTGCTATTCAATCCGTCCATCAGCACTATGTTTTGAGTGCGTTACATTGAGTTCTACCACAAAACATGATTTTACACCCCACAAAAAAAAGTCGTTTCCCAGCAATAATTTTTGCGTAAAGTTACTTAGTTTCATGTACAGAATGCTTGGTTGACGGCTTCGTGATGAGGTGATTTACACGGTGTATAAGGCCAAAGTAACGAAAAGAAGAAAATTTACCTGTGGAGGTAATCCAGCTACCATAGCATACGCGATGCCCTGAGGTATGGACGTCAATCCCACTGTGATACCTGCGAAAAAAAAAACAATATCTATGGTTAATACCTTCAAGAAAAAACAAACAACAAAATACCTACTTACATTTAATTTTCCGTCTTACCAGATTGAGCTGTGACTAAAGGATTTTATGGCTCGTTTTTCTCCAACCTGAAGGTCAAGTAAAAAACTAGATTTCTTTTCCTCAATGACTACTACCAAACCAAGCAAGACGGAAAAAAAATAGAAGCTGTTTGGAAACAAAACTGAAGGACGATATTTGGACGTCATTACTATAAAATTTTCAATTTTGATAATATCAAAAGTGTTTAGTATGACAAACTACTTATTTATTATTAGTCAAATTAGAGACCTCAAATCAATCAATACCCTATCCTACTAATATTATAAATGCGAAAGTTTGTGAGTATGGATGGATGTTTGTTACTCTTTCACGCAAAAACAACTGAATGGATTTGGATGAAATTTGGCACACGGTTAGTTTATAACCTGGTTTAACACATAAGATACTTTTTTATGATAGTATGTTCCCGTGGGACAATTTTCGAACACCACGCGGGCGACGCCGCGGGCATAAGCTAGTATTTCATAAATCTTGAAAGAAATGTATGCCAGAAAACATAACGCATACTGCAACAGCATGAAACTAGCGCAAAATTGTGAGCATAAGAGTAATATATTTCTTTATGTCACACATGCAAGGCTTTTAATGAATCAATTAGACATCAACATAATAATAATACACGAGTGGTATAGTAGCAGACACTCAGTAACGCCTCATAAAGCTTGTAAATTGAATCGCTGTTTAGATTTAAAGAATTTTATGTTTTATTTTATTTACTTTTTTTAAATCATCAATCAATCATTATTTTTAATCAGATGTTTTACAATATTTTCTTAATCATTACACCATTTTGTTTAGAATAGTTACAGCACGGATGACAACATTTGTGTCACTTGTTTAATCTAGTCTTTTTGCAATATCTTCTTTTTTTTTTGTTTTCGTAGCGACTATTTTTCTTATTTGCCGATTGTTTGTAAATATGTGGACATTGTAGGCCTTATAGATTCCTAGATCCTTGGTAACTTTCTATCTTGTTCTACGTTTTGTAGGAAGCAACGACTTATTGTCGGTTTGCCGGTTCTTCTCCATAGGAAACGACCAACCCAAACCGAGCATTTTGTCGACGTTTTACAAGTGCCCATGTAGGCCTATGTGAAATAAAAATATTTTGATTTTGATTTTTAGAACTTATTTAAACCTAAAACGCAACATCAAGTCATTAAGTCCGCCTTTGTACAGTGTTTTTATACTTGTGCATAAAGTTTTAATAAATAAATAAATAAACATCAGATTTAGTAGATTCGTCTTTTTAAAACATAGGTCTGTATTCTATGACTTGAATCTGTACCTTGTCAAAAAGTTATACGAAGGCAGGTTTATATTATGAAACAGTCTTCATCAGGAACAGTTCTCGATTCTCATTGCAGCCGTGAAGTCGATACCAAGGAACCATGATTCACAACAAGTCGCTGACCGAAGATCAAATTGCGCACCTACATGACGTTGAGTGCCAAAATAAAGATTGCCCGATCCTTCAGAATCAAATCCGCTTCAAACAAGACTGCTAAGCCAGTAAATCAGTCCTACTCTCTGTATCCAAGATTCCGTGGGAAGATAAGATAACATCTACTTCATTCTTAGATTATCTACAAATCCCAGACGTGCTCAGTTTACAACCACGGTATGTTTACGTAGTTAAGGTTCAACATCATAAACAGACAATTAAAATTCTAAACGCTCAGGATATTATGATTATTAGTTGGCACTTAACAAGGTAATATTGTGTTGATTATTTTCTCACTAGCCTTAAATAGTGTACTCTTTAAACTTCTGTGACCCTGGTGCATATCAGGATGAACAACGAGTAGAAAATTGGGCACCATTGCCTTTCTGTTTGACAGCATACATGCCTGGACGGTTAGTTTTCACTTATTGCTTATGGTGGAAGCGTAGCGGTATCCCGCAAAATTCAATTTTCCAACGTTTTTGCAAAGACCAAAGAGTTTTAGGGGTTACCCTGGCGCTTCCCCTTTAACGGCCAGTATAACCATAAATTGTGAAAGAAAGGCTCTGCGTTACTTTTAATTATTATACAAAATATTGAATGTATGAAACTTTGTAAATAAAATTAATGTAGAACGAAATAATATCTTAATTTTTAATTCACTCAGGTATCCAGGACACATGATAGTTATTATTATACTATTAATAAATAAATAATCAAATATTTTGCCGCCTAGACAAACACAGAAAAGGCTCCAGTTTTATTTTAAAATAGGATAATTATGTTGTGTGAAATACCTACTTCTATTTTCGATAATAAACTATTTGGAATTTTATGAATTTAGACTTTTTGAAAAATATACCAAGCAAGGAAGAAGAACATAGAGAAGTTAAAGCATCAAAGATTTTTCAACGAGATTCTAAGATTCTAGCGAGTGGTTAGAAATCGGGCCAAAACTTCAACAGCCACTAATTTTTCTAAAGTGATCAATAGGCGTAAAAATACAAGTGTGATTTTGTTAGGATCTTAACGTGACTGCATGTTTTTTTGGTAACTTTTTAGACCTATGTATCCTGCTTATGCGTATTAAGTTTAATTAAAATCGTAAAATGGTGTACACGCTCTTAAGTCAGATCCTTCTACAACTTGTTACAATGGCTGACCCAGACAGCAAAATATAAAAGTTATCTATGCAAAACTAGCTCCAATTATCGGATACACAAACGAAGCAACTATTTGTATAATTACAAAAACGGAAACAATGGAGGCGGTTATCGAAAGTTATGTCATCACAGAGCCGGTTTTTTTGTCGGTCATGCGGGCGAATTCAAGCATTTAGGTAATTCATATAAGGTAAGCTGCTTCTGTGTTAATGTGCTAGTATGTCCTTGTCCAAAATCTTCGAACAGGTTTCTGCGATATTTAGGACACAATTTTCTACTAAACTGAATATTCTAAACAGGACGTACATCGCATTTGAATCTTTCTTTAGATGCAATGCATGCTAAACAAAACACGGCGTGATTAGATTAACTTGCATCCGGGAGAACAATGCCAAGTTTTATAAGGTTTTAGAAAATTCTTAGTAACTATGGTGCCAGTTGAATGTAATTAAACCTACCAGGAAGTAATAAGCGCAAGAAAGTGCATGGCTGTTGCAGTGGAATCATCTTGCAGAAATATTAACGAAGTTCGGGCCACACTCCGAACTTGAAGGTTAAGATACTTACAAACAGACCCTGTTGGAGCTTCCAGGACAATATAAGCACTTAAAGGTTATCCCACGCGCAATGTCGTCATAGCACGATCTACGGTGGTAGTCATGAGAACCACTTCTACACTTTTGTTGTGGTTCAGCTGAGCTTTCATACACACAGTACTGAGTTAGTGCACCAAGATCGCATAGATAACACAGCATAAACATGGTGCTGGCGCTGGTGGCACAATGACGCAAGTGAAGCACGGTATCTATGGGAACGATGAACAGATTTGCTCCGGAAACCTTGGGTCCCCTACAGCCAGTATATACCAGGATAACAGAGAATATTAGCAAGTATCATCTCACCCGCTATGGCGTCTCGTAGCAAAAACTCGAAACTGTACTTCGGCAGCCATATTGTGATGGGCAGTCTTCTCTTCCATGACTCCATGCTACAGAGCTTGGACGACACCCGGCGTAGTCTGCTATTCGTCTGCTGGACATTTCCTGAAAGGAAAGATAGAATGTAAGAAAACACAAAAAGACATTAAAAATATTCAAAATTTTTAACACAGTTTGATACTGTATAACGCGTGTTATACCAACATCATACTAGGCTAATGATGGTTTATTTCCCAGGTTACATAACATAAATGACCGAAGAATGATAATAAATAACAAAGATAACTAACAATAGGATATCTTGTAGATTTATGAAGTAATTGCAGCTGAAGTGGATATACTATACTTATGTTTACCATACATGCTGGCAAAGGTACACATAGGAATTCCGATTTAGTAACTCTGAGCGGCTATCAACCTTTTATGTCTGACACTTATAATAAGAGCAAACAAAAAATAAAAGAATGAAAAATTGGAATCGTATTTAAGTCCCATGTAAAAGGGCCGTCTCAAGCAACAGCCCTAAAAGCATTTCCGTGACAAAAACAGTTTAAGTACTTATTCCTTTTATAATCCCAATGAAAACCAAAGCAAAGTAAACACTAGGTTATAAAGTCATGCTGCGGGTTGTTCGAAAGAGATACCGTGGCCCTGGAACACAAAGGGCTAAGAAGGAACATGGGTGGGTTTTAGTCAGTACAAGTCTGACACTCCCTCCCACTCCGCCCAGAGCGGGAGAAGTCATTTGATGATTTCCCATCCTTAAAAAAAAAAAAAAAGGTTATATAGTGATTGTCAACTTATTGGAAAGGTAAACATTAATAGAAGTGACACATAAAATACATAGAATTTAAATTGTTTGTATGAGTTTATCCATTACGATCCATGCAGATAATGGAACTTTACTGTAAAATTATAGTGTTAAAAGCCTTACTGTGTTTTAAAATCCCATTATGTATATGACGATGTAGTAGATAATATTACCTATTTATCTATGCTATAAAACCTACTAATAACGAGGTAAAAAAAAATATTTTTATTTTTTTATTATGGTTAATTAAGGAGAAACCAATCTTAGATTTTCATTTCCTTATACCTAATGCTAAAGAATAAACATTCAATTTTATTGTAAAACTTAAAAAACCAGCAAAGTGCGAGTCGGACTCGCGCACGAAGGGTTCCGTACCATTATTTACAAAAACGAACAAAAAAAATCACTTTCTGTATGGGAGCCACCTTAAATATTTATTTTATTCTGTTTATTTGTTGTTATAGCGGCAACAGAAATACATGATCTGTAGAAATTTCTACAGGCTAACTATCAAGGCTCATGAAATTCAGCCTGGTGACAGCCGGACGGACGGACGGACAGCGAAGTCTCAGTAATAGGGTCCCGTTTGACCCTTTGCGTACGGAACCGTATAAATATCACCTATAACGAAATTCAGTACTTCCACCATACCTATATTTCTACCAGCTAATCAGCATTTACTATGTTCTGGTGGCTTAAGGTTTGAAGCATGGTACAAGCACATGAGACATTTTAACTTTGCCTCTAGAGAAGACAACGCTTCTATGTTCATGCTGCTCTAGTAACCATCCGATGGAAAGCTTGCTTGTGTTTGCAGTTCTTTGCAGGTAATTTTTATAAAGTAAATAGTATTACGAATACTTATTTCGAAACAGCCTACGGAGTTCCACCTAAAGAATCTTTTAATACACAATGAATATGTTTTCACAAAGCAAAGCGGAACCAAATGTGGAATTAGGTACAAGTGTAAACATTTAGGAAAACTTAACGAGGAATGAAAGTCCTTGAGGAAGGAACAATAGAGCGATTTGAATACGTGAAGTGGTTACAAGTGTGTTTTCTAAAATGCGAACTTACTTTAGAGATGTCACTTGTAACATCACGCTGTAACCCCTGGAGGGTTAGGCAGTACCTACCTAATAGTAAAACACACCCATACACCCGCATTTCGAGAGTTATGTTTACATCCCATGTAATAGGGGGCGAGCCTATTACCGACAATCGGGCACAAATTGAAACTCCATGGCTGCTACTGAGAAATCCCGGTCGAAAAAAATCAATAAGACTTTGCCCGGACCTGGGAATCGAACTCGGGACCTTACGCTCAGCAATCGCTCTTCGGACTACTGGACCAACGAAGCAGTTAGTTCGAGGTCACTTGTAAAATTTTTTTGTTATTAAAGAATTCTTTTGTGTCTGATACTATCCTAAATATGATCATGGTTATGATCATATTTAGGATACTATCAGATACCTAAGAAAAGGAGTAAATGATAGCTTGACGGCTGACAAAAGAGCATGGAAGAAAAAACGTCCCAAATTAAATCCAATTTCAAATAGGTAAGTATTCAAGAAAAACTTAGGGAGCGATATTGTCTAAAACAATTGCAAAATTACATTTAGTATGGTTGTACGCGTGTCATATTAAAAATACTTTAGAACTGATTATGAACCATTAGCTTGCAACAGATTTTTATTGAGGCAAATCAGCTTTCTAGGTCATTGCGATATCTTGTTGATATTGTTAGAAAAAACATTCATAACTACTCTCAAAATCACTCTAAAATTGTTGCATTTTAGCTTCTAAACCAGAAGCAAAGCAAGAACAATTAGCGAACCATGAACGAAGGAATCGTCACGATTCCCACAGAGGGAAGACTTCTCCTAAATCGAAGCATTCAACAAATTGTCGCATTGATTCAACCCACATACCCACATCCTATTGAAAAAATCAACAAACAACATTTAAAACTTTGACAGATTCTATTCATGACTAGTAATTTCCGCATCATTTTATTATTACAAACAAAATTTTTTTAATCAATTCACACATTACCGATAACTTCAATCATTTTCACATAAAACTGGACACAAATCAAACTGTAACAATGTTAACGCGTTACATTTCGAAGAACATTTTCAACAAGTCGTAAAAATTACGATCAATCGTAAGAAATTTCCGCGACGGACTAAACAACCAGCTTCTTTGGAGTTTCAAAACACACTAAGCCGGCTTTGCGTCTCGGTGATCCAACCTTTGTTTAGCCTAAATGTTCGCCAACCAACGTCAACAATCATCCATTGCCCACTGCTTGATAGATTGACCAACCACTTGAGAACAAATGCAGCGTTGGATGGCATGCACAAAACATTGGTCATATTGGCCAATAAGTGATACCAACAACGCCGTGAGCTTGTATGATTGATTCTATTCCGATTCAACAACTTCTCAATGAAGCAGTAGTTGATAATGAAATTGTTAAAGATCTCTTCTGAAACCTCCACGAGTTGGTATTTTCATTATATGGGTGATCTATTTACTTCTATTTTTTGACAGAACTACATTATCTTCATACTCGGGGATGCATTTTCCATACAATTACGCGCAGTATGCAAACAAAAGATTCTGATAAATTAGCGTTAACCTGGTTTTTCCTCCCCCTTGTTTTGGTCTTCCTGTCCAGATTCATCGGTTTCTTCCTCCCTGGTACAATGATCACTTCCACTTCCCTATTATAAGTGAACTAGACTGGATGGAAAATTCATAATCAATTGTGAAGGGATGCGTTGGGAAATTTGATATAAAAAAACACGATATCTATAAATTAGCGTTAACCTGGTTTTTCCTCCCCCTTGTTTTGGTCTTCCTGTCCAGATTCATCGGTTTCTTCCTCCCTGGTACAATGATCACTTCCACTTCCCTATTATAAGTGAACTAGACTGGATGGAAAATTCATAATCAATTGTGAAGGGATGCGTTGGGAAATTTGATATAAAAAAACACGATATCAAGTTTCCCAACGCATCCCACTTTGGGAAGCTTGCTATCGTTTTTTTTTATACAGAATTAGCTTACGTTTAGCCACAAGTCGCCTGATGCGAAGCGATGATGCGGCCTAGAGTGGTGCACGTTTGCCTAGAAGAAACCGATTTGCTCGAACTTTGAAGAGATCCAGATTTTAATGATCAGGGAACAGAGAAGCCGGCAAAGAACTTCACAGTCTGGCGGTTCGCACAATAAATGTAGAAGCAAAGCGCTTTGTTCATGTCCGTGGAACTGCAATCATATAACCGGTGACGCTTTGCCGTATCTCTGCTCGTCTTTCCAAAAGCACACTGTACTTATTGTATCCGATAAAAAAAACTGATAGACTGTGCAACTTTGCGGCGATGTTCAAGGCTCCGTGTTCGTGTCCTATGTCCTATTGTTTGGACAAAAAAAGAGCTGATGGACTCTACTGAAAGTGCCAAACTGAAACTCGTCACCAAATATTGAGCTGATTCAATTTGAATTGTCATCGACACGGTAACAATAATTCAGTTGTGGTGAGGGAAACAGTGGGTTCGGATTTGACAGTTACCGGAATAATAGTCAATGTCTCATATCCCCGCAAAGTATTTACTATCTTTTCGAGTCTTTATTGCACGGCAAACAAGCCTATGCCATGACAGTTAAGTATGGTCATCTGCAATTCCAGAAGTATAACAGAATGCAGTGCAGCGTAGTAGGGGGGAGACCATGGTCGGCGACCATGGACAGCGCGTTACATAGGGTGATCATGGTGACGGGCGGCGCGTTACAGGGGGTGGTGAGCGCGGCCAGGTGGCATCATCAGGTCACAGTTATCTGATCAGATAATATTTTCATCGGGACTAAGTTGTAAAAACAAAGACTTCGAGGCACTGGTGTATTTTCCTTACTATAAGCCACTGGCCCGGGCGGCACGAGCCGCCCTTTTTATTTACGCTTGCATTTAGTCTGGACATCCGCCCCGTACTTTCTAGACACAAGGACTATACTATTCTTCTATATAGCTTGCCGCCCAATTTTATCAAAACTATTCAGGAAGACAATATTTTCTAGTTCGCTTTGCTTAGGAAGCTTTGCTTTGCTTGGAAATGGCGAAGGGCGGGCGTTTTGGGGGACTGTCTCTTGTAATTTTGACGTTCAAAAAGTGAATAAATGACTTTTGATTTTTGTTTTTTTTTTTTTTCTTACTCTTACAGTTAAAAATTCCTAATAATTCCAAGACTTTAATGCATAAGTAGAAAAAGTAAGTTTTGTGTTTGATATTTTTCATGGTACCTACTCATACGTAGGAGCGCTAATCATTACAGAATTCCTCACGTCGTATAATTATAATTACTTGTGGGTCGTAATAGGTTTTGTAATACTCGTGCGTGTCATAAAGCAGCTTGGTATGGTTAGCAATTAACACACATAAGTACATAACCTCACACATGTTTATAGCCGAGCTATGCTGCCTCAGTGGTGTGGATCCGACTTGTGAGTAGCGGGTTGTGGATTCGCACTTCGGAAGGCACTTTGTGCAATTTGTTTCGTCAGCATTGCTACCTATTAAAACGGTAACATGAAAACAAAACTATAAGCTTTAAGTTTTTTTTTTTTCAAATCTTTGTTAAAAAAAGGGGAAGGCACAGAGTAGCCAGCAAATTCATCTTACGTTATTTGCAATTTGCAAGACAGGGGACTATTTCATAAAAAAAGTTATTTAATGGGATTAAATGAACTTAGAGGGTTGATGATTTTAATGACTATAACTCTTTAAAGCCATATTTGTTACTGTCGCGAAACATAGTAAATTCAACATACAACCTGCCACTGACCTGCAAATGACAAAACACGAAAATTTAAGTTTCGCGGGCTAGCTTAGCGCAACCTCCATAAATCGTCATCGATAAACACAACGTCTGTAAAGTTTTCCCACCTAATTCAGGATTACCCAGTGTGTATGCAGTATGCACTTCATTTCATCCACTTTATTTGGCCTGCACTGTGGATTATGGACCGCCGAAACGAATGATAACATTTGATATGTCAAAATCAGACTGATTTTGACATACGAAATGTCGACACTTCGACAGTAAGAGTATTCAATAGTCTATTTTCTGACAAGTCACTATGATAGCCCAGACTTCTCCATACGTCATGTAAATATTGAGTAAAACGTAAAGATAATGTGGACTCTAAGCTCCATATAAATTTACAACCTTTGAACAGATTTGAGTAAACCAGTGAGGGTTATCTCCTTGAAACAATAAGTCAACAATTAAGGAAAAGAAACATAAATTTTTAGGGTTCCGTACCCAAAAAGTCAAACGGGACTATTACTGAGACTTCGCCGTCCGTCCGTCCTTCCGACTGTCCGTACGTCCGTCCGTACGTCCGTCTGTCACCAGGCTGTATCTCATGAACCGTGATAGTTAGCCAGTTGAAATTTCTACAGATGCTATAAAAACAAATACTAAAAACAGAATACAATAAATGTTTACGGGGGCTCCCATACAATTTTTTTTTTTATAAATAATGGTACCCTTCGTGCTCCGACTCGCACTTGGCCGTTTTTTTCATTGTAAAGGTTAATAAAAAAAAAATGTAAAACATAAAAAACCTGTGATCATGGCAGAGGCGTACCAATAGAATCCCAATAGCCGATGTAATTGGGATACACAGTAATGCATAAATCAATTTATTAACTGAATTTAAATGCTAAAATATTTTTTTGTACTAATAAAATGTATGTAAATTGATAGTAGAAAAGGTTTAGTCTCACATTTACCAGGGAAGCATGCGACAAAATAAAGCTCTGGTTAACCAGGGGAAACAGGTGATATTGTGTTTTTATAAATATTTCTAAATTCACATTCATCATCATCATCATCATCATCATCATCATCATCATCAGCCTATAATGTTCCCACAGCTGGGACACAGGCCTCCTCTCTATGAGAGGGAGTGGGCTGTAATCCACCACGCGGGCTGACGCGGATTGGTAGATGTCACATGTTTTCGAATTTTTAGTTCTAGGACATGCCGGTTTCCTCACGATGTTTTCCTTCACTGTTTTAGGGCAGCGGTGATGAAATAAATTACACAAAGTAATGCGCCTGCCTGGGTTCGAAACCAAGGCTTACTGCTCGTAAGTTGGGTCCGCCAGACCTGAGCCACCGCTGCTTTCAATTTCTCAAATTCACTTTACTTATTCAGAATTAACTTTCCAAAAAAATCTTTACTTAGCCACAATTTCCTACAATGTCATGCTTGTAGATTTTTTTATATCTGTATTAACTGCCAGACAGTTAAACAGATTTAAGCAAATATGAGATTACAAGAAGAGATAATTTTATATATACCAGGCTAGGATTTAGTTAGTTACAATGTTTGTTTGTTTGTTTAAGTGTATGCGGATATTTTATCTACAACAGCACTGTCTTATTTTGAAGGGCATACTTTAAAAAAAGAGGTTTTCATGGGTACTAATTAATTAATTTGGCAGTGTTGCCAGTCTTTTGGGCATGTTCCTGGATGACAGCGGTGTCAGCTATGTTTTAGTCTGAATTTAGTCCTTTTTGTTGTTTATATTTGGTTTGTATATTTATTTAAGTTTATGACATTCTATGTTTTGAAGGACGACATAGCTTTGAATTAAAAGCCATTAAAGCCAAATTCCTCATTTATTAAATACAAAGGTTGTAATTTGGTCGTTCTGCAGATTGGAATTATTTCACCTTTTTATCTTCATCATTTATGTATTTCTCGCTTTCCTACATAGAGAGGTAACCTGTGTGCCTGTGTCCCAGAAGTGGGAACGTTATTGACTGATTATGATAAGTTCTTATTTAATTGTTGCAAATCTCTCCTCTTTTCCTTGTTATAATTTACAAACCTATTTCCATCTTGAAATCAGTTTTAGTTGAAGAAGAAACAAAATTGGTTTATTTTACACATGCCACAAGTGCACACAACATTTAACAAAAATAACAAGAAAACTTAAAACTAAACACAAAAAATGAATATAATGATTGTACGTCTCACGGCTGCGCAAAGAGGATCCAATTCAGAAAAATGCCAAACACAGTAGTGAACTCTACACTAGCTATAGTCACAATAGGCAAAACTATTGTGTAACTGTAGGCCGTAGTGTACAAGATAGTAACTATTATGATTAAAGTATACATAATTATGATCTATCCCAAGACGGACTCAATGATTTTTACTTTCACATAAATAATGTTAATTATTATCAATGAAACCGTCGTTGTTTTAAGTATTAAACCAATGACGCGCTGTAAAATGAAGACATCAAAGGCGGACTTTGAAAGGACAAAGAGAGGGTTTATTTGGTATTAGAAACAATGATATTTAGAATTAGACTTATACGTGGCGAAAAATACGTTTATTTTATTAATTTATACCAGGCAATCATACTTCTAATAAACGTTTGAACTTTATAGAATGTTTTACGCACCTAAAAGTGGTCTCCGCGGGTCGTCAGCATCCATTTTCAGTTCATTACAGCATGTCTGCACACGTGATTCCCTCACAATTATGTCATTTGAATAGTCTTATCAATTTATTGATAGAATTAAAATATTTTGTTATTGTTTACAATTATTGGTATTCTATTGTCTCGTCTTTGACATGGCCAATGTCACTTCGGTGACATTGACGTTAGACAGGCCAACGACATAGTTTGCGTTTGGATCTTTTATTTCATACTCAGGTAAATAATTTATCAGTAAACTAAATTTTTACCCTACGAACGTTAAATATTTGGGCAGCAATTTAACGTCATACGTAATAAAGAGCTTTCTGAGCTTGCTGTTGCAATACTTTTGCCATTAATTTGCAATAAAAATAACAAAAAATATCTTTACTTTAGGAAGTCGGTGGCTTTTTGTTTTTTTTCATTGACTTATAAGCCGTACATAAATACAGTAAAAAAACACTCGAGGAAACAAAAATATATTTTTTTGTTATATGTGTTGCCATTTGAAAATAACTTAATTAATATTTTTTTTTTTTAAACCTTGCCCCACACTAGAGTTTTATCCTGTATCGTGGGTGCGTTTACAAACATTTAAACTGACTTACACAAACATCCAGACCCGGAGCAACTATCAGTAGGACATACAAATATTTGTTCCGTGCGGGGATCGAACACGCGACACGCAGCGCAGCAGTCGATCGCTCAACCACTGCGCCAACCATGCCGTCGTTAATTGATTATTTTTTAAAATGGAATATTAAATTAATCCCGTTACGATTTGTGTGCTAGTTTATCTATCAACGTGATTTCCAATTTCTATTTACTATTTTTCTTTTACTGGCAATTGCAAGAGAAGGACGCAATCCACCCTCGCAGCTATCTCGCTCTGAAGTTTTTTCTCCCTTTGACATAGAGTTCGTATTAATTAAAGTAATACGAACTCTACTGCTTTGAGATAAAGTTTATTTTGAAACAGTTTTTGACATTGACATTTTGTTGGTACACATTCCAGTTATATGGTATATAAGTTCCTTGGTAGGTACTTTTGTCATGACTTTTGTTTTTAAATGTACAACGAAGGTTTTTTTTTTTTAATTTGGACTAGTGTCTTTTATCATCAGGTTGTATCACATAAAACGTTTTCTTAGTTCGTTCATATTTTGTGTATCTGTGAATGCAATATTGATAACCCAGCTAATGATAACAATACAGAAATAATTATAATTTGCCTAATTATGCCAATAAATATTATTAAACAATCAAAACATCTATTTAGCAAGCAATGATCACAAACTGGGTCGTTCGTGAGGCGAGGATCCTGCTCGGAGATAACCTACTACCGAGTCCAAGTCACATTCTACCGACTGTAACCGGTTGTCTTACCGGTTAGATCAGCGGAATGGGACAAAATAACTAGTTTTACTGATTCATACTGGGTTCCTTGAATGCTGCCTTGTGATATACTGGGGTTAATCACGCATTCGATACGGCATTATCATAAACTAACTTTTCTCGAGTGAATTTTTGTCGATTCTATGGAGCTTGTATCGAAAAAATTACGACTTATAAACTGACACCGTAACTAAATCTGGTAGTATTTACTGTCTTACACTAAGTAGCTTTAATTGATGAAGCCAAAGCTGAACTAAAAAATTTGAAGCTCAAAAATCAAATGCGCCTTTTCGTTTAAGTGCCGCAATCTGCATAACTGTAAATTGTGCGCCAAAATTCATCCAGAAGAATCAACAGGTGCCGTGCAAAATTTTGTAGCATAGCCGTGGTCGTATGCCATTTACATCATAAATTAAAAAGGGCAAAGTGGCATACGACCACGGGTAACCTAGAATATTATCTTGTTTCATACTTTTTAGAACGTGTTTTATGGTTTCGTACCCACTGCCAGGGTTGCGGGACTGTTAGAAAGAGATACCGTGGCCCTGGAACACAAAGGGCGAAGAAGGAACATGGATGGGTTTTAGTCAGTACAAGTCTGACACCCCCTTTCGCTCCGCCCAGAGCGGGAGAAGTCATTTGATGATTTCCCATCCGAAAAAAAAAAAGGGTTTCGTGCCCAACGGGTATTATATTACTGAGACTTCGCTGTTCGTCCGTCCGTCTGTCTGTCACCAGGCTGCATCTCATGAACTGTGATAGTTAGCCAGTTGAAATTTCTACAGATTATTAATTTCTGTTGATGCTATAACAATAAATACTAAAAACAGAATATTTTAAATATTTTTTTGCCTGTTTTTATGAATGGTACGGAACCCTTCGTGCGCGAGTCCGACTCGCACTTGGCTGGTATTTTAAGTAGTCGGGCTTTAGTTTTTGAACTTATTTTATTTAAGGTGTTGTGTTGTAATGTTTTTCATTAAAAATTATTATTATTGAACAAACATAACATCATAAACGAACGTCAAAGGGACTGACGCAGGAGAATAAAATGCATCATTGGCATCGTAACAACATAATATCAACACTGAACAATACTATTGCGAACCCCAAAGCGTCTACTAACTTGACATACTGGCAGTAGCCAATACTTATGACTTTTTTAGCCGTTTTCACATCTTTCAAGTGACACGTAATATTACCCATTGCACAGATAATTAAAAAATGAGTAGACTCAACATGTCTAGAAAATATACCTATGTAAAGTAAACATATAAAAATTAAAATTATTGTAGAATTGTAAACGTAAGTAAGATTGTACTTTTTAACCGACTTCTAAAAAAGGAGGAGGTTCTCAATTCGGATGTTTGTATTTTTTTTTTTTTATGTTTTTTCGCGCATTACTCCGTCGCTTGCCAACCGATTTGGAAAATTCTTTTTTTGTTGGAAAGGGTATACTTCCCAAATGGTCCCATAGTCACCAAGTCAGGATCTGATGATGGAATCTTGGCGAAATCGAGGGAACTCTTCAAATTTTATAGGAAAACGTACAGCGATTTTGGTATTTTCTACAACAAGTGAAGCATTTGCGTCTAATAAGAACCATTCTACCATCAGATCTGATGATGAATCCAAGAGACAGGCTTCGGAACTCCATAACAAGGCAATGAATCTTAGCTGTGTTTGGGCTTGTTGGAATCGTAACTTTCCAGGTGTACCAATAATAAGTTAAAAAAAAAAAAAACTGTTTTAACCGACTTCTATAAGGAGGAGCTTATCAATTCGATTAGTTTTTTTTTATGTATGTACACCGATTACGCTGAGATTTATGATCCGATTTGCGTGATTCTTCTTTAGTTTGATGTGGAATACCTGCCATTTGGGCCCATAAAAAATTAATATAGTTTGGCCCTATAGTTTTCATTTTATTAAAAATTTTTGTTATATGTAAATTTTTCACGTATGTACACCGATTTCTCCGTGATTACTGGACCGATTTAGATGATTTTTCATTCATTTGGTAGAGAAGCTTGCCCGGTGGAGCCATATGAATTTTATTATCTTTGCTTAGGTACTTTTTGAGTCATCCTCTTTATTATGCATTTTGTCCTTTGTCGTATGTATGGACGATGTGCTGGTGTCTAGTTACAATGTAAAAATTACACTTGACTAGGATTAAAGTGAGATACCACAACTGAAAAGGCTAAAATAAAAACTTTTTTCAAAAAAAAAAATAACCGACTTTTAGTCGTCGTCTTTTAGTTTTTTACGTTAGTTTGTCTATTATGGCACTCTGCTGTGCCGTTTTTTTTTTTAATTTAGTTACTTTTCTAACCTATATGGACTTAATTAATTTATTATTTTTAATCAGTTTTGTTCATAAATAACACTTACTCAATGATGACTCAGTAATCTTTATCTCAAAATTACAAACATGTTTGCGTTTGTTTATTTAACACCACTTTATTTGTGTAGGAAAATTCTTCTAACGTTTACATCGGGCTGCACCGTTCCGAATCAACTATATAACTACATAATGTTTCTTTTGAAAAATTATGAAAATAGATGCATGTATGCACTTCTATTTTTCAAAACAAACGTTTTAGGCAGATTCAATAAAAAAAAACTATTATTTACTAATCTTAATAAATAAGATGTTAAGTTAACTTGCTGTCTGATCAAGTTTTTTCTTTCAAATAACAATCACGGCATGCATGAGCAATTTATTTAATCTAATCTTTGTCGCGTTATAAACGTCAACACACAAACAAAACACCGCCTTCGTTTGCTGCTCGCCTGGTGCAAAGGTTCCTTGTGTTACGTCAGATAGACTAGTAACCGAGTTACTACACTCCTCTGTTTGTCTGTGTCCCTATTATGGAAAAATTAGGTTTTGTATACGGCAACATAAATAAATAATTACAACATAACATCACGCCTCTTTCCATTACCGGAAGGTGTAAACAGACTTATATTAAATAAAACTATATATTTTAATAATTATTTTTCTATAGGACCTACATAATACCTAAATGTAAATAAGTAATAGATGGTAGACAGATGATTAATAATTGTTTTACGGATTAAAATGATTCGTCATTAAAAAGCCTTTTTAAAACAAGCTTTTATAAAGATTTTGTATAACTTCTTTTGTAGCATTTGCTCTCTGACGATCATAAGGCGGCCCGCGTCAGTTGGTGTAAGAAAACTCTTCAAAGGTTCAACCAAGGAGATTCAAATCACGTCTACGACATCATCAGTGGTGGCGAATCTTGGATCTATGCCTACGATTCTGATTCAAAACAACAATTCACAATCTGGGTCTTCCAAGACAAGCCCAAGCCGACTAAAGTTGTCCACTCTTCGCAGTGGTTCACCACAAAGTGCGACAGTAGGAATACACGAATATGTCACACTACCTGCTTTAAAGACCATTAGTTCACTCTTCGTGACGTTATATTTGAGCCCATGATTCACCGCATAATATTCACATATAGCGACCAGTCGCCTCACAGCACCGATCGATGGGCTCAGCAACAATTAATTAATTAATGCAGAGTGGTATACCACAATTTGTTTACCACAAGTCATCTCCCAACTTCGAAAACCTAACCCAAAGCGACGCATCATCCTACACCATGATAACGCAAGCTCACTGAGCGCTCGTCAAACCACTGAGTATTCGAAGCAAGAAAACATATAAAATCTTGACCATCCTCCATACAGTCCTGACCTAAGCAATAACAATTTCTTTACATTTCCTAAATTTAAGAAAACTCTTCGTGGTCAACGCTTTCAAATCAGCCATATTGAACACCCCTACTTTGGAGTGGAATAAATGTTTTAATAACTGGTTCATGCGAATAAAAACGTGTATTAAAATACGTGGTGATTATTTTGAAAATCAATAAAAAGTACTACAAGATTCTAGTTGTTTTCTTTTGTTCAAACGACAAAACTTAAAAGGTGAGCCGCGTATTTTTTTTTTTTTTTTTGAATGGCATCTCGCAGTTCAACCTATGAGGTTGTCGTCTGCTTAACCGGACTATCCTGTGGGTTGAGCCGCGTATTACCAAAATTGAATGTTTTATAGTAATGGCGTCCATTTCTTTCTCTTTCTAATGCAAGGCGTCTCCATGTTGCATCAGCGTTATGTGCTCCTAATCAACACAAACTATGACAACAAGAATGCCTTCGCTTTATGCATTTGTTAGCATTTCCACACGCCTCATGTAAACCGATAGTTTATTACATCAGATTTTTTACATTTCTATCGGAATGTTAGATTTTCAATGATTTTAGAACCTTGAAAATATGTTTTTTGTGCTTATATGTTTAATAAGGATTAGTCCTATACATGCTCATCGTCTAGCCTAGCATTCGGTAAAAAAACTTTATAGTAAAACAGTAATAGACATAATGTTGCTTGCACGTTTTCAGCTTTCACAAAAAATTAACTCTTTTCGTGATTTGTTACTTTTTTTAAAAATTCTATGGGTACGTGAAGGCGCTCAATCACCCTCACCTTTAAGCTTCGCCTGTAATTAAACAACTCAGATTCACTTAAATTGCGTGAGAAAATTGTCACCACTGTAGAATAGTCCTAACTTTACCTAGCTCAACTAGACAAGAACAACGTTATTGTTTATATTGCTATCTCGCTCACACCGAAAAGTGTCAGTCTATGCAAGGCGCTTGGCTTGTTTCGTCATACAACATTAGTCCACTTTATTCAGGTCTCTTAAAACTCCCTTTTCTATGTACATTTAGCGGAAACCCTATAATATAATAGGTCACGTTAAAATAGATACTAGGCTCGCAGCAATATCTAGGACAGCCAGATCACGAGCTTGCCAATAGCTTCGGCCCTTTTACGAAATTCTCTAATGTTTATTATGTTATCCATACATTTATGATGCCCTATGTATATGTGACAAGTTATACCTTACGGAGAAGAATATAAATAAATGAGAAAATATCATTAACGCAATTTATAAATCAAGCTATTTGTTCACTGCCCTAGGCCTAATTATTTAGACACACCCACCAGTGATATTAAAGAACCAGGATGTTATCTGCACAAGCATTAACTCAGGCTTTATCCCCATGGGGGTAGGTAGAACTAGAACGCCACCTGCTACTACCACTGATTGTTTTGCCAACTCCTGAAGATTAATAGTTTTCTCACCTAAGAGTCAGTTAGGTAATAAATACAGTATCCATTAATAAAGTCAATTAGCTAAGCCTAATACTGACATCCATTCGCAACAAACAAAATTGTTTTGGCGCGAAATGCGCTTGCGTCGATGGCAAATAAAACCGCATCGCGCATGCGTCAACCGCATTTGCTTACCAAACGTTGCCTAGTGAGGTCGTGAACATACGCGTCATAGTTTACCTCTCCGGCCCGCGCGAGCCCATCGGGGATCGCGCCAAACCCTCCGTTGAACCCCGGCGAACCCAAAAGGGACCGCCTCGTACAAGCAAACTTAAACCCTTATCGTACGTACAGTAAGGTTCTAATTCGTTTGTAAAAATTTACGTCTCTGGCCAACTAGAGTTCGATTAAAATGAAACCAAACATACCAACCTAACAACTGCACAAAATTATTAAAAAAATAAAGGATCGCGTCTTTGTCGACTGTCAAAATGAGTCATGGCGGCCAGTGTGGAACGGTGGTGTTTTGTTTTGGAATGCAGTGAAATTTTTGTGTTTTGTGTTGTTAAACTTTGGTAAGTAAATGTATAGTATGTTATAAGTGTATAATGTAACTTTTTAGATAGTCATTTGCTGGAAAAAATATCAAAAAATTATGTTTTTGACCCAAAAATTTCTCCAAAAATTCCTTTGTTGTGAAGTTCGTCAGTCGAAATTGAAAATATGAATTTGACTCTTTTACAATGAAATATGGTCTTGGAAACATTAGTAATAAGCGAAAAAATAGTGATAATTCATAATTTCATGCATTCGAGGCATATTTATTCATATTTATTGATATTTCAAGTATTTTCATGCATTGAACTGCGCAGTTAGAAAATGGCCGATTCTAATAAGACGTTTGAATTGGAATCTTGCAAGAATAATTTATGTAGGACTCCTAAAAAACACTGTCATTAGATTACTTGTATATTTGTTATGTTAGATCTAAAGTTTCGTGTAAATTGATTCAGTAGTTTTACCAAAAAAAAACAAACTACGACAACAGTATGTTTGCGGCGAGCTCTCTGAATTCTATGCGATGTTTATAATTCTCAAGTAGTTATAAAACAGTTGTTTATATTGTAATACATGGTCTCGTTAATCATGAACCCGAAACTGTTTACCGCTTGAGATAAGAGCTAATAGAACTCGCGCGATAAGCTTTTTATGAGCGCAGGACACTTGACACGCTCGATGACGTCATTGTGAGGCCGGCTGGGTGTTTTACCGTTAGAACCGGAAGGTCGGAGAGGTTAACGCAATTTATAAATCAAGCTATTTGTTCACTGCCCTAGGCCTAATTATTTAGACACACCCACCAGTGATATTAAAGAACCAGGATGTTATCTGCACAAGCATTAACTCAGGCTTTATCCCCATGGGGGTAGGTAGAACTAGAACGCCACCTGCTACTACCACTGATTGTTTTGCCAACTCCTGAAGATTAATAGTTTTCTCACCTAAGAGTCAGTTAGGTAATAAATACAGTATCCATTAATAAAGTCAATTAGCTAAGCCTAATACTGACATCCATTCGCAACAAACAAAATTGTTTTGGCGCGAAATGCGCTTGCGTCGATGGCAAATAAAACCGCATCGCGCATGCGTCAACCGCATTTGCTTACCAAACGTTGCCTAGTGAGGTCGTGAACATACGCGTCATAGTTTCAGTTGTTGAGATTTCAGTGTATTATATTTTGTTGAAATACCAGTGATTTTTTTTTGGAGAAAAAGGTAGGTTTAATATGTGCACGTATTTCTTTTTATTTCTTATTTTCCCGAAAAATGCATTTATCATAAACTTTCACTGACACTTAGGTACGGGATATCTACCGTGATTGTTAAATATTGTGAGCTACCGTTTAAAACAATCACAGAAGATTGATTGTAAGTGACTATGTTTTGTTCTAAACTGTGAAATCTGAATACTGCATGAATCATTTTGTTTATTTTGACCGAAATCAAGCAATTCAAAATATTACATAACGTGCCGTTTTCGAAGCCGCTTAGTTACAAAGAAAGCTTTCTTACAATTATCTATTTTGTTGAAACTTAACTAATTATGTTACTTGGACCTACATACATAAGTAAATATGTATATCTCAACTGCCCTATTGCGCGCGCTTATCGTATTGCATTGAAAACAACGAAAGAAACGCTGTATCCGGTAATAATATTGGTGAATAATAAAACACATAAACACAGGTAATATTACGCCTGCAATCCTCGAAGGGTTAGGCAGAGGTGGAACCCAATTAGAGTATATACGCATTTCGCTAGTTATGTTTAACTCACATGTAATAGGGGGCGGGCCTATTACATCAACCGGCCGCAAAATAATTTTCCATTTGCTCTCGACCTAGGAATCGAACCCACTATCATTAGTCGCGCACACGGATACTCGCGCCAACTGTCCTAAAATAAACTGGCCTTTATTAATTTATTTATTTAATCTTCATGTCACAATAGTGGTACATAGGCGAACTTAATGCCACAAGGCATTCTCTACAAGTCAACCTTTGGGTAAAATACGAAAACATTGTGGTAGGGTACAAAAAAAAAAATTACAAATATTTGTTAACTTGTGTTGATAATATAAACCAATGTCCACCCCTTTTGTGAACACAAGTTGTGTATGATGTAAGTTCTATGATTATGTATTTTAATCTTAGAGATACATAAGTGATCACATGAACGTCTTATCCGGACTTAAGTAGGTACTTACTCGGCAAAAGAAAATCAGCCGCATTGCGGATGCATCCTGATTTATTAGGATTCCGTACCGAAAGGGTCAAAACGGGACCCTATTACTGAGACTTCGCTGTCCGTCTGTCACCAGGCTGTATCTCATGAACCGTGATAGTTAAAATTTCTACAGATTATGTATTTCTGTTGATGCTATAACAACAAATACTAAAAAACAGAATATTATTCGCGTAGGTATTTAAGGGGTCTCTCATACAAAAAAGTGATTTTTTGCTCGTTTTAAAAAAAAAAAGCACGGAACCCTTCGTGCGCGAGTCCAACTCGCACTTGGCCGGTTTTTATAAATAATGGTATGGAACCCTTCGTGCGCGAGTCCGACTCGCAGTTAGCCGGTTTTTTTCTTGTTAGATTTAATAATTACTATAATAATTATGAACCGCTGCAGCTTTATTAATTGACGATTTGAAACTCTAAAAAACGTATGTAAAAGCAGGTGACACTACTGATCTAATTAGGTACGTATGTTGACGATCTATACGTAGCCTTAACAGTGAAAAGAACTTTGCCCCTTACCTTGGATTCCCTGTACCCAAGTCTCGTAGTTTTGTTGGGTCAGAGCATGAAAATATCAGCACAAATCTTGAATGAGGGGGAGATTCATCATTCTCCCGTGCAGCATGTCTTCTTCTTCTTTACTTCACTATTAAGGCGGAAACATACTTACGTGTCGTGGCGTGTCGCGACGCGCCAGAAGCTAATCGGTTTCATACGTTTAATATGGTTAGGGACATATTTGCATGGCGTGTCGTGTCGCAACGATGTATGAAACCGAATGCTTCTGGCCACGTCACGACACGCCACGACACGCAAGTGTGTTTCCGCCTTTACTCGTCATCATAGAATTCACCTCCTGTCTAGACATATTATCCTTCCCACAGACTGAACATCCATCGGTTCTGAGATTGTATCTACCAATGTTGTAGCCAAATGCATTTTTTTCTTAAAATTTGCCCCACACTAAGATTTTCTCCTGTATCGTGCGTGGGTGCGTTTACAAACATTTAAACTCACATACACAAACAGCAAGACCCGGAACAACGAACTTATAATACGAATATTTGTTCCGTGCGGGGATCGAACCCGCGACATGCAGCGCAGCAGTCGATCGCTTAGCCACTGCGCCGTGCCGTCATAATAAATTAATCTTCGCTTATTTACAAATCCGTACTGTCAAAGGTATTTTTCATATAGTACTGATTACTAAGTTCGTTGATCACTTCACTGACGCTCAGGTGCTTAGGATATCATTTAAATTGATTAGGTACTAGCTGGTTATTTTGTATTTTAATCAAAGGAGCTTTTTACGACACAAAGCTTGTTATTTCCAAACCAATCGGTATACACCGTGTAAATCACCTCATCACGAAGCCGTCAACCAAGCATTCTGTACATGAAACTAAGTAACTTTACGAAAAAATTATTGCTGGGAAACGACTTTTTTTTGGGGGTTGTAAAATCATTTTTTGTGGTAGAACTCAATGTAACGCACTCAAAACATTGTGCTGATGGACGGATTGAATAGTAAGGGGGTCATGGAGGTGTTTAAAGTAAAAATCTTACATTAAAAACTTGTATTTAAAAAAATACTTGTCAAAAAGTTGGAACTTTGACTCCTAATATCTCCGTAACTAGAAGGTTCCCAGGTATGGTGTAGAACAAAAAAATGATCGCAATGACAGGGAGAACCAGTGCCTTTCGGCTTCGTTAAGAGGTGGTTTACACCCTTTATATACCGGATTCTAAAGATGGCATTGTATTAATTGGTATATATTTATGAAATTACTGGAATTAAAACTAAACATGTAGGGTGCAAGTGACAGGTGGCTTCAGGCCGTTGACATTGTAAATTAGATTTCGATCTTTTGAAGCTTTGCTGACTGGCATTGACATTCATTCTCTTTCGCTAGATGAACTCAGTACATACATGGGCTCAGGCGCAAAATGTCTCTTTCTCATAAATGATTCGCATCTGATCTCACAACTTATCTAATTGCATTTTCATCTTTATCAATATAGGGGCATAAAATTAATCTTGAGAAAGAGGTCGCTAGTAATTCTGTGTAGCATAGGCGATAAAAGAACTAGGAAGACATAAGATACAAGAGGTGATTATGATAGATATGTACCTGTTTTTATAAAGGGTGTAAAACACCTCTTAACGAAGCCGAAAGGCACTGGTTCTCCCTGTCATTGCGATCATTTTTTTGTTCTACACCATACCTGGGACCCTTCTAGTTACGGAGATATTAGGGGTCAAAGTTCCAACTTTTTGACAAGTATTTTTTTAAATACAAGTTTTGAATGTAAGATTTTTACTTTAAACACCTCCACGACCCCCGTACTATTTAATCCGTCCATCAGCACAATGTTTTGAGTGTGTTACATTGAGTTCTACCACAAAACATGATTTTACACCTCCCAAAAAAAAGTCGTTTCCCAGCAATATTTTTTGCGTAAAGTTACTTAGTTTCATGTACAGAATGCTTGGTTGACGGCTTTGTGATGAGGTGATTTACACCGTGTATGTCTGTAATCTAATAGGTACACTTGGAGATCGTGGCTAAATAATAGCATCCGCACGGGTCGATCTTTAAGGTTAAGCCCTGCTTGCCGAGGTTGGTCGTTGGATGGGTGACCATAATTACACACCGAGTTTCCTCCGTGGCTCGAAAAGCACCTTAAGCCGTTAGTCCCGGCTGTCATTTGTAGATCATTGACAGTCGTTACGAGTACTCAGAAGCTAAAAATCTGACATCCAGTCTTACCAAAGGGTAACGTATTATTATTCAGTCACTGAGTTGTGAAGGTCATATAGGCAGTCGCTTCACGTAAGATACTGGTACTCAGCTGCATCCGGTTAGACTGGAAGCCGACCCCAAGATAGTTTGGGAAAAGGCTAGGCAGATGATGATGTACGCTTGAATAATCCAAGCCTACTACTTAAATCAATCTGTTATAACTTTTATCTTCTTCTATCTTCGATCTTTAATTTATGAATTTAACTCATGAACTAAATGGCATTCTTAGGCTTTCTATCACAGGGAAGCAGGGCGATAGAAAACTTAGTAGCCTACCAACTATTCACCCAAAAGGTAGGTACTATGAAGCTGTATAGGAAGTCAATTGACAATTTAAAGGATAAAACTAGTGTCTATGCATTACAGTTCATTGTCGCTTGATTTGAGCGGCAAATGACAAGCTAGAAGCTAGCCCGAGGTAATTCTAAGTTACGAAATATAGGCAAGGTAATTACAGAAAACTTCATTAAGTTCGTATATTACACTGAAAGCAATCTGTAATTTATGGTTGTGTAAAGCTTGCAAGACCAGCAACTAGTAGGTACAAAATTTTGCAAGACATGATCAAGTTATTAGATTGCTGTCGGTAAGAAGGGAAGAATGATAAATTCGAGGAATATATAAGTTTAAATGGAATGTCGTAAGGAAATTTTGAGTATGAATGTGGGTGGAAGAGTATGGTAAGTTCCAACAATACGGCAAGCCCATACGCAAACGGTTCAGAAATCTTAACTTCATGATGGGTACTAGGTTATCAGCACAAGTAAAACATTGATGCTTGTATGAAACTACTGCCGCTAGGGAAGACCAAAGAAACGACGGATGGACTACGTGAAAGACGATATTGCATGAAACAGAGTGACTCGTATGAGATGACACCTATACATAGAGAAGAATGGATACATAAGACATTCTCCGCCGACCCCAAATAAATTAGAAAAAGGGCACGACAATAATGAGAACTAAAGTTGTCGATAAAGCTCACAGAAAAATTAACCTTAAGTGGTAATGGGCAGACCTTATTAGCCGTAAAACTGATGACCGTTAAAAGGGTTCTTGACTGGAAATCGCGAACCGGTAAACGTAAGGTGGGACGAACTCAGGCTAAGTGGAGCGACTATCTTCGCAAGGTGGCTGATAGCAACTGGATGAGAGTTGCCGAGAATCGAGATTCAAGAGGCCTATGTCCAGCAGTGTACTGCTGAATGAATCAATGCTGAATTGAATCGAAAACATCTTTCCGTTTCTGTCAGTCGCTTGAAGATGTCAAAGACACAAGTGGGCTTAAGGATGGCCATTTAGCAGTTGTAGTTTTGCTGTAAATAAGTCTGAGTAATCAATCAATATCTGTATTATGCTCCACCTTATGCAGTTATCAGTGACGCAATTATGCGGATGCATTAGTCTGCCACTAACTAGTTCAATTCGCTCCTTATCATAGTTCCCTCACAGAACACATGCTTTCAATGAACTTATACCCTGGTGTCGGCTGCAAGTTTGTTACTCTCTTATCAAAACAGATGACGATGCCATCACTCATCTTTCGTCAGTCTGACTGCGATTACAATTGGATTAGTTACCAAGATATCGGAACTCATTGCATAGATATTAAGTTTTAACTATTTTGTTTCCCGGTTAGGGAATTTGTGGCTAATTAATCTATACTATCCTAACTTAATATTATAAATGCTAAAGTAAGTTTGTTTGTTACCTTTTCACGACTAATCGGCTGATCGGATCTTAATGAAATTTGGCAGGAAGATAGATTTCAACCTGAGGAAGGTCATAGGCTCTATCATCACGCTACGACCAATAGGAGCGGAGCAGCAATAAAAAAGGTTGCGAAAACGGGGAAAATGTGACGCAGACGAAGTTGCGCGGGACAGCTAGTAATGCTATAAAGCTGAAGAGTTTGTTTGTTTGTTTGCTTGAACGCGCTAATCTCAAGAACTCTTGGTCCGATTTGAAAAATTATTTCAGTGTTAGATAGCCCATTTATCGGGGAAGGCTACAGGCCATATCATCACGCTACGATCAATAGGAGCGGAGCAGCAATGAAAAAGGTTGCGAAAACGGGGAAAATGTGACGCAGACGAAGTTGCGCTGGACAGCCGACAGCTAGTAGTAGAGCAGCGGTGGCCCAGTGGTAGCAGCCCCGACTTACGAGCAGTAAGTCGTAGGTTCGAACCCAGGCAGGCGCATTACTTTGTGTAATTTATTTCATCACCGCTGCTCTCAAAACGGTGAAGGAAAACATCGTGAAGAAACCGGCATGTCCTAGAACTAAAAATTCGAAGACATGTGACATCTACCAACCCGCACTGGGCCCGCGTGGTGGATTACAGCCCATTCCCTCTCATAGAGAGGAGGCCTGCGTCCCAGCAGTGGGAACAATATAGGCTGATGATGATGATGATGATGTACGGGTCGATCGAAGGTGAAGCTATACTTCCTGAACTCGTTCCAATGGTTGGGTGATCATCTACCTACCTATTATATTATTTACCATTCCTCAGTAACTGGACTGTGGACATCAGATAGGCAGTTGCTTCATGTCAATTACCGGTATAGCTGCATTCGGAGACTGAAAGCCGTCCGCAACAAAGTTGGTAAAAGGCTACACGTATTGTGATGATTTTCTTTTCTTGTAAAGTCCTTGATACTTTGAAGGTTCTTTTAAGTTACATAAGTAGTAGTGTTTTCTGCGATAACGTCGACGTGTCCACTATCTATCTACTAGATACTATAGCTTGGAATTATGGGTGTCGAATCTAAAATTAAGATTTTTTAAATGATTATGCAAGTATTATAAACCAGTGGGTTTATCTATAACTAGCTGTCCAGCGCCACTACGTCTGTGTCACATTTTCCCCGTTTTAGCAACATTTTTCATTGCTCCGCTCCTATTGGTCGTAGCATGATGATATAAGTATAGATAATATTAGTATAGAATAAATTAGTGACTGCCTCGTTGGTATTGGGTTCTGGGTTTCATTCCCAGGTCGAGCAAAGAGATAAACTTGTGACGTGTTCTGCATTATATATGTAACGGATACTATGGAATATTATAAACATTGACGTGCCACATGACATCTTTCCATCGTAAATAATGCATGGACACACGCATGTTATTTGACCTTAACATTACGATCGCTTCCTTCATGCCTTTATTCGGATCGGAGGTAGTTTCATCACATCTCTGAACTCTTTGTAAATCCAATGGGATTGTTGAATTGTATCCGGTTAAATTTTTTTTATAAATTACTGATTTACTAGAAAAAATTACTTGAGTCTTGGATCTTGAAGCAAAACTTGTCTATTTGTCTGGCACCTTTAAGGAGGTCTACTCTCTTTCTCCGAAACGTAACTTCGGCAACGAACGAAAATTAAACGTAGTTACGTTTGTTACCCTACTCTATATAATTTGCGGACGCACACAAGAAGATCGAATTCACAGACAATTAACATGAACGAATGTATTGAATGTTATTGTGTGCGTCCGCAAATTATATAGAGTAGGGACACAAACGTAACTACGTTTAATTTTCGTTCGTTGCCGAAGTTACGTTTCGGAGAAAGAGAATAGACCTCCTGGCCTGAGTATGAAAGAAGGCTTTCTATGTCGGGAGTACTCGGGAATATGTTCATTATCATCATTCTCTGCCCTGATCCCAATTTATTAGGAGTCTGTAGTATTTCTTCTTCTTCTATCTTCACTCGGTTTTACTTTTCTTATTGAGATAATTTTCGACCAGACTTCTACAAGACAAAATATTATGTCGATTCCATAATACTTTCGATTGCTGACTGACTCTAAAATTGTTTGAGTTTCACTGATTTACGTCAAAGTTTAAAAATACGGTACCTAATTGAACCTAGATATGTACCTACCTATACCTAAGTACCTACCTACTTATAAATTAATAGTGTCGTGCCAATTCCGAACTCTTGTGTTTTTGCACGAAACTGATACATGTTTACAGTATGATAAGATTGATAAGGGTTGCCAGGCTTTCCTAACAATAATATTTAAAAAAAACTAGACACGTCTGATAAAAGTCAGCTTTGGCTACCTAAACTTAACTTGAGATAAGTTAAGTGAGTGAAGTGAGATACAAAGAAAAGTTATGTTCTTGAAAACATTTTTCTTAACAATAGCTGTAATATAAATATAACCTTTCATCCTAATTCAAATTTAAGCTAACACATCGCTCATCCACTTCTTCCGCATTTTGATAAGAAGCACCAGGATCTCATAGCACTCACTATCTTCTCTTCAGCAATGGCTCGTGTATGCGTGATCGGAGCGGGCGCGGCTGGTCTGTGTGCGGCCCGTCACCTCCTCGAAGAGCCCTGTGTCAGCCAGGTGGACATCCTGGAGCAAGCGCCTCAGCTAGGAGGTACCTGGGTCTACACTGAGGATGTTGGATACGACGATTTTGGACTACCTATTCACACCAGCATGTACAAGAGTTTGAGGTGAGTTTATGAGATATCGCTTTTTGTAATATTTACTCATTTTTGACGTGTTTGCACTAGTCGCAAGCACTACTAAGACATGGGTTCCTGGTTCCATTGTCAAGTAAGGTTTGACAAGTAGATTCTCTGTGGCAGTTGCAGACCTGCGTTTGGACTTGTTTGTGCCTGCTTGATGGTAATAAATAGGCTTACCCCAATTTAACCTCAATTTAACTATTTCCTCAATTTAACTTCTCTGGGGTGTACAAGCTTGATTTAATGTTACTCTTGCTCCGGTATATTACAAGAATATCCGATTCTTCCCAAAGATAGTAGAAAGGATAAAGAGAGTTAATAAATTACCTTACCTTTGTACTAAAATTCATAGGTGTGTGTTATGGACAAGCATTCATCAAATTGTTTTGTCTGTTTGGCAGTCTGTCTGCTTACGTTATCCGGATTTTTCCAAACAAAACAATATTTTTATCGTCATTATTTATGGAATTCTTCTTTAACTCCAGCATGGCAACAACAACAAGTTCTCAGCTTACGACACGTTCATATCAAGGGTCGGAGGCTATCAGGACAGCATAGCTTGCTCAGAGATATTTACGAGCATTTCGTACATTCTAGAAATGTGTGTTTAGAAACGTGATTAGGTTGGAATGCTCTATTTTCTATTAATATCGTGATATTTGTTAACATGTCCACAGAATGTACCTTTTCCTTAAATTTTCTAAGATCAGTCCACACAAACTTTTTCACAATAATACTTGGCCCGACCCTGCCGGGAATCGAACCCAGGTGCCTGCGCTTGTCATCACTTGTCTAACGAGGCAGTTGATAAAAATTACTATGTATGTGTTGTCAATTGAATGCCAGACTAAGGCCTAACGAACCTAGCTTTAACATACACAAACTCAAATGTTTACTTGACCACGTCCGTCTTAACATTTCCATGTTGGATACGATTCCGTAAATATTCACACTTTATCGAAATTGATTTACGATTCCACGTGGTTCAAGGTGTCGATAACAGTCTGCGGATTGTTTGTGTCATATTAATTACTCGTTAATTGTAGTTTTACGAAGATAATACGACAAACATCCCAGAGGTCAACAGTACTGAAGAAAAGAGAATTATTTGTAAACAGTCTGTAAACTGTCAGTAATGATAAAGCGATTTATTGATCCGTTTCGTACCTGTATCCTTATCTCCTGTCTATTCATATAACCCTAGTAGTTCCCATTCCTGTAACTGTCGTATTTCATGTAGGTCCTTACATCGTAAAGTTTATATCTCAGAGTACATTATTATTTAGTTCATTCAAGCTCTAATTGTTCAATATAGGTACTCTAATTTAGAAATTCACTGGAACATAGAAGGTTGTAGGAGTATATTTCAATACCATTCGTAACGATTTCATCATGCATGCAGTCTCTCAGAGCTTCATTTATGTCTTATTTTATAATAATTAAAAACAAAAGTCGACCTAAAACTACTAACCGGTACAGATCGATTTAAAAGAAACTGTTTTCATGGTGATCATTTTCTTTGTCTATTTCAGGACTAACCTTCCTAAAGAAATCATGGGATTCCCTGACTTCCCTGTACCGGAGAGCGATAAGTCTTACCTACCTGCTAAAGACATGCTAGCTTTTCTGAAGCTATATGCGGATAAACATGGAGTCACGGAGAAAATTAAGGTAAATTAGATTGACTAAACGCCAAAATTATTCTTCAAATAGTTCGTTGGAATTGACGGGAATTTAATAATTGGATATTTTTCATCCATTGGAACTGTGAAATATCACTTCCAAGCAAGATCATCGCAAAAATATTAATCTGGGATTTACTTCACAGTTCAGCCACCACGTGCAGCTAGTCATACCAAAACAAGGGCTATCCGGGGAGCTCTGGGATGTCACCTTCAAGAGTATGCTCACCGGAGTCACGGCGACCAGGGAATACGACTATTTGTTCGTTTGCAACGGGCATTATAACACGCCGTTCATACCGCGTATACCAGGGCTGAAGGAATTCAAAGGTTAGCTAAGAATAAAGATGAAGCAGTAAGCAATCAGTTTTCTGCGATACATGAAGGTCCAAATATGAGGTCAGAGAGAGTGATCTTACTAAAAGCAGTTTTAATTTTAAGTTGATTATTAAATTAACAATAGTAAAATTCTCATCAACAACATGCTGCTGCAACGCGTCCCACAAGCTGGACTTGACAAATAAATTACAGTGACAGTTTACAGGTCAAACTTCTACGTCAACTGATTCAAGTCTAAATAAACCTTTCAATAAAAAATGTTGTTGTCACTCCAAATTCGTGTAACATCGAAAAGAATTCTTTTTTCTTTATCCTATTCTAAAATTACTAACAGACAAAATAACCGTCAGGTGACATAATGCACAGCCACGACTACCGAGTACCTGATGTCTTCACGGACAAACGAGTCCTAGTTATCGGCGCCGGACCCTCTGGTATGGACATCGCTCTGGAGCTGACCAGCGTCTCCAAGAAAGTCGTCCTCAGCCATCACTTGAAGGAACATCCTCGGACGGTATTCCCTGAGAATCTGACTCAGAAACCAGATGTGGACAGGCTTGAGGGAAATAAAGCTTACTTCCTTGATGGTAGTGAAGATGAAATTGATGTCGTGTTCTTATGTACTGGTGAGTAATGTTTTAACTTTACCAAAGCAGTTTGGATACCAAAATCAATTTTTGAACGTCATTATTACAAAAGACAGTCCCCCAAAACGCCCGCCCTTCGCCACTTCCTAGTATTTTAGCTGGGAAGAAGAAGTGGCGGAACAAACTCCCCAGCAACACATCTGTCTGTTAGGTTAGAAGAACCTGATTCTATAAAATTTTGTTCAAGTTTATATAACAAGCCTGAACGACCTGAACGAGAATCAAATAATTTTCTTTTCGAAGTATTAGTTATGCCGTCCAAACCTTCTAAGAAAGTGAAAGTTCAGCGTAACTTGGTAGCTACAGTTTTCCTATGAACTACTTGTTTAATCTGCAAAAAAAAAAACATGGATTGGTACTTATAAAAAATGATCTCTAAGAAACTTGCGTTACTGGTAACCTGCATTAGCCCAGTATCCTACGGTAGAGATCAAATTCTTTTGATCCATGGTTAATGTGTTCTACTAGTAGTTGGTTTGTTCTGCCATCTGCTACGGAGTCTGCTGCGACACCGTCTAACAATGCCAGCGCTCCACATAGTTAGTTGCGTATAAAACCAGCGTTAGCACACACTATCATTATGTAATCTCCTAAAATCTGCTAAATTATAACAGCCACTCGGACCAATCTTCATGGTAAGCCGTGCTTACCTAGGTTAGTCTGTGCATGTGTAACCACCAATTACATACCGAGTTCCCTCCGTGCCTTGGAAAGCACGTTAAGCCGTTGGTCCCGGCTGTCATTTCAAGATCTTTAAAAGCCGTTACAGGGAGTCAGTGGCCCAAAAGTCTGACAACTAGTCTTACCAAAGAGTATCGTATTACCCAGTACCTAGTAACTCAGTTGTGGAGGTCAGATAGGCAGTCGGTCCCTGTAAAATAGTGGTACTCAGCTGCAGGCGCTGCAGCCGATTCGACTGGAAGACGAAAAGGCTAGGCAGATGATGATGATCTACTCCATTATTGCAATTCCGCAGGTTACCTGTACAACTTCCCATTCCTGCACAAATCCTGCGACATCGTGGTGGAGGACAACTGCGTGGAGCCGCTGTACAAGCACATCGTCAACATGAACCATCCCTCCATGTGCTTTATCGGAGTTCCGTACTACGTGTGCGCCTTCTCTATGTTCGATTTACAGGTAAACCATTGTAAATGTAAAACTAAAGTCGTCTTCAAACTTGAGTCGGCCTTTTATATTTTCCTAATAACTCTTACAATCCAATGATGTGTTTGGAGGAAAATGATTTCTGTTTTAAAACAAAAATTTCAACCATTTGTACCTTTTGTGCGGGGCTAATTTTTGTATTGTTTCAAATGTTTGCTTTTCCGGGCATCGAATGTAGATATAACTAGTTCTATGTCAAACATTATTGAAAAATATTTTGATGAAACTAACTAACGTTGGAAACAGGATAATTTATTGTTGGCAAAATGGATAGACGGGGTAATAACATATGACAGGTTAATTTGCATGTCAAAATCTAATAGCAAAGTTGTGGTGCATCTTCCATAAAAGCCACTTGCATAAAACACACTTCTAAATAGCCTTCTAAATAAACGTGAACTCCTATTACCTAGGTCCGCTACTACGTCCGCTCAATGAACGGCACCTTCAGCCTGCCGACTCCTGAGGAGATGGCCGAACATTGGGAAGAGGAGAAGCGGGACCGAGCAGCGAGGGGCTATACCAAGCGGCAGGCGCATATGATGGGGCCGGATCAGGTAAAGAGAAAACAAATTAGCATTAATGTTTTGAAAAATAAAAAGGAATGAAGACCTAGACTTAAAGAGCCAGATGAGGCGGATATTCTTTGGCAAACACTTCCTTTCGCAGTTTATGATTCAACGCTATTAGTGACGCTTGGCGTCTATGATGTACTGTTTTACTTGCCCTTCGTTTAGCTCCTTTGGTAATGTCCTGAGAGTGCTTACTTATAAAACTTCAGAAATTATGTAACTACTATTTTTTTTATAGTGGAGGCCCCTTATTGAGTACAGTTGCAGTGTGTACCTACGCCAATTTTGTCTGTTTATCGAATAGAATAGAATTTTATTTTTGCAACTATTGTACCTAATTCTATTCTATTCTATCTTGTTGTTGAAAATGTGAATTATCCATAGGCAAGTAGCACGTTATCCGATAGAAAAAGAAAACAATTTGCTACTGATCCATCGTTGTATCCGTCTTGACTTTTGACATTCGAAACAGTTGTGCATTTATCGCCTTATCCATAATTGTTATAGTCGTTTACTGTCCTATTTCAACATCCGCAATATAGAGGTTAACTAGGTAATATAATATACTGGCTAGGTAGCTACGTACTAGGTAGTGACTGTTTGAAAGGGAATGCAACCTTTACATGGTTATCTAAAAATAGAACCTGCTGAGAAGGTGAAATCGAAGGTGTTGTAATTGGGGACGTAGGTTTGTCTAGAAAATGTTTACCAACTTTCTCGTGAAAATACCCAAAAAGACGGATGGTAAGGTTTGTTCTTTCGTGAAACTAATATTAGAAATTTGCTAATGGACTAGAATGTAGATTAGGATAAATGTAGATTCCGGACCGTGGAAATGAAATCCTTCAGTTTTCTTCTTATTTAAATCATGTTCCGTCTTTTCAACAACAACTGCCGTCGTCAATCCTCCTCTTAATTGTCTTTTGTTCTCTTCTCCTTCCCTTTCACACTATCTTTCTCTCACTCACACCGCAACGTTTCATTCCACACACTTTCATACGTTCCGTTTTAAATCCAATCATACATATTCCTAAGTATAATTATTTTTAATAACATCTATAACTGTTATATAGGTAAATTTGGTGACAAAACTGTATGCTTCGCGTATTTGCATTTGCGACAGCCCATCGTGCCCTTCGTCTATAATCCTCTCCATCCATCATCTAGGCTGACTACTACGTGTCGCTGGCGCAGGAGTCTGGCACGGCCCCCCTGCCGCCTGTCTTCACAAAGCTGCACAATGACAGCAGCCAGAAATTCCTGGATAACCTCACTGACTATAGAAACGACGTGTATTTTATCTTGGATGATGATAATTTTGTCTGCTATTAAGATATTCTGTCTTGTTATCGTGTAATCTTAGGACCTAGGATCAAATATAATCGAAACTAGGTATCTTATTTGTGCAGGCATTGTACGAAACACTATCAATAACACTAAACACAGAATATATACCTTGTTTACTATTTGTTTTGAGTTCCTGATAGTTTGGCGCTGTTGCAAACGCCATGAAAATATTGGGAACTCGGAACAAATATTAAACATGGTAAATATCCCGTTTTTAGTGTTATTGAGCTTGTCAGTTTAAAAACTTAGGTATATTCTACGAAACAGCTTGCTGTCTTTGTTTAGCAACATAATATTAAGCATTTTGGCGTAACCATAAAAAGTAAGAAATTAACTTTAGAAATACCGTATTATACTCAGTAACATAATGTAACACTTGCAGTAGTGATTTTGAAGTTTTGAAAAAATAACCAGTCATTGTAACTATTTTATAACCTAGGTACATAGTATACGATAGAATACGAAACAATAAAAGTTTCTTAAACGTTTTTGTTTCCTTTTGGAGCAGGTACCTTAATTAACAAGGTAAACATTAAGCCAAGTAGGACATCGAACTACCAGGGCGACATGTCCATGAAACTATGATGATTGACTGTATAGTGATTTAACAATTACTTAAAAACGTTTATAAAATTATAGATAAAATGAAAAAGTACAAGTTATGATTTATAATAGTTTTATTTTGGACATTTTCAAAACATTTGCATGTAAAAAACACAGGTATAGTAGTACATAGGTATAGTTTTCATAAAAACTATTGTCAAGTTTATTTAAAAATGAGTAAAACACAGTCCTGCGTTTAATTGCTATTAGTTCTTTCTACAAAACGCTTTGTCGTTAGACATCTCAGAAGGCTAGTAAGCGATAGCCTATGGCTTCGGCGGACGCTGCTAGAGACGAAGTTGTCAACACTTCCAACCAAGCTGTAATGTTTTACTAGCACCGCACATTGATTCTAATGACGAAAAGAAACTGATGACGGCTTGAAATGGCGGCCTGTGTTGACAGAAGTGTGCACTCAACGTACTTTCGGCGCCATACACACGGCGACCAGTTAAGATATTCAAATCCAGTTTATTCTGATCTCTCATTGTGCGGTAAATCTATTATGATGATGATGTGATTTCTTCGCTCTGTCTATCCTTTGGCGATTGAGAATACCTACTGACTACATCTTCATCATCAACATTCAACCGAAAGATGGCCACTGCTGACATAGGCTTCCACCACATTTTCTTTCATCTTTTCGTGATAGCGTCTTCCTGAACGCAGTCCTCTGTGGACTGATCTAAACCGGACCTACTCCACTATTATCATGCCCATTCTCAGCCTCAATTACTTATCAGCCATCTTCTTTTTTAAGACTAGATTCTCAGAATACTTACAGATACTTACCTACCAGTGGTGAACTGTTTTATCCTCGCTTCTCTGCTTTCCAGTAGACTTTAGTATAAAGTCAAAGTCAAAGTCAAATCATTTATTTCAATTAGACCATTACAGGCACTTTTGAAAGTCAACAAAACAAAATAAAACGCGAAGCTACAGTCCCAGTCACAAGGCATAATAACTTGTGAAAGTAGGGGAAAGGTGTACGAGACGATCCGTTGAGGAGAGACGATCCTTTTTTATTGCAACGAAACTATTAGCGGCATCTAGTTGTTTGCAATGGTAAAACGTAGTCCCCGATATTTCCAAGTCACAGTAAATCGTAATGGCGTCGTAAGTGACAACCATATTTTTTTTTAAAATAAATAAAAAAGTACGTGCCATTGATCTAAGGTAAGGTTGACTTTAAGTTTATGCCAAATGTGATCTAGGTAGTTTATTGAGAACGGTGTTGTATTATTACCTTTGTTTATTGCTTTATTTTGTTTTTTTAATTGCGTGGTAATAGTTGAAAAGATATAGATTATGATAACGAACATTTAGTAAAAAAGTTGATGTTGGGGCGAGATGATTCTGTTACTGGTGTACAAGTTGATCCCTGCGGATCATCTTGTACACCATCTTTTACCATTTGTATGTTAATAGATTACGTTTTAATTTATTTATTTTTTCTATCAAATTGACATAACACAATGACATTTAATAGCCTACATTATAGACAAAATTGCAGTAAACTTCTATTCGTTAATTTATCGATTTCAATTAATAACAAAAAATAATCGCTGGATTCTGTAAAGAAATGGTGTGCCATATAAACAGCAAGTAAACAGTATGGAGTGCCTGATAAGTCACTAAAAAGGGCATAAACAAAGTGGCTGGTGGTGCAATAAAATATTTAGGTGGAAAAAAAAACAGTTTTTACGACAGAACAAAAAATTGAGCTAGTGAAGCACATTCAAGATATGGAGACGAGGATGTATGGATTAACGCGACAAGATGTCTTAACGTTGGCATATTATCAACTTGAAGTTAAAAACAATAACACCCCTTTCCACAGAGAAAAAGTTGGATATGGTTGGCTGAGAGGTTTCCGTCAGCGGCCTCCAGATACAGCCCTTCGTGCTCCTGAACCCACTTCAATTGCTCGAGCACGGGCCTTTAACAAACTTGTGGTGGGCAGGTTTTATTCCGTGTAAAAATCCATTCAAGAGACGAGCGAAACCATCCATGCCATCGAATCTATAACGTTGACGAGATGTGCGTTTCTACGGTACCCACCAAAAGATCAAAGTTTTTTTTGGTTTGCAAGAACTGGACGCAAACAAGTAGCACGAGTTACATCATAGCAGTGCTGTAATTTGTATGTCTTCTTCTGGAACTTTTGTGGCAACCATGTTTATTTTTCGAAGGATTCGAATGAAGACATAACTAATGGATGGTGCAATGCTGGGGGTCCATTAATTTTGAAATTAAAGATATAGTAAACTCTGATAAGTTATTGTTTATTTAAACCTACCAAAACCTAGGGCATTCCCAAAAGAGGGGCAACATGATCCCCAGGATCATCCTGCCCCTACCATATGGATCATCTTGGACACCGGGGTGTACAAGATGATTCTTTGGTAGCGTTTTAAAAAATGTGAATTATAATATGAGATATAAAAAATTAACATTTTGAGTATGAAAACAGGTAGACAGATAAATGTACTACGAATAAACGCTTTCACATCGGCATTAAGTTGATTGTCTTTCAAACTACAAGCATTCTCCCTTAAGTGAATCATCTCGTACACCTTTCCCCTACTGTAGTTGCCCATTCCGTAGCGTAGATCTCTATGGAGAAGAACGGGCAAGAAACTCCATGGACACTCTTTTAAATCAAAATATGTTACAAAATCTTGGTTACATCATTCGTGTTAAGAATTACAAATATGTGAGAACAATGTAGAAATACGGGCAAGTTAAGAGCGTCCAGAGTAAAAGATTAAATCAGTAATAAAAAAATAAAGTAATTAAAATAAACCGTGGCAGCTAAGAGATGACCAGTCACAACTGACAGCGCCCGTTCACTATGTCATGTCACCTTCGGTGGCCGTTTCGGCTTCCGCGGTCACCAGTTCTGAGTATCTTGGTAAACCAATAAATCTAAGCAGTCTATTCCAATGTGTTTGCGATATTTATTTTCATTGCATTTATTGTTATTGTAGGTATAGAGAACAATTAGTTTTTAATTATGTTCTTGTCTGGATTTAGTATTTCTCTGCTGGGCTCTTATAGGGCCTACATATTAATTTTTAAACTGTGCGGTTCTTTATGCATGAATGCGTATTTTCTATTTTACATTTTATATTTCTAGTGCAGCTCGACGTAGACCGAGTTGTCAAATGGTCGAACGATAACGGTATAATACTAAACACGGATAAAACTCATCCAGTTATAATACGCTCACCATACTTACTTCCGCCTGGCGACTCACCTCCAATGGGTAGGTACACACATGAGTTTGCGTGCATTCATAATAACCATGTAAACTGCAATTGTAAGCCTATTAAACGTTATACATGTGTAACAAATCTCGGGGTAAAAGATGATGAGAACTTTTCGTGGTCTAATCACATTGAGCCCCATTGCATTGAGCTCACTTAACAGTCATGGCAGCTGGGGGCGCCACTCGCTTGTTACCAATAAAAATGTTACTAGGTCAATATCAGCAGGCAAGTTTGATGTACCTAAAATCAGTAATTATTTTGGAGACCGAACGCTTGATAAAAGAGTACCATAACTTCTGAACCAAAGTAAGTTTGCCAAATCGCTTAAACTGTCCTTCCTTAAGAGTTTGTAACCCATATTTTTTAGGAAGATGGTTTGCAGATTGTTGGGGGACGGTAAATTAGTATTTTCTATGATATAATGTTGTTAGCTACAAGTAATATTAGTATTAATTAAGTGTCCGCACTATTAACGTTTTCTTTAAACATATTGTTCCGTGCCCAAAGACAAACTGTGAAAACGGTATCGTGGGGCTTATAAATAAAGATTTGTGTTAACCTTATTTTTAATAAATAAATAAATAATAATAATTGGAAACCAATAAAAAAAAAACAGAAAACTTGATAGCTTCCTGCTTGTCTTTGTCAGTCCCAGTGTCTACTTGACACTAGCAATAGGTACCTTTTTATTAACTAGGTCAATCATAGAATCATGTCGTATGTCACTACGTACATGCATAATATATGGTAGAATGTAATGAATAAATAATATTATTCAAATTATATTTAAAAAGAACGCAAAATATTAACTTACCTCTCGAGGGTAATGTTATACAATATTTTTTTTTTTTTTGTTAAAAAAAAAAACAAAAGAAACAATAATTTATTTTTCATATACACAGCAATCGATTATATACAAATACCAGGAGTTCAGAAAACGCAAGCGATTGCAGAATGTTCAATTGCACTACTATAGTCCGCACGCCACGTCTTGATACAATCGGCACTTGTTTCGCACTACTGACTGACTCGCCATTTACTTCAAGAAACTATTCTATTGCACTTTAGTTCAACCGAGTTGGAGGTTATCGAATGTTTGCCTCGATCGTTCACTGTGAATATCGATGCGCCTTCCTTACTATAATCAAAACAAGGATATGATGTTTACCTGGCCAAGTTTGCCGACTACTTCCTCTGTTGCGGTCATTTGTTTTATTGTTTCCTTTTACATGACGGTTTAATCAGCATATTTTTATGTTTTTTCAATATTTTGGTATTTGTACTGCAATGTTTATCTCTTTTATTTATTATATCATATAATATGGGAGAGGTAGATATTTGTTAGGCCTACCTTTACTTCGTGCAGCAGATTATTCTATTAAGGGCGGGTGAAAAGTTTTCAGGGGCGTATTATAACATGGATCTTACTTTCAATTATCTTTTCGTGTATTCCAGCGGCCAAAATAAGTGTTTATTTAATTTACTAAAACAAGTTTATTCTAATCTTGTTCCAGGAAAAATATTATGCGTCATTAGCAACAGAAGCGAAAACGAAAACTCTGCCATCAGTGATGACAAAGATCAGGGATGAGAGCTCGATTAGGTTCCTTCACAACCTGAAGAACTACAGGCAAGATGTGTACAAGATCATCGATGATGACACCTACGAGATCATCAGTAATGGGAAAAGGGAAGTCATTTGTTGAGCCTCAACTGAGAACTAAGTTATAGGACATAAGTTAGTGTTAGTTCATACTTTACGTTAGATATTACGATTTTCTATAGCTTTTACGGTCTGGTATTATACAAAGGATTTACAGAATGTCTTATTAATGAGTAATTACATGTAATTTTTCTTTTGCTAAAATTGTCAAATATTTGTAATGTGTGTTAATTTATTTAATTTGATTTACTGTTAAAGTCAGACATGTATTAATAAAAAATTTAAAAGTACAATAAAGTCTGGTGCGGTGAAGTGAGTAGTTTCAATAAAACACCAAATTCAGCCAAAAATATTTTATTTAAGCGTATTTTATAATCTTTATATTATCAATGCTGATATATTATTAATCTTTAATTCTAATATTTTTATGGCTTTCCCCATTCTATTTATTACACGCTAAGATTGATAGGAATAATTCACAAAAATTACAACAGTCTTATATTGTAGCTTGCAATATATCGCCCAATCATTGCTTTTAAGGCTGTTTTAAGTTTTAATGAATTAAACCAGTGTTAGTATACGTACACTGGGCCGAGCCAAATATCTTTCATCAACAAGTTTGTACTTATTGTAATAATAACATCGCTTCACATACTTTAAGTTTAAAAATAAAAAAATGTTACTTTTACGTTTAATATAAAAATACCACATTTTTCAATATTGTTACCGAAATTCGCACTTTTATTTTTCTAATATATTTGTCTCAATTTTTGTCACCATTATTTCAAATTTTGTCATTATGAAAAATCATAAAGAAATTAACTTAAACTTAAAACTTACACCTAAAGCTATTTATTCGGTTACAAAAGTACGACGCACGCCAAATAATATAAAATTGTGTTTTAATTAAAATAAATTGGAGACTTGATTATTACAATCTAAATCAACTGCCAGCTTTCACTCATTTGGCCACACTCTCCGATGAATACAATTCCCTTGTTGTTTGAGTCTTTGTATAACAATAATACAACTTTACTTACATTGCGTCCTGGCTGAATTATTTGCAACATTTTCTTATAAATCTCCCTCTGGCCAATTCGTACAAAACCTACCCTACAGTCCTACCCTTGGTCGACCTACCTACATCCCTGTCTTTTCAGTCCCTTAAACTTCCAGATATGAATAAAAGGATCAAAAGAAGGGCTCAATCATACCCTGTCGAAATAATATAGTTATGTACTAATTAAAAAAATATATATATATAAGTAGATTTTACAGTAAAATGGCAACATTTAGGAGTACAAGCAGATGAAATGAAAATTCAGAACGAACCGTAAACTTACACATACCAACTAGTTTTCAAACTTATTTATATACAATCTTAAGTTACTACGGCGAAACGTAAACGAGTAGCATCAAGCGTCTAGCACCATTTCGATATAAAATTATACTTCAATTAACATAAAATTATCAACCAAGAAAAATATAAAAATTATTGATAAAAAACAATAATATAACAAAACAGCTCCATGAACCTCATGCAAGATAGTAATTTCTTTTATTTCTCAGAAATTATCCAAAACAACTCTAAATCACTGGTAAATTTTGAATAAAGGAGGGGACTAGCTGAAAAAGTATTGCATTTTAAGATAATAGACATTTATACCAAGGAAAACTACGTATACATAAAATCTAATTGAATAACATACATGAAAAATACATCTATACACTGAGATTACAGCGTTACACGTATAAAAAATAAAATCACATGTCATCACGTTCGGTCGCGCAACTGTCGACCAACAGTCCACACAGATCAACATCGCCTCGCACTCGGCCCACAAACCAGAATAATTCAACATTCCAAATGGATACCACTAAATATAACGTAACGAGGGTAACTTTTTAAGATAATTCGAGTTTTATTACGTCAATATAAGTCGTCTCCTAAGGACGGGTGAATGTGAAAAAATTGCCACAATTTGAGCCTCAAATATCTACATTGTACTTTATTAAGACCTGTATACGTGAATCTTCAAGCTACGATCAGTTAAATCGAAGAAACACATTAAATATTGCAAAAATCTATTTTAAACACTCTAACACCGAGATAGATAAAATTGTGTACTTTTAAATTACGGCGCCACGATACAGTGACTGTACTGCGACTTTAGAAAATAAAACATTTAACGATCAAGATCGTTATTGCACTCTGTGAAATGAAACTTGCAATTTTTATTACATTTTATAACTTGATTACAATGACTTTGATGTCAAAGTACTAGGCGGACAGTTCCGCTTAGGAGGTCGTCGTTTTGTTCGCGAACGGTATGTCTGGTTCCATTCGCAAGGTTTGTGGCGTTGGATCGTAGTTTCCTGCTAGGTAGTACACGTCATTGTTGTCGTAGACTGTGCTGTACTTGACCGGGTCGTCGCCCATGCGCTCCTTGTACTGAGCGAGCGGCAACACCTCACATTTGTGAGATATTGTTTGGACGTCATTCTCGTCCGTGTGTGGAGATTCAAACAGACCACCCTGTAAAGACAGAAAAAGTTATTCAAACTTTTTTTCTTGAATATTTAACTTTCAAAATGTAATTAATCCCGGATCGGACTGGAAATATCAGATGAACGAATCATGCAAAATGGTACGAGCGTGATTCCTACCGAAAGGACTGACCCAGACTCGCAAAATTATGGAAAAGAGAAGCATTTGCTATGCAATAATGTATAGCAAATGCTTCTTTTTAATAGGCAGTAAAATCTAGATTCTGGAGATTTTCTACGTACCGGATAATGCAGCTGGTCGGTACAGCCGACAGTCTCCTCAGGGTGGTAGAACCACTTGACGCGTACAGCCATGGCACCGCGGGCCTCCCACAGCGCCACTATGCGGCCGATGTACGGCCGGTCTGGGCGCCCGGTAGACAGGAACACTGCTGCGTCGCCAACCTGAAGATGCGATAGAAAAACGTAAAGTTATGCTTGAAGTCATACCACGCTAAGAGTCACCGCGTCATAAGTAGCGTCGCCTGTGGCTCTGTTCGCGGCGAACGGGGTGCAGGTTCGTTAAAGGTGTACAACATGTCTAGGTGGATTTGCTAATGCTTCAGCAAGGATGTATCAGTACTTTTTAATGGGATTAAATATAATGAGCACCAAAAAATACTTTGAGATCCTAAGCTACGTTACCCAAAAAAAAATACTAAGCACCAAAAAAATTGTATTCAAAGACCAAATATAGTAAATGATCACCAAATATAGTAAATGATCACCAAATTTTGTGGCAAGAAGAACTTAGGAAGCAAGTGCGAGCAAAGCGAGCTCGGGATATTGGGCACCCCTTACCCAGGTTACCCAGGTTACTTTAAACCCTGCAGAGAGAAATAGGAGCGCCCCGCTACGTCGACTACGCCTTAGTTCGGAGCTGTGATTTTCAGGTTTTTAATTCTGGTGATCATTTTCTATTTCTGGTGATCATTTACTATTTTAGGCAGTATAAAAATGTTTTTTAAGGTTATATTTACTCTATCTGGTGTTATGTTAAACATAAGCCCTTTTTAATCATCAAAAGTCAAGCACGCGACGCTGGGAAGAAGTGGCGCCGTAAACAGCAAAAACAAGTTATGAGTGACCGTAATCTAAGGCAGAGGTGTACCTAGACGCTCTGGGAAGAAGTGACACCCGCAAGAAGTAAACCGTAAAAACAAGTTATGAGGGACCTATAGTAAACCTATCTTAAGTTCTTTTTTAAGTCTCAAGTAATAGGCGCGAGCTTAATCTTCCGAATCCGAGCTCCTGGAGTTACTAGTTAGTATTGTAGGTCAAGTAAAGTGGACTCACATTCAAGACCTCCTCTCCCCGCTGTATGGCGCGGTAGAACAGCTTGCGATGTCGCGGGCGCGCGGTGCGGCGGTAGGCGGCGCCGTGCCAGCGCCACAGCGCGCCGCCGGGCAGGAAGGCGGCCATCTTGCTGACGCCAGCGCCGCCGCACTCCGACGACGTCGACGATACCGTGCGACGCTTCGTCTTCTGCGGGTCAACAAGTGAGGGTGGTTTAGTATAGATCAGAAGATCCAAGGAGAAGTATTGGAAACTAAAATAGCGTGTTAAGTTCGCCGTTGCATAAGCTATATATTTTATATTATGTGTATAATAAAGAATAAGAAAAATTCCATTAGGTACCAAGAACAAACGTGTGCGCCTAGGTGCACACGGAGGACTATCAATGAAACTTACGTAAAACTATACCTCTACTTAACTTCATCCATCATATTTTTTTAAAATCATAAGTCAATGTTATCTTTGTCAACTTTAGATCTGGTGAAGGATGAATTAATCCTTGCAGTAAATCTTTGAAACTTAATTTTGCTAGATACATACCTTTTTTACTTCACTCGTGGAAGCAGTAGCTGCCTCTTCCTCTAATCCTATTCCACTATCCTTTAAATTGTCTTTAATTGTTTCTTCTTTCTTCAAACTTATTTTACTCAAATTGCTGAAGTCCAAAACGGCATTTTTGACCAAACTCTTCTTGGACAACACCGCTTTCTTTATCACAGTCTTCATTTTGTCTTCTGGGGACTTCTCCATTGCGATTAAAGTGGAGAGTTTGTCGTTAGAATCGACCGAATCTTCATTAGATTTGTTAGAGTCAATGTAGTCAGAAGAAGACTTGACTCTCTGTTGATCGTCACCAGATGAACTTGAATGCTCCTTGCAGCTTGAGTGATGTCTTTTCCTGTGTTTCCTGTGGTGTTTCTTATGATGTCTTTTGTGTTTGCAATGTTCTTCGCAACATTTATGCTTCTTCTTTTTCTTCTTCACGTAATCCATTGAGGTGGGATCATCCTCACTTGAATGACGCTTTATTTTGTCTTTACGATGCTTTTTAAGTTTCTTTCTGTCTTTTCGATCTTCATCTTCTTTCGAAGTTGTAGCTACCGGTTCTGTTACTGGTGGTTTAACTTCAGTACTTGTGTTTGCCGCAAGAGGTACCGTGGTAACAACGGCAACTTTCTTGTCTTCTGTGCTAACACCACTGACACTGGTATTTCTTCTTCGTTTACCAAGAGTAAATAACGGATTTTCATATTCTGAAAAATAAAGAAGATTTAATTTAGAAGATAGAACTTAAGGTACTATTATAGGGCGGTATAGTTATAAAGAAGTTGATTAGATACTGACCTACAACTGGATAGTTTGGTTCCAAGAACCTAATATCCTCAATAGCTATTCTGCCCGAGTCTCCGTCGTCGAATTCGACAGCGACGAACTTGTCATCGTGAGGGTCTGGAGACGAGACTGCCACGGTCCCAGGGTACAGGCATCGGTACTGTTGAGACCAGTACGCGCACACTCTGGTACCAGACGGCATTTCTGTTACTGAAGTGGGGCTTACTTCCAAGATCTGAAATAAGCGAGAAATAGATTAAGATTATCCTGCCCAATAAAATTTATTTATTCAAATATTTATGGCATCAAAAACTTACAGCATCTCTCAAAGTTTCTTCTCTTGACATAATATGGGGTTTGTTTCCCCGTTCTCCATCAAGAGTGATAGCATATACGTCAGGTGCCGTCACAGCACTCAGCTTCCCTGCGTAGAACAACCCTCCCATGGCAGTAAGTACTCGTGGCGACTGATCTACTTTATCTTCAGTCAGAGTACATTTAGATGCCGGTGATGGTGCAGCCGGCTCTGCAGGTACTTCCTTAGCTTCGTCTTCAGTCCTCTCTTTTGATTTGTGACTCTTTCGTCTCTTTTTCGCACGCCGCCTCTCTTTGTCACTATCACTTGAAGCGCTAGCACGTCGCAGCGCGAACTCAAGCTCGGGTATATCATCTCGAGAATGTTTCCGAGCTAAGCGGTCCACCTTTTCTCTATTCTTCTGTCTTACTTCATTGAGACTCTCCATAGAAGAGCTCGCTGATCGGTTCAGCGCCCATTCGGCTTCCTCCGGGTCAGCACATGCCTTCATAATCGGTTCTGCTTTCAGCTTGGGACGCACTTTGCTTGTCCGGTTGACCTCCTCCCTTGAAGGCTCTCCTCTCGTACACAATATGCCACCTTGCTTGCTTAACTTGCCTTTAGCCAAAAGAAAACCAACAAGACTACTCTTGGACTTTGGCTTCTTTGCTACTATGGTCTCGGTGGAATCTGGACTGGAGACCTTTCGTGGTCTTCCTACTTTACGTTTCTTAGACGATCCTCTGTCAGAATCAGGTGACAGTGCTGGAGTGGATGGTGCCGGAGAAGGTGATAATGCCGGTAAAGGCGGGTTTAAAGCTTTTAACTGCGCTTTTCTCTCATCAAACTGTTTCTCGAGTGCTAGTAGTCTCTCACGCATGTCTTTTTCTATTGCACTGGCGAGCGCGTGAGCTGACCGGACGTTAGTATTGTGTGTGCACGTCGCAGAATTACAGGAGCAAGCGGTGACGCGTCTCAGACTCGTCTCCAACTCCCCTCCACTGCTTCTCCCCTCGTCTCTTTCCCTATCACGTTTGTGTCGACGCATTTTTTCAAGTTTGTGTCGTAACCTTTCTTCTCGGTCACGACTTCTTATTTTTCTCCTTTCGCCACTGGAATCGCCATCTCTATGTCTATGTCTGTCTTTTTTATTTACTGAAGAATCTGCCGAGCGGCTTCTATCGGTGGGACTTAATAAGGGTTCACTTTTAATGAAGGGACGGGACGTAACAGGCATATTTGCTGGAGGATTTTCCACTACTTCCTCCATAAACCTCTGTTCTGCTAGAGCACATAACAAGCCCAGACCGTCAAGAGAAGGTTTGCCTTGTTCGTTGGTAGAGGGATCTGTTGGTGGAAACTCGAACCGCCTGTGAGGTTCAACTTCGGTTCTCGGTGGTGATTTGGGCGATGTCTTTATTAAAAGATTTAGTTTCGTCGGTGTTCTTGTATCGATGGTCAACGGTACCGGTTCCAACGTGGGCATACTAGTTCCTGGTGTAGTACGTTCGAATTGCTCGATACTATTCGATAGAAGTTCCAACCCACTTACGTCTACTGGGGGTCTAGTGTTATGGGCAGGATGTGGAACTGGCGTCGTCCTCGCTGTGTCTATCACTAGATCATTGGAAGCATTGCTACTAGAGTTGTCTAAAACATCATCTCTTTCTATTGAATCTATGGATTTCTCTACAGCTCCGACAGTCGTTAGACCTTCCGAAGAACATTCTTCAGCGTGATCGATCGCTGGATGTTGTAATAATTGGGTGTGACCTTGCAACATATTGTCTTCAGGGTAATGTGCAACACCAACGCATGCTACATCCCTTTCATCTTCATCAGCCTGATTGGGGGATTCATCGTCCTCATCGATATGATCAGTTTGATTGGACGCGTCCCTGTGAGCCGGGAGCTCAGGAGCCTCAGGAGGTGGCGTTGGCGGAGCAGCTGGTGATGTAGCTTGACTTCGACACGCCTGCTCTGAGTAATCAGGCTGGTAATACAAGTGCGTCGTGATCATCGGCTGCTGAACCGGTTCTGGTGCATAAGACGGCTGCGGTTTCTCATGCTGTGGTTCCGGTTCGATTTTTATTAAATGAGGCGTGATTAGCGGCTGCATTATTGGTTTTCTCTTGTCTGCCGAGTGTGCCGGATGGGGTTGTGGCTGAGGGGCAGGCGCGAGTGTTACCAGGCGCGTAGAATGCGTGTGGGTGTGTTGTAATGTCGCCGTGCTGGCGAGGAGGTCGCCTGGTAGCAGTTGTAGGTGGTGTGAGGGGTGCGGCGCTTGCGGCAAGAGCAGCGGTGCTGACTGGTAGGGCATGCCTCCCCAGACGACTGCGTGCGGCAGGTCCTGGGGCGCGGGCAGCAGCAAAAGCGCGCCTGACGTGGGCTCGCGCACCAGCTGGAAGCCGCCGGACATGCCGCCTCCTACGGACCCGACGCCACCGACGCCGACACCGCCCACCATCATGCTTTCCATTGACATTTGAGCTGGAAAGGAAATGAGTTTGATTGTTAATGGGCATCCTAATAAATTAGAAAATGCATTGACTATGAAGTTAGACATTAATTGCGTTAACAGAACTTTATATTATTCTTCTTTATTTGTGCAGAAGAGCACTATAAGGAGATACTAAGGCAACATAGCAATAATAGAGCCGACATCAACGCCGCAATAATTACAAATACCGCAGAGTATACAATGAATAGAGTCCCAATAAGCATATTTCTGGAGATTCAAACTTGTGTGTAGTACGACCACACACTAGCTGCAAACGTGTACAGTTTTCCGCATATCAATACTCCATTAGTTTATTTAGTAGTACGTGTGTATGGCTCATCACTTAGTCACAATACAGCATACGCGCCGATTGCTTAATATTCAGTGGTCGCGCTTCCGGAGACGAGCAGGAATGTTAATGTTTTTGGTGGGAAATTACTCTTTATCTCGCGTTTTCAATGGCGGTAAATGTAGGCAAAACTTGCCGCGGTTTAGAATTCAACAACAATTTATTATGGTAACCAATTTTCTTTTTTAATGACTTGTTTTGAAATGATTGCGTAGGTATGTATTAATCTACGTGGAGTAATTAATATTTTTCATCGTTACTTCATTTATAATTCATAATACTTAGCGATTAACATAAAGTGTGTGCATAAATATGTACATATTATGGAACAAACCTACCTATTGTATACTTACGGGTATCATCATAAATTAAGTCATACTATGTAGTTAAAACAAATAGAAAAAATATAAAACCCGCAGTAATTACAATATTCTAATGATTAAGAATTAACAACCTGCAATAAAAAGTCTCGCAGACGTTAAATTAATTTCAATGTTAAATGGTAAAGAAAGAATGGGTTGCCTTTAATGCTCATTGTGTATTTTGTACACAATTAACTCCAATATAGATGCATACCATACAGCAACACAACCCCAGAATCGAATCTTAAACTGACCATTAAAAAAAACCGGCCAAGTGTGAGTCGGACTCGCGCACGAAGGGTTCCGTACCATTATTTATAAAAACGAGCAAAAAAAATCACTTTTTTGTATGGGAGCCCCCCCTCGTATTAATTTTATTATGTTTTTAGTATTTTTTGTTACAGCATCAACAGAAATACATAATCTGTAGAAATTTCAACTGGCTACGTATCACGGTTCATGAGATACAGCCTGGTGACAGACGGACGGACGGACGGACGGACGGATGGACAGCGAAGTCTCAGTAATAGGGTCCCGTTTGACCCTTTGGGTACGGAACCCTAACAAACAACTAAAAATTTCAATTGATTGCTTAAAATTCATTTTGAAATGCCCAGCTCAGCGTCGAAACACATCCTAATGACTTGCATTTTACTGTTCCAATTAATCCATTATTCTTTTCACATCCCCACCGAGAGCAAACGAGATGGTGCATACAGGAAATAGACGCGTTAAAAAGAGACAGAACGAAACCATTAGCATCGCTTTAATTTTAAACGTTTTTAAATAGCGTCCAGTTTTTTAAATAGTTTGATTTAGTTTAAATGGAGTGATGCGTTGAATGTGAAATAGTTTGAGATGTTTACGATGTGAAGTAGTTTTTTCTGGGAGGCGCCTCCGTGACGTAATTTGGACCTATTTGTTATAGTTTTTGATATTTCAAATTAAGTCTTCGGCACTGCTTAAGCTTAACCCAGTTATTTACTTGATTTGAAATGAAATTCATAATGTTAACGGTTTGTAACCAAAAATATAGGTTCTTTATTTTTGGTTTGCGCTAATACAGAACCTTACTGCGTTACACATGATACATTACAAATAAAAACTTTGACTTTGTCATTGATTTCCTTCATTTACGAGCAAAACAAAATATGAAATTCGTCTCTTCTATATTACAGCTTAAAAAAGTTGGTCAAGAGGCAAGTATCGTTCTTTAACCATTGGATTTCAATATTTACAACCACCAGCTATTATTCAGATGCGTGATGGCCGGGAGGCTGTATTACAGTCTTGGATGCTGGGCCCAACCTCTTATTAGCGAGATGTATTTCCGTTAGGTATATAAGACATCCTGGTCAGGTAGATTGCTACATTTCAACAGTGTACGAAGAAACCGTACCTATACCATACAAGGCTACGCAAGTTTTCCGCCGTGAAAAAAAATCTAAATCACTTGTGCGCGTAAATTAAAATTATTTAAACCTGCTTCCAAAACAAACGCAAAAATATTTTAGGCGTTCTAATTGTTTTTAAAAACTGGAGCCTTGACACAGCCAGACGGGGTTGCGGCAGACCAAGAAGAAGATGGATGGCTTTGGATGGCTTTTTCGTTAATTGGCGATAAGAGGCAAAAAACAGAGAAAAGTGGAAGGAATGAGGGGAGGCTTTTGCCCAGGAGTGTGAATGAGTAGGCTAACTAAAAAAAAATGTTTTTGTTTGTATTTAATTATTACGAGAATTTGTTCTTCTAGTAGCAGAATTGTCGACTGTCGATGTGTTCTTACCTACATACGCACGAAGACCAATCAAGCTACACAAAATCGGTTTATGCGGATCTCTCCGCGAATCTACTAACTAGCTGATCGTTGCATGCGTTGCAATGCACTTGTTTCTACCCACTACCTATAGGTAGTACCTACCTATTACCTATAAGCTAAGAACCTTCTACAAAGTATAAGAAACCATTAAAAAAAAAAAAGAATTAGGTAAATCGGTTAAGTCGTGACAAACATCGGTTAAGGCGTGACCAAGGGAAATTGGGATTCGTTTTGATATATAGATGTATAGGTTGACGTGTCGCGTGTCGCCACGTGAGTATCATTAGTCGTACCTATGTCATCTGATGATCGCTCCATTTTAACTACTTACTCCGTGTCTCAACTTTGATGAATCAGTATCTTAGCTATTCCTCTAACACATGATGCTAAACACATTCCATTCGGAATAAGAATAGGTCGGCGCTAACTTAAAGTATTATTCAACGGATGGACGATCAAACCTCTCTCTCGGCAAGTGTTAAATCATTTGTTCCGTTTTTATCAATTATAATCTACGTGAATCAATCATTCATCAACGTCTGTCAAATGTGCAGCTTGTCAGCCAGCAGTACAGCAGTGGACTTTTGAGGAGAAGATTGATAGATTGAAGGTAGGTCCACAAGCACAGACTGCTCGTCAACTGGCCTTGTTAGTTTTACTTAGGTCATTTGGCAATAGCTTAGGGAATTAAAGGAACCTGCCTACTTTTGTCCTAAGTGCAACTGTAAATGTTTTGGAGAACAACACATTGGTGGTGACAATCGTTATCGAGAATGTTGTAAAGTAACGCAGTTTTGAGAAAAGTATATAGGGTGCACGCATTGAACTCGCAAATAAAAACAAAGTTGATTGTAATAATTTGTAACTATCAAAATTTATTTTGTTTACCTACTAAATTAATCGCGAACTAAATACCTAGCTATAAATGAAATGCTTAAATTATAATTTCTTTATCAGATATGTATCAAAGCCACCAATTACGGTGCCATCAATCATAGTAGCGAGCGTTATTTCTTCAACGGTCGCGTGAGGTGTCAAACGCGCGGCGTGCGCTCAAGACGCGGCAAAAATCGCCATTACCGCACCACTTGAAATTACAAGAAAAACATAAACGCAAAAAAGTCATTCACAACACTAAAAAGATCGAGGCGGCCAAGATGAAGCACTGCCTTTGGAGGCGCGACGACTTCTTATTGGCCGAGACGCCGAGTAGGCGGAGTCTTATGGGCGGAGCGATAAATGTTAGGGCTGCACGTAAGTCGACTCCGGTTTTATCGATAAATGAGTTTTTATGTTTTTTTATGGTGTTATAATTTATGGCGTGGAAGTGACAGATTTCCGTTCGTGGGGAACGATTTAGCGGATGGATGCGGGTGAGCGATGAATGCCCACGATATAATTTTTTACCTCGAGTTAAGTCACATGACGTCATTTATGTTAAACCGGTCACATGTGAGAAATATTCGGTGATTACTGTATTGCGAGTATTAGTTTACGCGTTCATAATTTTTAAGTGGTTTGTTAAGAACCGGTTTGTGGATTAATCGTTTTTGTGAACCGTAACTTTTTTACTTTGAGAGTTTAAACTTCTGCCGGGTAAATTAGATCGTAAACTTAAATGCTTTCCAAATTGCCTTATGAAGTATGACCGTTTAGTGCACTATTTCCTTAGATATTTAAGAAAAACACTAAAATGCGTATGCCAATAGCAGGCACTTCACGCGAATGTATTTTCTCGGAAGACTTGTCCCATGTTCACACCGACAAAAAGACTTAAGAATGCACGATCATTTGTTCCTCATTCCAAAGATCTTTATTTTAAAAAACCAACTATCCGTAATAACTACTTTAACTAAACTAATAACAAGCTATAAAATCAAAAAACTCCTTCTCAAGGCTGTAAAAGCTGGTAATGTGCCCAGGACTGCCCAGGAGATTGGCGGCGTTGCCATGTCCTATGGCAATACTTAGCCGCGCTGGCGAGAGTTAAACCCTGCTCTTGGGTCACGCGAAGCGTCAACTAGGCGTTTAGAAAATTCCTTACAAAAGCTGTGAGCACTGAGGAGCCCACGGCTTCAGAGTTTCCTTATTTTCTTTTTCCATAATTCCATTATATAAAAGGTTTTTCTGTGCCTAAATGGTTAGATTCCGATACTGATACTGTTAGCCTGCGTCATCCCACTGCTGAGCATGACTTGCTCTTGTTTCGATCTAGGGCCAACGTGGACCACTGGTAGCTAGTCTTAGCCTAGTCTACGAGGTCTGCCGCATCGCCGTCTTATTCCGATCCCTCCTTACTTTTTATGTTGACCATGGCAATCATACGATTTTAATATCGAGTGCCTATCTAGATATCCTATGGCCTACGTTATTGCGACAGAAAATTAATCAAACTGGAGTCATCAATATTAACCTATTCAAATGTCTAATATTTCTCGAGTAATATTTCTCTATTATCCTTTGACGTATCTTGTTTATAATCCGTTTACAGGACTACTGCTGGGGCTACATAAACTTTGAATTATTGTTTTGATTAGTATTACAATTGTATCATAATAATCTACTTTGCCGAGCCCTTGAGGTGGTACCGCATCATAACTATTTGATTACAAATTGTTAAGTATTTTTTGTGAGATTAGCAATAAAGTCTTTATGAAATTACGCTTCCTTGCTCATGGAGTTTATTGCCGTTCTCATCCATATAGATCTATTAACTTTATGCAATGGACTTCTACCAATTCAAAAGTGATAATTAATTAGAGAGTAGATGATTTCATCATCATTTTATCAACATTCCTGCCTTTGTCTGGTTTTACTTGGAGGTCGGCGAAATACGTTTTAATTGCTTCCATTCTCCTCTGTAAATCGTGCTCGCTATTTACTCCTAGAGTAGATGATTTAATTGAAATTCTTTGATTTTTCATGTCACAAAACTCAATCCTTAACCACGCTCTTTCTTATCCATCTAACATCTATCATCATCGATGGTAATTGATGTTATTATGCTCGTTTAATTTATTATTCGTTTGTTCAGTTCTGCAAGGACTCTGCCTGAACAGCAATGAACGAAATACAGCAAATATGCTGATTTTTTATAAAATAACAGTGATAATATTAACTTACTATCTGGCTTAAAATTGATCCTTGTAAAAAGCTCTTTAGCTTACGCACTTATAGGCTCATCAAGCTCGCAGTAAAAAATCGTGCAAAAACATGTAAGTGACCTAAGTAAGTTTTCATACACAAGTAATATCCGTATGACCTTTTATCAAACTGCAATTGTGAAGAATGAATGTGTTTCTAAGCCATTAAAAATAATACCTTGTAAAAATAAAGCCAATTGCTTAATTATCTAGAAACTATGTTGCTGTCATAGGACAGGTGTTTATAGCATCTGCATTAGAAATAGTAGCAAAAAGATAGACAGTTGAAAAGGTGTGCCAAAGAACCATGGTAAAAAAAGGACTAGGCTTGCAGGAAATTGAGAATATTGCAAATAAAAGAATGTCACATAGGAAGCTTCATCAACTTTGATGATTGCAAAAACATTTTAGATACGAGTAGTATGAAGGAAGAGAACTGAAAAACTGCAACCATAGAAGAACAATAATAAAAAGCAGAAGAAGAAGAAGATATTCAGGATATGACAAAAAAGGCTGACACGTAGGAACTGCCAATTCTATAGTTAAGCTAAGCATTTGCCAAAGGACCAACTTAGCTTAATGAAATGAATGCCACAGAATATTTCAGCTGATTATCATAAAAGGTGACCAAACGATAATTGTATGGTGAAACAGCGATGGCCATTCGGGAATAATCATATGCGGCCCTAGTCCCCCCTATCATTATTAATCCTTCACAAGCTCATTATGATTATGGCGCCGGGCTATTGATTCACTTTATATATAATATATTGGACAAGGTTTCATATCCTAAGGCATAAGCACTTTCATATTCCTGCCAAAATCTAAAATATCACTAACTAAAGTATTAACTCGTAGCGAATTATGCAATAAACCACATTCCAACAAAATTCATTCATCTCGATCGTATAATTTCCTCACATTCTGTCCAATTAACTTTTTTCGTGAAGCGTACCTGCGTCCATTCATTCACCGGTGTACAATCAGTACAGGTGAGTGCGAAATCCAACGCCAGCGTTTTAATGGCAAAGGGATTTCATTAATTTCTACCTAATGATGAGAAAGGGACAAAAAAATCTCGGTGCCCGATGAAAAGGCCCGATGTGGCCCGATCGACATTATAAACGCGATCGGGTTACGGAGTGAGGCTGTTTTGTGCACCGTACGCGTGGTTCCGCATAAATTATGCTTAAAAACGGATAATGTGTTAGTACTACGTATGTGAACTAGCCAAAACTAAAATACTGAAAGGTTTTTAATGATTGGTACTGTGTTTGAAATAGTCATCTGTTTCCCAATTTTAAGTCTGAGATCCAGTTTTACCATGGGGTATCGTATTACCCAGTTACTGGGTTGTGGAGGTCAGATAGGCTTCATGTAAAATAATGGTACTCAGGTGCATCCGGTTAGACTGGAAGCCGACCCCAAGATAGTTTGGGAAAAGGCTAGGCAGATGATGATGTTTCTTACTTAAGTTCGTGTTCGTGTTGCAAATAAAAATTCGTATTTGGAAGCTCGTTTATACGAATAGGTGCTTAAATTATATTTGTTATATTTCAATTGGTAATTTTGGATTTTAAGTAGATAGGTAAGATTTAAAGACCCTATCATACTTTGCTGATTATTTAGGTAGATAGTAGATACTACTTGTTTATATAATTTAACTAACTACGACAAACTATATGAATGCTAAACTACGACTGACTTAATTCTGACGTGAAATAGTATTTTGATGCTTTTGACAGAAACGGTGTTTCTTGTAAAAGTAGCCGGAGGCTAGTGGAATTACGCTAAGCCGCGAGTCGTGCCGAAGCCTCATCCGCACGGAACATTTAGAAAAAGATTATTATTTACATTAGATTAGATTATTTATTTATTGCAAAAGCCAAAAGAAACCTGAAAATACGTATAAACAAAAAAAAAGCGCCAAGGTAGCCACGCGTGGATTTGCCGGCACTACAAAACCCGACCAATTTTAATAGACATCAAATTTCACACGATCCAAAGAAGCTAGCAGCCCACCTCACTTAGCAGGGTAACCGAAACCGGTCAACGACGACTATTGACCGGACGAGTACAGTTGCAATGCAGCTACCAAAGCAACATGACTGAAGAGGTGGTATATCTAAACGGACGGCGTTCTCATTCAGAATTAGGCGCCTTTTTCCTTAGACCTGATTTTTATCTCTTTTTATTTTTAGAAAAAAGAATGAGAAAGATATATACCGGTTTATGAATTAGTGCGCCGGTGTTAAAATTTTCATTTCTGGCCGGGGTCCGATGTCGCTGAAACAGCGGTCTCGCAATGCAGTTGGCGCGTAGCTACCAGGGTCGCAGATATCAGTAGGAGGTGACTCACCGGGGTAGGGCCAGAGGGGAGCGGGCGGCGCGGCTTGGGGCGGGGCCGGCCACGCCAGCGGGGCGGGGCGATCGTCGCACAGCACGTTCGCCACGCCGACCGTCATGGCCGCCTGCGCCGCTTCTGCACAACAACACAATGACGTGGCGGCTGCAACGCGCGACACGCGTACAACACATGAATTACTTATTCACACGTTAAAATAATTATAACTCTTCTATAATCTGGCTTCCTAGTTTTCCCTATCCAATTGCACGATTTGGAATAAAAAATAAAACAACGGAACACGCAAATGAACAGCATTTTATTTTAGAACCTTACAAATACAAAAATTGCTATTCCAAGTTATCATTAAATTGCAAGATAATCAAATGAACGCTCGAATCAAACTAGGTATAATTTACTTGTTTCGTTATGTATTAAGATAATTAGGTAGGGCTTGAACCGAACGCGGAATTCCCTACACCCTAATTGCGTAACAAACTGACATGAAAAGGATCGCTCGTTATTTTTGATGTGTTATGAATGTTATAATTTAGCTACGCAACTAGGATGCTGCTTCATCGCGAGCTATTCATTCCGAGCTAAAAGTTTAAATGTAAGGTATACGAGTAAGCCAAATTGCATTCAGAAAAAGCACTGAGCTAGTAAAATCCATCGTATAAGTACGAAAAGAAATTATCTATAGGCACCTTTTACCTATTTATGCGTCTCATAGGGAACTCTTTCTGTCTCTGATAACCGCAGCATAGTATTTCATTTAAGTAATTATAACCTAAGTCTTTCTTTGTTATACCCTTTCCTTGATGGAGATACCAAAGACGTGATAGTATAATGATTTCTATGAACATGGTTCTAAGTACGCTTCATTATTAGCAGCTTCAATTATAACTACATGCACATAAAAAGGTTCTCGCATGCAAATCTGCGTTTACTGTAAACAAGAGCAGACGCTTCTTTATGGAAGATACAATTAACGTATTAATTAACATGCAAATGACGTGAAACGCACTCGTAAAACCAGCTTTCTTATGAAACTATTCTAATTAAGACGGTCAGATTGCGTGTGAGATTGTTTTTAAACATTCTTTATTTATATGGTACGAATAAGAACCATAATCGCCTATTTATGTTGCTCAGAAATTGCTACTAGTGAAAACATGTTCCAAACAAAATCAGGATGATTTTAATCTCTTCCGATAGAAAACACCATACGTAATTACTTAAACAATAAAATATAGTGGTCGTAAAAGGTAAAATTAGCGAAAGGATATTATTATTACCTAATCGGTAGGCTGCGGTGCTAATAAAATTATTGTTTGGTCATAGATTTGAATGTGGAGATAGTCTGATTCATGGCAAAGAAACTATAGATGGACAGGTGGAACGAACAATGTAAAACATGGTGACAAGAGAGAGATCGATCTAAGATGTCGTTGAGAATATTGTTAGAGAATTGAGTTGCATAGTTTCTGAGTAAGATCGACTCCACTTAACCACGTGAACTTTACATTTTAATGATTCTACTTTCATTTTCCTAATATGCAGTAGGACAAAATATGACATAATTATGGCAAAATATGACATAATTTTGTAAATTGCATGTTTGCAACAGCAGAAAACTGAAATCTGTTGATTTGTACTTTGATTCTTACGTAGGTACTACAAACCTACTTAATACATACGTAAATACGTTCTACAATGTAATTCAAAAACTTGTTGGTTTTCCTTAGACTTTTATCTACAAAATGAAAGCCACGTAGGTATCAAGAACGAATCATTGATTAAATAACATAGATATTCATGAAACGAACTCTAAATAAAGAATGTGTTTTAATTTAACGATATAGGTAAATCAAGATAGTCACCAGTCAGTCCTTATCACTTTGATTAAGAATACCAAATGATCGAAGGTAGGTATTTCTTATGTCGAAGAATCGATAGCATCGTTGGAAATCGTAGGAGCAACACATTCTAAAATACCAAAGTGTATTAAAAATCACGGCTAGGACGGATAAATTTAAGAATATCTCCGAAAAACTATTAACACACTCTAAATCATCCACTAAGTTCGTAAAACTTGCGCATGAAACAAGCAAATTGCTTTTGAAAGGAATAAATCAGCGAATTAAAAAGAACAATACTCGAAAGTATCAGAATTCGAATGGAATCATAAAATTGCTGGAGCCACCCCATCTGCTTTCATGGCGAATGCCGATTAAGGAATTAAAATCAGGTGACTGGACAGCAATAACGTCCACCCCGTTGATAAAATTTATTGCGGAGAAAAGGGGTGTCGTGGTCAAACAAACCGCAATCGCATAGGGAAAGAGACCAAAAACATGCGGCATGGAAATCGGAATAGTTAGTTCATGGTACCTTTCTATTAGGAATCTGTCAATTTGAATGATGGTAATCGTAAACGTAACAAAAAAGAAATAGCCATGAGGGCCTAGACAAAGAGCCATACTAACAGGAAAACGATGAAACAAGATGTATTGAATTGACAGTTCTGTTGAAGTATGTACCTATACAAATACATAGGTAACGCTTCGGAAACCACCTGTCCCCACTTGTTATTAAGTGAATTATGAGATTCATAAAGAAACTAAAGGCTTTTATTTCATGACTTCTTATGTGAAACATCGTTTATTGATGGCAATTAATCGAATCAAAGTTTTCGAGTAAATGTTTCAAGCTTGTCCAATTATTAGTTTTTCTGATTCCAACTGGCATAACGAACTCTATTGGCTTCACTTATTCAACAATTTGTATACCTATAAAGATGCCATTCAATTAGTTCTTCATCGCAGCAAATACTTACCTCCATTCTTATACAAGATTTGGAAGGCTTATTATGAAGCTAAGATTTACGAACGAACTCCGAAGTCCTACTTTGTTTGGACTTCGGAGTTCGTTGGTTCTTTATAATTCTTTTGGTTCAAAATTTACTTTGATTTTATTCTAAGGCCTTTTGGCTATTATTTAGTTTTGTCGACCAACACTAAACCTAAGTTTACTAAGTAAATCGGACAGAATACGCGGTCATCTAAATATTTTGATCACGTGATCTAAAACCGTCCGTAGATTCCCTGACGTCTACCGGACATGGCCCTACATAATATGTGTAGTATGTGACCTGACCGGGCTGCCCAGCTGATCGGAAACCGGTCCGGACCGGTTCCCGACTTATCTATATTGTAATTCATTTGGACTCGTTATTAAAACCCAATAGCCCTTAGTCGGATATTGTTGACTAACAAGTCTTGGACTATTCGGTTCCTAGAACCGGATTGGGGTGTTTTCGTCGTCCCTCCTGAATTTGTTATGGACTAAGATTGTGTCTGTGTTTTCCCAATTAGGGTTTCCTTAACAAGCTTTCCTTTCTTAATTTAGATTTTGTAAGTACAGGAACTAAGGCTTAGTAGATTCTCCTACCGGACTTTTCATCGTATAAACCAGTTTCTAATTATTAGAATTAGTTATCTATGTAACATTGCCTAAAGTCACACAATGATTTTTCACCACCGTATTTCTGAGTCCTATTTTGTTTCTCTCAACAATACAGAAAACTGTTAGATAATAAACAAAGACGATGTAATTTATCCGCGAAACTCACACACATTTTATTATTTTAATGGAATTCGCTTATCTCAACAAGATATCAAAAAAAATAAAAAAAATAACAGCTATTTCTCACGAAACAAATACCCACAAAGAGATGAAATATCGGAGTGGCAGCGGGGCGAGGAGCCAAAACGAAAATTATGAAAGGAAGCACGTGCTGGTACCTCTGTCTCACTCGAATGTATATCGCCGTCTTACTCCATCACTTGTCGTACTACAGAGTAGTACAAAAAAAACGTGGACTCCGTCTCCAACCTGTTCTTTATTTAATTCTATAAACCCTAACAAATTATTATTTTATAGTACTTCTCTTTTATATTGGTAGTTGTGATTTTACCATTCAATTTTGCATAATAAAACTTTTAAAACTATTATATTCTAAAAATGAATACCTAAAATTAACAAAATGTCCCCCTATCAGCCTATTTAATAAATAAAATATCCATTTACTTTATCGCGTCAATAATCTTGATACGACGTGTACTTACGTTTCATCTATGCTTGAATTACACTGTGTATCCTATCAGTTGACCTTCACCGTAACGTCTCTGTCTAACGCTGGCATTCCAAGCATAAGTGCGTCTCTTTCACTCCTACGGCTATGCTCGCCACGGCGCTCCGTATTAACTCCTCGTGCTTACTGTGAGCCTAGTATCACGCGCGCTGAAGAAAAGGGTTTATCCGACGCCGAATGACCCGGATGCAACTAAGATTTTCCGAGCAAAGAAACTATTTAGTTTTTCGCGACACAAACTTTATTTTCCGATGGAAAAATTCAACGAGTTTTTTTTTGTTTAGGTTTTTTTATTTTATTTTGATTAACACTGATAAATGTTACAGGTGAACTTTACACCTAAATTGGGCAAGTATTGTTTTTTTAGTGGCAAAAAATGCAGCGTTGGTAAGTTACATTATTTTTCACGCTAGGAAATCTAGGCCACAGTTAATAGCGTCCCTATTCTAGAATTAAAATAGCTGCACGTCGCATCTTCGCGTCGCGTAGTGTGGTCAGCGTAGTGAAGCGTAGCGTAAATAGAGTGACGCGACGTCGCTTGTGGTAGCTCAGCCAGCCAACTAGTTTTGCTTGTTGCGAATTCATTTCAATGTTTCTATTTGTGAGAAAAGCTTCATTGTGACAAATTGAATATTAATAACATGAAAATGGTTTCTAAATCTTAAAATACCTAACTTTATAACTATAACATTGTATGGTATTATTAGTCTGATCGGTCCAAATCACTTCAAAAGAAACATAAAAAAAAAAAACATCATGGTAGTATGTAGTAGATAGGTTGTTTTTATAAATTACGTAATTGTAAACAAATAAGAACTTAGGAAATTCTTCCAACTAAGGTTTCTTTTTCTTCACCGGTATCGATAAAACGATCAATTGAATTCAAAATAAACAAAACTATGATCTGTGAAATGTGAACATAATTTATTCCAAAAGAAAATAATATTATTTTTCAATATAATATCTGAATGTTCAAGTTCAATTTCTCTAACGTTCGTTCGTCGTCATCTCGATCGTCCCAATTTGGGCTCGAAAGCGTACGACGATCGAACTCCTACAAAATTCTACCAGGGCAACATGAATGCACGGAGTTCGTTGTGTATACCGCGCCGAACAACATGTTTCCGTTCGTTCAGGCAAATATAGACTCTAACACTACTTACCAAAAGATTCGCACAGTGATATGATTCGATTTTAAGTTAATTCAGTGCTTGCAAAAATTAAGTAGTAGGCAGTGTTGAACTAGTCAGCATATTTTGTGAATTTATTTTAGTGGCATAATATATTATTGCCGACACGCAAAAAAAGATTTTTTATCTGTAAACATTGAATTTTATGACCAAAATCACTTAATATTTTAGGCATGTTTATCTACTGCTCAATATTCTAGATTTAATTCAGGTAAAAACTTCATTCGTTTGTGTGTTTTTATTTCTATATTATTATCTATCTATCTCCAATTAGCGACTGTTTAACATAATACTTAAGAGGGGAACAGATTATTTAAAATTACAATTATAATGCAAATAAATGTCAACATGCACATTTAATAACAAAGTCAACATTTTTTTATCCAAACAACATGGGCTGGGGTGAGATATGGCACCCTCTTTCCACTACCCCTCAGGGCATACACTCCGTTGAAATATAACTTTTATTGCTCGGAATTAAGGCTACAATTTCAGGACAAAGTTTGAGAGAGGTTCGTTTAGTTTATTTGAAAATTTTAGGCATGCATTTACGGAATTGAAAACTTTATGGTAGTGCAAATTTCTATAAATACCACAGGTTTACGTTAGAATGATTTATAGCGTAGTTTTTGTTTATAAAAAAATCGTGGGCACTGTTGATTAATTTGTCTTGCATTTAGCATTTGCAGATATTCTGAGACAAAGTATTCTAATAGTTTTTGCAATCTATAACGGCTAGGGTATTCAGCAGCGACAATTTCCAATTAATCAAGTTAATACCTTTTATTAAACATAATCCTGTAAATTACTGTCGTAAACGATTGCTAAATAATATACATAAATACTGTGTTAATGCACATAATACTGAGTTTTCCTCGAAAATAAATTGTTTTAATCGCCCATTGAGCAGGCACATTTAATAACATGCTCGTTAGAAAATCGTCTTTTATGGTGTATAAACTGTATATCGATTAAGTTTTAAAACGTGTGTGTTAGATCGATGATGATGAAACTTATGACGCTACCTCATTGTTATTTATCTTCCAAGATCAGTTACTGATTTTGCGCATATACCTTAGTGGTCCTGGTGTTCTTTTTTTACGGATAGAAAATCATCAAATGACTCCTCTCGCTCTGGGCGGAACGGAAGGGAGTGTCAGACTTGCACTGTACTGACTAAAATCCATCCATGTTCCTTCTTAGCCCTTTGTGTTCCAGGGCCACGGTATCCCTTTCGAACAGTCCCGCAGCCCTGGCAGGTATGGTCCCGGTGGCCTACCTTTTTTTTTTTTTTTGGGGATGGGAAATCATCAAATGACTTCTCTCGCTCTGGGCGGAGCGGGAGGGAGTGTCAGACTTGTACTGACTAAAACCCATACATGTTCCTTCTTCGCCCTTTGTGTTCCAGGGCCTCGGTATCTCTTTCGAACAACCCGCAACCCTGACAGGCATCGGCCCTCTCGGACCCCTTCCGATTTGCTGACATCTCCTTGAGGCGCGCGTGGAACACAAACGCGCCGTCGGCACGGCCTGTCGTCATAAGACGGACGGACGGTGAGCTGGCCCATTACTCACCGTCCACAGGCTCGCGGGGGGCAACCAGTGGCCGGGGGCCACTGGTTGCCCCCCGACGCCCGGGGCTTCTCCCGCGGTGGCCTACCTTGACGTCTTAAAGCAGTATTGTTCTATCTTATTCCAGAATGGGAAAGAGATGGCGCTAGACGTCCTCTATAGCGCCGTCTCTTTCCCACACTGGAAAAATTACTGCTTAAATAAAGACGTCATATAAACCCCCACAGATCACCCGGTCATCATCATTCATGTATTAGTTGCCGAGACAATATTATTTATTATTTATTGTATTCAATTTTATGTTTACTAGACAGTTCTAAAACAGTATGCAAGTATTACATAAAATAAGAATTCGATTGGGATAACATAATAAGTCAAGAGCTATTTACCAAGTAATTTCGTCTTACTAAGCTATGATCGATGCGGTAGCATTGAGAACTAAATTAGTGTTAACCCACGAGCGTCCGTATGTTTATTATAATCATCAAACACAATTCGTAACAGTAATTTCTTCAGACACCGTGAATTATTTCTTTACTGACCCAAATGTAGTAGTTATCTATCATATCTTGGCGTTTTCATACTCATTGCCAAGAGCCTCGACCAATATCTGATGAGGCTCTCGTTAGGCAACTGGATCAAGGGCTTGATTCAGAAAGCGGTACTCCTGGACACGGCAAGTATTGTTAGGAGGTTGTTCCTTTCTCTGGAGCCCTGACCTCATGTAACTACTATTTTTATATTTTTTAATGTTTTTTAATATTATTTCATACAGAAATAGTAATGAAGTATTTAAAAAAAAATGTAAATTTTTAACTTTATATTTAAAGAAAACGTGCTGTAATAATTATTATAAGCACCTCACTACCAAATCATAACTTCAAATCAGAAGCAGTCAGTTTTCCTCTCTCCCTCCGGTTATCCTATCTATCGCCCGTTTCTATCTCTCGATCGTCACGAACTCGACGGATGGATAGAAACGTCACGGAATGTACCAGGGGCGCAGTAGTGGGCAGGCGGTATGCGCGATCCGCTCGACAGTCGCCGACTAGGGTCGAGCCGAGCGAGGGTCGCAGTGCGGGGGAGACAGTCTTGTAAGTCGCAACGAGGGCTGTCAACTACGCAGTATTATATTACTATACAAACTAGGAATAATTATGTTCGCTTTGAATAGGTGAAGTTTCTGAATGTTTTTAAAAGCTTGTATTTTTTTTGTCAACTTTAGCTTAAATGGTTATAAAAAACGACTTTATGACTTGTACAGAAACTTGCGAACTTGAAACTACAGAAAAACTTTAAAAAAATGTTTAAGAACTTCAGAACTTGCGACAGAAAGTTAGTTCGCGGAGTTAATTAAATGGGAAGGAACTTTTTTTATGAATTAATAGTTTTTCAATAGGAATAAATGAAATTAGAGGGATGATTGATGATTTTAATGATTATAACTCTTTAAAGCCATATGTGTTACGGTGGCGAATCATATTTAAAAAAAAAATGCAAAAACCGTAAGAAAATTTAAATTTTGCGTTTTATACTTGAGATTCAAATTTCTTAAGTATAAAACGTAGGTACTTACAAAGTAACCGACAGTCCTACATTATTTCCTCCACAAAATATTTGTACATAAACCAAGAGCCTGAATTAAACCGTTGAAATTGGAGTACCTAATTAATGTTATCTGCCAATTGCCATAGCGTGGTTAGTAAAAAAGAGTGTGTAATGTCATAAATTGGCGGGCGTCGCCAGCCCTGGGCCGCGGATTGGCGGGAAGCGCGCCAAATGTTTGTGACGGGCGGTTGGGGGCCGAATTGCCACTACGTGATTAGAAATATTCTACTCGTTGGTTGCAATGCAACGCGCCAACCGCTGGCGATGGAGACAGCCTCAGGCTGGGATACATATATTTCCTACCATCCCGGTCCCGGATAACAAATTGACAAGCAATTAATGCTGTATGTAGGCATGATGCTTAATTTCCAAAGCAGGAACAAGGGCCTTTAAAAACTTTTTTGCTCTTTCGTTTATACTCCAGAACCTCGAAAAACTTAATCGCTTTCCACAAACAAAAGTTTCCAAAAAAGACCAAGTAAGTGTCTTAAAAATAAACAAAGGAAATAGAGCTTGAGTTATTTTCTTATTACCGAAGATGCCCTTAGTAAATAAATAATAGTAAATCCTACGTTGCCTTCTACAAAACAAAGTCACAATCATAATACAAGGTGTTGTTTTGCATCCTCGTCAAATTCAAGAAGGTAACTATGCTAATGATTCTCGTCCCAAATCAATAATAAAATTATTTACGGAAATCGGTACATGGTGAACCAGCCGTGTTTTTGTCTGGTTCTTGCTCTATAACCTCGCTTACACACATACAAACAATCTCAAACATTTAATTGATAATTTCTTATTCCCTAAACTATGTTAAGGGGGTTATTCTGAAATATTGACAAACTTAAACAACCAAAAAAAATCTGCGTTTATTAACTAGGCACCTTAATTTTAATTGATTGTTTATGTCTTTTGTGACCACCTCCTAAAATTTGACGAGGATGCAAAACAACGCCTTGTATATTAAAAAGTTCTGTTAATAGTCAAGTAACCTAAGTAGTACATATTGTTTAAATAGAATAATTTCCCATAATCCTTTACTTTAAGTATAGTATCAACGTAATCCGTTCGTTACACACTATCGCTAGCTCCTCAGGTAAATCCATGAGTAATTTAAGTAATACGGTATCCATACTAATCCATACTATTCCATACTTCCATACTAATATTATAAATGCGAATGTCACTCTGTTTGTTTGTTTGTTACCTTTTCACGAGTAAACGGCTGATCGAATCTTAATGAAATTTGGCAAGAAGATAGATTTCAACCTGGGAGAGGACATAGGCTATATATCATCACGCTATGACCAATAGGAGGGAGCAGCAATGGAAAGTGTTGTGAAAACGGGGAAAATGTGACGCAGACGAAGTTGCGCGGGACAGCTAGTAGGTTATAATTATTACTACGAATATTTCTAGGAAGTAATTCGAATTCGTAAGTCTACGCAGCAGATGACGTAATAAAAATAAACGAGGCCTTTTTGAACTATTTACGTATCGTAATAACAATATAATAATGTGATTCATCATATCAGCAGCTACTTTAAAAAAAGACAAAATACCTACCGAACTATTTAAAAATAAACAATGACGGCAACCCTAATTTTTGAAATGCCAATTAGGTAAATATACAAACACTTCATTTCAGCATTCCAAGCACTGAACGTATCAAAATACAAGGAATTCATAATGATCGTCACAGTTAGCCCACATGTTTCGACCACTTGCTGTGTGGCATTTATTTATCTAATCGTTCTCGAAGATTTTGTAAGCAAAATTTGACTTTATTCTTAGGAACTTAAGGCAAAATTTATATTTTAGATTAATTTAAATATGCATCAATCTCACTATAATGAAACGTGTGATTGTTTCTCGAATTCGTGGTGCTCTGGTACGTGAAAGTCAACTTTGTAGTTGTGACATAAAATCTCATTTCGCTCAAGAACCAACTGCGCGATCCGCTAATATTGCCAGGGGGTATGGAGGTTGGGGTGCCCTGTGATGTGAGTGTGGCACAGCATTGATTTTAAATTTAAAAAATCCATGTCTATTAATAACGAAATATCGCGTCAAGAGACCATGTTTTTTTACAATTTAAAAAAAAAAAAAATATAAAGACTTACTGATACGCCATTAAATTTTTTATGTGTATTTGTATTGTATGTACTCGTAATTATTGGATGATATAGTAAGACGCGTGAATAATTTCGATATCTCACAATCTATCACTACGCAAATGAATTCTCATACAAATAAAACAATCTCCTCCTCCAGACTTCGCGTATTCCGCATCAAATAGGGCAGTATGATGATTCAGTTTGCGTATTTACTTAATGCAAATGCTATTCCGTAACAAAACGTAACATGAAAAGGAAACATAATTTGGAAAGTCCCATGTCGAACATACATCGACCACCACGCATATACAGCGTGTTCAAGAAAAAAAAATACATATTAATATATTTTTTTATTGTTTCATGCATGTATTATAAAAGCCACCGCACAGTAATTGTAAAACTGTGATTAGCATGTAATTGGCTGAGCCGGTGCGTTTTTGCAGTGTAAATAATTTTGAACGTGATAATATCCGCTCGCTTTCGCGATGTTATCTGTGTAGAACGGGAGCGAGGTCCGTATTCCGTGCATAAATATATTGTTTGGTTACGAAGCTTATTTTTTATCTTGGAACAAATTAGTAAGCTATAAAAAAAATTGTTTTATGTTTGAAGATTTTTATGTTAAGGCTGTAAATTATTATAATATTATTAATATTTTTTTAGTATTAATATAGAGCCGATTCTGCCGGTCGGTGGCATGCCCGACACGTCAACCGTTCCGTCCTTCATACAAGGTGTTGTTTTGCATCCTCGTCAAATTCAAGGAGGTAACTATGCCAATGATTCTCGTCGCGAATCAATAATAAAATAAATTTTTCATCTCTCCTTTCGCAGGTCTGCTGGCAGAAATTTCATATGAAATAAGCAGTACCTTTGTACTCTAATATTTTATGTTTTTTCCTATGTTGTCTATTGTGTGTACATAAATAGTAAAAATAAATAAAATGGGTAGGTAATTTTTCTTTTTTTTCTTTTTACGGAAATCGGTAAGTGTGAACCACCCGTGTTTTAAACGCGTACCGTCTGGTTCTCGCCCTATAACCTCGCTTACACACATACAAACAATCTCAAACGTTTATTCGAGAATTTCTTGTTCCCTAAACAACGGTAAGGGGGTTATTCTGAAATATTGACAAATTTAAAAAACCGAAAAAATCCGCGTTTATTAATAATTAATTAGGTACCGTAATTTTAATTGGTTATTTATGTCTTTTGTGACCACCTCCTTAAATTTGACGAGGATGCAAAACAACACCCACCTTGTATATGTTTCCGGTAGTTGTTCGTCAACATAACTTCGTCCATAATCGCACACACAAAACCTTCAGTTTCATGTTCAGTTGACACTCAAACCACAAATTATTATTATAATATTATTGAAGCAAATAATTGATAGGTTTCTTAATTTGCTTTTGAAAGTGTTCAATAATAAAGATAAGTTATTAATTAACTTTGTTCATAATGTCGCTTTATTGTGTCACGGACAACTTCTTGACGGCTAGGCTGGCTCGGCTAGTCAAAATGTTAAGTGTAACATAAAATTTTACGGTTAGCGGTAAGTACAGCTTACCTAGGTGGATTACGTTACACCTAATACTTATTACTAGTTTAGGTTACGATTACAAACTCTTATTATTAACTCAGTCTAAACTTAATCAAAGTATAAACAATATTTATTTTTTGAAAAATGGTTGTTAATATGTCTAAACCTAGTTCCTTTTCAAGAGCTTTTAAACATCAATATCCTAATAGAATAGATTGAAACAGAATTTCACTATAAATGAAATAAAAAGAAACAAAAACACTGATGGCAGAGTTTTTATCGTAATATTTATAAAAACCTTAATACCAAATATGTAGTTACTTTGGACATAAACAAAAATTTATGAAGAAATAAATAAAAGCAACTTACAATAATACGAAAAAAATGAAAACTATGGCTTTATGAGGGCAGTTGCAAGCCAAAATAGTTATAAAATAGATCGTAATTTAGTCATTGAATTAAAAAAGGCCGTTTACGTCGCCAATTATAATTTAAACATTCACGTCGGCAGCAGGTGTTGGCATAACTTCCAACATTTATTCACTGTTCAACCCCTTCGTTCGTATCAATTTGGTCATGCAACGACTTATTTGTAAGTTTTATACGATTATATTTTTTATGATATTGCCACTTTATTTTCAAGTGGGTTGTAAAACAAGCAAATATTGTTAAGATTTTATCAAAATTTATTCTATGTTTTTTTTCTTGCTTGATTGTGTGTCGAAGTGTCTCAGAAGGAAAAACAATACGTACTCCTTCGAGAATTAAAAAGTTTGGTTTGATAAAATGTTGGTGTCTAATACCTACGTAGAAATAAATTCTATTAATCAGCATTTCTTATGAGAACTATTCAATAGTATTGATGAAGTAATTGAATCAGCATAATAATTAGATTTTATTCAAGTTTTAATTCGCAATAAAGTTTACTGCGTGTAAAATATTGTTAATAAATTCTCTGCACGATTGTCGATACCATCTATGGTAAGCTATTTACATTAATAAGGTCTGCTAGATTATTAAATATTCATATTATAATGATTGCAATTTACAGCCGAAACAACGTCGTCTGCTACATTGTAATTATTGAAAAACCACCTGCTTGCTGCGTTAATTGATATTTTAATGAGCTTAATCAGGGACACAGTGCGGTTCATTAGAAATGTGAATTAAAATGATAAATGTGTTAGGATTTTCTTTCTATCACACATTCTCGCGGTCAGATTGCCACCATCCGCAAATTACCAAACAAACTTTCGCATTTATAATATTAGTAGGATTCGGGTCGATAATCATTAGCATAGTTACCTCCTTGAATTTGACGAGAATGCAAAACAACAGCTTGTATAATTGTCGGATACAGACGACTTGTATGACATAAATCTCCTTTACAAAGGTCGATACGCACATACACACAATAATAACCATACTTATTGACAATAAATTTAATGTCAAGCTATGTTCTCGTGGAACTGTCGAGAAAAACGCTACTTAGGTAATAGTTATGGTGTTCGACATGCTCGGGCAAAGTATGTGAGTTTTAACAGGGAAAATTACAGCCTGTTTTGATGTAACGACTTTAAGAAATTTATTTGTGTTTCATAAGTTGGGGATAGGACCTGTTTGGGAAGGTTATTGCGTGGTTTTTTTATTGTTTGTAAGTTATGCAAAATGCAAAGGGTAGGATCAGATACATTAATGAAGTTAAAGCGGATATCTTAATAATATTATGTCCTATAATAACAGGTTTAATTATTTGTTAACATTTAGGGCTTTTGAATACACGCTGATTACTCCTTGGAGTCATAGAAACTTCCACGCTGCGTAAAACAAAAGCACAACAAGCTTGGAACCCCTCTTGAAATGAAACCAAACTCTGAACAAGCAAAATTTTTGAAACTGACACGAAACTTTCGTCAGTCGTAAATGCCAAATCATAGTGGCAAACCATACACATCGTCAAACACGCGATCAAAGACCAAAACAGTGGCAAAACAGAAGCTAATTTGAAATGATGGCGAATCAAATTCCCAAAACGTCACGATTTTCACATTCGATCGATAATGTCTAAGACGTCGATGACTAACGGCGCCATTCAAAACAGTAGCATGCGATTAATGTTAATGTCGAAGTCAAATTGAGATACTCGAATCAAATTATGTGGAAAAGATTTATTATTTTGTCTTTTAACAACATCAAGTTTTTAAGGCTCTGTTTTTGTTGAAAGGATTTTAGTACAATGCGTTAGATGAGTAAGCACAGAAATAATTATTACACTAAATCTCATCATGAGTATTGCGTTGGAAGCTGCGTTATCCATAAAATTATTTCAGTAATTAGGTAGGCTCTTTATTATGTTTAGCCTTTTCCCAATTACATCGGGAGACATGTCTCGACTCTGAAATCTGACTGTAATAATTATTTTCTTTCACAATAAACCATTTTCAGTTCGACTACTTAGTCATACAAGTTTGCATCCATGTAGCGCCTTATTATTTATGCTTTCACATAAACAATGAACATTAGGAAAAACGACTGTCGTTATTTATTCATTGGATGTAGCTATAATTCAAGGTAGTATCAAAAACTGTGCTCGCGTGATCGAAGCGATTCGGCGCGATGCCGCGATAACAGCGCGATTTCATTTCAAACGCGCAATCAATTAAACTAGACATTTGACTTACGAGTCCGAACGTTCGATTTTGTTTTTATTGGTTTTAGCGGAACGAAATCTGTGTAAATTTTTTATTCGAACTTACGAGTAAATAATAACGGAACACGGAAGCCTTTGCAATAAACTACAAAAGTGGAGCAACCTGTAATTTTGCCAAATCAACACAGCCCATATTGAGCCACATAAAATTAAAGCTCACTTCTCCAATAGTTAGATATTCGGCCTTCAATAAAGTTTAATTTACTTTTTTTCATTACCAAGCGCATCTTAGTAAATACATAGTGGTACCAGGCCAACAGAGACAGCAAAGAGGTTGTAGCGAGACTGGCGAACGTTGGCGTCGATGGCGCTATCGATATTGCCTGCCAATGACAGTGAAGATAAAACTGTGTCTACAACTCTACGCACGCAGGAAGGTGGTATAGTATGTGTTTGTGTATTTCGGTGTTTTATATTCATCGTGTGATAAGAAGGAAATAGCAATCTGTGTCTGCAAAGTTGAGTCTTTATCTTTTTTCTACATACAAAAAAACTTACCGATATCGTGCATGCGCTGTTGGTTGTCTTTTTGAGACAACGCTGCGAGGAGACCTGCATCGCCTACTCGTTGCCTGGCGACCGCGATACCAACGGGAATAGAACCTGGGATAAAAAAAAGAAATTATAAAAAAATGGAACCATTTTTTTGCTTCTTTAATCCTACTTTTAATTATTCCTCCAAATAACTTTGGATTTTATTGATTAAATACCTAAAATAAAAAAAAATGCCCATGCTTTATTTTGTAAGAAAATGTCTCGATCATGAATGAATGAATGACGGCACTATTTTCATCGCTGTCTCGCATATTGCGCCACCAACGTACTAGGCAAGCATAAGATTGTAGAATCTTACCGTTGTTGAGCGACGCCGGTATCGCCGGAGGCGGGTGGTCTGGCTTGTTACCGGGCGACGCTTGCTCAAGCTTGACGGCAACCAGTTCTGAAACTTGGACGTGTTGCGGTTCCCGTTTCACTTGGACTTGCACGTTTTGTCCCGCAACCCCAAGCCAGGTTACAGGATTTGTTCGACTACAACCACTGTCTGCGTGCATTACCTATTGAAGAAAATGATTCATCAGTAAAATAGTTCTAGCCTATACGATAGGTTTGAAATAATAAAAAACCTATGCTAAAAATAAAAATAAAAATTGTTTCTTACAAAAAATATAGCAGTATTGATATCCATTTTCGCTACCTTTTTAGGAGAATTTGTCAGGCAAGTGTTGCATGACCGTTTTGCCTGTTCGGTCTTGATAGTAAGCGGCTGCATGACGCTGATATTGTCCAGCATCTGTCGCTGGTCACCGGGACAACATAAAGAATCAGGAAGACAAGCTTTACCCAGTTTGGCTTCATCCATCTTATTATGATCCCTGTCCATGAGAAAAAAAAAACAAAACAATTACTTTTTTGCAGGCAGTGTAAACTACGAAATTAAGCATTTTCAGTAGCTGCCAGCGAATAATGCAAGATTTTGTAATTATTCAGCAGCTAGATAGAATAGGTATCCCAGCTAAATGCCAACTACTCTTATGCAGGCTTTAATCCCAAATAGGTATAATCAATCTCTAATTTGCATCAATATTGCTACTATAATAAATAAAAACAACTGTTGCGTATAATAAGAATAACTGAGGCATAATAAAAATAAAACTAAAAACTTCTATGTTATGATAAAAGCAAGCATTGAATGAATTTCACAACAATTTTATTTTTATGTTAAAAACAAATAATCCGCCAAATCAAACAGTACATCACGATTCTCACCGTAACGAAATCTATGGACTGGCACATTATCAATCAAGTTTCCAATTTGCGAGACGCGCCATTCTTCACGATTTGTAAGCAAAATCCTCCTTCCTTAAATTACAAAAGTCTTACTTGTCGGTGAGGAGTACTCGCTGCGAGCAGTTGAGCAACTCCAGTTGCAGCGGCGAGTAGGGGGAGTTGGGCGGAGGAGTAGGCACGCCGAACGTAGACAGCGACGTCGAGAACAAACTCTCCGTCACTGGAACAACTGGATTCATTAACCTTTTGAGTTATGTGACCTTAGTACATCTTAGTATTCTAGTGCTTAAACTACGATTGAGGACTGGTATCCTAGTAGTTAGGTCTTACATATAAGCACTAACATATTTCTATCTCGCTCTTACCGGCAGGCGGCAAACCGCTCATGTTACGTATTTTGTTTATTTACATTATGAGATGGAATCGTACTAATAAAACCGCATAGTATCACGCTTGTTGCGTCCAGAAAGGGGTAGGCAGATGCTATAAACAGTACTCTAATTTCGTTAATTAGATTAAGGTCTTTATGGAGAAAAAAACGGGAATTAAAACAAACAGTAGTTTTCTGTCAAGAATACGAATACATAACTACGATTGTAAAACTATTACGAACTAGATCTACCTTTCATATATCTTTTTAGGTACAGAGATCACATAAAAACAAAGCATCACGCTTTGTAACAGGGACTTAATGCGGTTACAGGTTAAGATACATCAAAAATATACCGGTACCGGTTACCTACGGTTACTCGGTATACCGATAACTTTATAATTTATGTTTGAACTTAACCGTTATTTAATCTTTACACAAACTTCGGTACCGAAAAACAAGCGAGACGGGGCGTTTACTTCTAATAATGTGCAACAATCAGCAAGAGAACGAGAGACAAAGTGGCGAGGCGGTGCGTCAAAGAAAACCCCTATTGATTAAGGTTTAGGTACTGCTACCGAAACATTTGTAAAGGGTCTTCTCTTCTTTCTTTCTTTTACCGAAATATACCGGTATGCATTTCTAACCTCAAAATTCAATGCTACTGAAAAAATGAACGGTATCAAAATATTGCGGCAACCCTTATTTACAGTATTTACACACACAGTACACATACCGTAATTTAAATATACCTTAATTTTTCGGTAATTCAGTCCCTGCTTTGTAATTCCAGAAGGGTTAGGCCAAAGACTATAAAGGTTAGGCAGAGGTGTACGTAACAAGTAAATTACGCTAGTTTTGTTTAAGTTCCAGGAGAGGGAGGTGTGCAACATTGAGAAAAGTGGAAGTAATGGGGGAGGCCTTGCCCAGGAGTGGGACAGTTAAGGCTTAAAAAAAATAAAGACGGTCGCATGTTGCGAGCCAGCAACCATCAAATCCAGAGTCTGTGCCTGCTACTGAGAAATTCGTCATGGAAAAACCCTATAACACTGGCCGACTCGGGAATCGAATCCGGGGGTCTACTCTCTAAGCACGAAATCCGTAGTTTCGGCCGAAGTTACGGTAGTTTCCTACTCCGTATCACTTACGAGTATGAGATTCGTTAGGCGCCCGAACTAAAAATGAATGACAACACGATTGGACAGTTGTCCTTACTCCCGATGTGTTTTCAAAACTCATGGATTCGAAAATATTTGAGAGTAGGGTACATTTCGAAGAATAAAGCTAGTTACGGACGGACCCGTATTTTCGTTGACGGACTTAGAGAGTAGACCCCCAGGCCACTAGACCAACCAGGCAATCAGGTTTAGAGAAATAACCTTAAATTATTAAGGTTCATAAAGAATTGCTTACTAGTTTAAACTTTTCTTTTTCACGAGCGCGACTGAAAGCCGTTCTTTTAAAATACGAGCTAAATCCGGCCCAGCGACTAACAAAATAAACTAAACATGAACTCTTTGGGCATTTGCGAACAAAGAATCTATTTCTGTCGGGGCCCAAGGGATCTAAGACCTTAATTACTGAGTGTCACTCGACAGCCGGCAACTCCTGCGCACACATGTGCTCCTGTTCATATTTATATCGCAAACATGTCATGCTTTAGTTTATACGCATGAGTTCAGTTCTTTTAAACCGACTTCAAAAGAGTAGGCGGTTCTCAGTTCGCGTGTATGTATTTTTTTTTAAATCGTGCCAGAGCTTTATAAAATCGTGAAAACCGTACCAGTTCGAATAAACTTTTCCTTAAAACGGCAGAATCTTCTTTCAAGTTCTTGAAAGTTTTATTGGCTTCATTGCAATGATATCGTTTTTCGTTTGAGCTAATTCTTGTTATTTACGAGAACTCCATCCAGAAGGTATGTTATGCTACACTATTGCTGGAATTTTATAATAGATGTACATATTGCTTGCTTATGAAAATCGGATAGACTCTAAATACTGTTTGAAAAGAACAAAGGAACAAAACAATCAAGCAATAATTTTGCAGTAGTAGTGAAAACTAATAGTAGAACTAAACTACCAGGCAAACATATAGGAGAAATGCTGCATTTTTCTTGAATCAAAAACCAACAAGCAAAAGACTCCGACGCGACGGTACCTATCAATTAAATATTTTTATCAAAAATAATTTTCGTTTGTATGTTCTCCTCCATTTCACGGGTGTCACTCGGACAATCGCGCCGCGTATCTAATCGTATTAATTCGGAACTTCAAAGCATTTCTGTGATTTTATACGCATGTCTTGCTCGAAAAAATAACTTTACATACAACCTTTAAAAGTTTTTAGGTTCTTAGAACAGCTGGCCTACCGTGACTTCTTAAAGCAGTTTTGTTTTACTTTTATTCCAGTGTGGGAAAGAAACGGAGCTATACAGCATGTCTGGCGCCATCTCTTTCCCACACTGAAAAAGGAGTAAAACAATAATGTTTTAAGACGTCATGGTAGACCACCTGAAGTCTGAAAGGGAAGGGACTTAGGAGTTAAGGGTATGAGAACTTCTAACAGAGATGAAGGCTTCAGTGTATGTATGGAATAAGCGCATCCCAAATCAATTAGAAAAAGAGCAGGAGATCATGATGGCGATGATGATACGATTTCAGAGTAAATGAAGCCCTTAGGGTGGGAAATGCTCCGGTTTCTAAAACTTATAGTTATAATTATCCTTTTACGACATAAAAAGGAGAAGACGTAAGTACAAAGCTAGTTAAAAACTACTAAGTTCATGCAGATCTTTACTCATTCCTATAAGTATTTCTAACAGGAGTACAGACAGTATTTGGGACCTATTTCCAGAAATGCTATGATCAACAGCGGAACTTCACAAATCCATCTTTAATGAAACAACATCGGCGCGAACAAAGTTAAGGACAGCCACTCGTCGACACGGCTTGTTTACTTATTTACTCGCCGTAAGTTGAAAAACCAGTCAAATGCCAGCCGTACGGGATGTCATCCCATATTTAGAAGAAAAACGGAGCCCTGATTCCTCGCTCAAAGTCATTATTTATGTAATATGAAATCAAAGGTCGGCCTAACTCCTACATCTTTTTAAAAATTGTCAAGTCTGAGTGGCATTTTGATTAATAATTTTAAATTTAGTCTTCATAATGTTTTATTTTTAATTTTGTATACTTAGATTCTTTTTTATTGGCCTATTTTTTTGTGAATGTGTGGACATTGTGTAGGCTTTGTAAATTCGTAACATTTTTTTTCTATCTTTTGTATTACATAAGCAAAGACTCTTTGTTGGGCCTACGCTGTCCTCCCATACTTAAGTTTAGTACTTACGCTGCCGCGCTGTAACATTCAAATATTGTAAAACCAAATGATTTTAAAAGAGTAACCATGGAGTTACGCCAACCCCGAACCGTGCACCTTCTGTCGACATTATTTTTATAAGTGCCATGTTAGCCTATGTAAAATAAAATATTTTGATTGATAGGTATCCTTTTTTTACTTCACATGTGATGTGTGGTTTGACTGATGAAGGCTGACCAATAGATAAAACTGCGGAAATATCTCTGTGTTTGCATAATCCACAAAAGTTTATAGGCTTCGATGAATAATAGTTTATAAATAATAGTTTAGGCTATCATGACATGAAGACATCAAACCCAAAATGATTGTAGTCTAAACTTCTCCAAGAATGTTATGCATCCCTGATACAACGATCTCTGCCCTCAGGAGCGTTTACACTCCAAACATAATGTTATATCGCCGGCAACCACCGGTGAGCTGTCAGAAACGTCACGTCAAGCATATCCTAACGCCTGTCGCCCGGGGCGCGGGCAGGCATCACGCGATGTGTAACCCGGTTACGAGAACAACTTTAACTCATACACACATTCTTTGTTTTGTTTCTGATGTGTTGTTAAATAAAATTATGCATGCGGTATGTCCTTCGTATTTATGTTGCGCTGGTATTACAAGATCAGTTTTGCATTTTAACATTGGGAGAGAAGGACATACACATAGTTTGTTATTATTACTTTTGAAAGATAACGATAACCAATCTACGTTTGCTACTTTCTTTCAGTATTTCTGAGCGTGCTTAGCTTAATTTTAAAACTCAAACAAAGCTAGCCTTCATTCACAGTACGCCGAGTCAATGACCTGTGAATAAAAAACCTAAGTAAAGCGAGGTAAGTTAGTTAACAATTAAGCATAACCGTGAAGTTTGAACCCACCTTTGTGTATCGTGGGTCGGTTACCGGCCTGCGTCGGGAACAGGGAGTAGAGAGGGAACCGAGCCACACCTGTGGAAGACATATTTATTTAACTATCGTTCTGTAGACCTGTGTTTGCTTTACAGTAATAATATAAACTAAGTAGTACGTAATTAACGTTAACTAGAAATTAAGACAAACAAAGAAGTAATTACTTTTAGAATAGGTTTAGTTAATAATAACTAACTTTACTAACGGACTTTAGGTAGTTTGCTAATTTTTAGTAAACATATTGTTTGTTAGGTAGGTACCTAATAGTTATTCTCTTCCTCTTTAGTGGATACAGAAATATGCGTTTGTATAAATTTTTATCATTTATATTGCGCAAATATTTTAAGTGTTACATAAAATTGTTCGAGATCCAGTGTCGAAAGTACTAGGCTGGCATACCTTGCTGGAGATCAGTGGGCGGGCGGGAGCGGGCGCCCCCCGCCGCCCCGCCCAGCATCGCCTCTCGTGTTGAACCACCTCAGCACCTGTGAACATACCACCGCGTTATTTCATGTCCATAGCAAATATTACATGTAGGCGTATAAAAAGGGTAAAATTATTAACTCGACTGTAAAACTTTAAGAAATTATTCTTTTTCATCGACTTGCCACGTGTTACGTTGAAATTGAAACCTTCCTCATCTTAATGTACTCGTAATATTTGGATACATTGTTTGAAGACACAGAGACAGACACAACCGACAGAGCGCAACCTTTGCTACGCGACCTTGTAATTGTTTAACGTGAGGTTGTTGATTAAGATTAAGGTTGTTGTAAACAAACAAATTTAATTCAAATTATAAATATCTTAATACGAAAATAGGATTCTATTCAATCTCTCACACTTAATTAACACGCTGATGTAACAATAAATTGATAAATTGTAAACAAACTAAAATGCCTAATATAACAGTGAATCATCAATGAACGCCAAGAAAGAATACATTGAGAATTAAGTAACGATACTCTTTTGATAGCTGTTGCCTTGGTACACCGAATCTTCATTCACTTTCAAATCTAAAGAATCAATTTGGAGGTGCGCAATGTGTGTGCGCATGAAGTTTCGAATATTATTTATTTTATAGTCTACATAATTATTTTCCAAACAATTTGGTTTTACTTTGAAAATATTTATTGTAGTACTGCTGTTTTAGAAACTTATTATTTACGCACTACGTTAAATTGTATGCGCTATGTAATTAATTATATGTATCTATTCTAAAATTATAGTATTTTTTCTAATGCACCGATATTTTTATCTTATTTGTTGCTTTTTTTAATGATCCAAACTAAATAAAACACGGTTACGGTACAAATTAAACAGGAAAGGAAATCTTTTCCTTGAAAATTATGTCATACTCATTCAAATAAATACAACACTAAATATTACAAACATAGGGCAAACCAACGCGCGACGGGTAAAAAGAGTTCAACAATAAATAATGACCTCATGTTTTGGTTTGGTCGTCGCCATAACCATCGGAGCACGATGCACCAGAACAACACTAACTATAGGAGGTAGCAATTTGGCGAGGTCGGTCACTGATCGTCTGACGTCACAGATATCGGACAATACTGACGCGGCGTGAACGGTGAATAGAAGAAAGTGTAAAAACGCTGTGAGTTTTTTTTTGCTGATTATCGAGTCAGACGGACTAGGAGCTCAGAAGAAGGAGCTGATTGTCAGTCGAATACATTTTTTGCGAATTTTATTTCATTGATGAAAGTTGAATCAGGGTTAATAAACATTGCGGATTTAGCGAAAACGGTGGGAGTACTTTACTCCGAGTACTTCTAGTAGTTACTCCTAGTGGGTATAAATATAATAGAATGTAATATTATAGCAGTTATATGTACTTTTAAGCAATAGTCTTAGTATTCTCGTAGGTTTGTAGCATTTGTTAGGTTAGACTAATTGCCTTGCCAGTAGGCTGTAGCCTGTCATGGCTTCGTCCGTAGGATTTAGTAGAAACGTTTTGAGCTTAGCTTTACGTCCGCCGTATCATCTATCTTCCTCTTTAAACGAAATTATTAAAAATCTACTCTTAGGTTTGATTTGCCTAACCTAAATGATACTGTGTCACTTTATTACTTTTGTCACTATACCTAAGTTTTGAAAGTAATATTTACAAAATTCTTTCCAAATAAAAACACGTAAATAATATAACGTAGCTGAACAAAAAACACGTAAATAATTTAGCATTTTCCGCTCAATTTTACACAGTCGCTCGTTAAGCGATAATAGGAGGTGTTTCTCTTAACATTCTTCTTCAAAACAAAGTAATACATTGTGAGTAGTTTGAAAGCAATTAAATTATCATTTAATAAGCAGAGACTTGGCTAGCGGAACAAAACTACGCCGACACAGAGTAGGAAGCAAATGGAGTGATAAATTACGCGGGTAACTGACAGACCACTCCTGGCTAATGTGACTAACGGATATCGCTTAATTATGGCGTTTGCAGCGACCGCGAAAACCGAATTGCGAATCATCCTAGCTTTCCGAAATGCAACGAAGGAAAAAAACATAATTTTACAAAAAAAACAATTATGAGAACAGTTTCGACTACAAAATGTGTTAAAGAGTTCGGGTTTAGAATAGCTATACCAAATTGTAATTTCCGACTGAAAATTCATTTCGTAATGAAATGTTTGTTTGTCTTGTATAAGACAAGACCAAAATTTATCGTACGTTTGTTTATTCACCAGAAACACTAGCTCTCCACTTACTTAATACTCCACGTTCTCTTAGATACTACGGGAAGGTAACGGTGTTTGTATGAAATATTACAATTATGTTGTTGTAACATATTTCCACTAATTATCATATTAAGTGGATATTCCTAAGATGTAGGTATATGTGTATGGCAGTTCTCCGAGCCGCCCACTGCAGGTATGTCACGCACGATCTCATAAAGTTGCGCGAAATTATGGAATACCGTAATTACCTATGTTGTTCTTGACATTACAGAGACATTGAAATATTGCAGGATATCGAGTAATCTAGTAAATGCGTGCTCATTTCTAAATCCAGTGTCTTAGCGAAAATGTGTTATGAATTTCAGCGTTTAATAAAGAATACTGTATGAGAAAGTCAATAAGATATATCACAGATGTTGATGTTGTTCAAAAAACGCTAATAAACTCCACAAGGTTCAATTAACAAAAAAAAAAAAACGATTGTTAACTCGCGAACCTAACAAAAAACGGATCAAAAGACTAATCATTCGAAGTTGTGAAATAAGAAAAACACGGACGTCCTTCGTTTAACAGACGAACCGGCCCGGGACGACGGTTCGACGAGAGTGAACACAAAAAAAAACTGGTGTCCTATTAAACAGTGAGAGATGCAGGGAATAAATTATGCTAACCCATTTGAAGGTTAAGGGCATCTCATAAAAGGCTGGTATTAGGACCTTCTTGGAATACCGGCGCGGTTCCCGAAGCGGCATTAGAATACCATTTTAGAATAGTTCGTAAAGTTAATTGAAGTGTTTGTGTCTTTGTTTAGGGCCGTGTGCGCATTTCATTCGCAGATCTGTCACGACTGGACGAGATTTTGCAACACTTCGCGCCTGAAAACTTGCGTTGGCTTGTTTTTGTGCCAGAAGTGTGAATTTCTAGTGTCTTGCTTTGATTCTTATAAGCTTGCGTTTCTTAGTTATGAAGTTTCATAAATTTATTTAATTTCCAGCCTTATTGCGTTGAGTTCTGTTCTGCTCAATTTCAAATAAATTGTAGGACTCCTGCATGTTCCTACTTATACCAACTACTAACTTAAGCTTCTTATTTATGATAAAAGAACAAAACTTATTTGCCAACTGTGAGGGTCCTCAGCTTAACAGATCAATGCCGTTATTTTAAAAGCCTCCCTTTATACCAAGTTCACGCGTGAGCAAACTGAATCACAATGAGATCCTCCTTAGAAATATTCCTATAGGTATTTTCTAATTTCCTGCTAGAAGAGCGAAAGGCTAAGGTTCCTCTCGAGAAGGGATTTAAATATTAATTCGGTAGTTTCTTTTGTAGACGCGATTAGTATCCTAAAATTGACCATAACGGGATCTTAAGATAACTGGAACTTGATTGATCGCTTGGGTCCTACGGACAACTTGGGTCGGCGGAAAGTTCAGAAAACATTGAAAAAAGCGATTATTATTTCTGAATATTGGAAGCAAGAATCTTGCTATCAATAGCTAAATCTTCAAATGGTCTAGTTATAATTTGGACAGCTCAGCGTATACGGTATCGCATGATCAATTATAATTATCGCAAGATCTCACGCGATCGATCGTGAGATATTATCGCGTGTGGGTTTAAGCACTAATGAATGATATGAAGGGCAACGCGATTGTTGTGAAAACAAACAGTCTAAAGCAAACATACGAAGGGAGCTTTGAAATCATCTGAAACATCTCTAGCACAGCTTTGATTTGGTAATTTCAGTTAGACTATTTCTTCAGTTGATTTCTTTCGATCGGTGTCAGGTCAGTATGTACGGTAGGAAATTCGAGAAAGGTAACTTACGCGTGGATTCTGCTAATCATCTCTCCATCAAAGGAATTTATTTGCAACTCAACACCGGGTCGGTGGTCCAATCATAACTCAAGGAGACACGCAAGACAAATTAATTTAACAAAACTGACTATAAAAATGTTTGTTACGTCTATCGTAAATTCATGTTTATGTCTTGAGACAATGGTAGGACAATAGCTTCTAATAAACGGTGACCAGGAGGCCAGTAGATGTAAAGATGTGAGCGGATGCAAATGCGTGAGGTCTTTCTTGCGCTTCAGGTCGGAGTGCCTCATAAATGTTCAAATGCCTATTCTTCGACGACAAAGAACTTCTCTTCACTCACAAGTCACAATAACACAAGTATTGGATTAGTCGCCAGCAGTGTTGCTAGTATGAATTTGAACTTGATTTATTTAGCGTCGTGGTGGGTGGAATACGGATATTTTACTTTTAATTTGTTTCTATACAAGGTGTTGTTTTTCATTCTCGTCAAATTCAAGGAGGTAACTATGCCAATGATTCTCGTCCCGAATCCATAATAAAATTAGTAGATATATATTTTGCCGAAATCGGTAATAGTCAACCATCCGTGTTTTAAACATAGCCTGTCTGATCCTCGCCATATAACTTCGCTTACACACAAACAAAAAATCTTAAAGGTTTTTCGATCATTTCTTATTCCCTAAACCACGTTAAGGGGGTTATTCTGAAATACTGACAAACTTAAACAACCAAAAAAATCAGCGTTCATTAATAATTAACTAGGTACCGTAATTTTAATTGATTTTTTATGTCTTTTGTGACAACCTCCTGAATTTTGACCACTATGCAAAACAACATCTTGTATACATATAAGGGCAGCACATAGGTCTTTTGATTCGATGTTTACTATGAAAATAGTCTTTAAAAACCTATGTGAATGAGTGTATAATTCCTTCAATTTCTACATCATTCCTTGGAAAACTATTACTTATATGTCGGACTAAAAGTATAGGGAGGGCAATTTATACTAGTTTAAATAAATTGCAGAAATTACAGGAAACATAAGGAAATTCCGACAGAAACCGAAGGCAAACTTATGCAAAAATCAGAACTCGAGGAGTAGTCTCGAAATAAATGCGGTTCCATTACACTCATGCCGAGGGACTGACATAAAGCAAACTCATTTTAATTACAGGCAAGCTACGCGGACGATATCCCGGGAATGTGGCCTTTATTACTAGGGGAACATAGTGGGCCAACAAAAATTATAAAGACATGGAAGGAAAAATTCGCAACGAGAAATTACGTCAACTATTTTGCAGGTCCTACGATGAGCAGAAAAATAAAGAAAAACATGTAGGAGACAGCCCGCGACTACTGTTTTCTGAATGTTTTTCTTTTTTTTTCGAACAGCGTCGAAATGATAAGTCCTCTTTGGCAGCGAAGGGAAAATGCTTGGATAACTGCACCAATTGGAAATGTTTTCATATTTCTATCTATGTAAACAAACTTTTCCATGAGTACTGCTCTCAAAACGGTGAAGGAAAACATTGAGAGGAAACATGTCTCAGAACCAAAAAAAAAAAAACGGACTAATGCGACTCGGACTCGCCAACCGAGGAAATAGTTCAGGAATCGAGCCAGTCTCGCAGTTTTTTCCTAGCTTTTTTTATTAGGAGATTGAATTACAAATGTGTAGTTTTCAGACTTTGCCCTGTATTTGTAGTACAGACGATATTACTTGCCAAATTCCATAGTTCTAGGTCAACGTGAAGTACCCTATAAATTCTGATTCCCTTGAGATTGTCGAAATATACGCTTTTTTGCGGCATAAACGGCCGATTATTTTTGGTACGCTACCTTGGAAGTTTGGTTTTTTCACACCTTCAAGGGACTGTAGACTTAATTATATTATTATGGTTTTAATTTTATCTCGATACCTCCACGTGTTCCCGAGATAAAGGGTCAGACAGACGGACAACAAAGGGATCCTGTAAGGGTTCCGTTTTTTCCTTTTGAGGTACGGAACCCTAAAAACGAAGACATGTTACCTGCACCACCACGCACTGGGCCCGTGGTAGGTTTTAGCCCACCCCGTCTCTCTTCGGGGGGGCCTGAGTCCCAACAGTGGGAACATTATAGACTGATTATGCTAAAGAACGGTTATTTACCATTATGTAACTTGACGAGGTTTCAGTTATGTTTGAATGAATGTTGTTTATAAGCCTTTTAATGCGTTTTACGTTGGGTGGTATGTATTTATGTAGATAAGGCTTATGTATGCATATATTTTGTCACGTACCACCTAAATGACTGGACCAAATTGGTGTACCGTTGAATTAATCTGCATATGCAACGAATAGTTACATTTAGGATATCGATTTTAGAATACGTGTGTGCTTTATATACTTTTAAATTGGATGTTTTCTATTCATTGTTGTTAACTTGGCTTTTAACGTGATCTGATATGAATTCATATAATCTGTTTCATATTAATTGTGCTTCTGTGTGTTGTGCTGTCTTTTGAGTGCACTGAATAAAAGATTTATCTATCTATCTTTTAAATATATTATGGTGTAGTAAATAGAGGAGATATGGCAAGAGTATTGAACAAATTTTTAACTTTACTTTAGAGACCATGCTTGAAGCAATTTGCCGAGATGTGCTTTGGAGGTGGTTTGTTGGTACACTACTACACTACGCTACACTTTCTGTTATAAAAGCAAACCTGCAAAAGAACAGAAAAAAAACTCGTACACACATCACTGGATGTTTGGTTTGTTTGTCCATTTGATACAATTTATTTCCAATATATTCGTAATCAACAACACACAGCGACACAAACACCAGGGCTGCATGAAACTCATAAAAGCTTTTATTAAAATCATAATACCGAAAATCGATTAATTCGGCAACACAAATTGTGGGAGATGTCTCTCCGGGGTTGCTACGCGACCCTACGGGCCCTAGTCCGACCCCCGTGGCACCCCTGTCCAGGCAGAGATTATTTATTTGTTTATTTCTTATAAGTACTTAGAAACATCGTAATTTTGTTTGTGACAAAAGACTTTATACTTTAGCAAGACATGAAGCAAAACCGTATTGGGCATAGTCAATTCAAGACTTGTACGACAGGAATAACTGTTTTTTGTTGTTTAATTGTGGGTAAAGCAAAACTTTGATTTAGGAGGAGACACATACATACTTAAAGTTACGCCTTTTCCATCGGGAGAACGCAGAAGCTACAACATTAGTAAAAAAAACTGAAAAACAAAGTTTCGTTTTCTCGAGGCTGTTCAGTTCTTCCGTGTGAATATCAGAGTCTCTTTCTTATCCCTCTATTTTTGTCGGTTTTGTGTCATTGCTGTCCAGTTTCTACCGGCCACTTTAATAACAAAAAAAAATAAGCTCATACCGATCTTAACAGAAGACTGTTATAATCGGTACGAGCTTAATATTTTACTAATGTAATATAAATTGTCATGTTTGTGTACGATAGCGCAATAAATGAATATGGTATTTTACCACATAAATGATAGTACTTTTATACTGATAAATAAAGCAATTCGTGCATAAGTTATTTCCTAACCATTCCAAAATATCAAAAATGCACAACGTTAACATTCAAGTTTTAATTTCTGCCGGCACTCCCGGTGTGCAACCCGTTTTTTTTTAGCTTATAGCAATAATCTTGTATCTTTGATGGTAGTAATTTACTGTTAACGTGTAGTATTTCGGTAGTTGTAGAATTTAGACTTCTATTTACTACTCTATCAGATGATTGGGCTTTGAACAAATATGATCAAAATAAAATTAGCCAACCTGACTTCAGTGACTGATCAATCTTGCATGATATACGTTAGTAAGTATCACATGAAGTCGTATCGGAACTATCTCGCTAGCGTCATCATCACAGGCTGACTCCCAATTGCAACGCCGTTTAACCTCAATTGGTTAATTCACACTTTGCTTAGCGTCAATTAAACATAATTACTTGATTATAGCCGGGGTGGCTCGTCATTGTTATACTTGCTTTTACACACCGTTGTTCACACTTCGCGTTTGTTCCCGAGCTTTGCTATATTGTTTACTTTTTCCAGGAATCCACAAGAATAGCCCAGGAACATTTGGCAATAAGCCGTGACAAGAAGAATAAAATAAATTGGTCGGTTCAAATCCTAATAGATTTCACTTGGAACGTTTTATTTGTAGGACAGAAAGAGATAATTTTAATCCTTCATTTTTGGAGGATAGGTGAGGTAAACTTCGAAAAGGATATATGAGCTTAACACAATGTTTTCGGCCTACGATGGAAAGATTTGATGAAGATGACGTAGAGGCTATGAAAATGATATAATCAGGACTGCGTTAAGAATTAAATTGCGTAAAGTGACACGAAATAAAGAAATAAACTTTATGCAAATACATATAGGTAAAGATCCACTTAAAACTACAGATGCTTTCAATAACGATGTTACAGATGACGAAAGAGAAGCTAAGAATCTTCAAATTCTTCCTTTGCCACAGGTACCAGCAGATTTGAACCAGTCATCGCAAGTTCCCATTGTCTGGCACCACAAACATTTTAACTGCACTCGAGAAGAAAAGTTACAGTTCAACATTAACGGAATTTATGAGCGTGACTCAGCCAAACCAAGTTTAAGTCAACATGCCTAGTCAGTAACTTCACGAATACTTGTTAAGTATGGCTTAACTTTGAAAGAGTGGTGTAGGTTGAAACTATTGTAAATCATTTCAGATGATTTCAAAACATCGCTCTTTTGAAATCATCAAAAAAGGTTTATTTAACTTTTAAATTGAAAAGGGAAAATCATAGTAGGTCTTATCATTCGTTTATTGATTGTTATTGGCAAGAAAATGGCAATAGAAACTGTCAAAATAGCAAATTCAACAGCCTGAGTTGTTAAAATGGAAGCAATCATGATTTTTTATTTAACACTAGGTATTTAATGTTTACAGATGGACAAGCTAACTAGGACACAATATACAGAATTTGAACCTAAAGCCCTAGCTCTTTGCGTCACTGGGTAAAAACAGACTGTCTAGCTAAATATGGCAAGTGATGAAAATAAGCACTATAATTAACTAAATCACATTGAAGCAGGATAAGCAAAAAAAATAAAGACCTTTAGATAGCCAGACGAAAGCAGGAAATCTTTCTAAAGATAGCACAAATCCCTAGTCTTATACCTGGAATCAGACATTCAAAGTCTTTGAGAGACGACACGACATTTATAAAAGAGAGTAATACCCAAGGATTTAGGACCAATATAGCTTCTTATAGACTACCTCAGACCTTTCAAGCGAAGTTTGAAGTAGTTCTAAGTATATGAAAGTTGGTAGACAAACTTTAGCAAGTGATAACTTGAAGTATCGAAATTGAATAGGCAAGATAGCGGTGGTCGCTTATAGGAAAAATATGGTAACGATAAAATGTATTAGGATAAGAATGAACTATGACGACATGAGTTTTTTAGGGTTCCGTACCCAAAGGGTCAAACGGCACCCTATTACTGAGACTTCGCTGTCCGTCCGTCCGTCCGTCTGTCACCAGGCTGTATCTCATGAACCGTGATAGGTAGCCAGTTGAAATTTCTACAGATTATGTATTTCTGTTGCCGCTATGACAACAAATACTAAAAACAGAATAAATTAAATATTTAAGGAGGGCCATACAAAAAAGTGATTTTTTTGCTCGTTTTTTGTAAATAATGGTACGGAACCCTTCGTGCGCGAGTCCGACTCGCACTTGGCCGGTTTTTTTTAGACTGTACTGTCTCACTGCTAGGCAAAGGCCTCCACCCCCAAATTACTTCCAGGAGCTGGATTAACCCATCGTGTAGCGACTTTTGCCCAGCGGTTATCGTGCGTGTGGCTGACGTGACACGCCCAATCCCAGTTTAGCCTAAGCTCAGCCTAGCTTTTTCATCATAATCATCAGCCTAAAATGTTCCCACTGTTGCGACACAGGCCTCCTTTGTATGAGAGGGAGTGGGCTGTGATCCACCACGCGGGCCCAGTGCGGGTTGGTAGATGTCACATGTTTTCGAATTTTTAGTTCTAGGACATGCCGGTTTCCTCACGATGTTTCGGTTTCTTCACTGTTTTTTGAGCAGCAGCTTTTTAGGTTTGATAATGTGAAATTTATTTCCTTAGTGTGGTTATAGTACTCAAATAATTAGATGCACAGACAGATAACTTAATTTGTCTTCGTTATCTTTTTGTATTCATTGATATTGGTCTAGTTAATTAGTAAGAGCTAGTAAACTAATAAAACAAATGTTTAGATAACCGATTCAATATATAAACAACGCTAGCATTTCATATTTTGTCTATTTTACTGGCCTTGTTTGTCTTTTCACGCGAATATGTGTGGAACCGTTCCTGTTATTACAAAAATAACTAATAGGAACAAACAATGTACGTTATTTATTATTTCACGGGTACATACGCGTCGGTTATATATGAGTAACAATAATATTTATTTATCGCTTTCCCGGAACTGGTGATAACGGGTATCAGCAGGGCTGCCACGTGCTGTTATGATTATGTATTTATTTATTAGTACAGTAATGTTAAAACAATTTAAATATACTGATAGATAAGAAGCTGTTTCTTCTTGGGTGTCTCTTTTTCGTGGTTTTCATGGTTATCGCTTAGAAAATACTTTTTTTTATTTGTTTGTTATGAGGGCTTTGTTATTGCCATGCATTCACGAAATGGGTGTTTTTACTAGATTGATTTTGATATGTTTTATGTTCCTAGAACTGATCATTCTCATCATCATTCTTCTGATCTTTACTGGGGTTACTATGACGCTTAAAACATTATTGTTCCATTCCTATTCCAGAGTGGGAAAGAGATGGAGCTAGATCACCTGTATAGCTCCGTCTCTTTTTCACTCTGGAATAAGAATGGAACAATAATGTTTTAAGACGTCATGGAAAGCCAGCAGATCTCAATTTTGTTTTTCTCTCCCTCACTTTCTTAAGTAATAGTAAGTAGTTAAGTATCATCTGCCTAGATTTTCCTCAACTTTATTAGGGTTGGCTTCCAGTCTTAGTTCTTGGCATGTGCAGCTTAACCTTGAAAATCGACTTTGCGGCGGTTTTTATTTAGCCACGAGCTCTTCACGTCCTCAAGTACCTACTCTTGGTAAAATCGCAACCTCGCAGCCCTATTGATAACGGCCATAAATGTTTCCCAGCGACCGGACAGACCTGCGGTGATAGTACTGCCTACCTACGTATTGCAATCGCAATATAATATTTATTATTAAGTGAGTCGAACGCGTGACACTCGAGAACGCGCCTCTCATATCACGAATATACCACGAATTTCCACTAGTGGCCATGAAGTTTAGCAAATAGAGTGTTAAGAAACAAATTGCACACGTAGCACAGAATCATCATCTATTCCCAACGTTATTGGGGTAGGCTTCTAGTCTTGGGTGCAGCAGAACACCAGGATTTTACATGGAGCGACTACCTATCTGTCCTCCACAACCCACACAACAGAATATAGGAACAAATAATAACAAAATAATTGGTAATGCGATCACCAATCTATTTGTTTAGTGAGATTAATACGTGCGACTGGTAATTGAAGTTATTTCAGTTTATGCTAAGGTTTAAAGATGTGACACAGGATCAGTATGATATTTATACGCATTTTATGTTGTAGCTAATAAAATTAACTATCCATACTAAGCCTTCCTTAAAGTATGCAGAAGTACAAAATCTAGTATTTAGTGACCGTGGTCGATTGTAGGCTGGCATATAGTGGATTATGAGCATGCACATGGTTTGTTATGTTTAAAGCTTGTCAACATCAACCCGAGAGTTAGCGCTCCATTTATTACCACTCCGTTATCATGTATAGGTACTATAGAATACGTAGATATAAACGAAACTATCAACTTGCAAACTTATAATTAAAACAAAGCAGAAAGTTCCGTTGCTGAGTGAGTTACTCGATACTGAATCGAATTTCAATGGTTAATGAAAAGCTACTCATGGAAACTTTATTATGGAACATAATAAGTATGGGGTTTGTGACCGAAGGGGCTTGAATGCTCATATTTACGTTGGTGGTCATATTTCATGTATCTACTAAATGGCGAACACCGCCACTGTTATCATTACCATTGCACAGGAATTCGTTTCGTTTAACGCTTCTGTTCCAAGAAAGACTACATACTTATAGGAGTATTTTAAAGAAGAAGAAAAATGCGTATTATTATAAAATAACTGTTAAGTTATTCATTAAAAGTTATCAGTCCTTAGATTTTCTCATTGATTAAGAAAAATCTCTCATTGTTTCGCCATTTTTTTAATATTTAGTAGTCGACAACTCATTTCCTTTCAGTAGGCTCTAGCTAAGCACACAAAACGTCTGCCTCATACACTTCTAGAGACGAAGTACATACATACATCTTTATATCTATCTGTGAGCCTAGTAATGTGTATAGCTAAGCACCGGCGAGACACGAGCGAAAGTCCCTCGCTACGCTATAATTCGAATACCTACCTACGCTACAGGGGGTACGGACAGCAGATTAAGTTTGCTTCGATGTTTCAATTGAATAATTTGTTCTTTTTAAAGATAATATTTACATTTTCAAGGAAGCCAATGACACTGTAAACGACGCTGCAGACGATTACCATTTAGTATTTTAAGTAATTTTGACCAAAGTTAATCTTCAAACTAACCAAAGTTAGACTCAAGATATTATGGTACAAGCTGTATAGCAGTTTCCTTTTCCCATAAGTTATAACAGAGCAGAGTATAAGCAAGAAGTAAATAATAATTGTATTCTGTTTTGCATGTAAAATGTATTATTTTATTAAGACACTTATTATTTATTTCATGTACAACAGTTGTACAAAGGCGGACTTAATACCACAAGGCATTCTCTCTAAGCAGTTATTAGAAACTATTACTTACAATCGATTAATTATGAGACTTCTTGTCGGAATCATAAACATAGCAAGAAGATTTACGATTCAATCATTCTCGATAGCATTGAAAGTTTTGTTATAATCTGTAGTTACAATATCTTTGAAAAGTAATATCTATTGCTTCTGGCATTAAAGTCGATCAGTCTAGTAGACTATTGGTTTGTTAAACCCAATATGAACAGTTATTTTATAAGAAAAAGACGATTTAAGATGATTAAAATAATAACGTCTCTCTCTCATTGGACAGAACCAACCTGTAAAAAATTTGATATTTTTTGTACCATTAAATTAATTTCACTGAAACCCTTTGACCTCGTAAATTCTCTGAAAACGTGTGATAATAATGCAATTACACATTTTATAAGAGAGGAAATAAAAACAAGACTTTGTGTGCAAACGTTACCGCCTCCGCCGCGTAGTTTTTCAGCGCAGTGAGAGTGGAGTGGGATTATACATAATTGTGTGTTTATTTAGGGTTTCCTGCCAGACGCTGCCTGCCTACTACTGCGCGCCCATGCCGCCCTGGTACTCGCTCACGTAATTATATCTGGTGGGGGGCTCTCCCCTTGTCGTTTGCCGATACGGTCTTTATTAATGTTGTTTGTTACGCCTTAGGTATTTGCTGCTGGTATGGATATTATTTTCAGGGACTACTCAGCATAATAACATGTTATCATTTTGGACATTAGTATCTTAACGTCAAAACTTTATTCGGATCTGAAAGAAGAACGATGAAGAGCTGCATCATTAGAATTTCTATGGTCAACCAGTGTTCATGTCCATATTACTTTAAAGTTTGTTTAATCTATACCCAGTTACGTATAAGTAGCTGAAATTTAATGTAAAACAATATAAGGAAACTCAAAGAAGTTAAAACTTAGGGGTCTAAGAGCGTTGCCTTGTGATACTCCGCCCCTCATTCACTCACGCGCTTGGCTTGGCAATTAGTGCAGTTGCGTTTTTAACTTCCAACAAATTTAAACTATTAGAAATATACCTTGGTAACGTTATTAGTATTAGTTTTTCAAATGATTTAAACTGAACGAGCGCAGTTACTGCCCACTGAAACCGCTGCTTCCTCTTACCAAACTTGCTTTCAATTCCAAGTTATTAAGAAGAATCGCATGCCATGGCGTGAACATAACGTAAGGTGTAAGGTTTCCTCAATATGGTTACATATCAGGAAGTGAAAATCTTGTTTTCTTATAACAATGTTTACCTACAATTAATATGTGATTATGAAATTGTAAATATTTGTAACTCGTTCGAAATTATAAATCTCACACTTTAAGTGTAGTAAAATAAACACTATTTATAAGTTTGAAAAATAATCAAACAAACCTAATAGTAAATAAATTAATTATGCAAAAGCGGGAATCAACCGAAATACCCTTTGCGAAGAATACATCGTAGAGATTCAATCCATATTCAATTTAATTTATTGATACACAATAATAATACCATCAAAGAATTCGTTAACGCATTATATTCAATTGGTTCCATTAAGGCGACACTTTAAAAATGTTCGTGTAGTATCGATACATTCACAATTTTAGATGCTGTTATTTTCAGAATGTTCTACGGAAGTTTATTATTCAGTGTTTTTACAAGTGAGACAATGACTGAACAGAACAGAATAGCTATGTTTCCATAAAACTACCGCAGGTACTTATAAAATGAGTTTATTATGAACTGTGGTACTCGTGAATGCATCAAAATTGCTGCAGTAGTTGTCCCACCTTCAATTCAACTGCCTTTCTTCATTAGATCCTTACAAAATATCTCTCGAAAGCCCTAATTACAGAAACCACATTCATCTCCCTTTCCTTATTCATTAATGTTTAACCTCCACCGTATACCCCGTCCCGTATATTAACGATTTTTAATGCGCCGTGTAGCGTCGCGCGTCGGCCAGCTAATGAAGCAATCTGTCTGTCCCGTGTCATTATTCATTATATTGTGTGGCTGGTCGGGTTTATTCCAATACCATTCTGTCTGATCGTCAGCCGGTATCTAGATAGCGGAAACGAGTTAAATTGTTTTCATTTATTGCTTTTGGAGCGGGATGAAAGTGAAGTTTCATGTAATTTAGCTGTCAGTGGTGTTGTACGACAAGCCGGGTTTGTAGCCGCAACAAAATGGGAATGTTTTGGTTAAAATATAGGCAGTGATTTATAAAGAAATCGAAAATAGAACCTATTGGAAACAGTATTAGCGATAATGAGGAAAATCATTAAAATGTACAGACATACGAACGTGGGTGTATCAAAGATGAGAAATACATTAGAGGCCTTAGAATACGGACCAGACGTTCTTCTATTACAAGTAAACGAGAATTTCAAGCAGTAGTATTATAAAAGATGAACTTAAACATCGAGGATAAAGAAGAAGCTGTGGCCATCAATACACAAACTCCGTTCGGTATGCGTCCAAAACTTCATCTAAAAACTTAATTCAAATTCATATGCATCGCGTTAGGATAGGACCGGCCGATAACGCGGCCGTCCTAGTCCTACATAAAAAATATTCAATACTTATTATTCGGGCGACAGAAAAAACTTTTCGTGGCGGTGGGAAGTGAGAATAGCGAACTAGTGATGTGTGTTACTAGGGTTTTAGGAATAGATAGAGCAAACTTGTTGTATTAGATAGAACCACTAGAATTTGGTAGGGTTGTGTGTGCAGGAAATAGGAATGTATTGATAGTCTGTTGTGTGAGCCATGTTAGGTTTAACAATGGGTTTCATTTGCTTTCGAATCAATTCGCAATCCAGCATCTAAGGAAAACTATGATGTTTTGTAATATTTGGTAAATGCTTAAATTCACTATCGTCATTATGCATTACTTACTTATGCATCATTCTCTAAGGAGTTCATAAAGTAAACCGCACTTCAACGAAAATCGAATTAAATATCAGAAATACAATAACCTTTGTATTACAAAATGTACGTTATTACGTACTATTTTTAGTATTGTCGCATAATGTTGTTATCAAGCCTTCGAAGCTACAATTCCAAAACCACAGACTAAAAGATTGGCATCATTTTCCAATAGCATCGAGTTTTAAAAGCTGTCATTTATAAACGCATCAATAGACATATCGATTTAATTATCGATAACTGTATAAAAGTGATCTGATTTACGACGAACCAAGGTGAGTTAAGAGTATGCAAAAACTGAACTTGCTACTATCATTCAACATTTTTTACTTCGCCATCTATAAGACTCGGTGGCCGGTTGAATTGAAACTGGTTTTGCGAAATATGCGATCACTGATCTTCTGGCTATTACTACCTACTGAATTAAATGTCTAGTTTGTTAGATGAGTTTTAGGATATATATTTTTAAATCAAAGTAGGCAATAAGTACAGATTTTAAGAAAATAACATTTTCGTCTGGAGTTAAGTATAGAAGCTTTTTCAAGCTCCAGATAGTTTAGTTTTTTTTACGAAAAATGTTTCATCACGAAACTGACTGACATGCACAGTCACAATCGGGCACGTTGTTTTATTTATAACCAGAATTAAGGACTATAAATAAGGTATTGTGGGCGACATATCGACACCTTCGACACGCGACGCACATCCCTAATATTTTTTGTGAGACTGAGGGCGCTACCTGGCCCGTAGGTAGGCGTTTCTGGGAACCGTCGTCACTTGATAACTTCGATAAACGCGCGTTCCCTATATATGAGAACTGTGTCTTATTATACCGTGGGTTTATTCGATACTGTGGTATTGTTCATTAGAAATTTTGTGATTTATAAAAGTTTTTTGTAGGATATCTGAGAACAGGAGCACTAAAGCAACCAGGGCAAAAGCGCGTTGTGTTGACGATATCATCAAAGTCGCGGGCAACGGATGAGAGACGCACAGAACAGATAAATATGGCAGAAGAAAAGGGAGGAGGAGGAGGGAGGGATGGGATACCCAACAGTGGATGATTCTGGGCTGAAATGATAATGACATGCACCATAAGGTAGGAAGGTTAATGCTTCAAACCAACAATACGAACGCTTAAGATTAAGGAAGTACTTAAAATACGTAGTTATAAAGGATACCTAATTTCCTATAATCAGTTGTTTATGAACGTCTGACACGAAAAGGGTAACCGCTCGGTTATTTGTAGGCAGTACCTACCGGTAAAACCTAGATTCCGCGGCTCGCGTGACTGTAACTTTCCAGTGATTTAGCTATTTCCCCATAATTCTTACGTCCTAGTACCTCTGGAGTAATTAGTCTGTGAATAATTCTTATACCGGTGCCTCTCAATTAGTGATCTGTTGAAGCTAGATAGTTTATTCTACTAATGTTATAAATGTGTTTGTATATTTGTTACTCAATTACGCCAATCTACTGAACGGGTTCGGATGAAAGCACGCAGATGGATAATAACTTTAATTTACATAGGATACTATTTATCGCGGACCACGCATACAAAAATAAATTTTATTGCAAAGGATTTTTTAATCAATAAAAAGTCTGGCTGACTTTTCATGTCTGAATGAATCATGGATATCTTCCAAAACACAATAGCTATTATACCTAACAAAACAAACTATCTACTAAACAGTGAAGCATGTTGATTAAGTGCAGATCAAAGGGCCGCTCGCAGCAAGCTGTTAACTCGTCTATTGACTGACGCTGGCATCGAACGTCACTCGATGTCCTACGACTGCCCAATGTTGACACTCCACATATTTGACTCGAGTGCAGCTCTCGGTCACTGATAAGTGAGGATCGTGAGGAATCTCTACCGAATTCCTTATCGCCTGGTAATATTAATTTGGGCGTTGGAATATGGCCCTCGGTATAAATTGCTTCGGTTTTTTAAAGTGAACCAAAAGTTATCTTGAATTATTCTATAGACACCATTTTTTATAAAGAGTCGAATAAAAGCATTAAACCAATTTCCTTCCATTTCGTTTCATTATCAGAAATTCTCCATTTTATCGACAAAATATGAAAATGAAACCATTTCCCGAACCGACACGACAGTACGGGCAATAAAAAATTGCGTGGGTTTGCACAAAAGTTGAAAACAGCGGGGTCGGGCTACAAGATCGATGGTGGGTGCATTTTTTATGGTAATGTACTCGCCCCAGGCCACCGCTGTTCAGCGCTGCCCATTGTACGAACTACGTGCTTTATAATTCCTGCACTAAAATATGGACTGCTAGTACTTGCAGCTATGCAGTCAGCTTCCAGTCCAACCAGAACTAAACTGGCATGACCCATTTTTCTGTAAGTACAAAATGTATTCGTATAAATGACTGAAACCTACATATATTGTAGCAAAACGTGATTGTTAGAACATTAAATTAATATTTACTGCTAATTAATATCTTCGGAGAAGCAGTAAATGTCAGCTTGCATAAGGCACGGTGACTTATGATTTGTGGTTACTGAGGGTCTGTATGCCATTAAACAAATTTAACATAGGTACCTCAGACTACCCGATGACGCATGTAGAATTTATAGTTAGCCACCTTAATACATGTTAAACGAAACCCCCTTCACGCAATTAACAAGACGATCGTCTATGCAACTATAATAAACAAAAAAACACAAGAATAGAAAAATTAATTCAATTAATCTGATGCTAAAACTTTTAAAATACAAACACGGTATAATGTGAAGAAAAGCTATTTTTAAGCACAAAACTAAAGCAGAAGCACTAATTAAAAATTACATTATAACATTTGCGTCTGAAAAAAACTAAAACGCAACTAACAATCTACATGTAACTGACAAGTTCTAAGTAAAATAAATTATTTGCAAAAAAGTCTGAGATCAATAATTAAGATTGTATGTTTTTGCTTTCTTTAATTACAGCAGGGTATCAAATTATAATGGTAGAATTATGTAATAAGTCAAAAATTACTGGTCGTTGTGTGCTTACATAGCCACCCCACCTGCGGGCTTATACCCCCATCGGCTGCTCAGGCTCAAATATCAAGCATCCGATTAAACTTGATAAAGTATCAATTAATAACGAGCAGCGTGCGTTTACAACGTTGTACACTAATACTTACAAAAGGAACACCTGTCTAAAAGGAATCGGCTTCGTGTACACTGGACACTTGGGACTTTTGCTATTCCGGCAAATGAGCTCGCGTGAAGTTTTTAGTTTGAAGTCTATCAAATAACAGGCAAATTGCTGCAGCTCAATGAAGGCTCAATAGCTTTTTTTATTAACCTATTGTTGTTGTTTCTGGGCAAAGGTCAGTCGCCAGTTTCCCTATAATGTTGCGCCTTCTTCGCAATGGCTTTACTGATTAAAGACTCTAATATCTTATTCTCGTCGCATCGTTCTGCATGGGACTCTCCCGTAGCACCGAACATTATTCGATTTTATCGACAGTAGCATCATCAGATGGACTAAGCAACAAACTCTGACAATCAAGTCAGAAATACTCTGCAATTAGCGATGCACACAGAGCTTGCAATTTATCTAACGAATGCAGTGTCACGATTATCGTGACACCAGATTAGAAGGTGTAGGCTGCCCGTTGTTTATTTGTGCTGAGGTTAAGGCTAGACTGCGCCTACGCTATAAGCAGTAACGTTTGCACGGAAAATATAAATACGTTATAAATTATAAAAACTGATTTCAAGAATACTCGTAAGTTGCATGATTTCAATCAATGAATTCAAGAAAAAAATTGTAATAAAGTTACCGCCTGAGAATCGATCAATCGACCTGTTGATAAATACAAGAATATTGGGGTATCAAAAGATGCAGTCAATATGATAACCTCCTGCATTCAAAGTTCGTTTCAAAACACCATGAAATAGAATCCTCTGCTAGCAATACTAACCAAAAACAACACAGAACTCATTGCAACTTCGAAAGTCTGCAGCGTCACAGAGGACTATGCCTAGCGAGTGTCAACGGAACCTTAGTCGCAAGTGACCACAACTACAAAGTTGTAATCGTAGCTCCGTACCCACTGCCCGAGGCGACTTAGTTACTCGCCGCATTTGCATTTACTTCATACAACCGGAAACCAGGCTCGCCCGGACTTGTTGCTATAAAAATACAGTCACTCTAATTGGAATAATTTCTAGCTTTAATACACGAAATAATACATTGTAGCATGTTAACCGTATCCATGCATGAGATAACTTTGATTACAAACGATTTCGAACGAATGACAATATGAAAAGAAAATGGCGGATCGACTCGTGAAAAGAATGTTGACGACATTGTAATTGATATGATGGATAACCATCACTTAACGATGATCGAGGATAAGAACAAGGAATGTCTCGATACATGTCATGCAACACAAGAAGAAGAAGAAGTTGATTAAAGGAAAACTGTGAGTAATGGGCTGGTTGGACATGTTTTCAATGCTCTGTGAAAGCCTGTCATCACACTAGACAGACTTTACAAACGAGACAAACTTTTAATCAGCGACTAACACGCACAGGATGATGATACTAACTAAATGGTTTCACAGTTCGTGGCGCTCCGTTTATCTCATCAGGGGATCATAAGTGAGATGATATATGAATTATAGACATATGAAGTAGTGGGAGGGAAAATAACGAAGGGTCCGACTCAGACTGATCTATAGCACTATACTGTAATTGCAATTAAAAGTTTAGAAGCGCTGAAGTTGAGGACTATTTGTGTGTAGTCGCTTCATAAAGTGGTGCTTTAAACATTTGCACAAATACTTTTAACGAATGGATTATTTAAATTTGATGTTTTAGGGATGATAAAGTAGAAAACTCTTGTGCTTCAATATAGTTTCGGAAACACTGACAAAATTAATGGCTGGCCACAAGTAAATACTTAATTATAGTTTTCGAATTGCGCTCTCAAATTAAGGAATATTTTATCTTAAGTTTAAGTACTCGGATCCTGTAAAGACTTGCTTACAAAGTTACAATCAGATATCATCATCAGTGAAATACAACTTGGTCATACGAAAGATTAGCTGCACGCAACTGAAAACCTGAGTATCGTTGCGTGTATGGCCACCTTAAGACCGATACAAAATGTTTTCCACGAGGATCGCAAGCGTGACTGCAATTTTACCAGAACTAACCTTTTTTCAAGGGAATACTTAAGCAGTGACATTTAAAGAAACTAGTCAATTACTATTAACTAGTACGCCACGTTTCCCGTATCGGTCGCGCGTGATTCACTTACTCGTAGTTAGGTGCACTCGGTGCCACTGACTCGATTCTTTGCTATTTCCGTCCATTAGTTTAACATTGTAGTTTTTGTGACTAACGCAACACTCATTGTTGCTGATAAATTGGAAAATTTGTATTTTTCAAGCTGATTTGTTTTGGCTAGAGAGGGAAAACCACAATTTATTAAATGGAAAAGAAACGATATTTAGACATCTATAGACTATATCAGTTTTGTAATCGTCGTTTTCTTAATTAAGCAAAGATAATTCCAATAACAATAAAAATTATTATCTTACGGCGCGGCGCGGTGCATTCGACTGTAATGCTGCAATCCAAGATTCGATTTTGTACAATTTGTACAAACACTTGTTTCTGTGTGTCTTGTACAAATTGTATCGTTACCGGTTTCGCACTGTAATGTTCTGTAATTCTCCTCTCTCACTGATGTTATGCTCGAATTTGAACTGTTTCATTACAGGCGGATACATCCGATGATCCCGAGCGCCTTTATATAATGTTTTTTCATCAAGAAATTTTGCTCATTATCCCTAAATCTCATAAATAATGATATATTCTCACCTACGGATTTCCTAGAGGAAATCCCACACAACTACAACTTCAATTCAAAGCTACGTGTGTCACGATGCCATAAACCGGAGCTGCTAACAGAATGCCAAGCGTTCGCATCCATGACTAACGCTTGACAGCCTTACGTCAACCGCACACTAAACTACGGGTCTTTGGAGACATGATACTTGTAACAACCGCGAGAAAAACGTGCAAGTCTCATGCAGTTCTACAAAAACTTTTGCTCGAATGCTGCGAGTCGCCAATACGCAATGTACCGTTGAACTCGCCGATCGTTGGTGCGAAAAGTTGCATGTCTGCTTAACCCAAACAATAATTTGGCAAGGACCATTTGCGGGTTTTGAAAATATGAATATTGTTTGCTTTTTAGTCATATCAGCACCTGAAAGGCGGCTGTTAATTTAGCAGAAATTACAATCACACCTATCATCCATACTTGTAGAGCAGTCGTTTTAGTCAGTATTACATAATCTCATCTGATGCCTAGAGCAAAAAGGGGATCAGGAACCTCGCCAAAAAGCATAGCCCAGAGCTTATTAACTCGGTACAATTTTGAAGGGGAGACGAAAATCTCATTATAGTCTCCGCCTAATGGAGAATTTGAGTTTTAGGTGTAGTGTGACTTACGCGGGTTTAAAGTATGTCCGGATTAATGAAAATCACGTTGTTTACCTGAAACAGAAGAAATTGAAATTAGTATCGCAATGTTGAGAATATTGCAAAAAATACAAATTTGTGTGATGTTAGAGAAGTGAAAATATATTTTGAAAATCCCAAGTATTGTATTCAATTAGATAACTCTTTTCACTTTTATTTAGTCAGATTTTCAAAAGATAATATAGGATCCACCGCCAAAAGGAAAAACAATCTTTCGTAAATGCCTAAACACAGGCAAGGTAAAAACACAAGTAATTTTAAAATTTTACAAGTCTTATGTCGGCTACGCACCTAGTTTACTTGATCAAGTTCCACGTCAAGGGGGGTACCCAACAGCCTAGTTGTTTTCTTAAGCAATCCTACACATGCAGCTGTTTGAATTTTTAAGCTCTCTCATTTGCAGTGTCGTCATTTCCCCGCTCCGCAAAGGGCTGTCCCGCTGCGGCACGACAATTACCGAGGCGACACATCACCGCGACGCGTCTTAAGCACCGCAATCATTTCGCCAGTTTTCTTCACCACTGGCGGTAACAAGCAAGATATAAGCGCAAAGCGGAAAGATTCAGTCAAGGATAGAAAGAAAATCTCATAACGTGTAACGAATAAATCCGTGGCCGAATTTATTTAATACTCGGAGTCTTTGGTTCAGTAAGTCACACATGAGGCTGGGATATTGTAGGTTATACTTTGGAATCAATATTGAAGTTAAATGGAACTATTTCCTGATCTACACTTTCTTACTGGTTTTTTTAGTATATTTTAAGACTACTGCGACAGTGTTAAGCTTCTGAGTTATAAAAATTCCTATCTCACGCTCCTATATCTTGCACCACCACCGTCTGGTCCCTTGGCGCTCGTCGTAGTCCCGCCACTACGCGACATTACTCATCGGTCAAGTGCGCCTCTGGGACAGAGCGAGACACCACTACCCCCTACTCTTTCTACACACACGATCCAAATACTACGCGTTCCTATTTAGACTGCTACGTGAAAACTACGTCTGCAAGAGCCGGAGTACTTTTTTTGTCTTGGAAAACTCGTAACTGTGAGAGTTAACCTATCTTGATTAAAACTTGAGCTTATATCGGCCCAAGACTCTAACTTTACCTCAAATTCTGTTTTTATTTACACGCTGATGATGATTTCTGCCATCAAATTTTTAGCGAAAATCATATCGTCTTCTGCCTAGCCTTTTCCTAAACTTTGTTGGGGTCGGCTTCCAGTCTAACCGGATGCAGCTGAATATCAGTATTTTACATGAAGCGACTGCCTATCTGACCTCCACAACCCAGTGTCTGGGTAATAAGATACCCCTTGGTAAGACTGGATGTCAGACTTTTGGCATCTGACTACTCGTAACGACTTTCAAAGATCTACAAATGACAGCCGGGACCAACTGCTTAGCGTGCTTTCCGAGGTATGGAGGAAACTCGCTATGTAATGATGGTCACCCATCCACGACCAACCTCAGCAAGCACGGCTACCTTGAAGATCGACCCATGCGGCTGTTAATATTTAGCCACGAGCTCCTCCTTTGCAAAAATCATAATGTCAGTAAAAAATCCAACACAAGTGTACAAAGCTTCGTGCAAACCCCAGCCAAAACATAATTATTTTAGTTTCAATTATTTCACACTCTGAACATAAATGTTGCACATTGCATCTGTCTAAGCAGTTTCATCCATGACCCAAGATTTTGATAAGGTAGCCGAATCATCTAATGAAACGACCGTAATGAATCCTAACGACAGTCATCACAGCTAACAGACGAAGTGCATCTATTTCGACTGCCCATCTATCTGCAGCATCTATCTCACTGAAATAGATGCAACTATGTAGGTCTTTCCGACATTTACGATCACTATTCGTCGAATAGATTCCGTTTCGACGTCATTTGGTATTTATTGGTCTGCTATAAGTTTATATGGGTATACAATATGGCGGGTGTATTATAATGTGGGAGTATTTCCTTGAGGGTGACGTGCTGCACTACTACCAACCTCCATCAGACAATTTGTCATTTTCGTATTGTTGGTAGCATTCAGTCCCAGTATACCATTTCAGTCAGTTTGTATTTCGTATGCACTAGTAGGTACTACTGGCTAGGTCATATGAGATCATGTTTGTTGGAGATGTTAGCTACTTCAAACACTTGACTTCATTCTTAGTAACACGTCCAAAGTCTAATATAAGCAATGTTTAATATTATGAAGAGATAGAAGCGATAAACTTAGCATTTTGTCGTAACAGGATGGCATGTAGGTGGCGGTCTATTTCCATCCGTCTGGGATTCTCTTGTGGGCGTACATCATTTGTTTCTACGTCATAGTTAAACCTATTCTCAAGTATTCAATACAACTACCCTAGAATACAAAGCTGTATAGTATTCATACCAAGGCAGTCTGTTCAAAAGCTTTTGTCATCTTGTACTTGTCGATATTCGTATAGGTATTCTAGGAGGTGACATAACACACATTAATAGACCAATAAGAGTTCATCGTCATAACAATTCTGTAACACAATAACCAATGATGACGATTCCTTGTCTTGTGTTCAACCACACTGCAACCCACACGCAGCTATGCGAAGCTTGCTTCAATGGTGGCCGGGCTGTTAACCACTAGCTTGCATATACTCGTACACAATGCGATACTGCTGCTATTGCCACAACTATTAGCTACCGTGTAGTCTTACATTTATAGGTGACGGCGGTCTGTACCATTATGTGGTTCGTAGATGTTCTTAGGCATCAAGCTGGCGAATAGAAACTTATCCTTCTTACATGCCCCGTTATAACTATTGTGAAATGTAGTAGTCGTAGACTTTTATCTTTTATCTTAATCTCTTAAGCACATAAAAGATTTGTCAGTATCTTAGCTTGCTATCCATTTTCAATAGTCTCTAACACAAACTTCGAAGTATTAACAAATGATACCACTTTCAATATAAAACAACCTCTTTATCACGTTAACTACTCGCTACTCGGGGACAAAGCGATTTTTGGGCGGATGGGACCATTCCAACCCTTTCTGTGATACAAAAAGCGGTTAGGCGATAACCGAGGGACCGACTCGGACAGGGGACAGAACGGAATCGATCGCATTAGCATATAGCGACAGTAATACAAGGGAATAGTCTCCGATGATCATTCCTTCACGGAGACATATAATACAACAATAAACATTATCTTGCACAAGTGGCGAAAAAATAGCAGGCACTAGAAAAAGTCTATCTAGTATTTCCAGAAAATGACGTAAGTGAATGTGCGTCAGCCTGGATTTCGCTATGAAATCGTAATTGGATCCAGCCTGCCCCGTCAGCGTTGCGTGGGCTATTGTCTTATTAGTGGCTAATTAATAGTCGGCGCAAATGTACGGGTTGTGCGAATGTGAGTACCATGGTATTACCGAGTTAGCGGGTAATGTTGATTATGGGAACGCTCATACGGGACTGAGAAAAAAAGACTTGACTCCGAATTCCACTATAGCTGTGTAAAAAAGGACCGTGGGAAAAGTTAGGATAAATAATTCCAGTCTGAAAACCATAACAGCTACAATTTTTCACCCTATAACCTAGCTACTGTATATAACAGTAAAACATGTGCCGAGCGTTGTTCTTTTTTCTGGAAGCGAGAAGCCTAAGTGCGCATCCAAATTAGAATGAATGAATATAGGCCGCAGCGAGCCCAAGAAAATGGGAATATTTTTCACGAGAATATGTTCATTTTTCTAACAAAAAACATTACCATTTTTTGGTTAAACCTATTTTAGACAACGTAACATAAACTGCTTGCCTAAAATTGGTATAAAACAGCCAGACTTTCAAGGTTTTAGGAGCTAATCCGTTGGCAACAGAGCACTAAAAATTCCGCTTTTTCGTTTCTCCATTAAGTTTTTATGTTCCACCATAAACTCGGGCTGGGATTAAGGTCAGAATAAGTTCGAAGTCTGTCAGCAATTAAAGGCAGTGTCTTCGGAGCCTCACGTCTAACGTGTGAGCAGGTTTAGGTCCCCGTTTGTTAGAGGCGCGCCTTTTCTCGCGAACAATGGTTTCGGCTGTCTAAAGATCAGTATCTTTAGACAGCCGTAATGAAGAATTTTAACCTAGAAGGTTAAAATTCTTCATCTTTCTACATCATCTTCCATTAACTCATTTTTTTGCCAAGTATATGGATTCTTTCTACCAATTATCACTTCAGCCACAGATAACACATTACCTCCATACCTCAAAGGTGGACAAAGGATTAATAACAGTGCGGGCAATTAGAACTTTTTGTGAAGGATATTTACGATGCCAATTAAAAGTGAGCTAGCTAAGAATAATTATGATACGCGCTGTGTAAATCTTAGTCCGATGCGGTACGGTAACAAAGCAATAAATACTTGTGTAATTTACTGTTACAGTCGAGAATTAGCATAGACACCTTGAGCGTGTTATAGATTTGATCCTATTTATGTAGCGGCACGATTTTATCAGGGCAAGGACTGACTCGTGAGAATGCCAAACCGCTTACCAGAGCGCATAATAAAAGAGAAAATACTGCAGACAGACACTATCAACTAGATAAACTAAAAATTAAGAGACAGGTTGAAAAGTAACGGAATCTGATCAGATCTTATAGTCCAAGATCCCAGGGCCGCCAGACGTCACGTATTTTCTGACGAATGAAATGTTGACGATTGAGTAGTGTTAGTATGTACTAAGAACGCATGCGTACCTGCTAGCTTGCTTAGACGGCCAATTTTCAGGTATCAGGTAATCAAGGTACATAAAAACATGACTTACCTCACTTAAATTCTGAAAGCTGATTTTTACGTATATTTTAGGCAATATCCTTAATAATAAGTCGCCAATACTGCCAGACACTTTTCGTGGGCCGTTTTGCTTAACAGACGCTTTAAAGCTCCAAAAATTCTCACTTAACTTCACGTAAATTCTGATGCTCCATTTTTATATATGTCCACCAGAACTCTATTTTAAAACCTTTTACAAGAAGACAGACCGATCCAAGGGGCCAATCATCCCCAATTCAATTTGAATGTCTCTGTGGGTAGGAGCGCGAGGGCATTATTTACGCGCATGAGATCAGCCTCATGCGCGTGTGTCTCACTCAGATTGCAATGTCAAGGCCCCCTTCGGGCCAACAGCTAAATTCACTCGCAAGCAGTGTTGTCACATACACCGCTTTTCCGCTTTTTACCCCACCTTTTGGATTTGTGCAATGGTTCCGCTTTCCGCTTTAGGCCTACGCGGTTCCACTTTTTAGGGTTCCGTAGCCGAATGGCAAAAAACGGAACCCTTATAGATTCGTCATGTCTGTCTGTCTGTCTGTTTGTCTGTCCGTCCGTATGTCACAGCCACTTTATTCCGAAACTATTAGGAGTACACAGCTAAAACTTGGCAGGTAGATGTATTCTGTAAACCGCTTTATGATTTTTGTACAAAAATAAAAAAAATATAGATACGGATATCCGAAACACGTAACTGAAACAAAAAAAAAACTCTCAAACCTATACGTGTGCGGTGTCTATAGGTAGGTTTTTAAAAATGACATGAAAGTTCCTAATACCATTTTTTTTTCAAAGTCAATCTTTTGAAAGATAGACACTTCTAAAGTGGTAAAACGTGACCCCCCCCCTCTAATTTCTAAAGTAAGAGGAGAAAAATTCTGAAAAGATATGGGCATGTAGAACGTACTCGAACGTGGCTGTTTCGTTACTTACTTCAGAAACTAAATATTCGCATCACCTCCACGACGGTAGCGAAACGGCGAAGCCATACATTTTTACTGATATGTAGAATTTGTGAAGTTAGGGTCAGTAGAGTTAGGCCGTGTAGATTCAGAAGCTTGGCTCTACATGAGATCTGATATCTTTTCACAGGGCAAACCTTATGTGGTCGTCTTGGCAACATTTTACATGAAATGCATTTGGTAGGATTCCCAATATTATTTTTTCCATTCTTTTTATTCATTTTTTTTAGAATAGGTTTCCAATCATTGCACCATTCGTTAATTGTTCAGAATAGTTACAGCACTGATGATAACATCTGTGTCAATATTCTTTACTTTTTTTTGTGAATGTGTGGACATTGTAGTCTTTGTTTTTTTTATCTTTTTCTACCTTCTGTAGTAAGCAACGACTTATTGTAGGGCCTACGCTGTCCTCGCATACTTAAGTACTAACGCTGTAACTTCAAATAATGTAAAACCAAATGATTTTAAAAAAGGAACCATGGAGTTTATTGCCGGTTCTTCTCCATAGGAAACGACCAACCCGAACCGTGCACCTTTTGTTGGCGTTTTATAAGTGCCCATGTAGGCCTGTTTAAAATAAAATATTTTGATTTTGATGAATTAGCTAATTTCAATGACGATGATAATGAACATTATAGGCACTACTCAGAAATGTTGAGAGATTAATGATTATCTTTTTTGTTTTTTTTTAAGATTAATTCCCAATAAATAGTTGATTTGAAAAAAATGCTGTTATTCAATTAATTTGTTAAAACTATCGAATTTTTGAAAGTTCTTAATTTTTTACAAGTTAATTTTTAATTATTTACCTGATTTTTTTTTTAATTTTTCGCTGATTTTTTTTATATTAATAATTAAGTGATATGAGTAAACTGTAAGAGAGTAAGAGAGAGAGAAGTCAATGTATCCTAATACATATCTCACTAAATCTCATACTAAAGATAATGCCCTCGCGCTCCTACCCACAGAGACATTAAAATTGAATTGGGGATGATTGGCCCCTTGGATCGGTCTGTCTTCTTGTAAAAGGTTTTAAAATAGTTGTCTGGTGAACATATATAAAAATGGAGCATCAGAATTTACGTGAAGTTAAGTAAGAATTTTTGGAGCTTTAAAGCGTCTGTTAAGCAAAACGGCCCACGAAAAGTGTCTGGCAGTATTGGCGACTTATTATTAAGGATATTGCCTAAAATATACGTAAAAATCAGCTTTCAGAATTTAAGTGAGGTAAGTCATGTTTTTATGTACCTTGATTACCTGATATCTGAAAATTGGCCGTCTAAGCAAGCTAGCAGGTACGCATGCGTTCTTAGTACATACTAACACTACTCAATCGTCAACATTTCATTCGTCAGAAAATACGTGACGTCTGGCGGCCCTGGGATCTTACTCTATTACGGCAGAAAGTTAAAAAAACTTTTTCAGGAGGCACTACGATACCTAAGCAAACTAATTTCAAAAGCTAATGGTACCAGGGCTGCATAATGCATAAAGCAAATATTTACTTTTCTCCCCCTTCCTTGACTGAGCAATGCACATAAAAAAAATTATGACAGTGTCCTTTCCACACATTCAACAATTCATAAAGATTGCATGGACAGTTGGTTCGTTCCCAGCTCGGGTATAACGTGACCGATGGTAGTGACTAGGATAGCAGAATCAAGAAATAGCGAGACTTTACAAAGTGCTAATAAAAGATAAGAAACTGAAATGCTTATAAGTAGTGTAGTATTGGATCGTGGAAATAATTATAATCAATGAAATGCCAATGTAAGGTTTGAACTTACGATCTCTTTAGGGTTCCGTTTATTACTGAGACTTCGCTGTCCGTCTGTCACCAGGCTGTATCTCATGAACCGTAATAGTTAGCCAGTAGAAATTTCTACATATTATGTATTTCTGTTGCCGCTATAACAAAAAATACTAAAAACAGAATAAAATAACCACTTAAGGGGGCTTCCATACCAGGGCTGCGGGTTGTTCGAAAGAGATACCGCGGCCCTGGAACAAAAAGGGCGAAGAAGGAACATGGGTGGGTTTTAGTCAGTACAAGTCTGACACTCCCTCCCGCTCCGCCCAGAGCGGGAGAAGTCATTTGATGATTTCCCATCCCGAAAAAAAAAAAAAAAAAAAAAACAAAGGGGGCTTCCATACGAAAAAGTTTTTTTGCTCTTTTTTATAAATAATGGTACATAACTCTTCGTGCGCGAGTCCGACTCGCACTTGGCCGGTTTTTTTAGGGTTTTGTAGCCGAATGACAAAAAACGGAACCCTTATAGATTCGTCATCTGTGTCTGTCTGTCTGTCCGTCCGTATGTCACAGCCACTTTATTCTAAAACTATTTGGACTACACAGTTGAAACTTGGTAGGTAAATGTATTCTGTTAACCGCTTATAACTTTTATACGGTAAATATTTAGTAGTTATGCGACAGCAGATAAACAACATTCATCGTCAAAGCAAGAATTTCTTACAAAATGTGGTATTGAAAATGGTTATTTTATCTATAAAAGGCAATTGATTATTAACCTTAAATCAGACGTAACTTACAAGCTAATATGTCATACTTATAATCTACAATTTGCAAGAGTTGCAAATTGTATAGGAACATAGTTTTCAATTTTCTTTACTGCTGCATAATCTTCAACTCATATAATATCTAAAACTTCATTCATGCCTACATTAAGACCTCTTATATCTTACTCTAACGTTTAAACGTTTAATTCATCTGTATTTCAAGTTCCAACTTCGTTCTGCATTCCTGGTGAGCTTGATAGCACTAGTACAAACCACAAACTTAATTATTCCGATCCGTTTTTAACCAGTTGTGTAACTTTGTAATCCGCCATGTATAATAATATAGCTATATATACAATATAGCTTATAATAAATATTGATAAAACCAATTGAACTCATGATAAGTATGCAGTCTCCCTTGTATCTGAAGTTGAATCTACGAATATTTTTGTCAAAATATCATAATAAGTAAAAAAGATTATATGTAAAAAATATTTTGATAAGACTATGTTATTTGACACCCGAAGATTTTTTTATGCTTTTGTAAAAGGGACTAATGTTAACTAGTGAGAATTTATCAAACTAAACAAAGTAAGTAGAAAGTAATAAATTTTCTAAGCAGAACAAAGTCTGTAAGAGTTAGGCCAATAGTAACAATGGGCAGTATTAGTTCAAAAACGTGATAATGGAATCTTAGTTAAAACGAAGAAATAACGCCTAAACTAATAAAAAAAACCTCTATTAAAGAAATCTAATAGAGGAGAATACAACTCTAAAAAAAAACCGGCCAAGTACGAGTCTTACTCGCACTCATGGTTTCGTAACTACAAACAATATTGTAGTAACAATATTTTGAACGGTCATTCATAAGTACACTCAAGTCAGCGAAACTAAAGGAGATGGATCACAATTCATACAAAAATACCCCACGTCCTATAACAAAGTGACATATCTAAAAAAAAAAAAAAGTAAAAATGTATAAAAAAATATGGCATACTCCCTAACTTTATTTTTTTTACACCTTCATATGGTTTGTTTTTCATAGTATGCTAATGAAAAACAAAGTTACTGGTGCAGTTTAGTGAAAAAGTTCCAAATGTCATAAACTAAATATCAAACAAACCAATTTTCGTTGAAAGTTTTTTTTACATTCTACAAACCTACATTTTTTCCGATTTTCCTCCTCTTACTTTAGAAATTAGAGGGGGGGGCACATTTTACCACTTTGGAAGTGTTTATCTTTCATACGATTGACTTTGAAAAAAAATGGGGAGCCCCCTTTTCTATTTTATTTTTGTAAATCGTAAAGCGGTTCACAGAATACCTACTTACCAAGTTTTAACTGTGTTGTCCTAGTGTCGGATTTAAGTGGCTGTGACATACGGACGGACGGACAGATGGACAGACAGACATGACGAATCAATAAGGGTTCCGTTTTTGCCAATTGGTTACGGAACTCTAATAAAACAACCGCTATAAAAACGTTTGATCCCACATTCATACCACAAAAATCAACGATACACTGAAACAAAAACAAGTCGAAATGAAATGAGTCGTCGTCGTCAATTTGAATGAATATGTCGTGTCCTTCCTATCGGTGACCTACATAAGTAGCGTGATTGTTCGTATAAATTATAATGTTTTGAATGAACGCTATTTCATAACACATTGTGGAACAAAACAATTTGCGTAACGTGTGTACTACGTCTTCCTTATCATCCGGCTACAGTATTGTTTAGATATTAAACTTGCGTACAACTTGTATGTATGGTTATAGTTTTAACGCTGATGAACTTGTCAATTATAATGTGGAAGATAAAAAGCCCAGTGGCAGTTGTACAGATAGGAGATATTAGCATAGCCATTCATTTGATGAATAGAAAAACGGAATTCCGGAAGACCTCGGGTTTCAATATCCTAAAGTAATTAAACTTCGATGTATCTCCGGTAATATTGTGTGAATGACCTGATTAATAAGTTTTCATTTAACAGCTCCAATATTTCATGATCAAAAACAGACTTCGCTCCCGATAATACTTTGATCATTCAACCTCCTAAATATGGCTTAGTTGCGGACGCCTACATTGATCTAGTAAGTTCCGCCCAAAACATTATCTTTCGCAACAGACGTGCGCTCCCCACGTTTGAGGGACGGCTACTGAACCGTATACCTCAGGTGCTGGTTCTGGGTTCAACACGCATGCGCACTGCGAACCAGGTCTGCATGCAACCAACCAACAGTGTTTACGGTGCGCAAAACTCCTGCCACAGAGGACTGAGCTTTAGATCCGCAGCTATAAGGAATGGATTTGATTTTGTGAAGGCTACGTTTCCTGACTTCTTTATAACCCTTCGTTGATGTTATGCAAAACTGCGGCCACCTATTCGGAACGTTGTGATCAGGTGATGGAAACAACGTGATAAGCATCTCGGATTGTAGGTTCTATTTGAACGAGGAGGAGTACTGAGCCTTTTTGTCGAGAAGTATTCGCTGAAAACCGGCTATCAACCGGGGAAATACGTGAAATGTTTTCAGAAATAAAGAGAAATTTTCTCATTTAGGAATGAATATATTTCTGAAGAAGATAAGGATGAATTTCTGTGCCACATTTGGTCGTGACGCGGAAACGTGGGACAGTGTCAAACTAAGTGGGAAATGGGTCATAACCACAGGGTGATGTCATAGCAACATGGGATTCTCGTCGTCTGGGTACGCGGTACGCAGGAGGAGGCCGAATGTAAATATTACACGAACGTGAATGAAACCGACATTCGTTAATTTAAATTAGTAGCAGCACCGAACCTTGGGAGCTGCTGAATATCTAATAAGTCTAAATTGTCTATGGTTTGTGTGAATAGAAATTAAAGGATGTTAAATTTTAGGTGTCACAGCGTACACAGATATTGCGATATTTTTTCGTTACAAGGTTTTCAGAATTTTAGTAGCATGAGCTTTATTGTTGGCTATAAAGAAGAAAAGGTATCGACAGTAGTGTTTCTGTTTCCGAGAATTAGTATTGAATATAAAACGGTTTTTGTAAAATTTTATATTCCTATTTGATATTGCAAACATCGTCACTTAATATCAATGAAAACAATCTACAGAATCAGTTTATTAAATGATGAATTAGTCTCAATAGAAATAGAGTACCTCGTAAATTCACCAAAATTAATTTCAGTCAACACTATCTTTTCTCTGCGACGCAATTACGTCTGAAAGCAACCCAATAAGAGGGAACTCAGATACCAGGCATGCATAAAGCCCAGCCTCCACGAACAAAAAGGGGAGAAAATTGATTAAGGAATAGCTTCTCTGTTTACATTTTAATATTGCACATAGCAATCCAATAAGGTAGGTAGTTTCAAAGAGCTCTTACAGATTCATGTTTACTTAGTCAGGGATAGACGAAATTAAATGCAGAGTAGGTTATCGTATGCGTGTTCCTCGCTTTTTATTTCGTTTGAAAAAACCCATTTCTTTTAAAACTCTTTCACTTTTAAGTTGATCTTACTTAGTACTTATAGGATTTACGGATAATCATGAGGTAATCTAGACATATTCTCGTGGAAAAATAATCAATTTCAATAATAGTGATTGTATGGTCGATTCTTTGCTATACTAGAAGGATCCGTTACAAGCTGATATAATTATTATTGTTGAACGGAATTCAAGCAACTATAGAAAATGAACTACAATGAGTGCAGACATAACCTATACAAACTTGTATAAAGTATGACCTGTCTACGTCCTGTCTCGATAGAATGTTATCATAATACAAGAATGGAAAATGTCTGCCTCATTCCTTATAGGAACTATTGCCCAGTTTAGTAGCTGTTTATAATTTCTCATTAAAGAAACTTTGTAAGCGTTTGTGGAAATATAGCCTTTGAGCAATAATATGCATAATATTATTAATTCTAAACATCCTGTTTGGGTTTTACATAGGATTATAGTTATGGCTAGCAACATGGGTCAATGGACTTAAGTTGCGCATAGAGAGATTTTGATCGAAATGCCGAGAATCTAGACTGGTGGCGTATGAAATTCAATAAGAATACACTGATTATATTCTTATCAATAATTAACACGAGAGAGGAAAACGTCGTGAGAAAAGAGATGGCTATAATAGTGGGGAAGACTAAATGAACAATGGATGAACTGTGTGAAAGATGATATGTTTTGAAAGAGGGTGACTCAAAAGATGATGGCTCATGATGGCCAATAGAGAAGTATGGAAGAAGACATGCTGTACCAACCGTATATTAATTAGGATAAAGGTGAATGGTGAAGATTGGTGATGATGATGAGGATGAGAGGGAAGAAAAGACTGATGAAGACGTCCATTTAAATGAAACCGTTTACTATACTATAAATAGAGCTATAATACCAATTAAAGTCAGTCAGGAAATTTCTGAAATTCATTGTGTACAGCCGTTTTTTTTGTCACTAAATTGGGTACCATTTCGTAAATTAAACCAAACCACGATTTACTTTGAAGATCCCAATTCTCAGCATTGTTTCCAGTAGAAGTTGGAGCTGTTTGGCTTTCTTGCTACTTCCGATTGTTTTTATTACAACTTAACTTGGAACAAAGCTTAAGTTTCAATTGTTTATGTTAACAGAGCTTTGAATCTGTACGAGAAACTGTGCTAGCAGAAGTTACAATTTCGCACAGTTGTTTTAACTAAAAATAGATTGGTAACGGGCGTTTAAAAGTTTCAAGTGTGGATGATTAAAAGAATATACACATTAGAAGAAGAGGAGCCATTGAGAAGATTTAAAACATAGGCAGATCGGATTATATCAGACAATAGATAAATGCTGTTGAAACTTTTTACAATTTTAGGGTAATTTTCACAAAACAATAAGAAGAAGAAAACAAAACACTCCAGAAGTTATTCGTTATCCCCAAAATAGAACCCGTTTCTCTAGTTACCTGTTACGTGAAGGATAAAGGATTATTTCCCTTACGATTTCGGATCGGTAAACTTTCATAAACAGTTTGTAAATCGATTTTTTTATCGACAAGGACGAACCAAGAGTATGTGTGAGGGATGCTATTTCACATGTTCGGGTCGCCATGATGATATGGAACAGCAGGGTCAAAAGCCGACCATCTGAACTTGAATCGTGCAGAACATGATTCAGTGACGGTAAATTCCGAATGTAGTTTGACAATCGGCACGAGCCGAACATGTATCTTATTAATATGTTCGAGTCAAAACCGAATGTGAGTCGAATGTGCCGATCCAAAGATACAAGTGGCATCCCTAAAAGTTGAGAGGTACACCAACTTTGTTTTACTCGTAACAGTCTTAACTTTGTTACAGGCAGATACTTCGTTTGTGCCATTCATGTTGGGTTATAAAGAAATGGAGAAGGTTTGTAGAATATTTAGTACAACATGAATGTGTGGGTATGGACCTGGAGTAATCAAAGTAATCCATACCTAGTGATTTCGACACGCTTCTCCTCCTTTATAAACCACTATGAAGTACTAAAAGAAAGGATATTTCTATCGTAGTCACCAGGACCACAGATTACCATGACGTTCAACATCAACACGTAAATCTAGAACGACGTGTGACAATCTGATCCTGTTTGCAGGGTGAACATGGCCAGAGAGAGAGAGAAATTGATTGCACAGGATAGAGAGGTTTGGAACTAGAAAGGGAAGGAATTTGCCAAGCAGAAGGACACACAATAGGCGAAGATTAGGATTAAGATTCAAGAACCAAAACTTCGAAGGACATGGGACAACCCGCACTGAGCCAGCGTAGTGGATTTTATTTAGCAAACCCTCTAACAGGGACGAAGCCTGTGACACAAGATGGGACATTTCTGCTTATGTAAATCTAAGGAAATTACGATCCGAATTACTCAAACAATTTCAACCATACAAATTTAATATTATTTATATAGTTAGGATTTCTACGTGTGTATCTTCGCTACATATACATGACTTCGAAAAGTTATTTGCCAGTAAACCTTCTACAAATTTATACCTTTTTAATAAACCACAACGGCCCTTCTATTTTTAGTTCGCAGTTTAATTAAAAAAGCTGTCAAGCGTGAATCGCACTCTCGCACTCACGTAATACGGATTTCACATCGCCAGCAATTTGTTTGAGCTTGTATTTTGTTATATGGTATTATGTAACTATTAATTACTTTTATTGATTTGAACATTGAACACAGTATTCATTGGTAGTTTGGTATGTATGTATGTGGTGGTAGATTTCACCACATATTTAATGCTATAGACCAGGGACGCATAGATTGAGGAAGTTGTAAACTTTTAGTTTGTTTTATGTGGTTGGCAAAGATTATTTCCTAGTGTCCCAGTAGTGGGAACGTTATAAGCTGTGATCATGTCAATGACGAAATACCCGTCGGAAAGATTTGACTTGAAAATTGCTTTAGGAATAAGAAATAGCCTAGATACGGGGCTGATTACTAAAATGTTAACAAAGATTTTACGTAAGAAAAAAAGAAGACATGCTGCGTCTACTTCAAATTATTATGTAAGTGCTGGAAGATGGCGATGTTACATTGTATATTAACTTATGATAAAGTCGTTAGTGTAATTATGCTAGCTAGCTTCATTAAAACCTCCGCTTCCATTCTTGAATTTGCGTATTGAAGTCAAAATCTACAAGTTTTAACAGCTTTTTCCTCGTCGTTTATGTTTTTGTCTTTGGGTTCATAAAGCCATCGTTTAGGAATTTGACGAAAGTTAGCACCTACATACAGACCTAGGTCTTGTTCCATTATGAGTTTCTTTTCGTTCCCGAGTAATCTCTGCATTTAGGTACTACTCCTATCTATCGTCTCTGACCTTGTAACCATCGACATCGGTACACAACTTATTTCAATACATGTCATTCTCTTTCCTCTGCATCATGTGAGAGGTCCTTATTCCTTCACATTTCTGCACTCCTAGTAATCAATAACACTGTTATTCCAATGTTATCTTACTACTATAATAAATGCTAAAGTTGATAATGAATGAGATATATCGGGGGGCACGGCAGTGCCCCCGCCAAGTCGAGCGTGAAGCAAACACTGCCATGCCGTACCATCCTTTACTGGAACCATTTCGCCGCAGTTTCAGGCTGTTGGCTACTCTTTCACATAAAACCATCGTGTCGGATTTGGATGAAATTTGGCATACAGGAGTTAGTTTATAACCTGCATTAACATATAGGATAGGATACTTCTTATCCCGGTAACTTATGATGTCGTGGGACAATTACCTCTACCCTAGTGAAGTTAGTACGTATCTACTTAATTTAAAGGGGAAGCGTCATATCAAGATAGCCCGCAAAAAAGTAATTGAAAGCAATTAATTTAAAGGGTTGCATGATGATTTTAATTTGACAGTCGTTAGGAGTAGTTAGAAGGCAAAAAGTCTGACATCCAGTCTTACCAAAGGGTATCGTATTACCCGGTTACTGGGTTGTGGAGGTCAGATAGGCACTATAGGCAGTCGCTTCATGTAAAATACTGGTACTCAGCTGCATCCGGTTAGGCTGGAAACCAACCCGACGATAGTTTGGGAAAAGGCTAGGCAGATGATAATGATGATGCATTATGATTTTAATTGTTCTTATTCTGTAAAAACATACACCGTAGAAATCACCTCATCACGAAGCCGTCAACCAAGCATTCTGTAAGTACATGAAACTAAGTAACTTTACGCAAAAATTATTGCTGGGAAACGACTTTTTTTGGGGGGTGTAAAATCATGTTTTGTAATAGAACTCAATGTAACACACTCAAAACATTTTGCTGATGGACGGATTTAATAGTACGGGGGTCGTGGAGGTGTTTAAAGTAAAAATCATACATTAAAAACTTGTATTTTAAAAAAAAATTGTCAAAAACTTTGACCCCTAATATCTCCGTAACTAGAAGGTTCCCGGTATGGTGTAGAACAAAAAACACGTCACGTCACGAATCATATTTTGTTAAACGTACAACCTGCGACTGACCGGCAAATTGCAAAAAACCTAAAAAAAATTGAATTTCGCGGACATGTTGGGACTTTCTCAAAACGCCCTGGCCGTTTACGCTTCTACCTTAAATTAATGTGTTTCCAGTGACGAGGACGGATTAAGGTGCCAGTATTTACACTAAACTTCTAAACATCAACTTCTATCACACCTTCTTCCTCCTATGGTACCCGGTTATCAAAGAATATTGTTCTACGATCATGTTTATTGCCTAACGTTCAGTTAACTCACCGAGGTTAGTGACGTCACCAGTCTGTTCGGACTGTGACCGCATCGCTATCACTCGCGCATATCTATCATAGTGATATATGTACTGTGTGCGGTACAAACTAATGTATTGTTTTTATTTAAATGTTAGGCAGATATATCGGAGGAGATCTGTGGATCTAGTGTGATGTTTCATCACTGACAAAAACTACTCGATCGCGTTAAAGTGAACTCCAATTTGTATGGAGTTGTGTCTGCCAAAAGTTTACGTGTATGCGATCGAAAGGTACCATACCTTACACTAAGTAGACATACTTGAGGTAATATAAAATAACATCACGCCTGTAATCCCGAAATGGTTAGGCAGAGGTGTACCTTATAGTAAACCAACATTTTGCCGGTTATGATCTAAGTCCCATGTAATAGGGGCGAGCCTATTGCCATCAACTACGCAAATCTGAGGCAGCTTCTGAGAAATTCCTGATTGAAAAACCCAATAACCCATTGTCGGACCCGGGAATCGAACCCAAGACCCTATGCTCCGCAGTGGCTTGCGACTACTCGACCAACGAGGTACACACTCGAGGTATTTTTCAAAAACATACCTAAAATTTACACAATGTTATGAAAAGCAACAAAAAAGTTAGTCAACAAAACAAATGGTTTCGTTTTACCCTTTTTAGGCACGGAACCCACATGGAACACCAAAAATCTATTTTCACACAATCATGTAAAATAACTAATATTATAAAGCTAAAGAGTTTGTTTGTTTGCTTGCTTGAACGCGCTAATCTCAGGAAATACTGATCCGATTTGAAAAAATCTTTCAGTGTTAGATAGCCCATTTATCGAGGAAGGCTATAGGCTATATATCATCTCGCTACGACCAAAAGGAGCGGAGCAGCAATGAAAAGTGTTGCGAAAACAGGGAAAATGTGACGCAGACGAAGTTGCGCAGGACAGCTAGTGTAAAATAAAACTTCACAAACACCGTTCTATTACTTACGTGTAAGGCTAAAATAAGTGTATCAAATAATTTTGTGACAATTTAGACGATTTGTAAAAGCAACAGTGTTACGTTTATGAATTTTAGTTGCTGAACGTACCTAATAGAATCATTTCGTACGGCTATTTCGCTATTATTTTCCTTTCATGATATTGCTTTTCATAAATGCAGACGAAAGTTTTTATTTTGTAATACCAACCTACAGTAGGTTGGTATTTGGGGAAAATAAAAAACCTTCGTATTCTTAATACAAGTATTTTATGAGGAAACAGTGCCTCCTCCCATGTGCAGATGGTGACCACCGGGGTGGTGTTAGTCAGGTAGAAATCCTACACTCTCCGGTTTTACCCCTAAAAATTAAAAATTTAAAAAACCCCCGACACAAAAAACCTCTAAAAACCCAAAAATAAAATAATCCAAGCGTCTTAGCGTCGGGGGTCCGCTTTGTTATGTGCTTGTACTAAGCGGTCTACTTAGCGGTCCCCCAATATCAAAATCGGTTCATCCGTTTAGGAGCTACGATACCACAGACAGACACACAGATACACCGATACACAGATACACAGATACACACTTCAAACTTATAATACCCCTCTTTTTTGGTCGGGGGTTAAAAACCGGTAGCATTTATCAGAATCCATCAGAAAAAAAAAAACGCATTGTCTAACTACCTAGCTAGCCTTACCTACCACCTATTTCGAACGAGAATAAATATTTAATCTGACTGATTAACCCCCGACCAAAAAAGAGGGGTGTTATAAGTTTGACGTGTGTATCTGTCTGTGGCATCGTAGCTCCAAAACGGATGAACCGATTTTGATAAAATTGGTTTCGTTTGAAAGGTGTTTTAATCGAGACTGTTCTTAGCTATGTTTCGAGAAAATCTGCTCAGCGGTTTGAAGGTTATCACCTCTTTTCTAGTTGAAGGGAAATAAACAACTTCCTCAGGTCTGGTCGATTCGAAATTTGAAATCTTGTTACTTGTCACCATATACAGCACCGAGGGGGGGGACTGCACCCCCCACTCTCCCCTAAAAGCTCGGGTTTTTTTTTAATTTTAACTTTCCTTGTTTTCTTCAATTAGCGAGAAAAGGCGCAACACCGGGAACAAGACAGTCAAGGCTAAGATAAAATAATATAAGTTTAAAAAGCAGGAAATAAAAATTAAATCAAAAATTTAAAAAACCCCCGACACAACAAACCTCTATAAAAACATAAATAAAATAATCCAAGCGTCGTAGCGTCGGGGGGCGCTAAGTACATCGCTAGTACAAGCACAAAACAAATTTGGGGGGGGGGGGTTCAAAATTATTGTTTTTTTTTAGGATCTCTAAATGTGAACGTAACGGGATTCTCTATATTTATATAAAAGCTAATAAACATATTGAACACAACTTTTAAGTCTAAAGCTAGGAATGCTTTCAGCTTATGTCAACCGTCCGTGGCAACTTTACCAACTCATTTATTTCGCAGAATAAAGGTGGTTTTTATAGTGATCGTTTTTTTCCGTATGGTCCAATTATCTTGTTCCTAATCTAACGAACGACGAGCAAATTTCATCGTCATCGTCCCCGAAGAATAAAATGATAACTGCAACAAGCAACAAACAACAGATGTCTTACCTACCACAAATCCCAAAAATAACATAATACTAAAACTAAGATAATGGCGGTTATTATTTTATTCTCCGGGGACGGTGATATAAACTCACGCCTTTTGCCTATGAGGGGTAAGCAGAATCCACAGAACTCCACGTGCTTACGATCCTTACATACTTATTTCGTCTCGTTCACGTTCATACATAATTTTATTATTTTCATTACAAGCTTTTTTGTATTAACGTGCCTTTTGTGCCTACCGCGGACCGTCCTCTGAGAGGACAGATGACGTCAGCAGTTTAGTAGTCTATGCATAGAGACCACATTGTTATCAGTAGCTATATCTCCCAGTGCTGCAGCATTGTGAGTTGTGGACAGACTATACAGTGTAGGTGGAGCGATATTCCTGTACCTATCAAATCTACCTTTGCTACCTACGTCTTTAACTTTTTGTCAGTTTTTCTAGGGAGCGTTGCGGGTTAAGGCGAGCAACATTCTGCGGGGTAATAATGGTGTACACGCTCGCATTTCTAATGCTACCCCCCTCATTTTGACAATTCAACAATACCAATTGCGTGATTCACGTTGTGGAGCAGACAAATTTTCTTAAACATTAATGGATGTGATAGAAAAGTGTGTTACGCAATTCGGTCGCTGGTGGCTTATTACTAACAAATCTTTGTCTACTCTTAAGTCAGCAGGAACAACATGATAGCATCATCATTCATCTGCTCTTATCCCAATTTATTTGGGGTCGGCACAGCATGTCTTCTTCTTCCATACTTCACTATTACTCGTCATCTCATCAGACACCTCCTTTAATTTGCGGCAAAAAGATCAGCTATCAACGAGGTTGACTATTCGACTGCTGAACCAGCAGAGCAGTTTTTAGACCTCAAAAGGAAGCGTTTTTTTTACGGATGGGAAATCATCAAATAACCCCCCCCCCCCCCGCTCTGGGCGGAGCGGGACGGAGTGTCAGACTTGTACTGACTAAAACCCTTCTTCGTTCCTTCTTAGCCCTTTGTGTACCAGGGCCACGGTTTCTCTTCCGAACAGTCCCGCAGCCCTGGCAGGCAACGGCCCTCTCGGACCCCTTCCGGTTTGCTGACATCTCCTTGAGGCGCGCGTGGGACACGTACGCGCCGTCGACACGGCCTGTCGTCATGAGACGGACGGACGGTGAGATAGCCCATTACTCACCATCCACAGGCCCGCACCTCAAAAGGAAGCCTTCATATCACTTTTTAATCGCTTTGTCTATTATTTTTGCTAGGAGAAGAAAAACTGTCATCGAGCCTTTGACTCTAAGACTTGACTAAGGATATGTGACGTCACCGGTCTAACGCACATTGCATACCGACCTCCCCGTTATCACCAGTGCATATCTATGAGTTACATCACTCAGTAGCCAACAGACCACCAGTTCTATGCCTAACACCTGGCGGACTCTGTGAGGACACGCAAGCCTCGACAATCTATTTGGGATACAAGCAACTAGCTAGCTGCTTGCAATATGGTGAAGGTAAACAATGTGAGGAAACTGACATCTCCTAAAATCGAAGACAGCGACATCCACCACCACACGCTTGGCCCGTGATGGATTATGGACCACTCCAAGTAATCTCTCTCATTGAGAGGAGGACTGTGTCCGCCAACGTGAGTGTCTTATGGTGTCAGTTCTTTTACATCATCAACTGCCTAGCCTTTTCCCCTAACTATGTTGGGGTCGGCTTCCAGTCTAAAATAATGCAGCTGAATACCAGTATGTTACATGGTGCAACTGCCTATCCACAACGCAGTTACTACTTGGTAATAAAATACCCCTTGGTAAGACTGGTGGTCAGTTCTTTTACATCACTCTAAAAATATGTTTATATGCACGCACGCAATAAAACTGTATTGGCAGCGTCGTGGAAAGATGTATGCATGGTAACCAGCACGTAGGGTAGGACTGCTCATTTGAAATGCACCAGTGTAGGTCTATGGCAGCTTTAGACTATAAAGCCTAATGGGTCCCGTTCTCTAAGAGAATACGGATGAGCTCAGTGTGAGCGAACTGCATAATCTTTTGACTGTATTTCGACTTTATTGGATAGCTTGTGTAGGTGTATAGTGATAGGGTACCTACGTTGCATAATTTGAAGACCTGAGAAATTATTTCTTTCTTCTCGCCTGTGCTGTTTTGGTTCGGTAACATAATGCGAAACCATAATATGTTTAAGTGCAGTTTTTGACTTAAATGGAAGCATTGTTTGGCTTTCTCTACGTTCAGGAATTAAAATATGTGTTTCTAAAACTCTATTCAGACATAGTCGAGAACACTATACTGCTATCTGCGGTCTAAGATCAACAATCGTGTTGCAATGACTGATGACAAGAATATTGATGCGCTTAGATTGCTCAACCTTCTGTTCTGAAGAAGCAAGTTGATCAATTCTACTCAAAGCTTCTCTCATTGACTGAATATATACCAGTTATATAGGCATCCCACACATCCACAGCACTGACCTATCTGCCGGCTGATCTGTGTTGTTCCCGATCTCCATACAATGGGTGGGGTCGGCGCGGGCGCAGCGCGCATTACTACGGCTGGCTGCGCGCATGCGCCGCAGCGGCCGCTGATCGACACCCGCCACGCATCACAACGACGCACATTTTCCACGAACACGTATAAATAAAGTCGTCGGAGAATTGCCGCAATTTACACAGCCTTCTGTGAATCAGCGATAATTATCAGATAAAAACCACGTCTAGAAACTTTATCGTCTAGGAAACTGACGATGTGAATTATGATAGAGCTCAACTCAAGTGATCTGACAGACTAGTGATAGCAAGCAAGAACTCGCAATGGAAAGGTATTCGAGTAAACAATTCACAATAAATTATAAACTAAGTCACGACGCAACAGCCTGCTCAGAGAAACCTGTTTCAAAAGAAAAATGAACGAGTGTTGGAACATGCTCGCTCTTTGGGAAAAGCGGTGAATGAATGTTGGACTCCCATCTCGAGTGAGCCACTTCGTAGATCACTGTTTATGGGACTTTCTCACGATCGAGCTAGAAAAATCTGCTATGAGAGCAGAACCGGCACGACAGATTAGGGATTAAGCAATACATTAGCCGCGGTTCACACACAACTAGTTCTTTAGAGAACTTGTGGAAAATTGCAAAAACCCCTGGCCCAGCAAAACTAGATTTAAATTCAGACATTTTTACGACTAACGAAGATAAGTGGCCGTTTTTCCCGCCAAGTACCATGCAGCTTAATTACTGTTAATTTTGCTACTGGAAAAACAACCAGATGCTTGAACATTTTCGAGATAACGAAATTCTCAGAAAATACAGAGTCATTACTTCAAACTAGCTGGTGTTTATTTTCGATGTAATCCACGATAATCAATGTGGAGGAGTGGTGACTAACACTCGGCCCGATGTTGCACTCATCGAACCTTTGATCACGCTATAAAATTATGAAAGCACGCTCACGTTTATAATACGTTAATACGATGTTACACGCAAAAGATTTATAGTCATTGAAGAATGGCCGTGACAACAGTTGCCGGGAACACTATTACAGATGTCTGCTCTACTGAGTTCCAAGAAATTATCGTTGGAACACTAACTATGTGTTTGTCGAAATGATTAAGTTCTGAGAAGAGTGTTGTTTTCTGCACTATAATAAAAGTATCGGATATGAAAGTAAACAACTGCGAACAATGCTATCGAAATTGTAGCTTTTAATACAGCCACCCACCCACAGAGGATATATCCACGGATAAGAGTCGCTCATCATAAACATCGATTGAGATGAAAATCTTGTTATGAAGTATTTTATGATTTACATTGAAACATTTAATAATTATGATTCCGGAAAGTTACAACATTGGTTTTGTTGATACTTTGTGTATCGGATAGTTTAGGAATTGATCGATTGAACAAACTGAAAATTTAAAATTGATGGATTTCGTTGTCACACACACACGTGCTGTTGAAAATTTTGGATTTTACTAAGGAATGGTTGAAATACTATCAATATTAAGAGTAGGTATATAATATTGTAAAACACATGTGATACGCAACAAATAATTGAATTAAATTGAATCGTCTTGGAGTTCGCAAGGTCCATGAGCGAAATAAACAGCTAACGCTAAAGATCGCAGTATACAAGCTTCATAGAAATTCTGGCCACGTTACGCACTACAATATGTCGATATTTGCAACTATCAATCAACAAACAAACAAAGGACCAGAATGTTCTTCAGTACCTCTTCTTTTTCATTGCCACTTCTTATAGAAACGGATCATCTGCGTTTTTCTCGTTGATCTGTGTACAGTATTGATTACTGATTTACAAGTCACATTAATTGGGCCACGTATTTGGCGAACTCACTCGGCGGTCTAACTATGCGAATTGATTGCCTTTACGAAAGGGAGGTGTGGAGCGAATGATAACATTGATTTACTTCACATTTGCTCCTAGAATCCAGTAGTTTTTTCTGTGTGTAGATTCTTTAGCGAGACTAGGACTCCAACACTTAATAAAAGTCACAAGGCTAGTAATATAAGCCATAATTCACGGGAGAGTATCTCCGTAAGACGCAGTAACGAGGCAGCCAGATGTGTGCCGCACTTACGAGATATAAAGCGCACATGACGCGCACTTTTATAACTATAGCGTCATCTATATGACAGTCCGAATGTAACGCGGGAGGCCTGGGTACCAGGGTCACATGAAATTGGAGGGAGGGTCCTAGGGTGAGGTGTTGGGCTGTACTCTACTGAATCTTTGTCAAAACTAACTATAAGAATGTTTATAGTTATCGATCGATGTTTTTATAAATTGTCGATACTCATAATCCAATCTAATTTCACGCGCTAGGCAAGCACGTAAAAATATATTGGAATGAGCCCTTTTAACCCAAATTCCTAACAAATCTACACAGTATACAGTTCCCAAACAAAATTCACGTTTCCGAATAGTTTTGCTCGAACTGCAGCGAGCCAAAATTTTATCCGGACATTTCGTTCTCCTGTTATGTATTTACGATACCACTAATATGTATATTAGGTATTAAAGTATGCGAAATACCGCTGCAGCTGCCAATGGTGGACGTAAAGCGAATGGACGTTTTTACAGCTCAGCGTTTTAGTGCTCAGTCGGGGCTCTGAAGTTATTTACTGGGGTTATGTGGTGCGAGGCATGAGAGGAGAGTAAATTAAAGTAACTCTTCAAAGATATTAGTGTTACAGTATGAAAAATATTTGTAAAAAACCATATTAAAGCATTTTATAGCAGTCTAATTCTAACTAACTAAGAGAGATTACGAAGGTGTCATTTTAAAACTTAAATTGAAAACTAAAATGACACAAAGCAATAATCTTTGAAGCAATATCATAAAATATGGCGATTCTGAGAAAATATACTATCAATCTTAGTAATTGTTGAACGATTTAACCATTACAATTTAACCGGAATGGTAAATCGAGACCAGTCGTTAATGTCAAGAGGTTAATTTGGGCACATTCCAGCGGAGATCACGAAGATCTGGACCAGTTTAAATGAAAGTTATTAATCAAAGCAGAAGTTACCGATAGAACAGCATTTTTAAGTCCTCAATTTATTGCGTTTTGAAAAGGTTTTCTGACGGTAAGCATATTTATTGGGTCGATGAAATATTGTGGCGAACACAAACAGCTACCAAATGTGCAAAAGATTGTGATTTGGAGTTGAGAAAAATACTATCCAGACTCTAACTGTGAAACATTTGGGCGTTTGATAGTAATAAAAGATTATGACGTCGTGGTAAGCCCAATAATTAACTAAAATACAAAGTATTCTATTTTTTAAGATAATGGTTCATGTTTTTTTGTGATTTGTCGTCACTGTTTAGTCTCGTATAATCGATAAAAAATGACTGACATTCAGTGAGACAGTCTGTATCCCAGCAGAGGCTACTTTACTGGTTCAAAGTGTTGTATGTGCAGGATTAGATCTGTTCAAAACGCTGTAAGTTTATAGTCGGCACCGTGTTTTAAACTAAAAATTGGTGGCTGTGTAGCCCCGTCGCCCGCATCGGTCCGACCGCACCGTGTTATTACGGGCCGACGCGACGGATTGCCCAACTTCACAACATGTTGTTATTAAGTCATTTTGTTTTGTTCCCAGTCACTGTGCCCAATAGTTCCCTCGCCTACGTCTCATTTCTTAGCTCCTAGTGAGTACCGTTTATTTGTGTTCCCTTTTTTAATTAGTTTTGTAATGTAATTATTACTATAACTCTTCTTTTCATTCATTCATTTGCATAATTTAAGTTTATAAATCATTGAAAAACTACGTTAACTTTTTTAGATTGTGTTCATATCCGGTGATTCAAACACTGTTCGTAAAACTTTTGTCTTTAACACTTTGCTGACTTTCTAGTAAGTAGTTTCAAAAACTCAGTGCTGAATAATAGGAACATAAATTGTGATACATAGGTAATACGAAAAAATAACTTAGATTTGAAATTCCCTGCTGGACGCTGGGCGACAAAAATAATGAAATGCTTTCAACTTTACACTGCCAATTTTGGAGCGGAACACGGAACACTAAAAAGTCCCGACTTGAGTTTCACAGAGTATTAACAATTTATCACGCTCGAGATTCTTTGTTACTTCATTTATCTAAAGTGTACGAGTAAATTATATATAACACGTTTTGTGTTTGTAAATGTACCTAACGCTGCAGTGAGAATTTAGAACCCAAAGGCCGTGTCCGATGAAAGTTGATCACCTAATTATGCCACTATTACAATCGATAACTGATAATTTGGGTTTATATTTAGAAATAGTGGTCAACAGAAACAAGTACTTATTTTTTTTAAATCTTGGTTGCCTTAAAGTTAGTTGGTAATGAATGCTAAGTTGATACTAAATCAATTATTGTTGTTATATAAAAGTACTCATGATTTAAATTTATGTTTTTATTCTTCTTGTGTTTAGATATAAAATAAAAAAATAAAACTTGAAAATGTTTTTAAGATGTGCCACTAGCGACCAGAATATCATAACTTGCTGGATGCAGCTCAAATAATCGCACGTAAAAACATCGCTATTCAACATCGAGCAGGATCCCCGTATTCTTGGAAACGGGTATATTTCACAAGTTATCCGAGGAGGCGAGAAGGCGTCTAATAAAAAACCCAGTGGACGTTATGTACGCCATGTTTCCTGCGCGATAAGCCGCTGATGGATCACTTCCTATGGATTAGGGATGCTCGATACAAGCTACAATGCACACTGATTCCAATTATACTAGCCAGCGTCCTGGCGCCTTCTGCCCGCCTAGTACCTCATACACCAATCAATGAGATTAAAATGGCTTTTGACGTGATTCCAACGCGGGAGTTGTATGATTGGTTATCAAAAATTCAATTGAATACATATTTTGTATGAAGTTATGGGCTATTTGAATTTTAATATTCGAACCGTGGCGTTTCAAAATTTTCTATGAGATATCGTTTTAGTTTGCTACTAGTACTTAATTATATTTCAAGTAGAGATACAAATTAATTCATAAAAGCACCTGAAGAACTTGTTCGGATTCCTGAAACTTGAGTCAAAGATTTTTTTAACTTATTAATTTTGTGAATATCTAAAGAATTGCGAGTACTTATTAAGTTAAAATTAAATATTCAGTACTGGTCGGTAAGTGAAACATTACGAAATCCTGCCCACACGCGATGTCAATAAGTTCTTTATTGACGCAATATTTATCCAAAGTCGTGATAAGAGTTATCAATAAAAACATTACGCACATTTGTTTACTCTAAAATATGGTGCAACGGACTTTGTCGGTCAAGAGGAACGACAGCCATCCATTGCTGCTTTATGTACTACTCGCTTCAAGCTTTTTCGCTCAGAGTGAGCAATGAAAATTCTTTAAGAAAAAGATTTGAATGTTCGAACCCTAGAAATCAGTACTACATTAATTTATAGTAAACTGCGTTATTATTTAGTGGCTTCTCGACAGTCGAGCAAAATGTCAGTATTACGAGTAAAACCTGATGAAGCAATTAGGGGAACATATTTTGAAGGCAATTTAACGCGTCAATTATAGAGAAAACGAGGTAAACTAGCAGATGCTCTGTGTTTCGACAAACATGTGGACAGTCAGGACATACCAAAAAACGATGAATGGACTGTAGGAAAGATATAACTACAGATGTTATTGCTAATAGGGAAGTATGGACATGATGCGCTCATTACAAATAAATTGTGATAAGCGCAGGAAAAATGGCAATCGTAGACTTGGTGTAACATGGTTTTGAAGACGCCGTAGCAGAGGCGACACCGGTAGCAAATTACGTTAGCTTGAGCCTGCAGGAGGACAATTCCAGGCCTTTCTAGAATCCTTCAGTATGTTGTCCTGGTTCTTAAAGTTCACTTTACAAAGAGAGGTTCGCATAACGTGTTTTTGTTTAGTTTGATTGGTCGTCGTGTGTACCTATGTATCAATGGTAAGGTAATTTTTTGTCCACAATAACGTAGCACGGAGTTGTTCAAGTTATCCCAGCCGTCGCGCGTCGATGTAAAAACCAACAATGGTTCACACCTACACCAAAAGTGTGTAGTTTCAACAAAGCCCCAGTATTGTCTCAGACATGTTTGTACAGTCGAACTAGCTAAGTTATGCATAACTTAAAGAATATGTTGCCTGTTTTCACTACACTAGGCGAAGCCTAAATATAAGCGCTCTGTTTGATGAATTTAAGATTTCTCATTTACATTTAGGTATCGCGAAGAATTCCTGGAAACGGTTTTCGACTTCTATCGATGTCAACATAAACACAATCTTATAGTTTTTCACTTCACTATTTCATCTCATATTTGCATATTTTTGTGAACTAAGTAGTTGTTTCTCACGATATTTTAAATAATAGCTATAATATGCTAAAATACTTTTTTAACATTAAAATAATCCTTTCAATTTGGCAATAACACTCAGAAATCGATGCTCTGCGATTCTTTTAATTTTTTCCTTTAAGCCGGTCTGTAGCGAACGAATGAATTTATAGTGTTGTTTATTTACGATATGTAGAAGAAATTCTACGATAATATTTTATCGTTAATAAATAGTTTATGTGGTAATCTTATCTAGAAAATAAAATATGTTTTTTTTGCGGCTTTTAGTTACTTGAAAAGAAAAAAAGACAGAACCGCAATAACATCATACGGTGCTTTTGTTTTAGTTCTTGTGGCCAAAGACTCTTCGTCTTGATAATTGCTTTATAAAAATAAACGAAAAAATAATAATAGAGGAGCTCGTGGCTAAATAGTTACAGCCGCACAGGTCGATGTTTCAGGTTAAGCCGTGCTTGCCGAGGTTGGTCCGTGGATGGGTGACCATAATTACATACCGAGTTTTCTCCGTGCCTCGGAAAGCACGTTAAGCCGTTGGTCCCGGCTGTTATTTTTATTTCTTTGACAGTCGTTTGAGTAGTCAGAAGCTAAAAGTCTAACATCCAGTCTTACCAATGGTATCGTATTACCCAGTTACTGGGTTGTGGAGGTCTGATAGGCAGTCGCTTTAAGTAAAATACTGGTACTCAGCTGCGTCCGGTGAGACTGAAAGCCGGCTCCAAGATAGTTTGGGAAAAGGCTATGCATATGATGATGCTGTACAAAAGTAATAATATTTATAGAAAAGAGTAAAAATAACGACACACACACACTATGAATAAGATGAATCTTTATCCAAGATTGATTGGTGTAGGTCGTACCTGAACTCTCCACACTAAAAATTCTAATTAAGACCGCACATAGCACACGCACAAATACTATTAATATTGCGATAGGTACAACGGGCTGCATGGTTTTAAAACCAAATGAAATTTTGTTCTTTAGGAATTTGGATTTAAATTGGCCCGAATTTCTGCCCGGGTGGTAGCAATGCGCTCGTCCCCGACATAGTTCATACAAGTGTAACATAACTGACGAGTTGCAGGTTTAAAATCTGCTTCAGGGATAATAAACAGTTGAGATTTTATGTCATTCTGATCTTAAGCGTCTCTCAACTAGCAAAGTTTCTAAATTATTGAAACGTTGCCTGTCGCAGGTTTTAAAAAACCCAAAGAACAACAGTTACACAAATTATTTAATAACAGCCAACCTAAACAGCCATCAGTTATGTATACAAACGAGGCTCATTTCTCAGAACATGGCGCTCTCGTGTTTGATGCAAACGCTTGGAGAGTCGCGTTATCACAGATATTATTTACACTAGGCTGCTTATCTGTGCTGCAGGCTGCAGGGGATGCTAGTGGTGATAGGACTTACTTACTGACGTCTTAATTGGTCTAATAAAATGTGAAGATTTCATGGACATAAAGACAAGAGTGGTAATCGCTGTAAAAATTTCGCCTAATAAGACTTGAAACAGTATTTGCAAGATATTCTGTACTTTTTTTTTTTTAGGAATGGGAAATCATCAAATGACTCCTCCTGCTCTGGGCGGAACGGAAGGGTGTCAGACTTGTACTGACTAAAACCCATTCATATTCCTTCTTAGGCCCGGCCTCTACAAAAGCGAAGACGAGCGGAGCGGAGAGAAAATGTGCAAGATTCGGCCAATCAGAAGAGAAATGACAGACGCGATGTAGATTTCAACCAAATTGATTGGTCGGTTTCCACACATCTCCTCTACGCTCCGTCCTTCTCCGCTTTGGTGTTTGGTGTATCTCATTCAAACAGTCCCGCAGCCCTGGCGGGCATCACCCTCTCGGACCCCTTTCGATTTGCTGACCTCTCTCTCTCTCTGAGATATTCTGTACCTTACGTAAGAGTATGTCAGTCCCATACATTTTTATACTGACTTTACCCATCATAGAATAGAATTACACTTTGACTGGGAATCCGGACAAAACCATTCCTTTAGTTAAGTCATCCATAAGAACCAACCAGTACACACAGTTTTAAACTCAAGGAAGTGACACACAACAACTCCCTAGCATTGAGTCATTTTGATATGTGAGAATGATATATATATATGTATATGCATTGATATTCTGGGTGAGGAAATTCTTAGTTGAAGACAGGTATGTAAGATCAGGGAGTCTCGAATAGCAGTAGGTTGCAGTTCGCAGACAAAACCAATGTTAAAACCTTCAAATTTCTTATACTTTGCGCCTTTTGAGGATCACCGGTTATCATATACAGGCGATCATAGACTTTCAAAATACCAAACTTTAGATGCAATTTGGATTGGAATTTGCTCGATTGAGCAGAAACTTTAAAAACACTGAGACATCGACAGCAGTCGACAAATAATCAGTTTGAAGTTTTTTTATTTTATTTGTATTACATACTTTGTCTGAGAAAGTTAGCTAATAGATATTTATGTATACTGTTTCATTTTCAAAACGAAATTTAAAACTTTTTTGAGTATAAATTGTGAAATGATAGTGTAGAATAAATTGCGCCGTGTTCATGTTATACCATATTCACTAAAACATTTCACGAAATATTACCTGAACCATGAGCCATATTCCACAAAATTAAGTTACGCCAAAATTTTAGGGAAAATTTAATAGAAATATCTAGCTCTCGCATGTTAGGGAGCGAGGAGCGCGGCTGACATCATCCTGTCCCAGGGGGCTGAGAGCGCGTGCCGAAACAGCTGATTGCCGACCGACCACCATAAAAAATCGTATAAAACAATCCACAACCAAACTTAAACCTTATCCCAACAGTTCAGCTCGTAATATCGCATACAGCCACCCAAACGACCCTTAATATAAGTGTCTCTAGACAACTCTCAACTCTAACATACAGCAGATGGGTCTAAAATCGTTTGCTCACTTTTTTCCCCGTTCACGTCACCTCCAGAATAAAATCCGCAGTGCCACAAAATTTGGACTCTAACATCGGAGCACACGGCTAGTTTTTGCTCGTTTGGGATTGTTAACGAGATAAAACAGAATGGATTTTGTGCATTTCACTTGGTTGGAGGCCGGTGCGTGCCTCGAGCGATCAAGTTCTGCTGCAGTCGGCTCCGCTAGCTAATAAATGAGAATATTTCGTACGAGAAGATGGATCGCTCGTAATTGTTCAGCTACGGTGTTACTGGTAAGAAACACATGAGATTTTACGCTACGTGATTCAATAAAATATCGATGTTTTGATTGTTGCTTAAGTATGTAGTAGAAATGATTATATAATGAGGTGTGTTATTAATATAAGTAGAGCTATTAATTAAAGTAATTATAATGGTAAATTAAGTGGTAATACTGCATCGAGGTAGGTACACAAGTGTTGTAGAAGTAGTTCGTAGACCACCGTCAGAGATGATTGTTCGCATCACGCAACGTTTTTTGTGAATTATAAAATAACTCATTCGGGAATACAAGTACAACAGAGAATAAAAAAGAAACTAATACGGTTTTTACTATATTTTCTGGTGTTTCTTTTAACTAGCTTCAACTAGACCAAACACAGGATAACATTGAAAAATCCAAACCAAGACATGCACTATTACAACATAACTTCTAAAAGTAGTATTCAACCCACAAATCATGTACAAATGATTAAATACCTATTTCTAGCCCTAATAACGCACAATAATACATGAGACACGATTCACAAAGACTAGATAACATAGGTTACAAAGCAGAACATAATATAGCAACTATATCAAAGACCCGAAACATTCAAAGCTTGGAAATTCTTGTCACATTCACTCCAAAGTTAATAGACAACGTAGAATGTGCACGTGGCTTTGATATTAATACGCTTTAAGTTACGAAAACAGAAAACAGTAGTTTAGATCGAAGAATTGTTGGTCAAACAGTAGTCAGAGTTCATTCTAAATTCCTCATGATCAGAAACAATCGGCCGTGCCCAATCATTTTGCCTCAATATTTCGCCTATGGCGTTTCTGCAAATAATGAACCAAACAATTATGTAGATCGCCAATCAGTCAGATTCTAGCTCGTCATCATAAACACAAACGTATGATACTTCCGGATTAGACGATTCAAAATTTTGCCATAACTACCACCGAATCATCAAGGTATTAATCTCCATTTTGATGCAGTAAGGATAACAAAGGATATCTATCAGGAACTTGAGTATTGAGCTTTTAATTTGTTCAGTTAAATAGACGGTATCAAACGTCGAAAATTACTTATTACGGGTATCTTTAAGCAGAATTAATGAATATACTCTTCAATGTTTAAGTTCATCTGCGTGCGTTCTTTACGTAATATAGCAGTTCTTTGCGCTGTATCCTTGAAGTCAACAAATACTCACGTCTCTATTCCTCCTGTAATTAACTATCCCATTACGATCAAATGAAAGTTACTTAGAATAACTGGATCCTACGTGACTGTATGCAGGGAGCAGTTAAAGTGGTGGAAGCTCAAGAAATTGCCTCATTGCTCTGCCATGTAATGCTGCAATTCTCCGAAGTGTTTCGATTCATCCCGAGAAGATTAGATTGTAGGAGCCATCAGCTTCTGATATAAACAGTTGCTCAATATAAAGTGCTACTGAAAGTTGATAATTATAAACCAAACGTGGGATATGTCACTGATGTCGAAATTCCTGACAAAGGGTGTTGGGGTCACCCCTGGTACGGTCAGCAGCAAAAGTCGCTTTACATAACCAAAATTATAATACGTCTTAGTTTTAGAACGATCCATATTAACAGACTGGAGTAAAATACATAACAATATTTTCATCAATGGTTACACAAATTCGCAAAACAATATAACATCAGATCACACTGACCAGCACAAAACTTGGTGTAATATTTATAAGTGTTAACCGACTTTTGATGCTGACTGTACAATCACGAGTTACTTTACTACACTCGGTCGTAAAAGTTTTGATTTGGGCTTTTCGGCCTTAATTATGCACTGATTATAAAACTCCTAACACAAGGAATATTCAATAGCTGCTTATGTAAAAATAACTAGAACAGATTCAACACAAACATGGTTTTACGAAAGTAAAATTCTTATTCTTCGTCATGTAGATGATTCTTTGTATTTCATCGATGATTCGTTAAATGATATCAACCAGGACACACTGAATTAACTCATGGTTCATCTGGTGTATCCTTCTCAGTACCGCGCAGATATTCCTCACAACACGAGGCTTCGTCACGTCACGGGTGTGTTGACACGACGAAGAAATCATCAATAAAGCTCCGTGACAAGACTCTATATGCCTCGTTCATTTGCATTTTGCATGTGTAATCAGGAATTCTGTCCAAATACGCTATTGTATTGCAATATACTTTGTTTTCATTATACAGATCTGTCATACGCCGTACGCCGTAAGCTTGGTTATGGGAACGAACAATAGAAGTGCGGTTTGGTTGACGGGCTTTCGATCGTAAAGCTGGGAGTGCGTAGACCTTCTGCGCGGCATATTATTGATTGACGTAAGAATTGAATGGTGTAAGCTTCCTCACGGGATACTTAGATACTTCGGCAATTAGTGAGCTTTCTTGTCAGTTTTTTTTTGTGTTGTGTGTTGCGTAGGATGTAATAGGGAACATAACAAAACGAAGTTTACCCTTTATGACTCCTTGGTGTCTCTAAACATAAACCCAATCAATTTTTTCAAAATTTCTCCACTGGCTCATTCAAATGTGGTTCATCCTTCGAAAAAATCCATAGGTGTTGTAAACTTGAAAAAGCTTTTCTCTTTTAGAGGGACTGTTTATATTCTTTTTTCTTGACTGTTCTTGACAATATAGACGCCAGCAGCGAATTCCATGCCTTAGAATTTGCATCACTACTTAGAATATATGGTCATTGTGTTTGGAGCTCTTTAAAAGGGCTTCAGGAATGCAGGACTCGGTTCTGGGAAAAGATGCCTAGGCTACGCTAAAGAAACTATAAAACAGGACATCCTACGATATTATTACTACCTGGTATCTTGAAGTCCTTTGCAAATGATAGTATGAGGTTTGCATACCAAAATATCGTTACTTTCCAGCTTGTGTAAGTTGCAACTTAATATGACAAAATCTTTTTGATTTATAATAACTGGCGAAAGATTTATGTGTAGCTTGCAGTTATTTATGTCGCTAAAAACGTAAATAATACGTTCGTGGTTCGAAATTACTCATGCAAACATGCTAAGTAAAGCTTTTAACTATTCGATTACAATCTAACGAACTATATTGTTATTCAAACGCTGAGCACAATATTTACCTCGTTAGAAGTTATTTTGATGTTCTCGATTTTGGAATTCATTTATCGGCTCGACGCTTTCGAAGTCGATCACAACCGATATATAAATACAAATTATTATTAATTTAGAAAGATTTATATCAGTCAGTAATTTGGACATTAGTGTTAAAGGATCCTAGCCGGAAGCGTGTCGATAACACGTCTATAATAATTAATAAGCGTCGCCCCGGAAGCTATAGAGTCATCAACTCATCATCGTTCGCATCATTATGTGTTAGTGTGGATAACACTTCATCACTCAATTCCTCAGGGTGTTGTAAAGTTTTAATTTTATGTCCAGTAACTAAAATAACCATCTCTGAAAGTTACTCAGATATCGTATGAATTTTAGAAACAGTCCATTCACGAGCTTTGTCTTTCGGAGTCATGTGAGGGTTCAAGCAATTTAACGTTAATGAAACCATTCTCTATAATAAAGCTTCTCTGATTCTTAAATCCTTCTGTCCGTTTTTGGAAAAGTATTCTTAAGTTACGTAAATAAGTTATTTATCTACGGAGCATAAAACTGCGTAGAATCCGTAGGTATATTCTCAATTACTGACATCATCAGTTTAAAGTGGCTTATAAAAGGAAAAAAATACTAGTTGAAACCTAAACTACTGCAGGCTTTTGGAAGTATGAATATCTATCAGCAATTTTCTGTATATTTTTATTTATTAAGCAAGATGCAGGTATACCACAAACTAATAGTGTTTGACATGCCGAAAGTCTTACTTTGGAGGGCCTGTTCCAGTTATCATTACCAAAATGATTATTTCTGATGCTCCAATGAGATGGCTGTCAATCTGCATTATTCACACACACACGAACTGTCAAATGCATGAGTGTGTGTGTTTACTAAATTCCTCTTATTAATACACCACCAGGGGGAGCGCGGCTGTAATGTCGGACTTTGTCTGCTCCCCTGGGAACCAGTAAAGCGTGGTCGTTATCAATTTTAATAAGATGGCAGAGATTATGTGTTTCTGTTATCTGTATTTTACACATGTTACTATCAGTACCCTTGTTCTAAAAGCAGTTAAACTTATGTGGGGCTGTGCGGCCCAACTTGGACCAGAAATATATCTGCCGCATGTCAGATTAGAAATAGGCTAGAATTACCACCCAGTGAATCCCATTAAAAGCTTGATTCCTTACAAAAAGACTTTTTGTGGCACTAGCAAAAGACAGAATTGTGTGGCGAAGCGGTCAGTAGTGGTATAACACAGTTTGTCCTACAATTAACAGCAATAGCAATATAATTTCAAGTTTGTGGCCCTGTTGTCGCTTTATCAATAACATGTAATTGACTACGTTCGACTTCCGTTTTTGTTTCCGACACTGTGTTGCAATTTAGTGAGTCAACTTGTACTACTGTTGTGGAAGCTTTTTTATCAAGCGTTTACATTACCGGATCTATGGCACAGCAATAACTCTTTTTACAAGCTCAATATTTGCCCAACTCTGATCATTGCATACTGCCGAATTCTCATTAGCGATCACTTTGTTGACTTGCCTCTCTTTCCATCTTTCACAGTTATAACTTCTTGACTTCCAATCCAAGCTTCTTATACTTCGTCAACATGCGCAACTCTTGGCTCCATAATGGAAGTAACAAAAAATAAATTCTTGAATTCATAACACAAGTGTATCATTACACCAATCAAAAACCACTTTTCTTTTTCTACTATCCAATTCATTGTCAATCCATTTTCTTGAACACCATGATAGAAAACAGTCTACTTTTTGTGTGCTAACACACCATCGCGATTGTGTTATAAAGCCTAGTGTCCCAGTATTCTCGTGAAACCACTAGCAAAAAGTGTTTCAAGTGGTCATTCTCCTTTCCAGCAGAGTTGAAAAAAACATAAATCGTAGATAACAAATGGCTACTGTACCGGAACTCCGTTTGAAGCGCTGTATCGCTAGATAACGCGCAACACCTTATCACGCCAGGAAAGAACACGTCTGATTATCAATGATAGAAGTGTGCTGTACTAATGGAAAATCACAAAAAAGTCATCGGTTTCCCGGTTTATAAGACAAGGATGGCAGGGCACCCGAGAGCTCAAAGTAAAGTTTAAGCGATTTCTTTTGATGGAGGATTACTGCGCAATCTCTAAGTTACACACATCCAGGTGAGGTATTACACCGTTTTCCCCTTCTGATTCTTTATTGAAATGGTTTATAGGAATGTGGGGTTATGAGCGTTTCTTTGTGTTTTTTTTTTTGACAAAGATGAACCCTTTCAAAACGAGTCTTTAACGTTTGAGGTAGATACACTAAAAAACTCTGATCTTGATTGCTGCAGCGCTGCAATGTATTTGCGTAGCAAATTGCAGACTTACAAAGCTTTGGATTTATAAATTGAAAATGTTATCTTGCTCACGGGATGTCTTTGTTCCTCTCAGAACGTGTGGTTTCCGATTCAGTTCAATAGCAGTCGCAGCCGAGCGTGTACGAGGGGACTAGGGGAGCAGGACAGGTAGGGAGCGTGCAGTCCGCTTCACCGGCATGCCTGTATTTAGCGATATGTGTACACGGTTCAAGCTCAATGCTTGCCTCAGTAGACGCTTTTGAATGTAACGAGAAAATAACTTTGTTTCTAGCTGTACTTTGAAGACCATGTTTAGGCTTGCCGTCAATACGTACTAGATTATTGACAGAAGGTTCAAGCATAGAGGCTCAATGCATTTGCGGCTACAAATATTATACTAGAGCAGAATCCGGATATGCTATCTTTTTGTCTGTTTGAAGTCAAGTTATTATTTCTCTTGTCAATTTCGGATCACAGACAACAGCTATTTCGTTTAAACGTTCTTTTTTGTCAATCGATCTTTTGCCTTTAATTTCATAAGCAAGCTAATCTGCATCGTCTTTTTATGTTTGTCCATTCCGAGAACATCTTGGGGAAATAAAATTAAAACGTCTTAGTCTCAAGGAACTTTTATTTTTTAACTATTTGCCCGAGGCAACACTGGTCTGGAGGTTAGTGGCTTTTTTCTTCTATTTCTTGACTTCCTGTCGCAGTATTAAGAAGTTGTGTGCGAAGTTAAGTCTGCAGTCTGAGAACCGGAAATTAAGGAGTATCGACTTAAGTGGAAGAAGTCTCCTTGAGTGCTAGCTGTAATACTTTCTGCGATTTTCGTTACTACGAAACATGGCCGCAAATATAGAAAGGAATTTTGGACTGGAAACTTGCATTGGTTACAGAATCAGGAATAATTTGTTTGTCATGCTAACTAATTTACAGGAATTAAGAGAATTTAGCTCATTGCTTCAATTTTGATCCATTGTGTGTCGAACCTTAGAACCAAGTTCCTTTCTTTCTATTCAATTTCGCCCTATTCTCAACTCGGCTTTAAACAGAGCCTCTATTTAAGTTAGTTTACACCGTCAAATCTTAGCGTTACATCTCGATGATGTAACGTTAATTGAATTGCTGCATGTGGCAACACCGAGTATTGCATCGAAAGGTCGTTGGCTGCACCTGCAGTGATTGGTTGTGAATTGTGCATTCTTCGCGTACCTGCACAGTTAAAACATATTTTGCTGGCTTTGCTTCTTTCAAAACTTCTGCATAATACTACAATGTTTGCTCTGTAGTTTGGAAAATGCATCCATCATCATTCAGTCCCAGAAAGATCAAGTTTTACATTTTTATTAATTTTCGGGGTAGAGTTTGGTCAAAACAAAGCGTCCGGTGAATAAACGTTTGCAGGGATGCACAAACGTAGCAGCAGTTACTAGTATTTGTATCGAAAAAAAGTTCTAATAGAGTACTTCAGTTTAGAAAGTTATGCCCAACAGAATTTTAACTAAACACAAAGATACGTCATATGGGGCTCATCGGATCCAAATCACTCAAAACCTTTTGACTCATTGAAAACAGTGAGATCTCTGTAAAAGTAGAAAATCTGATTATTCTGAAGAAGTTTTGAGCAAAAGAATTGCGCAAAGCTACGATACGACCTTTCATTACAAAACATACCGTTATATTGACTATTTTATCTTCATTTAGATACATTTTTCAATAAATACTTTAGTTGCTATTTTATGGAGTGTTCCTACCTTAGTTTCTATACGTCATTCATTTTAGACGTTTCTGATGCCATCCGAATTATTTTCTTTCAGCAGAAAAGTGTTTTTGTCACAAACTTTGTTTCTTTAAATTACTCGTTTCAATATTTTCTTATACTACTCAAGTCTTGAAGTCGTATAATTTAGCCTCTTCATTAAGATTGTTGGAAATAACCCAGTGTGCTTTTAAAATTGGCATAAACTTAAACTTTATAATAATTGTTCTGTCTTCTCATTCGTCAGTATATCACACACATACAAAGTAAGGCAAATATTAACTGGTCAACAATTACGTACTATTAACTTTTCTTTCTTATAGTTTGTTAGATATGAATGACTCAAGTTTAGAATATCAACTTGCGGTTACAGTGATGCTGTCAAAAGCCACGGTTTGAAAGTAAATAATCCGTAGTTACCTTATCTTAAGCTTGTTTTAAAAATAGCGGCAGCTTTACTGTGCAGACTTTGCCGGTAGTTCGGTATACATCCCTAGATACCGCAGTTTGGCCACAAAGTAAGTCTTTTTGTTCTCGCTTACAATGTAAGTTAGATCTACGTTGTTTAAATGACGTAACATTTTCTATACTTAGTCATTTTACGAGGCGTGCAATCTACTATTCTGTTTTAATTTGTCGCAACAAAGGCGATTAAGTATGTCATTTCCGTTTGCTGCAAAAATTAAATTAAATATTTCGAAATTATCGACAAAATGCGTCCCGATCTATTCTAAGCATACCTACTAGGGTAGCAATGTTATGATGGAGCTGATGAAATTATTTCATTTCGGTATCACTGAAGCTTGTTTTTCCCCGGTTGCACGGTTGTCTTTGCTTGCCGGCTTCCAAAAATACCTTCGCTGCGTTGCCTACTGAAGCTGACGTTGGCTATTTTCCGTGCTGGCATGATTCCAGCCTCTCTACCAGGGTTACACACACTGCCATAGACACGTAACATCACCAGTCTTGGTCTTGACGTCACCTTCAAACTCCACAATTAGGTGTATCAGAAATCTAGTCTTCGCGATGAGCTAACTTCTTCAAAAGATTTTTATCTTTTTCGTTCCACATTTCGTCTTTCTAAATGCGAGAAACATTGTGCGATAAATGTAGAAACTGCTTCATAACATTGTTTTGGAGACTTACGCAAACTTGCGACTTGGTTCACGGCTTATTTTAAAGTGGTGGACTTAATATTTTCACTGAATATGAATCTAACGAAACAGTTAAATAGTCTTAAACAGTTTTAAAGTTTCATAAGACGACTCTGGTCTAGTAATGAGCAGTAGAAAAGTTTACGGAAACGCAACAGAGAGTTAGCGGGTGCACGATTAGGCCTACAGTTTGGCGGGGCACCAGTTAGCTCAGCCAACACCAGGCGCCGCTTATAACTTGAATTTAACACACAAATACGATCAAGTACGTATAAAATCACTTCCTTACCTCTCTATCAGGTCCCAATCCAGTTCGTCGAAAAAAATCCAATTGATAATACACAGTATTACACTGAATTTTGAACTAACACAAATGCAACGAGTGCAATGAACTGCTGTGAACTGCAATCGTTTCAACGATTTGTATTTATTTATTCTTTTAATCCGAAATTTTAAAAACACAAGATAAATCAGATCCACTTTATTATCACTAAGAAGCACAATAATTTATTGTAGTCTTTTTTATGCGAAGAGTCCGTTTTTTTTGTGAAAGATCCTGTGAGCCGAAACCGGTCTATTTCATGTTTTAGAGTATTTTCGATACGTAATTTAATACGACAAAGATATCTCGTCTCACAGGGAAAAAGTAAAACAACTACGCCGAACAGCGAAGTGCTTCCGTATCCCCAAAACAGCTGTTCGGGACTAGTGACGTCCGAAAATCGATAACAACCGGATTAGGACAACCGTAATTACACACCACACAACTTTTTCACAACACAGATTACCGGTTTCACTATCCTTTTAATGCATGCCTTCACTGTATCAGTAACGTAAGAATAAGGCTTAGAGATATTGTTTAATTTGCAATAGGTATTGTTCAAGGAGACAAATTGAAGGACGAGAATATTTATCGAAGGAAAGTATTTTCTTTTAAAAATCACTTTTTTGTTTTGTTTATGATGGTGATTGTTTAGTGAGCACGTCTGTGTAGCTGGTGCACAGCGCACGCGGTCGCGCTCGCTCGCGGACTGGCGGCCGGGGCGCGGGGCGCGCGGCCGGGGAGGGGGGCGGGGCGCGGGCGGGCCCACACACCGGAATGCTATTGTAGGCGAACTTGCCCGCCACTTTTTTTCTCAATTCTGGTCAAACAAGTTTCGTATACAACCTGCATTGTAAGGATTCCGCCATTCTTCGTACGAGGCAACGGTCTTTCTAAACTTTGTGAAGTATAAGGTTTCGCTGAAACTTCAAAATCCAAGAACGTAATAGGACATCCTAGTAATCATGACACTGCAACATAAGCACTGCTGAAACAAGCAATTGTATCATCTTATGCCTTTGGGGCAAACCATGCACTCGATTCTACGGCAGGAGGGTCTGAAACAATTTATCCAAGCAGGAAATTGGTAGGTACGTATTTATCAATAAACTAACTATTCAAGTAACGTAGTACCGATGAAAACAAAACTAAATTCAAATCCAATAGCATCAAAACCAAAAAGCATTATTGATCATCCTAGTCCACACTCGCACCTAGGCATACTTAGCATCTACGTAGTCCACAAAATAGCCGAAAATAAAAGCTTTAATTTGATTTTTTATGGACTGCAGTCTTCAGGTGAGACTGAACTAGATAGAAACCTATTCACCACTTTTTGCAAAGACAGTAAAATATAATTATTATCAAAATTAACAACACGAATAAAAATCAAATAACAATTCTCTATGAAACGAAACGAGAAGCCCTGCATGTAGGGAAGCATTAGTACTACGAATCAGATGTCAGTAATGCTGGCAGCATTACTGACATCTGATTCGTAGTACTAATGCATCAAAACCAAAATCTCGTTGGAGTTAAAAAGTTTCCAATTAGCTTGGTTACTCCTTCACCCCCTACAATCAGTAAAGTTATGTTTGCCATACAAAGTATCCCCAACTTTGTTAGCTTTATAAACATCGCAGTCACTAACCACGAAAATGAGGCACAAGCAGGTATTATTTGCCACGACCTGAGTAAAATTTCAACATTCAAGGTTAGAAGGGAACTTCTAAACTAAGTATTTGAAGAGCGATAAACGAACTTCCAAGAGGTCGGATAGACTCGGCTCCGAAAGGGACGGCTTAATTGCTGGCTCCCTACGGCAAAAAGAGACGGTACGATTTATTTTATTTATTGCCATATCAAGTTACGTCGCGGGTTCTGTATCACGGTTGTGTGAAAGAGACGGATATAAATATATTGTTCCCCTTGACCTCGACTCAGGGAGATGCAGTTGATCAGATTTTTTTTGGAAATTAAACTTTTTAATTAGTTAACCCAAAACAGGTTGAAGCTATTAATATGAAGTATTGGTGGTAGCTTCGAAGATTTATGGTGTAGATCGTGACAACTATGAAATTGAGTGTTCTGAGTCTAACGCACTTAGTGAATATTAACAAAATGATACTGATAAAAATGAAACAATTACCTATGATGATGGAGTAATAGACGTGGTCAAGCTTATAGAACGAGATATTCTAAAAATAAGCCTTATAAAGAAAACCCTATAAAGTCACATGCAACGCCAAAACAAAGCCAAACTCCAATTGCCAGCGATTTGTGGTTCACAAGATAATAAAGATTCAATAGATATACTCAGACTTGGAAAGAGATTGGTTTTTTCCCACATGATTGAGGAAATTGAATTCTCACAATAATCTTAGAATACTTAAATTACAAGGATAATCTTTGTTTTTTTTTATATCCATGAGTTGGTCTTGAATTTATCGTAAGTTCTAACTGGTATTGTCAGCAGGGTATAACAACCGGACTGGTAATCACAAAATCAACACTTAAATAATATAGGCAAACTCTCGTGTTCGTTTCAAAATTACGTAGGTTACATTGCCAAAGCCGTGCTAGTTTGCAAATCCAACAATTTATTGTTCAACAAATAGCACATCTGTCAAACTTAATTCCTGATTTACATTTAGCGGAAAATTATTGCAGGAATTACGACTTGCGAAATTATGTTTTTACTTTTCTCTGTATTTCTAACTATTGCTTAATTATGGTTCTGTTTCAGTATTATTGGTGGAAGCTGCGAAGATATTTATGTAGGTAAAGATCGTGAAAACTATGAAGTTGGGTATTCTGGGAATAACGTAAGTACTTAGTGAATAATAATAAGATGATTCGATCATGATTTTTAATAATAATTAAAAACTAAACAATTGCGAATGATGTTGAAGGTTTAGCTGTCGTCAAGCTTATAGTTAGAGATTTTCTCAAAAGAAGCCTTATAAAGGAAACTCTCTTTAAGTCACATGGGAGAGACATGCGTATTGCTATCAACTTGGACAAATCCAGATTCTGGCTTTATTGAAGAATTCCTAGTGGAAAACCCAATGACACTTGGTCGCTCTGGCAATCAAATCCAGGGCGTCGTGCTTAGAAGAGTAGCTCCTGGGATCATTAGACAAATGAGGCAGAGTGGAGGCTTTTCTATAATGAGTAAGCACCCTAGTATTAAGATTACACCGACTAAATAAAGTACCACTCATTGTTGTTTTTTTTTGTGTATTTCGCGACTATGAAGTCAAATAAATTTGTGTATAAAATGAATGATGACTAACTTGAACAGTTCCCAATGGCCTCAAGTTTTCGTGAAGTTTTTTGAAGAAAATTTTGTTAAATTTAATCGTCTCGTTGTTGATAAGCTAGTGTCGGTGTTTTCTACTATTTTGACGGAATGGGAGATTAGAAAGCCTTCATAAAACTTCGGAAAAAGCCAGGATGATGATCAAAGATTGCAAGATTTTACGATCTTTTCTTATAGAAACGTGGTAATCCTAATTTACTGGCGTTTACGAAAGCTTAGACATGTATATTTTATAGCATACTAAATCACAACGGTATTATAGCTAGGTATAGAACATACATACTGTTGTTTATCCATAAACGGTACTTAAAGCTATGATAAACGTCTACTTAAACGTAATTTTTTTGATGTTTAAACGTCTCTCACTTTTAAGCAGCGTTTAGGGATAAGCTCCAGATTTTTTTGTGTAATTCCATTTTGCCTTTCCGATGTATCCACAGGGAAGTGAAATGTTTTACTTTTTGATGATGTCATGGTCAACACTGCAAACTTTGGCTCAACAAATCGACTAGAGGGGCAAAGTGGACACCAAAACTTTAAAGATTCTATTTTGCTCCACAATTGGGACAACTGTGTAGGGCAGAATGGAATAATTCTATTATTTACATCTGAATTCAGAATAACGAGCTTTCAAACCTCCAAATCAATCTATATAGGTATATACAAATCAATTCCACTTTTCGTTGTAATGTTATAACTCAAGAACGGCTGGGCCGATTTAGCAGATTTTGGTTTTAAAATGTTTGTCGTAGTCCAGGGAAGGTTTAGGGTAGGGTAGGGTAGGGTAGGGTAGGCAGGGTATGTAGGGTAGTAGGTAGGCTAGGGTAGGTAGGGTATGTAGGGTAGGTAGGGTATGTAGGTAGGTAGGGAAGGGTAGGGTAGCGTAGGGTAGGGTATGGTAGGTGGTAGATAGGGTGGGTAAAAAGTGCATTGCAACGCATGCCGAGGACAGCCGGTTTGCTATAAAATGTTTCATATACATTTCGTCCGCCTAATTATACTCATTTTCAACACAATGGTACCATGTTCCAGTATTAGATTGGTTAACAAAATTTTGTAACATGAAAGGTGGGTTACAAATTTAGAATAACCTACCTACCCTCATTACAACACTATATTTATTTTTATTTGATCAGGGGGGTTACTATGGCATTTTATAGCAGTTGTCATTCCAGTGTGAGAAAGAGACAGAGCTATAGAGGACGTCTAGCGCCATCCCTCTCCCACTCTGGAATAAGATTAAACCATATTGCTTTAAGACGTTATGGTAGGCCACCAAATCTAGTTTTTGTGTTAAAGTGACTTCAAGATTTCTCGGAAATCACCCAGTAAATGACTATAAAAGATTTGTCGAACAGCTTTTATCTGCTTAAAAGAGTTTGGTGTGTTATATGTTATTGAAAATACAAGCAATAAACAAGTCAGTCTTAAAACTTTGTAGGTTTACAATAATGTGATGTGATTCGTAGCAAGATCCCCCAGGATCGTGTATTAAAGAAGTAAGAAAACTATAGCTGTCGATTTTGACAGAGCTAACTGATAAATAGAGTCTATTTCCAGGTCTTCCAGTGCTATCTTGTGGTTTTTGTACACGACATGCTGACGATCTCGATGAAATTTCTATAGATCAAGGCTTACTTTTTCAAAGAGATAGAGGATACAGATGAACATTTTTGCATTACTTAAATCATCACTATAAAGCCACTAGCAACAGAACATGATATATGTTGTAATGAAACCCGAGGTTTAACATCAAAGCAAGTTTCAGCTCGAGCGTTGCACAATAACAATAATGAACACATACTCAAACATTCAAAGCGTAATCATACTGAATCAGAGACAGAAAGGGTCGTTTTCATTCAATAAAAATCAAATTGTCACAGACGAGTCGTAACAGACACGTAATTCTACAGTTTAACGTCAATTCCAGTTCAAACAACCGGTTATTTAGTTCCAAAGAATAGAATGTCAACAGGTTGTACCGAGAATTCTTACAAAGCGGATGAAAGCTAGACATTACGAGCTACGATTGTACAAATATAAATGATACGTTTTGTTTTGTGAAATAAACAGGTAATGTTGAAGTTTTTGGTGTTATGTTTAGTCTGAAACTCAAGATTGTTTGGTTTGTTTTGGAATCGTGTGCTTTTAGTCTAGTAGGTACCTTTTCTGAGCCTTGAATTATACATGGTTTTGGAGAATCTAGATGGAGACAGCAATTTTTTTCCCTTGGTTCGATTCCAAATAGATTTGGCACAGAAGACACTGACGAAGCTTCTTCTAAGCCAAGAGATCATCTTAAATATGCGTTTGAAGAAAATGGCTTTATCAATTTCTGTGAAGCACGATAAAGTTTCAGTAAAAGACATGAATATGGTTTCGATCTTGTTATCCGAGACAGAGGAACGTTTTCCAGTCAGCGGTTAGAACAAAAAATAGCGCTTTATCCCATAACATCGTTAGTAATTATGGGATTGCTGAAATGGGGACTATGGCATATGAAACCATGGTCTAGCAAACTACCAAACATACGACATTAGAACTAAAACTTCAGGTCGCATTACGTAGCAGAGTAGCTTTGACAATCAGCCTGATTTTACACAAATGAAAAGAGATAAGTCTGCACCAAACGACCAACTGTAATCATAATTATTATACAACAGTCCTTTTAAAAGCTCCTTATCTGAATTATCTCATTATATTTTTTGTTTGTACCAAAACTGCTGACCAAAAACACCCAGATAACACTTACAAAAACCACAAAAGATGAATCAGCCGCTTCTTCTAATACACAAGTTGCAAATGACAATCGTGCCGGGGGTCCAGGGCCCCGGGTGACGCACTATGAGTGACGGATTGACGACCATTGTTGCCAACAAAGACGAGACAAATCAAAGAATAGCCCCTCAGCGTATTCCCGGGAACCATCGTTACGGGACGGGAATCCCCCTTTGTAATTCTCGTTATAGTTATTTAATTAAGTGCAATGTTAGGTTTTTGCTATTTGAAGACGAGGGTGCTGAATTGCTGATATTAAAAATACTTTCTGTAACAAAGATATTTTAGACGTCGTCCGGAAGCTTAAGCTTGGCGCTTATGCTTCTATAGATCTCCATCAAATTACTAATTAAAAAGTACCTAATAAGTATAAGATTTCTATTTCTTTAGATGTTCAGTTGAATGAAAAAACTAAAAGCGGTCGGGTGAGAAGTAAGGAAAGCAAATATTTTTATTATCGCCCCGAGCAAATTACAACTACAAAACCGAAGTAAAGTACTAACCATAATAACACTCGATATTATTAATATTTTATGCTTATTTGTTAGTAGCTAACAGTAGAACAATGGGTGTTTGTGATTCCATTAACTTAACTATAAAACATTCAATATTTATAACATTGGCATTTTTAGCGGGCGTCCATACCATTATTTCGAAATCGGTTTTCCATGAATAATCTGTCTGTATCATCTGCATTTATTGATAACAATTTAGGTATCTACTATATTTCAGTATTACTGCTACAGTATTAATTGAAATAATAGTAGGTAGTCTCTACTTCAATCAATATGACAACCAAGTTGATATAACTTTTGATCCACCGATCAATATAAACTTGTACAATGATCGGTGGTGTTGAACGACATTGGTCAAGTCTGATATTCGTCAAATCGTCTTTTTGTCCAATTACGAAATTTGCCAAAATAATACGCTTCTGGTCAAGTCTACAATAAAAACATGCGTTTTGAATACATATATACACATAACTTACTTGTAGGAACTTACAAAAGGAAAATTCACCTGCTGTAGATTCATAAGGATCAAAAATTATAGGATCGAAAAACTAAAAGAATCTGCTTGCAGGAAATTGACCCGCAAACTTTTTTCGCCACCCTGCGGTCCGTGGCATGAAAAGCTAATATTACCATAATAACAGCCATCATTTGTTGGTACAAGGGAAATGTTTTCATCAGAACTTAACAAATTATAGCGCCTACATTCTTCATATTATCTAATCAAAACAAATAATAACCTAGCCCAACTTGTACTGCAATGTGCTACGCCATGTTCTTTTTTTTTTTTGATTTCGAGGCTGTTTAATTTCGGGTGTTTTGGGCTTATTGCTCTAACTATCACGTCGGTGCCGCCGCCACCGAATTACTTCGTAGTTCATCATAATTTTGCCAATTAAATCGAAGTTTTAAAATTTATTTTGCTTGAAGTTGAAACCGATTTTAATTAGGGTTCTAAACTTTCACCCATTTTGCGGGTTGACTTGAATTTGTTCATTTTTGAACGCGAGTCCTGAAACTAATAGAATTGCAGCTCCAAACAAAGACGAGCGTCGGGTTTTGTGCCAAATATCTGCAAAAATAAGCATCGTTCACGGCCGCATTTAGCGATAACATTATGAACCATACACAAACGTGTCACATACTAATGAAAAATCGGTAATTTACGGTAATTACGCTTTTAGTGCTTCACTATTGCAAGTAAAACCTGTCGGCGGCGCGCGGCGGGAGAGGAATCGATTCCCGGCGCGCTGCGGCGACGTTGCCGCTCCGTCGCGCGTGTTTTGTTTGGGTTGTATGCAGCGGCAACAGGCAGCGCGCGCCGCTCGCTCCTCGAACCGCCAAACGTCATCGTTATAAAAAGTTTCGAACCTAACTTACTGCAAGGCAACCGCAAGTATTGCAAGTTTTTTGCTCGCTTTGCTATACACGAACTATTCAAACTATAGCGTAGTTTGAGTAACTTTAACGTGAGTATTTCCACGTGTTTCGTAACGAGTATATCGAATGGATAGGGGCGGAGCGTTTCAATGCTCTCTCCGACTTAGTTCGTCTAACTTGCATCGTGCATACGTGCCATGACCGTGACCTATTTATTTCACCCTGTCAATGACGAGGCATTGATTGCTTTGTGCCCTGGTTTACTGATGGTTTTTAGAAACTGCCAAAGTAACACTTTTGAATAGATTACGGAGGTTTTTATTTTTTACCAATCTTCGCATCTGTAATTAAAGGTGTCGAAAGACGTGTCGTGCAGAAAAGAGAAAAATAAATTAAAAAATAATTATGTTGTAAAAGTAGATGAATTTTGCTCAAAACTTAAGAGTTTTTACATATAGTTTGCAGAGCACCGCTGACAAAACCTGTTAACAACGACGAGAACTTTTTGTTAAGAAGCCCGATCATTAAACTACTACTGATTTATTTTGAGCCTCTCTTTTGTTTCATGCATGTATCCAACGAATTATCAGCTCAGCCTATTGCAGGACATCACCTCTCCCAAACTGCGCCACAACACAACACACTGTCCAGCGAGTCTGTGTAGAGTGGTGGTGGAAACCACCACTCTGCAAACAAGGTGTAAACAGAATTTAACAGAACCTTCACGAGGCCGGCACCAAAGCATACTGTACGTCAAACTAGGGAGAGAATCCTACGCAAAAATTTGCTAGGAAACGACTTTAATTTTGGAGTGAAAATCAAATTTTACGGTAGAACTCAATGTAACTCCAAATATTGTGCTGATGGATGCATTGAATAAAACAGGCGTCATAGGGGTATTTAAAGTAAAGTTATAACAATAAAAAAAACATGTGCCTCCCCCTCTACCGACTTCTACTCCTACTCCTTCATTGTACATGCTGTGCGGTTGTGGAATTCACTTCTGCCTGACATTAGAGACTTTATGTCTGCATCTTTTTATTTTAATATCTCAAGGAGATATTATAATAATATATAGGTAACTATGCTTTTGCTTCTCGTCCCAAATCAATAATAAAATGGGTAGGTAATTTTTATTTGTTTTCTTATTTACGGAAATCGGTAACCATTCGTGTTTAAAACGCGGCCCGTCTGGTTTTCTCCCTATAACCTCGCCTACACACATACAAACAATCTCAAACGTTTATTCGATAATTTCTTATTCCCTAAACCACGTTAAGGGGGTTATTCTGAAATATTGCAATTTACAAACTTAAACAACCAAAAAAAATCAGCGTTTAATAATAATTAACTAGGTGCCGTAATTTTAATTGATTATTTATGTCTTATGTGACAATCTCCGAAACGGATCATCTGCGTTTTGCTCGTTGATCTGTGTACAGTATTGATTACTGATTTACAAGTCACATTAATTGGGCCACGTATTTGGCGAACTCACTCGGCGGTCTAACTATGCGAATTGATTGCCTTTACGAAAGGGAGGTGTGGAGCGAATGATAACATTGATTTACTTCACATTTGCTCCTAGAATCCAGTAGTTTTTTTCTGTGTGTAGATTCTTTAGCGAGACTAGGACTCCAAAACTTAATAAAAGTCACAAGGCTAGTAATATAAGCCATAATTCACGGGAGAGTATCTCCGTAAGACGCAGTAACGAGGCAGCCAGATGTGTGCCGCACTTACGAGATATAATTGATTTATTTACTTACGTCTTTTGTGACCAACTCTTGAAATTAGACGAGGATGCAAAACAACATCTTGCCCAACTCCCATGCTATAAGAGATAAGCCTCATTATCATCAGTCTCTTGCTCTTATCCAAATTTATTTGGGGTCGGTGCATCATTCCTTCTTCTTCCATACTTCTCTATTACTTGTCATCTGATCAGACACCTTAAGAGATCATATAAGAGGAGAACTCTTTCCTGATAAAAAAAAACCTTCTAATCTTAGATTCCCAGGTCGGTATGATAACAGCTTATGACATCAGGTAGACCATATTGCAGTTCAAAGTAGTAGTTAGTTGTGCTTCTCGTGTCCACGTTCTGATTTTCTACTTACATAGGTACTCATACAGACTACTTCATAATATACATTTGAAAATTATGGAGGAGCTCGTGGCTAAATAATGACAGCCGCCCGGGTCGATCTTTAATGTTAAGCCGTGCTTGCCGAGGTTGGTCCGTGGATGGGTGACCATACCGAGTTTGCTCCGTGCCTCGGAAAGCATGTTAAGCCGTTGGTCCCGGCTATTATTTGTAGATCTTTGACAGCCGTTACGAGTAGTCAGAAGCCAAAAAGTCTGACATCCAGTCTTACCAAGGGGTATCGTATTACCCAGTTACTGGGGTGTGGAGGTCAGATAGGCAGTCGCTTCATGTAAAATACTGGTACTCAGCTGCATCCGGTTAGACTGGAAGCCGACCCCAAGATAGTTTGGGAAAAGGCTAGGCAGATGTTTAAAATTATGAGATTCTTGGTTGCGCAAAGAAATCCTGAAAACCGTTTGGGATCTTGTGTTTCAAAATAAAACTACAGATTATAACAAAGGTAGTATTTTTTAATACCAGCTCAGCTCACATTTTATGAAGTAACAAAATATTACGAACCCTCACTTAATCAACTAGTTCGGATATACATTAATAGATTCTTATAAAGTTAGCTTAACTTAACAGGTAGCGTTTAGAACCATTCTGTACAAACTCACTCTTAACGATAACTTGAATCACTTAATTTACACTTAAAACAGTTATCCATAACATAATAATATAATATTTTAACGAGTATCCGAGACTTTCTCATTTTTAAAACATTACTGTATTATAATTTAAACAGCCGTAGATATGGAAAGCTAATTGGAATAAGAGTATAATCTATTCTAAATGTAACAAATATTAACATAATAGGTTCTTCTTGAAAGTATACAGGCAGATTAATATCTTTCATAGTTTCGCCACGCCCACTTCAAAGATTCATTCTGTATAATAAGAAGGTTTCCCATATTGGTAACGCAGCAATTAAATAATAATAATATCAAAAGCTAAAAATGCGTTAAAAATAGCATCAATCATTCTTAGTTATAGATTTGAAACAAACAAATTACACAATATGTATTGTTTAGAATGCGGCTTTACAAAACAACTAAAAGGTTTTCAGGTTCACAAATCATTGAATACGTTTGTCGCCGAATTAAAAACATACTCTTATTTCTTCTAATTGGTTGAAGATGACAGAGAGAAAATTATGTTTTAAGTATGTTTAGCGTTAAACGCATTTATTTAGTGGTGCAAGCGGGTCTTAAACCTTCTAGAAACTATCTGCGACGAGCTTTTCTCGTACCAGGACTACATTAACAGTGACCAGTAGAATAAGAGCAAGAGGTCCTTGCACAGGACAATACAAGAAAATGGGAAATAAAACCAGTATCACCGAGTTTATCAATGCAAAATAATGTTAAATATTTTTAGATCATGTTTTAGAGGTATGAGGGCACCAGGGAGTCAGGGATGGCAGGGTCAAGTCTGCTTGATAAATAAACATTTAATAAATATGATTATTTTGTTTAAAAGTTCTTAAGTTCAGAAACAACTTGGATACCAGGGGTGAAGGGTTAAAGTTAAAAAAAAGTTCACCAAAATTACTAAGAAGTTAACAATAAATAAGCATTTTTGTAACAGGCAGGGAAAACTTTCATTCTTCGCCACTGGCAAAGTAACAAAAATTTACTTACTCTTATAGTAGCAAAACTTTTCATTAATATTTAACGTCAGTACAGGGAAGCATTTTGTTTTCTTTCAGTAAGTACAATGACGACATTTTATAATCACAAGCATAGTCAGTCTTCTTTACGGAAATTCTTTTCAACCTTTAGATCAACATTTTCACTTCTATTTGTCTTAATAGATAGCCAATAAGTGTTTGTTAAAGTCAATGAAGTATTTGTTACAATAAATTTAAGCAAAGGAGTAGAACTGGGGATACTTACTCTGGGTTTCTTAAGGCTGATTAACACAAACAATAACTGACGAACTAACGCACTGCCGATTCTCTTGTTGATAACAGCAGCAAATCAAATCACTTGACAATAATATTCATCATTTACAATACTTAGTACCTATAATTTTCATGCCACGGGTAAACTTTTAACCACTCATAGTAACACGACACAAGATGTTTCCATAATCAACATTTTGGGAGGAGGATAGGTAACAATATTACTGCACACACATCATACTGGAAGCTGCTGTGTGTTATGATTGGTAAGAAATGTATAATTCTTGCTTCCCTCCATTACAGTTTCATTCTCACATCAATATTCCTTTCGAATAAAATATTCACATTATCATTCACTCCGCTTCTCATTACCAGCGTAGCTAACTCTTCTTCGCGTGTATCTGGCTAGCTGACGCCTGTGCCGCGATCTCGTTAAGCAACATATCCTGCATCTTACTCCTCACTACCAGCTTCCTGATCGGGTCCAGTTGCTTGAAGTACGGCGCTAAAGACTTCAGGAACATCACATCGTAGTCTTCGTCTGTTGACATTTTCGCTATCTTGTCTGGTATGGGATCTTCTTCAAAGGTTTCGTCTAGGTACACTTCTACTTCGTTATTTTCCTCCCCTTGTTCTTGTTCCTCGACTTCGTATTCATATTCGTCATCATCTTCTATTTCTTCTTTAGCTTCTACACTGGCTCCGTCTGTGTCGTTGGTTGTTTTAAGAATATTGCTCAGTCTTTTGTTTGTAATGTCCGGTATGTTAATAAACTTTATCATATCAAAATGCCGCCATTTCCCCGTGTATTCCTCTGCGGATCCGTACTTCCTGATTTCTTTCTTGAATAAATCGCGGAGATTCTTCCATTTTACTCGAAGACGTTCTTCTGTGAAAAGAGATATAATTTTTTGAAACTTTTATGTTTTTAATTGATTTTACAATCAGGGTAATCAATAAAAATCTTTAATTCATTGACAGATAACGCACAGCCTAAAGCACTAAACAGGAGCGTCCTTCATCATGTAACCAAGATGAGCAACAAAGTATTCTTGAGAATGATTAACAGAGTTTTTTGCATGGGAATGCCGATGCTATATCCCGCACGGCTTGTTAAAGAAACTAGGCAGTACTATATATTAAAGGTGCCTGGGGTGGGTTTGGTTTGATAAGACTGGGTTGACTGGTTGTAGCATGCCTTAGTTTTTTTATTATTATAATAGGTAGGTAATTTAAAAAAAAATATATATTACCAAAGTTTTACATCTATGCATGCCATGCCACCCACATAATATTTATTACAGCATAGGAGCTTGTGCATCTGCACAACGTGTCATTTCTACCAGGATCAAATAAATCACTAGTAGCTCTAAAGTATTAATATAAAGTACAATGCGGGACAATTGTGTACCTAATAGTAAAATAACCAGCTGAGTTGCATAGAAGTTTTTTGACACGTGTTAATAATAAGGAAACTTAACCGCTGAGCTAGCGGATTTAATATGAGAACCAGAAGTGCAATTCAAAAAATAAATTATTTATTAAAAAATTAAGTGGAAGATAATATATTACCGACCACTGCCTACGATGAAATAAGTATACCAATAGGTTAATTGTCCAATTTTAGATTATTAGTACTATTAGGTACGACAGGAAAAAAGTGATAATGTAACACAAAAATTATCTAAGTTAGATAACTACTTTAAGAACTAAAAGGATTCAACATGATTACTATTCGCTAAAGATTGTATTGCTGACTAATGCTAAGGAATAAATTACAAAATCCTTAACACAATACCACACACACAAGTAGAAGAAACTTAGCACAACTTTTGAGACTACTACCGCCATCTATATTCCTACGGCTGCACTTAGTAGTACGAACCAGTGGTAATATAAACATGTCGCACTAACCTGGCAGTTGCATCAACTCCGCTATCTCCATCCAAGCTTTGGCCATTTGATACCGGTCGTTGTACCTATCATGATTCGGATTCCACAAACACTCTCTTTTTCTCACTTCCTTGACAAGTTTCTTCAAAGTTTGGTCGGATAATATGATTTTTTGAGGCATGTTGACGGAGAATTTTCAAACAAAATCGCGTCGCGATCGCGACACAACGGTTCGGTCCGCGCGGCTAGAGTTCGCCGCGGCAACTGGCGTCCCGCGTCTCGCCGCTCGGGCGCTCGGGCCCTCTTGCGGCCGGCCGACTCGAGCGTCACGAACGATCAATGAGTATGGTAAGGTTGGGTACACGCGCGGCGTTTGCGCAGTTGCCTAAAAAATAACGGTAATTATTGATTTATATTGCACGATGTTTTGGCGTTAAGCGAAAAATGTTTTATTTTAAAATATTGTAATTGTGAAAGGGGATCGGACTGGGTAAAGAAAACGACATTCTATTTTGTCCGTCAGACAGGTAATACAAAAATATTAGACACGTATTTTTGGTTTTATCAAAATATCAAAAAATTACTTAGTTAGAACTCATTAAAGTTGGAGAGTGGGGGCTTACTACGTCACAATTGGGTATAAAACTTACCTACATGTGACGTCATGCGCCATTTCAACTCAATATATCTCCGTAATTTTATGATCACGTGAAAAAAGAAAAAATACGTGTCCAATACTTTTCAATAAACTACCCGACGACGGACAAAGAAAAAAAAATGGGATTATATCCTAAGTAACTATATCTAATAAAAAACAACAAGTTTAAGTACTTTTTTCAATCAAATTATTGGTTTAAGTACCTAGAAAATAATGGCTGTATGTTTTCTGGTTGCCAGGTTTGAGAGCCAGGCCCAACCCTGGCACCCAGAAAACATTCGGATTGCGTCGAAATGTTACTGTTTAACGATAAATAAAAATAATTAAATCTATCTCTAAGTACCTAGTGTCCCTACTGAAAATACACAAGAATCATTAAATCACTTTAAAGAATAGCACATAATTAAGTCCAATACAATTATAAAGCAAACGGTTTTTTAACGCAGCGTGTTACCCGCCACGTGTGTAGGACTAGTAGCGTGCCGAGTCGTGGAGCGAGGCGCGCGATCACGCGATGACGCGACGCGACGTTGCCGCGCTGTGCACAATCGCGGTTTATCATAGCGCGGGGCGACTACGTGCAGGTCTGTAGAACCGTTCACCGTAGGTACCATTCGGCAATCTACCTACTAATCATTTACTTAAATGCATGATACGCAAAATATTAATGATTCGCAAAGATTATGTGGCTATAGTATTAACACAATTTATTTCGTTTTGCAAATTCAAACGAAAAACACGAAAGTATGTTGTGCATAAATGTAGCTTGCACAAACATTATTATTATTTATTTTTGCAACAAGTTTAGAAACGTTCAAAATATTGTGTCAAAAGGCATGTTATTATTGAAAGGCAGTTGTTACTATTACAAAAACAAATGCCAAAATCGGTATAATCCCAAACTACGTCTCCTAGCAGTCGTATCAAAAATACTAGGTACCAAAAAGTTTGAAACAATAGTTTTGAACCTGAACCGCTTTGGAAAAGTGGCATCTAGTGGCATTAAGCAGAACTATTAAGGTCACATAGTCGGCAAGAGTTCAAAAATACGTGCCGAGACAGCGCTTTCCAGCGTACACACATCACAAAATACCAAGGAGTACATGAGTTGCCCGTTAGAGATCGTGTCAGTATCGTTTTTTTTATATTTAGATTGCATTGTGCACCGGTATGCCTATGCATCTTTATCGGTATGCATCTTACTTCTACTCAATGGTCTTTTTAAAAATCCAATATCATTTATTTGCAGAAAATGCAGGTTTTATCAGATGTCTTTATTATTTTCGTCCGTTGTTTGTTTAGTACAGCTTGTGGAAAACGCACCTTGATGCATGTACAGTGTACACATTAGTATTATGTAGTACATTATGAGACTATCAGTGCCTACTGACTTAGAAATGTATAGAAGACATTTTGCCATGATTATTTTGTCAGGCATAATTCTTGTTCTTTTTCTTCTTCGTGTCGATGATTTCCATAACAATTTAATTAAATCTGTTTCGACCAGATCTCGGCCACTTCAACGGCTAAATAGTAAATAGTATTGACGATTCCTGCCTCAATATTATATCAAGCAACTATAAGACAGACTGAATCAAGGTATTGTCAAAAAAATAATAATATTCAAAATATGTCCGCAAGTATTATTATGGTATCCCAGTACACAATATGATTTATTTTTTGTTTTTTTCTAAGGCCTTTGACTGCGTTCACCGTGAACGTTTTCAGTCGACAACATCAATTAGGAATTATAATTAAGTTACTTCGGCATCTACAATCATCACAAATATTTTTGCTTTCTTCAGTAGCAGAAAGCAGTAGATCATTGTAATAGTTTTCCTGTAATCTGGGATGGCTAAGGGTGTGTCACATAGGGTGTAATTTTGGGACCACTTTTATTTCTGATTATTTTTATACATACAATCATTAGTTGATTAACTTTAATCATTGGCAGTGGGAATCTTATTGGTTTTATGAATAATAAGGTGTTGTCTTTCTTGTTTTTTTATCAGTAATTCAGATCATGATCAGGAACATGATGTGAAATTATTTATTACATTTAGTACCGTAGCATAGGCCAAGCTATGTAATCCTTTTACTCTGTCTTTTGTCACAGAATCATAAACATTATAGCATTATGTTTGAATGATAAGATTGAAGTCAATGGCATGGAGGGTCGTTGGAACTCGGAAGAATATTAAAAGTCTACATCTTGTTCACATTTTATTTAGAGACATCGGTATAAAATATATGAGATATAAAACAGCACAGTCGTGATAAAATTAAAATATATCATAATATACGATAATATAAAACACGTCAATATATTAAAATCAACATTTTAAAGTGTAAGATTTTACTGAGACGTGGGCTAATCGAGTGAGGTCAGTTTTTGGGAATTAAAAAACAATTAAAATACAAATTTTCTATTAAAACTGACCCCAGAAGATACAATATAAAATAAATCTTAATAAATTAAATCTAAAATGGTATTTTGGACATTAGGCGTAGAATAATATATATTTTATTCACTGTGATATTATTAAAGTTTATAAAATTTTTCATTCGTCAATCGAAAAAACTGCCGTAAACGACGGAAGTATAGAAAAATTATACAAACATTTTAAAGTGATTTTTAAATTTATATTTTTACTTTTAATCTTACAATTATTTTATCACAGTGAATAGAGCTTAGGTATGGGGATTAAAAGTGTATGTATGTAGGGTGTCGAGAGCAAACCCCTAAAGAGGGGCTTAGCCAAGAACAGATGTACTATGCCGTGTCATAACAACGGATATGGTAACATTAATTACATAATTATGTATGTTAATGATAATATATTATTATATTCTAACACTAACTAATTAATGCATTTTCATTATTATATACGTTTAATATATGACCATCAATTGAAACATACAAAGCGGCGGAATGTCTCATACAATACGTTGTCAAAGGAAACAAGATGGACTGCAAAAACAGACCACAATTACTACTTGAACATTTATAATAGCATAGCATTATCTATCTATAGCGTCCATAAATACTTTTAATACAGATATAAAAGTACTATCAAAATAATAACTTAAATCCTAAGTAAATCCGTGACAGATAAAATTAAATAAAAAGTAATTACGTATTATTTTTCAGTTAAAGTTAATTCTGCTAGAATCCTACCGGCGGCGTGGTGTCAATATGAACCTCAGAATCAGTCAGTGGCGGCTCCCTTAATAAGTTGTCAGATCACCATTTGATATAAACATGCAGCAGAACTAACAACAAAATATAATTAACATCAAATATATATATGTAATTCCTATAATCTCTATGAATTAAAACATTCAATTCCCGACAGCTATATGATAAAGCCTCAATATACATACATATAAATTAATTTCAAATAAAACTTTTCTCTAAAATAACGTGGTTAAACCATGTTAACTTTGGCACGGCAATTTATTTCAACCAAATGGCTAACAGCTTAACAAAAGTTAATATATTTTTATAATATATAAATTCTATACAATTTTAATTCGGCTATGATCGATTGATCAATCGAAATGCTTGAATTAAAATTTACATCTCCAAATTGGTAACTTCGACGGAAAGTAACATGTATCCGGATTTCTAGCTAAGTGTTTTTTTTTGTCAATTATAAATCCAAGCATTCAGTTGTTCAATCACAATAAAGCGTGTAAAAATAAATAAATATCTTTGGCAACGTTTCTTAAGCGAAATCGAGGCGCTAAAGCTCATAATATGCAGATATAAAATAATAATATATAATTACAGACTATAATTACCAGTTATAATACAATACACTAGTTTGTTCTTAATCTAACACATCAACGAACATAATATCTTTAGGTATAATATGGAATACTTTGTGGGAACGACTGGCATACACCTGGCCGACCACAAAGACAATCACGATAAACGCTTTTTTTTATTTATTGCATAATTTAATCAACTCATCAGCCTAATGTAGGTAATCAATTGGAGCCATGAATGATATAATATGCTTATCAATATCCGTTTCGACCGTGCGGCCATTATATAAATTTGTAAAAGTTGATTCCCAAAACCATAAATTTGACAAAGTTATGGTTAATAATAACCAACAATTAATAATAACGTTGTTATAAGGGTTTGAAAGTCACCGCGCTATTGAAACGCGGCGAACCGCGTTGCCACGCAGATCTTGAAAAATACGCGTTGCAGAGACTTGAAATTCATGTAAATAACAGATTAAATCAAACCTGCCATGCCACGTTTGAACCCTAATAATTTTTAACCATAACTTTGGACAAATTTATGGTTTTATGAATCAACTTTTACAAATGATTACAAAATCATGGCATAGCTTTCTTTAAAAAAAAAAAACGCCATGCCGTGCGGTCGAAACGGAAACGCTTATCAACCAGGTAGAAATTGAAAGTATAGCAGTCTAACCAAATCTTTCCTTCCTCCAGCCTCATATAAACAAGCATTCGCCAGTCGGTCCCATAACTTAAATAAACATTCATTAAACACTGATACCAGTACAACATACAATGTCTTCATTATCACTCCTAATCAATAAACATATAATAACAGTAATTCCTATCCTCTCAATGAAGTATCTTACGATATTACAGACTCGAGATAACTTCGACTCATACATTTTACATCCACCTGTACTCGACTCCAGCAGTGTCATGACATGGAACGTTACGAAACAAACGAATACAAGAAAATAGCGTAAAACACTGTAAGCCCAAAACCATGTAGACACCAAAAATGTATGAGACGAGTTCAACGTTCAAATACTCACAATCCATAGATGTTACGCTAACTCCAATAAGTAAACTTTTACAATTAAAATAATACTTAACATCTAAACAATTTCATTTCAGAAAATAAACGAGTAAGTACAAAGTGCTTTCTTCAAAACTAATAAGCATTCATAATCCGATACATATTTTTTCTGGACCAATCATTGGACCCCACGATGGTAATGAATTCATTCCGTACCCAAAATATTTAATAAAAAAACCAAGTGGTTGTGTAAATGATGACTATCAAATTATTGTACCATAGAAGGTAAACCATCACAACTAAATAATGATTTCTCTGAAATTTATTTTAGAACACTCTTCTCAGTCTCTTAGGGTAAAAATTCCAAGGTTTTCTAAAATATATAAAGTAAAATGTAACGACCCTAATGAGAAACGGTGAAGTAACATGAATATGACATTCCACAATCCATACACAAGTTTACTGACACTATAGTACACGTTGATGATACATTGGTCTATTAAATATCTTCGTTAATAATAAAACACCGAGACACAACATCGAATGTAAATACGAACAGCTATTGTATTGATATTGTATTAATATTCTTTATAATTATTAAAACTGTTATGTAATTGTAACTCTACTTAGATAGAAAGGATCTGAGACATTTATTGAAGAAGTGAGGGTGAGGTTTTTGAAGACACAGATACTCTAGTATTTAATGACACAGGAAACATACTGGATAGTAAAGAAAAGTAAGTAAATTAGATGGTTCAGGAGGATAAGTCGCTGAACCCGATGGGCCTATAACCCCATCAAATATTTGCAAAGGCGCCAGTCAGTTTACTTTAAATTTTGTTACGATAAATATGAGTCGCGTTTAAAATGATCTTGTTCTTACAATTGTAAATGAGCATACATGAGGTATAAAGGATGGTTGGAAGGAAGTGTGAGTGAGGTATAAAGGATGGTTGGAAGGAAGTGTGAGTGATCAACGGAACGATTCTACGTTTTGTATATTAATGTTTTTGAATACTTTACTAAGCTCTTTTAGACTTACTGTTTTCAATCAGATCAACTATACTTATAGTACATGGTCGTAATCATGTGTTCTATAAAAAAAGTTAGATCATTGTTACATAAAACAGCAGTTTTTTACTTTAATTAATTTCATTCGGTACACACGGACGGTCAGGTTTTAGAATGATTATTTTAGTTTTTTTACAGATCGCTTTTGTTGAGAAATTTTGTTTAGGAATATTTAAAAACAAAAATTAAGTACATTAAGTTTAATTTTGAGTTGAGATTGTAAATTTTTCAAAAATATATTACTCAGAAATTATAAATATTCCGAATCTAAAATTTTGACGAGTTAAAAATAAAGAAGCAAGTAATTGAAAACTATAAAATGATTTGTGAAAGCTACATATGAATAAATGGTAGGTCCTAATTAAAATGATATGTAACTAACATTGTATATATATATACCATAATTTTACATGCAAAAGACAATAATTATGTAGACACAGTACAAAATATTTACAAGTTAAAATTACAGTAAGGGATACGTGAGAACAGACTGGAAGATTTTCTATGAAATAACTGTAAGGACATTGAAGAATAAGTCGCCAAATGTACAACCACAGGCATGACACTCGTTCACGCGATCATACCGCTATTAATACAGACACACAAAATGGCGGCGATTCCATTTCCAAATCCCATACATGATAGTATATTTAAAATTAAATGGTAAGTATATTTAAATTACTTTTAGTAGACTCTACTAAAATCTAAATACTAGAATGTTCCAAGTTGCATTGTAAGAAAATAAACTGTGTGTCTTAGGTAATACTTGTGTGTTGTAGTTAGTGTTAATTATTACTGTTTGTTTAACGCAAGTTTGACGTCACTAGACGTGGAGTGTACTCGTGAATCTATTTGAAAACGCGACTGAGAATTTAAGTACGTCCATAGGCGCAGTTTATGAATAAGTTACTGAATAAGGTCACGTTAAGTACTGGAAGTTTCCGGTTAAAGTTCATTCTCAGAAAAATGTAGAAGACAACATTTAGAAATTAAATTAAGTACATCATTCTGTCTGTAATCTCAAAGTTTTGAAACTGACTGCTTTGAAAATTTATGAGACAGGACATTTAAAGACAGATATAATAAAGACGCACATTTGCGCATCAGGTTCGACAGATAGAGTACTATTGTCAAGAGACACAAATCTAATATCTATATTGAGTAATGAGTAAAGAACCAACATTGCCGCGACAGTATACGAGTAAATGATGTGGGCTATGGAGCCCACGGGTTCCCTTACATCGAGCAGTGGTACACGAACGCTTAAGGTACGTTAATCTACTGGTCGGGACTTAGCTTATGTCTCGCTGGTAGCTGATGGCTGCTTAATCAGATCTACATCGCGTCCTACACTGGCCTGAGCCTTCAGTTTTGGCTTGTCAACAATCTTGTGGTCATGTCCGTGCTTATCATGTACCTTATGGTCAGGTGCTGCCTTATGGTCGTGTCCTACTTTGTGATCGAGTGCGGCTTTGGGATCATGTCCAGTTTTGTCGTGTCCTGCCTTGTGATCATGTCCAGTTTTGTCATGTGATGCCTTGTGGTCATGTCCTGCCTTGTGGTCATGTCCAGGTTTGTCGTGTCCCGCCTTATGGTCGTGGCCCTTATGGTCGTGATGACCAGCCTTGTGGTCAGGCCCGCTTTCGAGTACGCTGACTCCGTTCTTGTGGGTCGTCGGTTCAGGGTCCTCTTCAGTTTCTGCACGGAATTTACGGTTGTACCACTGTAGGCAGATGCATCTGAAAATGGTAAGATTACAAAGGTTAATTTACATAGGACAAATTGCTCGAATAAATGTCGAAGTTCTAAAGTGTGGAGCTATCTTTAGCTTTCACTTTATCGTTTATACCGCTTTGAATGAAAGTAGTTAGGTATCTAAAAACACCACCAGTTCAAGGCCTAGTATGTGTGACAAAAAGGTCTTTTTGAATGGCTCCGGCTAAAATCAAGGCAATTATACATACTATAGCAGAAACTCCTTAAGAATAAAAATGAGGGCAATCAGTTACATCTGAAACTTTTAACAAAAAACAATGCAATGCTGGAGTCGCTTTGTTTTGCAAAACGACCCCTTGGCCGGACAGAGATTGAAGTGCCAGTGACTAGCCCTCCTTTTAATTCAAATGTAATCAACATTACCAAAACGGCCGCCGCCATATTTTATATTAAAATATCGTGTTTAGGTTATATAAACGGGCAAGCTTTGAGGAAAAACGCGCTGGCTGTCATCTTTTTGAAAGAAATATTTGAGAGTATTTTTCTTTTCTGTTTGCTGTTTATTATTATCCATTCAAATTATTAAATCAATCTGTTTCCTAATTGTGTGGTTTAGAAAAGGCATTTCGTAGGCATTTCGTTGAGAAATTTTACAGAGTACACAAGATGATGATGCTGACAGTGGTTAAAAAATCATTAGGAAAAGACTAGGCCAGAAAAAAGAATAAAGTTCCATTACACGCAAAACCTGATCCCTGCTTATCGGATCGTAAAAATATCACACATGTAATACAGGGTGATTGGAAGATGGGTGCAAAGATTTAAGGTGAAGATAGTATAGACAATTTAGGACCATTTAAGCCATGGTTGTCTTAGACGAAGTCTTACCAAATTTTTTTAACCAAATTTTTAAGTTTTTTTTCGGAAATTCTCAAAATTTAATGTAAACTGCATAATTATGGCCAAATTGAATGATAAATGAATTCATTTTTTATTTATTTAATTAAAGTAATGTGTAAGCAATCAAGCAAAACATGTTTTAGGCTTCTGTGTCATTAGACATTTTTTTTAACAGACATTTAAAGATCAGAAAAAATAAAAAAATTGTACAATACGTCTTTTAAACCTTATTCAAAAAAAAAACGGAGGGTGCTTTTTTTGTTCAAACCTTTTTGAAGACATGCTTGATAATCGCTCTTTCTTTTGAGGTATCATTTATGCGGATATCTTACAAATTATTGAAATTAGGACCTAATAAACCAAATCGAGGGAGAAATTTTAAATTTTAGGCAGTCTAACAAAACACAAAATTTTTGCTTAAAAGAATACTTTATGTGCTCGAAATGATAACATTGTTCAATTCTAAGAATTTTTGGCACATGCAGGAACCAATTGAGGGGAACCCATTGAGGGGATTCTCTAAACAATGGCCACCGAGCGCGGTGCGACGGCATTTCCAGGTAGAACGCCCAATGAATAGCAAAAAGCGATAAAGAGTTGGTTTTTACAGCAAAATGGTCTTAGTTACTGAGGCAACAAAGTCGTTTTTCTTTAGTCAGGGTCAGTCGGTCCGTGATGAAGCCGTTACATCTTTTACTTATTAGTCAAACTACTGCCCTTGTGAGTGGACGTTGTCGTGTTGATTCACAATTTACCGTGTTCAGTTGTAGCCCTTTGCGTTCCTGCACGTGTTGTTTGCGTTAGTTTTGAACTTTTTTGTTTCACCGTGTCCAGTCGTAGCCTCGCGCTCCTGCACGTGTTGATTTTTGACTTAATTGTGTTGAGTTGACGTTTAGTGCGCTCCTACGCCGTTTTTCTTAATTGTTAAGTGACTATGGCTACTTTTTCCAATCAAGAATATGCGGATATCGTATTTATGTACGGTAGAGCAGACGGCAATGGATCTTTGGCGCGACGGATGTATCAAGAGCGCTATCCGAATCGCAGGATACCGAATGTCCGAGTGTTTTACAACACGTTTCGTCGTCTTGCCCAAGATGGGTTTCACCGCGTGGAACCTGGAGTCAACCCGGGCAGACACGAAACTGCCGTCGACGAAGACATTTTAGCAGCATTTCAAGCGGATCCTACTACCAGTACTAGAGCAGTAGCTCGAAATTTAAACATTTCTCAATGGAAGGTGTGGCATACAATGCACCAAAATGATAAGTATCCGTTCCATGGCAGGAGTGTGCAAGGTCTAGTAGAGCAAGATCCTCAAAGAAGAATTCAGTTCTGCCGTTTCCTCCTCAACAGAGACATCGAAGATGCGTGGTTTCTGAAATCAATCTTGTGGACGGATGAAAGTAAATTTTCAAGGGAAGGTATTACAAACTTTCACAACATCCATGAATGGGCCGACGTAGACAACAATCCACATTTTAAGAAGCAGGTGTCATTTCAGATGAAATTCTCTGTGAATGTATGGGCTGGAATAATTGGCAGAACATTGATTGGGCCCCACTTTTTGCCTGATCGATTGAATGGCGAAAATTATTTGCAATTTCTGCAAATTGATTTACCACTGCTGATAGAGGAATCAGGTGTCCCGATCTTCGAAAGAGACCGAACAGTCATCTTTCAGCAAGACGGCTGTCCAGCGCATTGGACTTTAAATGTAAGGGAACACCTCAACAATTGCTTTCCTGATAGCTGGATCGGCAGGGATGGACCCATCCCTTGGCCCGCTCGCTCCCCAGATCTGACCCCGTTGGACTTTTTCGTGTGGGGCCGGGCCAAGGAACTGGTGTATAACAACAAAGAAATTAACACTAGAGAAGAATTGATACAAAGAATAAATTCAGCGTTTGAGACAATGAAGCAGGAGATGATGTTGAAAATAACGACTACAGAAGTTAGAAGACGGGGCCGTGCTTGTATTAGGAATCACGGCCGTCATTTTGAACATGAAAAATAAATAATTTTAATTCAAATGTTGTTTTAATTAGTCTGCCTAAAATAAAAAAAAATCTCCCTCAAATTGGTTTGTAGGCCCTAATTTCAATAATTTGTAAGATATCCGCATAAATGATACCTCAAAAGAAAGAGCGATTATCAAGCATGTCTTCAAAAAGGTTTGAACAAAAAAAGCACCCTCCGTTTTTTTTTTGAATAAGGTTTAAAAGACGTATTGTACAATTTTTTTATTTTTTCTGATCTTTAAATGTCTGTAAAAAAAATGTCTAATGACACAGAAGCCTAAAACATGTTTTGCTTGATTGCTTACACATTACTTTAATTAAATAAATAAAAAATGAATTCATTTATCATTCAATTTGGCCATAATTATGCAGTTTACATTAAATTTTGAGAATTTCCGAAAAAAAACTTAAAAATTTGGTTAAAAAAATTTGGTAAGACTTCGTCTAAGACAACCATGGCTTAAATGGTTCTAAATTGTCTGTACTATCTTCGCCTTAAAGCTTTGCACCCATCTTCCAATCACCCTGTATAATGTAGCTAGTAAATGGTTGCAAGGATAAAGCTATCAATCTCATAAATGTCAGAACAGGGTCGCTGATACCAGGCAAATATGAAAAGAAAGAGTTTTGAGCGAGCGACACTACCGTAATAACTTTCTTATCTTTAGGACATTTTTCCATGACGTAGTTGGCAAAAACAGCGGACCAGGGAGAATCTTTTGCCCAGCAGCTGGATAATAATCGGTATTAAGTTGTTGGAGTAGAAATTATGAAAAGTCGAATACATATTTTTTCGGCTGCTGTCCAATCTTTGCCGCCATTAACAAAATGGAATAAACTTACTAAGTTCTTTTAACAGCCCGTCTGCCCCTATGGGATTTTTCGTCGACAAGAATTTTCTACAAACTTTCATCCCCAATAATCTTCTTTAAAGGAGAAGTTTTAAAAATCCAATCCGTTTGGAAAGCCAGCGATTAGGCTGTGCGTTTTCTGTCAGTGAATATAAGATTTCATTACGTAGATCATTTCTTTGATAAAAGTTTCAATTCACCCTATTCTGTTTACTCAATTAAAGTGACTAACAAATATCTTGACAGCTCCTAGGTCCTCATGGAAATTCTCCTAATGCCACCATAAAACATTACCCTTTGGACCCACAGTAATTCAGTAAGCTGCCTTTCAGGTAGAATTAAAAGCGTCGTGGTATCGCCTTGTATTTCATTTACGTAATTGGCTGGGGCCAGTTTATCGTTAATTTTCCTAAGTGTAGCCACTTTAATTGTAGTCTTCATGTCACTGCATTGTGGTTAAGTCTTCCATTTTGTATTTAAACTTGACTAGACTTGTTACTTTACTGTAGACTTCCTTTTCGCAATAACTTTTAACCCAATGCCATGCTCAGTGCTCAGGCTGTTCTGTATGGTTTTCCAAGGTTTACTGTTGTAATCTAATAACAGAACATCACGCCTTTTATCCCTGAAGGGTTAAGCAGAGGTGTACCTAATAGTGCACCCACATCGCGTCAGTTACGTTGAAGTCCCATGTAATAGGGAGCGAGCCTATTGCCATCAACCGAGCACAAATTCAGACTCTGCGGCTGCTACTGAGAAATTCCTGATGGAATTACTCAAAAATCAAAATCATGTATTTCAAGTAAGCCAATTATAGGCACTTTTGAATAGTCAAACAACAATAAAAATGAAGCTACAGTCCCAGTCACAAGACATAATAACTATGAAAGTACTGTAGTTGCCCATTCCAAAGCGTAGATCTCTATGGAGAAGAATGGGCAAGAAACTCCATGGACACTCTTTTAAATCAGAATCTTGTTACAAAAACTTTGGTTACATCATTCATGTTGAGATGGTACATTATGTGAGAACGATGTAGCAAGACGTGCACGTTAAAAGTGTCCATAGTAAATAAAAAGACAATTAAAAAATAAAATAATTAGTTCGAAATAAGCCGTGGCAACTAAGAGATGACCAGGCACAACTGATAGCGCCCGTTCACGAACAAGACTCAATAAAACTTTGCCCAACCTGTCAATCGATCTTAGGACCTCAAGCTTGACAGTCACACGTGTGAGCACTAGACCAACGAGGTAATGTTTACGTAATGTAATATTCACTGGCATTACCTATCCTAATCTAATATTATAAATGCGAAAGTAAGTTTGTTTGTTTGTTACCTCTTCACGCCTAAACTACTGAATCGATAATCCTGAAATTTTTACATATAATGTTGTCAGGTGTACAGAATCAGACATAGGGTACCTTTCATCCCGAAAAAGTACTATTCCCGAGAAAAACAATAACTTTCTTATGTCGCCGTTAGATGGCGCCACTTGTCCAAGACGGTTATTGTCAAATTCTAGTCCAAAAGCTAGTTTTCAACAAACGCAATCATTTGCCTTGGTATTTGTACTGGATATTGAAAACAGTACATATATATAACTCTATAGGTAGATTCCATTTTTACCTACACCTGTGTCAAAAGGTAAAATACTAGTTTCTGAAGTAATCATTTTATTTTTAACGATTACGTCAGAAAATATCACATTTGTGGTTAAAGTTTTCCATAAATAAAACTAAGACAGTATAACTTTACAAATTAACAACTTATAATGAAGCTCGTATCGATTTAGTCCTGCTAACTAATTTACTATTTCTGTGGAAGTCTCGTTAACTCGTAAGTGTTAGTTACGAATTGACCCAGAGACCTTTAAATGTCACCAGTTTGATTCAACGTTTTTGAAATTTATATGTTCTTTAGTTCGCTGTTGTAATAAGTTATAATAAGGTTTTAGTTACTTCGGCCTCTTCAAGTAATTTTGAATGGCCTTTCCCATTCAACTCTCTCGGTGTTCTGCCTTTAAAATCTATAGAAAAGATTTACTTACTTAGATTATTTTCTTATTAAGTTAATAAAGGCATCTAGGTTGCTGTCCGTACATCACCTTGATAACTCTTTCGAGGTAGGTGCTAAAATTATGATGTGTTACTCTCTATGTTACTCCTTGTACGATTCGACAAACGAATATCCAACATAGCCGAGGTGGAGTGCAAAAAGTTGCACCCCTTTAAAGATCCACCCCCCTGGAAATAAACCTACCGGCGCCAATGAATAATAAATGTACTTTTTAGACAAATGTTTTGATAGAACTCTTGCTCCTTCAACTAAACGCACTTCATCAACTTTAAACCATTACATGTGCAAATCAGCCACAAGGTTCAACCAGATCAATCCCAGATCCCATTCTGAATTGTTAGAAACATGGGTTTGCATTCATCACTTTTTTTTTGTATTTTTTTTCATCTTAATCTTTCATGGTTTTTTGGTACACACCTCAAAATAGCGCCAAGTATGCCAGCCCCCACCAGTCCACCGCCAGCTCCCATCAGATAGTACCGATGCTGAGCAGCCTCCGCTCCTGGTGACAGCTGAACCAGCCCCACCACCAACACCACGATCCCTAGCAGAAGAGATCCCACTACCGCATGGAGAGCTGCCACCTGCGCATACTAATAACATTTGACGAAACTTTAAAGATTAGTGTTAAACATTGATCTCCTCTAGATTAACACCAATTACGAAGGAGGGAGGAAGGAAGGAGAAGAATGTCATAGCACATACTCGGATAGTGTTCCTGATACTACGGAAGTACTCTTAAGGATCTTGATAACTGACATCAACAGTTTACCACCTTTACACAAAACTGTCTTGTTTGTAGTAAATTTGTTCATCCGGCTCGAAGGACTAGTGGACTTATCCTTCAAACCGCCAAAACTAATTACCGCGGTTGTACTACATATAGCGGCACGGAATCGGATTTTTGCAGGCGTTTTCTACCGCTCAGAACCGCAATTTGCTGTGGCGAGAAACAGAGCGGGAATGCTATCGCACGCGGCAGCATCTCATAGCTTGCCAGCACGGTCTGTTGTTCGCTACTGAAGGTTCTGCGCTAGATGAGGTTCGAAGCTAAAACCGCACGGATTTTGAGAAAATAGAATGATCCGTGAAAGTACTTCCTTCAGAAAGAGAGGGAGAGTGACCCACACAACACACAAGAGAGGGACAAAACATCATGCAGGGGTTTTGGTTACCTTGTTAGTGGTCAGTGCACTATGTTAGAAGCACGGGGCAGATTTCTGCCACGGTCAACACTGTCAACATACACGACTCCCATAGAAGTCAACACTTTAGTGTCTGGATATAATGTTGTTACTGCTGGTTTAGATATAATTTTGGAGAGCCAACACTTATCAGCTTCATCGATATTACTTTAAGCTATTAATTTTAAGCATGCAAAATAAGAAAGATCGTTTAATTTTCTGAAAACTTTTTTGCTAAGATTCTAACCAGTTCTATGCAGTGTAATCCTTTTGCTGCCAATCAGGAGCTATTGAATGGCATCAAGAAAAACATTTTCGGATCGTACTGTATTCGACTGTAATATTTATTGTATTAAACAAGCAGATGCCTTCTGGCCTCCCCACATATCCAGATTTGAGTAACTGCATTCCGAAGATTTTACTTATTTAACTATTTTTAGTTTGACTAACAAGAGAAAAGACTTTAAAGAGATGAATTAGTAGGTACCTATTTAGAATATTCTGACTAGTTAACAACGGTTAATTGGGCATGCTCTAAGGAAAATAACGATGTTGTATCAAAGATTAATCAAACAGGACGTAACAGCGTGAGAAGAAGCAACATTGTAGTTTGGAAGGACCTCCAATCTCACATTCTAATCCCTAGGCATTCTTCCCGCGCTATAACGTACACCTCCTAAAAATAAATGCAAACGTCACCTTGCCACAAACGTAGAGCTCATTCCTCAGCCGGTGATGGTCCGGCGAGGGCGTCGCATCAGCGTCGAGGGGGCGGCCGACCTGCAGAGGCAGCTGCGATGGTCTCCGCCCCCCTCCTCCTCCACGCTTCTCATTGCGCCGTCTCTCGTGGCGAACGGCCACCGCTGGCATAGCCCCAATCATCTTCGCTGTACAACACCAGGCCTTCAGAGGCGTGATGGAGGCCCATGCTTAGAAGTCATGCTTTTAAACACGGGCCTCCTCCACTCTTCGCATTATTAAACATTTTTAAACTTGCCTACTTTACCAGTATTTATATTATAAACCTAGATCGTATTGATAGGTTTTCCCATAGCCTCCATCAACGGCATAATCAGTATTGATTGTCTCTTAGATCCAAACCAAGGTTTTTTCATTTTCCTTATATCTCAGTGTCCATTTAATAACCCCCTGCAGTGCGATTATTTGGACAAAGATAGGTGATATATTAATTTCAGAAGTGGGGAAAGCTTGTCATTACGTGTAACAAGAAGTGACAATTGTATCAATGACTTGATAGACAGCACCGTCTGTTTGGAATATACGAGTAACGTAAGCAAGCTATAATTCAAGTTTGATAGATATTATGCTAATCTATTTTATAGTTATGCAAACCTAGTTATCATTTCAAATTCCTACTTTAAAGAAATCATAATTCAAAGCATTACTTCACATTGTGCAGTTTCAGTTATTTTTACTTGGGTGTGATTTAAGTGGATTTCGGGGTCGCTGGCAATGAAAATGAAGTCAAAATGAAAATGCAAGATGCCGCCGAGGAAAACTTTCGGTTTTTCCTTCGCGGGTGTCGTTATCGTAGATTACAGGGTCGCTGATAACGAAAATGAGAATTTTCTTCGGCGCCATATTGGATATTCATTTTGACCTCATTTTCTAGGTGCAAATAATGAAATATAAAGTACAAATGTCTCAGTATTGTCCCCTAGGTTATGGATGGCATTGATTTAAGTGAGAACTGATTCTCACATAGGCAGTTTTCTGTTGCATACTCCGGAGTGAGCTCTGCGATTAACTTAGTATTATTTAAGCCCCAAAAAGAAACACCGCAAAACACATCAATTACAAAGAGGTGCTAGGATGATTCATTAAATAGTTTTAATAAAGCCGAGTATCTTTGAATTTAAAAATTTGTAAGTTACACCATAAACTATCAAAAGGCGTGGATGGATGACATTTGAGCTACGGCATCGTAGCTCGGAATACATGTGTAATATAAATTCTGGCTCAACCTATTTAGGTCACAAAACAATCTAAAATAAAATAAAAACGCTGTAATATACTTTTTCATGAAATCTCTGGCTTCTTACTTTGAAACTGAACTTTACTGTGATTGGGACTGAAGCTTCAAGTTCTTTTTTGTTTTTTGACTTTCAAAAGTGCCAATAATGTTCTAATTGACATAAATGCTTTGAGTTAAGGTTTGTAAATCATTGATTTTTACACAACTATTTATCCTATACTTACACTTACGCGCGAGCGAACCACGGGCACCAACTATTATCTATAACATTTAAATGACTATTTTCAACATTATTTCGCGGGGGTAATGCACACGTGGGCAATTGCCGAACTCCACGCGGGCGAAGCCGCGGGCAGAAGCTAGTCTTCATATTCAAATATGAACTTTAATATATTTTTAGTGACTTTTCCTTAAAGGAGACGAGCGAGATAAAATTTTGTGGTTGCAAAAACCAATTTTGTGGCTACCGCAAAGTGTAAATCTGATTTCAGAATTGCAAGCGCTTTGAAATATTTGATTTATGACAAGAATTTAAAATCAAAAATCATTTATTCGCATGAGTGACGTTGACAAGAGAGTGCAGTTGTTAAGCATTTGTTTTTTTTTTTTTTTTAATTTACTTGTAGCTTTTAGCGTTAGGACTGTTTTGGCGACGCGCCTGGTGAACTTTGTATAGTATTCAATACGTTTACGCGTTCAAACGCCTTCAGGATCCTGTTGGGACTGTCATGACGCTGTGGCACATCGGGAATGTTCGCGGAAGCTCGCTCAGATGGCTTCCACGCTATCATGCAAAAAAAAAGCGGCCTCCTTACTATAGCGCGTGCATGGTAGTGACAACAGAATTTTGACGGTGGCCAGATGGCTGCCAGACCGGACTCCCCCTTCCCGAGACCTTGGGTAGGGACAGTCATAGGTCATAATTAAATTGTAAACACTAACTAATGTACTTTATTTTAGACTACAGTCCATACTGTAATCTAAAATAAAGTTTATTTAATACACCCGCCCTTTTTTACTTCCTTGACAACTTTCATTTCCATTCACTTTCAGCGTTCAAATCACATTCATTCAACCTTATCACGGCTGTAAACCTAGTCAGCTGTACCTAGCTATCTGCTCATAAACCTTCAGAATACGTTGAAAGCGATGTCCCTACACTATAAATGTAAATATGTACTTACACCGCTGATTATCTCTTGGCTGAAGTAACGACTGGAGCATATCTGCAACAAGCAATTTAATGTCAAGCGAATATCCAAGATGGCGACCGACAGAACAATAATATAAAGTTGTACGACCCGTAAAAAATTAACCATAAAACCATATTTATGTGCTTCGCTTGTGTTATGGGTGTAGCTACAGTTTTATGTACATTTTTATTTATTTATTATTGTTCTTGTTTGTTTTTAGTAGCTTTTGATATGACTTTAGAAAAAGTTTTAGGTGATTATTCCATACGGGTAGTTAGCAGAAGAACAGATGGAAAGAGGTTTCGTAGATTATGATATTCAAGATCAACTTCGAGTACACCGTCAGGAAGATACAAAAGATGATTGTTGAGTATGAATTTGACTTTAACTATTGTGTGTGTTGATGTTATATTTATATTGTTTTTTGTTTGTTTAAATCAAAATCAAAATATTTTATTTTAAATAGGCCTACAAGAGCACTTAAAAAAAGTTCAAAAAAGGTGCACGGTTTGGGTTGGTCGTTTCGTATGGAGAAGAACCGGCAAGAAACTCCTTGGTTACTCTTTTAAAATCATTTGGTTTTACAATATTTGAAGTTACAGCGTTAGTACAGCCGGAGGACATCGTAGGCCCGACAATAAGTCGTTGCTTACTACAAAAGGTAGAAAACGAAAAAAAAACAACAAAAAAAAAGTTTGTATTTATTTGTGAGATTTTGTATTAACTATGGATTAATTTAAAGAGGTTTTCTAATATAGGCTATGTAGTACTTGAAATAATAGAATAACAATTTAATTTAAAAAGTAAGTCCAAGTCTTTATAAATTCTAGATCGGAAACTCAAGACCCTTATCGTTAAGGGAATAAAAAGCCTAGTTAATTAATAGCTTTCAATACCAAACTGTACTTTGTACACCCTTGTATACTGTGAAGTAAGTAAAAGCAAACCTTGAAGAGAGATGTATTAGTTCTTTTATTTTTCCTCTTAACGGAACATTCCCTCGCTGACTTTAAGAACCTGTGGTATGACAGCATGCACTCTGCTTGCGCTTTTAATGTACTTTGTAAAATAAACAGTCTGACAGTAGATGTAGGTAGGTACTCATTTTAACTTACTATCTTAGGGACGGGGGGACTTGCTTCGCATAATTATTATATTTAAATATGTTATTATTAGCGATATTTCTTTTGGTATTATAATACAGCGTATGAACGATTCCCTCCACAAAGCCCACCAGCCACCAAGCATTGTGTACGCACGGCGACTAATCAAGCTATGCAAAAACAGTTTATACGGATCTCTCATTGTACTGGAAATCTATAATCAACGGGGCCATGTTATACTAGAAAAGTATAGCTTGACGTATCGCCTTTTGTGCATAACACTAATTAAATGACTTAATGGGGTGCATAACTAAATGGGGTCTATAACTAAATGGGGCTTATAATCGGTTACGGTAGGGCACAATGTAACGAACTCAAAACATAGTGCTGATGGATGCATTGAGTAATACAGGGTTCATGGGGGTATTTAAAGTAAACTTACAACATTAAAAACACGTATTTAAAAAAAATGTTGTGATAATGTTGGAATTTTGACCTCCAATATCTCCGTAATTAGAGGATCCCTAGAAATGGTCCAGAACTAAAAAGTAATATCAATGATGGGGAGAACAAGTGTCTTTCGGCTTTGTTAAGGGTATTTTTGCACCCAAAATAAAATACTAATTTGTTATAACTACGTATAAACGTTCGGAAATTATTTCTCTCAATGAAATTGCATTAAACTTCGTTGAAAACTTAACGGTCACACAGAAAGACAAGCAAAGTGACTTTAATTTGTCTGAAGTTTAATGCAATTTCATTGAGAGAAATAATTACCGAACGTGTTAGAAAGAAATACGTACCGAAATAAAACTTGTTTTGATGTCCGATCATAGATATTATTGTTTGACCATTCGTTCCTGTATTGGTTGTTTGTTTAATATTGCGTCCGTTTCCTAAAACGATCTAGGAAACTGCTGTTCCGATAGGAATAAACATGTTTTTGTTTAGAAAACGCCGAATCTGCAGTTAGAATTTTAATGAAAAAGTGCAATTATTTTACAATTTTGATCGAAACACATCAACTGTCGATACAGTGTATGTTTGTATTTCACTCAATCACTTTAATATTCAATTTTTGTACTCCGGTTTACATACTATCACAATATCCAATTCAATGTATAAAATGTAATATCGTTTCCCTGAATTTCATATTTCTGAAAATTTTCGCAGTCGTTTTTCATTTGAAATTATTAAGTATTCGGTTATTGCAAACATCAAGAATTTTTTTGGGAATCGCGCAATTTGAAGTGGTATATACAAGGTGTTGTTTTGCATCCACGTCAAATTTCAGGAGGTGGTCACAAAAGACATAAATAATCAGTTAAAATTATGGTACCAAGTTAATTATTAATAAACCCTGTTTTTTTTTGTTTTTTTAAGTTTTAACAATATTTCAGAATAACCCCCTTAACGTGGTTTAGGGAATAAGAAATTATCAAATAAACGTTTGAGATTGTTTGTATGTGCGTAAGCGAGGTTATAGGGCAAGAACCAGACGGGCCACGTTTAAAACACGGGTGGTTCACACTTACCGATTTCCGTAAATGAAAAAAAAAAAAATACCTACCGATTTTATTATTGATTCGGGTCGAGAATCATTAGCATAGTTACCTCCTTGAATTTGACGAGGATGCAAAACAACATCTTGTATAACGAGACTAAGGTTTACGAAAAGGAGTAGTTACAGAACCCACATTTCGTCGTTATGTCTAAGGCGCAGGCCACATATTAGTGGCGTCGGGCGTGGACATGGCACGGTTGTCTGAGCCACGACATACCATGTGTCGCAAATTGTGCTTTATTTCCATTAATTTTGTATGGAAATTTGAATAGAATAGGAAGCCACCCGTGCCATGTCCGCGCCAAACGCAAAATCTTTATAAGGAATAAAACCCGATTATGCTTGTGATGTTGTACGTAGCCTTTATATGAAAAGACCCAAAGTAGTGAAATAAACAATATCTATATTACAATAGTAACAGAAGTTATTTGTGTTGGCAAGTCCTCAATAGTCTGTGAGGAATGTGCTGGAAGCCGCAATAAGTGGTTACTATCAGAAACGAGAATATCATGCTGAATCACTGGCTTAAAGAATTACGACTATCTGCAGAGACATACAGTCTAATACCGTTTGACTAAGACCATATACACAAAAATCTTCTCGTCGCTGTTACTTTGACACCTGAACAACAGCAACAGGAATGTCGGTTGGTCAAAGTACATGTTTAGTAACGTTTATAAATGTAAATAAATGTAATGGTCGCAGTCCACCGAGCATGCACCTATCGGACAAACGCTGAATACTTGTTACCGAAATGGTTGATAAACTTGTACACTGCCGGATCATTATGTACTCATTCTTTTGCTTGCAACTCGGTACATATAATACCGTAGGTACAATATCTACACGTTTACGTATATCAAATACTGCCTACCGTCCCACCCACATCATATTTTAAGTGTATTTCCCTGACTCATTCCTGATAAGAGTGTCTCGTGACATTTATGTATCGTATTCCGTTCCCCACATAAATAAAGTTTCGAAGTAACGCGAGGCGATACACCCAACACTTCGAAGCGAAGAAATTGTACGCTTTCGACGAAATTGTCCCCTTACCCCGGATAACAGCAAGGGATTAATGTCGAACGACGACGGTCGTTGAACGTTTCCGCGATGAACGTCCTTTCACAAGCTCTGACGATACGACCTGTGTCAAGCGAGACACGCGTTTTTTTACCTTTGCGTGAGTTACCTTAGAGATTATGTAACCTACCCAGTAATTTATAAAGTTACTGGCATTTAAGAAGACACATATAAACACTGATACCGATTATTTACGAGAAAATTTGATTTCTAGATGTATTAAGATGTTCTGTGTAATTTCTGTGTAACTTCTGCTCTCAAAACATCGTCAGGAAAACGACATGACCTAGAACAAAAATTTTTAAGAAATGTGACATACCAACCCGCACTCGGCCCGCGTGGTAGATTATAGCCCATTCCGAGAAGGAATTAGAGAGGATGCCTGTGTTAATTATAGGCTGATCATCATTTTAGCCGAAAGACGTCCGCTGCTGGACATAGGCCTCCCTCAAGTGTCGCCAAATTGACCGGTCCCATGCGACCCGCATCCAGTGGATCCCCGCAACCTTCACCAGATCATCGGTCCACCTAGTGGGAGGCCTTCCAACGCATCGTCTTCCGGTTCGCGGTCGCCATTCCAGAACTTTTCGGCCCCATCGCCCATCCGTTCTGCGAGCAATGTGCCCTGCCCACTGCCACTTAAGTTTGGCAATTCTTTGGGCTACGTCGGTATCCATGGTTCTGTTGCGGATGTCCTTATTTCTGATTCGATCACGCAAGAAATAGCCCTCTCTATTGCCATTTGGGTGATTTTAAGCCTTCTGATGAGGCCCATCGTGAGCGATCACGTTTTGGTCCCGTATGTAATCACTGGAACACACACTACTGTAGGCTATGATAAGATAATTTAAAGCCAGTAATCTCTTTTCTTCATAGTTCCCTCACTGCTGAGGATCGCGACTACATATGACACATCTCCAAGCCAAGCGGTCTAATGCAGTGTGAACCGCAAGGTATATATCCTTTCAAGAAATGATAACAAGTCAGTAATACCCGATCCTAAGACATTATCATCGGATCGCTAGTCTCGTAGCTTGCTCTTAGCCAATTCTTCCATTTGTTGTCCCCGCCGTAGCTGTTGTAAGACGTGTTTCGCTTGAGCGCAGAGCTCGTGGCCAAGCCGTAACAGCAAGGGATTAATGTACAACAGTGTCGAGCGACGGTCACAGAACGATTGCGCGTCGCTCGTCTTTTGTTCTCAGGGATTTAAACTGAACAATAAAGGGAAATTGTGCTCCGGATATAAGTGGTTTTGTTCTAGTTGTGAGACAAGATAGTTTGAAAGAAAAGAATTGTGGCCAGTATTTTTGCTGTGTTGTTGCCTGCTTCCTGCTTTGATTCATATGTATATATGTAGCCACTGCTAATCCTGCTAGTTGACGCCAAATAACGTGGCTTTAGTCAAGTGGCCCTATTGCTTAACATACCTTATTTGTTAGAATCTGTTTATTTTTATCCGTCATATATCGACCGGGACAAGAACAGATTTTATATCAGTTTTTGAAATGAAGAATATTTTGATGTTAGAAACTGCTATTTTTACCTTTTTGGCACCAACTTTCACTATAGCATCAACAAAAAAAGTTTATCATATTGAAGTTACTTTGTTTTTGATGAATTCCATCATGATGAATTCCATCATGATGATTTGATGTAGGTTAATAGTGTCTCAAAAAAAAAAGACCCCTTAGGGCCGTTCATGAGAGATTTAATTTAAACTGCACGGAGAGAAGATTGGAAGGCTATGGGGAGCAAAGCAAAAAAAAATAGTTTTTAGAATTGCTACTCATACTTTCCTAAATAAACCGTTCCTAAAGATGGCGGCCAAACTACTCAACACCACACGACCGGCTACACGGGGCACCTACTATTACTTAAGATCGTTAAACCAGGCCACATAACATGCCCTTGGACTGTCGCTAAGGGGCTCCTGATTCAATAATGTGAAGCCTACTGCGTTTGTATATTTTTTATAATGCAAACCTTATGTACAACGTGTAAAGATCTCTTAACGAAGCTGTCAACCACGCATTCTGTACATCAAATTAAGTAACTTTACGCAAAAATATTTGCTGAGCAAAGAATAAAAAAAAACACAAAAAAATCACAAAAAAATCTAAAATCACGTTTTACCATAGGACTCAATTTAAAACACTCAAAACATTGCGCTAATGGATGCATCGAATATTACGGGGGTCGTTTGGAGGTATTTAAAGTAAAGCTGACATTAAAAACTTGGACTTATAATAAAAAAACTTGTGAAAAGATGGAACTTTGACTCACAATATCTCCGCAACAAGAAGTTTCGCAGGCATGCGCCAGAAGAAGAAGGCAGTGCCTTTCCACTTCTTTAAGGGTATTTTACACCCTTTATAAATTAATATAGGTTTACGACAGATGAATCAAGATAACAAACATGTGTCTAGCATGACATGAGGAACTCGTGGCTAAATAATGTCAGCCGCACAGGTCGATCTTCTTATTTGTTTTTATTTGTTTTTTTTAAGAAATTCTTAGGTATTTGTTTACATATCTTAGCATTATGTATTTATATTTAGTTATAAGTATATTTATATTTAGGTAATAGTATAGGTTAAGTTAGGTAAGGCACATTAACTCATTTTTTTCTCTTCCTTCTTTCACACACTATCGTCTACATTTCTTTTTCATTTCTCCTTTCGCAGGTCTGCTGGCAGAAATTTCATATGAAATAAGCAGTACCTTTGTACTCTAATATTTTATGTTTTTTCCTATGTTGTCTATTGTGAAAAAAAAAACATCATAAATAGTAAAATAAAAAAAATAAAAAATCTTTAATGTTAAGCCGTACTTACCGATGTTGGTCCGTGGATGGGTGACCATCTTTATATAGGTACCGCGTTTTCTCCGCGCCTCGGAAAGCACGTTAAGCCATTGGTCCCGGCTGTCATTTGTACATCTTTGACAGTCGTTACGAGTAGTCAGAAGCCGAAAGTCTGATATCCAGTCTTACCAAGGGGTATCGTATTACCCAGTCACTGGGTTGTGGAGGTCAGATTGGCAGTCGCTTTGTGTAAAATACTGATACTCAGCTGCATCCGGTTAGACTGGAAGCCGACCCCAACAAAGATTGGGAAAAAGGCTAGGCAGATGATGAGCATGACATGAGGGCATGGACCTTGCCTAGGTCTAGGGTCTAGCTTTGAAGGCATTTCATGATTCTACAACTACTTCTAATTCCAACATGATTGGTATTGGATTTTCCAGCGTCATCACTAATGCGAGTAGAGTAATAACTCGTTTTTAGGGTTCCGTAGTCAACAAGGAACCCTTATAGTTTCGCCATGTCCTGTCTGTCTGTCTGTCCGCGGTTTAGCTCAAAAACTATTGGTACTAGAAAGTTGTAATTTAGCATGAGTATACACGTTAATGACGCCGAAAAAGTGGTAAAATAAAATTTTGAAATAAACATTTATTTAGGGTACCTCCCCCTACATGTAAAGTGGGGATGATATATTTTTTTTCGTCTATCACCCTTAAATGGGCTTTACAAGTTTACAAGTAATAGTCGACCAATTGTATTTGACCAACTCCATAGAAATGTCGATTGATGGCGTTAAGCGTCAGTTTTACTCAAGACGAGTCTCATTTGCAGATCATATATGGCGGTTTATATAAATATTTGTACGGAAACCTTCGTGCGCGAGTCCGACTCGCACTTGGCCGTGTTTTTTTCAGGATGCAAACGCGTATAACAGCCTTTTAAAGTTTGTAAAAGTTTACATATACGTTTTTATTCCAGTAGTACATTCCCCAGCAGCAATTGCTGACTCCCACGAGGGTCATACTGGTGGCAAAAGCTGTAAATAAAACCTAGGGGTTGTTATTTCCCCAATAGTAACGGTCACCATGACCGTCACTCAACCCTTGTGACCAATTTATGAGTGACAGCTACGTTCCGAACAGGATATTGACGTTTGACCCTTTCCTTCACCCCTTTTGTTGATTAATTTTATACGACATGTATCATGCTATTTAAGGGTATATTTGATGGTATTGGAGTTAATTTTACTTTCTGTGGAATCAAGTGTGTTTTCATAGAAATATTAAATTTAACAACATCAGTTAATATTAATCCATTTATTTTGCGTAGGTCATAAAAATCCTTTTTCTTTAAAACACGATTATGCCGAACCTTTGGACTAGGCTGTCATTTATAGATCTTTGTTACAAGTTATGAGTAGTCAGAAGTCTGGTAGTCTGATGGTCTTTCCAAAAGACATCGTGTTACTTAGGAACAAGATTATGGAGGTCAGATAAGCAATCGCTCCAAGTAAAATATTGATATTCAGCTTCATCTTCTGATTGTTGTATCATATGAAAAGGCCGAGGAGATAGATGATGATGTTTAAAATACTACTATTTATCAAACTAACTTGAAACTTAAGTTACCTAATGAAGCGACTCGTTAATTAAAAAGGTTTACTTCACATAGAAACATAGTAAAGCTCATACACACTTACCGCATACATGAGCATCACTGTTTGGGATCGGTATCACCTCTTCGCAACAGGGTTGGAGTTTCTTGTCCATTCTTCTCCGTACCATGCTATCGGTGCGAATGGGCAATGGAGTCAATTATTGTTTTAAAGTTTGACATTAAGAAGCGCCACATAATGGAAATAAATTGTTTGACTTTGACCTCGTCTCATTTTTGCCGATCCGAGGTTATAATTTAACGATGCTTTTTCTCATGTGTTCATTGCAGTATGGAGTTTCATAAAAACAATGGTGAACGCTTAATGATGAGCTTAGGATCGGACAAACAGATAGACTGAGACATTTATGTTTTAAAACACGTTTGAATACGAGAATTGAATTAAATACCTTTATTTCAGTAATAAGATGTGACTGAGCTTTGTTAAAGGCCTAACAGTCGTATAAAACTGTATTGTTAAGGCTTGTAAAGATTTTTATTAAAATTCTGTACGCATGCAATATTAAACATGTTAATTCTTCATGCTGCCAAGGCAGCTGAGTTCACGTCCATTCACAATATATGCATGACGTAGTACTAGGCGAGTAGAAAGATTGAATAGTCTATTACCCTTACAAACGACGTTTCCAGAAGAAAATACATTGTAAATCGAAAACCAATGATGTGACAAAGTTCCTCAGTTTCGAGCTACATAAAGGAACAACGAACTTTTCTTCGTGTCAATATAGTAAAACATACTCGTAGTTGATTATTTCACAGTCAAAACCTACCTATACAATATATCTTCCCATATAGCAAACAAATAGTAGCATTGGCTATTCCCCCAATCCAATGACCCTTTCAACTTGAACACCTTTGACTACAAATTGTCCCAGACCGTTCAACCAGGGCAACATAACTAACATGTGATATTGTTTACGAGCTACGGGGCTACGCCGCTACGGAGCTACGGCGCTACGGAGCTACGCCGCCACGAAGGGGTCGCCCGGTCGGGAGGGTACGCATAAAACATGCGACCGATATACACCCTTATTGTTATTGACATGTTTGTGGCAAGAAGGTTCTTTTTCTTCTTTATTTAAAGGTGCTGTATTGCTTGGCTATCCACAGTAAATAAAACTGAGATAGTTTGGTATGAAATAACAACGAGAGTGTTTGTAATCATGGGTTATTTACCAACTCGACACACGAGTGTCCAGTTGGTGAAACTCAAAATTAGTATCACTTATTATTCGGTTATTACTGTTCGGTATAACAAAGCTTGTCAAAAATAGCTTCTACACGTTAATTTTCAGATAGTTTTGAAAGTATGATTAATTTTGGAAGTTTTCTTTATTTCTTCCTCTAAAATAATGTCCTAGTCTATTTGAAAAATAATTTACGACGCTTACATTAATTGACTTGTATGTATTTTCGTTTTTTGATTGTCTATATTTTAGTATCATAACGGTCATATAAACACTCTATAAGCAGGGTTATTGGTATTTAGGTGCTGAGACCAAATTTGCAACAATTTTGACCCTGGAAAAAGTGTCGGTTGAACATCCTGAACGGCGTAAATTTCTCACAATGAGCAAATCCAAAAAAACTGTTTTGTTCGTTTTCTCCAAAACAACCCAGTTTTGACTCTAAATTGTCGGGATCAAAATCGTCGAAAAATTCAAGGAATGCAAGCAATTACCAATCATCCTGTATATTCACTGCAAGGAAAGAGGAAAATATAATAAAATACTCGCCCTTTTGTAATAATTAGTTTATTTAATAATAAATGTGTAATAAATCGAGTGAAATAAATTATATTTGCCTAACGTGGAATGATTTGTGACTCGAGATAAAATCGCTTTACCGCGGTGAAAGCGACCCATGTGAGGTTTTTATAATTTCCAAGTTAATAGCTAATAAAGACCAAAATTACCGTAAATATACCTTAATACCACGATTATAGAACTAATTATCGTTAGTCAAATTAAATGAGGTACGTACACTCATAAAAATCGCTTTCACCGCAGTAAAACAGTTTAATACAAAAGTACTTCGTTCAATTTACAGAAAACTATTTAATTTTATATAATTTTAAATTCATACTTTATTTATATGACTAGATTGAAAAGAAAAGAGTTAGTGCTACGTATTTTGTTTAAAAACTTGTATCGAGTAGGACAAATACGAATTCTTTAGTAAAAAGTCAAGACTACTATTTTGATTCTCTATCTAGCAATTATATTCTTATAAACTTAAATTTTTGGTGTTTTTTTTTTTGTATTTCATGTTATTTCTTATAGTTAGTATCACTTTGTGACGAAATTAATAACCAGTGTTACTTTGGACTCAAAAGATAAATTTCAAAATGGCTACGATTAGGTAAAAAGTTATAAACGAATGCATCATAGTATTTCCTTTCAAAAGTTAATCACACCAAAAGTCCAACACGTTTAAAAACTTCAATTAAGTACATGACTTATACTGGGCTGCGGGTTGTTCGAAAGAGATACCGCGGCCCTGGAACACAAAGGGCGAAGAAGGAACATGGGTGGGTTTTAGTCAGTACAAGTCTGACACTCCCTCCCGCTCCGCCCAGAGCGGGAGAAGTCATTTGATGATTTCCCATCCACAAAAAAAAAAAAAGTACATGACTTATTGTTTGAATCAGGTCTGTAGGTGAGTCAAAAAATAAATCCTAAGTGTATGGCACCGTTATTTTTAAACAAAACGCATCACTATTCAATTCGATTAAATACAATAAGTGCATTACGAGTGTATAGTTTTATTTAAAAATGCGCAAAAGCGTTCATAAAAATCTCTCCACGACACCGAAATGGCATAAAAAAATCACAACTAACACGTTTTGAGCTTTAACACGACATCAAAACATTTGGACAACGAAACGAACAACTACACAAAATTAACAACTAGAGATTTAGGGTACAAATCAAAATTAGGAATGTAGATATATTTATATTTTGTTTTTATAATGTTTTAAGCTAGCAAAGCGCTGTTGCGCATTATTTGCTTATGTTATGAATTATTTATCTTGTAAAGGATCAATCAAACTTGTCCGGACATATTGATCAGCTATGGAGCTATGGAAACCGGACGCTGCCGTATGGAACTGTCCGGAGACGCGTCCGCAATTATTGTCCGGACCTGTTTGACTGAATCTTAAGACAAGGGCGTCATCATTTTCGAAGGCATTGTTACGTTACAGATCAATGAGTATGAATACATGGTATGTACAACGTGACACTTACAGTCAAATATTCCTATTGGATAATCCTATCAAAATTACCTAAATATAAAAGTATAGGCACAAGAAATTTCATAATTAACGTGTGCAAACACTATATTTTGCGCTATTATAATGTGCATCAGAATGTAGTATACAATAAATTAATTAATTATTATTAGACGTTATTAAATAATGTGCTTAGTAATGCATAGTTACTGCTTGCTATAAGTATGGTGGAATGTTGTGAATCTAATGAACCTTGCATTATGCGGCAACTGTATTGCCGATATAATCAAGGATCAGAAAAAGCAGTTTTTTCTGTTATTAAACGTATAAAATAAAGAGATTGCGATATTTATATAGGTACTCTGGAAAAATAGTAAAATAGTATAGATAAAAATTTATTTGCGAATAACGATGCATTACCAAACGTTAAATTCTTCTAATATAAAGATACTTTAAAAACATTTTTTTACAAAATAATACTGTCACCAATATCTTTCTCGACAAATGTTAAAGGAAAACATGCACAAGTAGACAATTTCAATTCATTTTGATCTCTCTTATGTAGTAGGTACAACACGAAGCTAGCATTTTCTAGACATATAGGCGACAGAATATATGTAAATACACAATATATTTAATGTCCAAAAGGAGAATAGTTGAGCTGTTAAGCACTTTACTCGTCACCAGACATTTTCATTTCAATACCTACTTGATTCTAATTTATATTTGGAAAGGAAATAATTTGTAAAACCGTCGATTTTGTACTTGCCCCCTTTTTCAATTTCAGACTGTCGTTGTAACAAAATAGGAGACATGTCTTTTCTCTTTAGTTTATTTGATTAAATACACTTTATATTATTTCTTTGTAGTTACAATACATTAATATATCACTCTACCTTTGTGCTTTATACTTAATAAACTTTCGGAAGATGGTTGTGCAAATGGATACTACAGACGCTACTTTGTATGTTCGTATACATAATATTGCACAAAGTCTTGTATTAAGTCTCCTGTCACTACACTTTGCAGGCTCTTGTGACAACGACAGATGCTGCCCGTCATCTCTGCGTAGCTCAGCACTCTCCTAATGAACCTTACTATCTACTTATCAAAAATTACCAAAAATTGTGCCATTACAAATACACAGTATTAATAATCGTGAAATATTTAATTAATAAGGCAATGTTTTATAGACAGCACTTACAGTTAGAGACAGATATTAGATACCCGCTAGTAGGTACGAAATAATTTGGGAAATTGCTGTTCTTTGCCAACTTTTGTCAAGTTACTAAAGTTTTAACGTTGTTTTTTGATTTACCCTTTAATTCAGTTAGGAACATTTTGTCAAAGAACATCAAATTCGGCTAATAATAAGGGAAGAGTAAAAGAGAAAGTACTAGGAGAGAAGTCATGGAAAGGGGTGTAAACCTAATAATTTAAAGTTTGAGCATTGTGAAGCTAAGCTCGTGTGTGTAAGCTTAATATTAATATCAATGTTTAATAATGTGTACATATTTATATAATTTGACATCTCGATTATAATGGAAATATTTCACAGCCCCAAATAAAATAAACCTAACGATAACCAAGGTACACCTAACACATAGCACGGTGGGACGAAAATAAAAATCTAAGTGAAAAATATATATTTTATCTTAAAATTAACCGAATCCGTCTGTATCTGAATAGGAATTAAATACAAGCTTTCTTATATCTTTCAAATCTTTGGAAAAGAATGACAGATGAAACATTCGATCAATTTTAAGACTATGTAATTGGCAAAAAAATAAAATTTGCCACTATTTCGAACAAAGATTAACTAGCATTGCCATGAAACTTTTGGCACAGATCTGTTAAAAAGAAAAAAAAGTGCACAGTGAGTGCTTAATGATATTTGTTATTTACTTATACATATAAATAATTTAGATAATAATATATTTTAGGCACTATTTAGATACACAGGGCAGAGGGAACATTCATCTTCATCAATGTATATATCTAGGGTTTATACTACTTTGGAGGAGGAATGCACTGAGTGACGTGTCATTTATCAAAAATACAATTGGATTCCGTGACCTCTTTTAAAGTTATCATTTAGGTACGTCAGTGATTTGAATTTCAGTTAAACGACGTTTTGATTCTATTTGCTACCATCATAGATTCTTCCAACGATTCTAACGAAAAAATATTCAAATGTATAATCTGACAGTTCAGACGCACCCTTGTATCTAAACAGTTAACTTATTATTAATAGAGTTACATAGAAGACAAACAAACATACAATATGATATAAAATCGTCAGGTATATAAGAACAGTATATAACAATCAGTCTCAAGCCAATACATGCGGAATTCCAATGTTAATTTAATTAAATATACTCGATCGTCGCTCACAACTGCAGTTTCTATGTAAAACAAAGGAAGAACAAAGAAATGGCGTCTATTGTTTATTTGTTCTGATTGAGGTTGAAAGACAATAACATTGTTTTGTCTATCGCCTAGCGTTTAAAATAAAATATAGCGTATACACGCTATATTTTATTTTAACTGCGTATTTTCGGCTTTCACAAATAAACATTCTAACTCGACCGTCAGGGAGTCAAACGCTTGTTATTCTTTGTTTCACAACAACGTCGAAATAAAAGAAAAGTTCGGCGACACGCGATCAAAGCCATTGATCTCAGTAACGACCGCGGTTCATTCTAACTACTGCAGTTGTGAACGAGTTCACAATACAACTTACTGCTAATGTCTACCAAAGAGTTGGTCCGTCTGTTAAAATATAAAGTCGAGAAGCATTCCCCGAACACAAATCAAATATCCATTGAAACGTCGAAGCATCCAAGCTTTAACCAAATAGGCAGGACAGTTACATAGAAATCTTGTTAACAAAAGTAGCGGTAGTAGAAATACGATCTCAATCACAAGAGACATGGAGTTCATTTCACTTTGCCGCGATCCATATGTTGGAGGCTAAGGAGGCAATTTTCGACAATTTTCTGATTCCGAGCATTTTTGAGATTTATGAACCGAAGTAGAGGAAATGAGCACTAACTGTAACAGTTCCCGAACCGCGGGAGGAACGAGGACGTGTTATAAAACGTACATTTTTTTATAGAGTATCCATCCATTATGATAGTCTATAAAAATGTACGTAAATGGCGAGTGCATATACGTACAGATGCAGGTCAAGCTACCCAAAACTGTCAAATTTTCCCAATCAACCTTGAACCTTGATAAAGAAATATCTTTAATAATAAAGTTGATGATCTATTGAAGAAGTTTGACAGATTGTTGTAGGTTGATGTACTGGCGTCTGTACATTTTTATAGACTTGTGTCATTACGAAGTGGGATTTGGGTAGATGCTCTCTTTGCTATATTAAATACTTTGTGCAAAGTTTTTAATTAAGTAACACCACACAAACCGCCACACTGCAGCGTGTGCAACGTTTGGGCGTAGTATTTGACTGCACAAATAATAAAATAATCTCATTAGGCGAGAGTGCTCGGAATCAGCGAGTTGTCGACTTAGGTGGCTCACATGCGCGACATGATCATGTAGCGGCCGTCGGCGAGCAGTTCGCGCGTGTCTGAGGGCGAGCCGGGGCTCAGCGAGGGCGCCACGGAGGGCGTGGAGTACGTGTCCTTGTTGAACTTGCCGAGCCGCGCGCCGCCCTCCGACGTCACGGACACCTCCTCCTCCACGATCTGCTCCAGCGGCAGCTCGCGCAGCACGTCACCGTTCAGCGCCAGCGCGTTCACGAAGCCGTGCGCGCGCTCCGCCGCTGGCTCGTTGTACGTCTCCGTCACCACCTCGGCCTCCGCCTCGCATGCGCGCGCTCGCCGCATGTTCTTCGTGCGCATGCCGCCAGTCTCAGCGTCCCGCTCTAGCCGGTGCCCCGACCGCGAGCGCGTCAGCTGCCTCTGCACGTAGTCCTCCAGCGCGTCCTCCTCGCTCTTCATCAAGTACTTGTGCAGAATGATCAGAAACACCCCGATCCCCACCGCGAACATCCCCGAGCACACCAGCTCGTTGAACCAGCTGACGGAGCCCACCGTGCTCCAGGACGTGACGTTGTCCGGCAGGAAGCCGGAGCCCAGCAGGAACAAGCCGAGCACGAGGAAGACCACGCCCAGGTGGAGCATACCGACCGTCGAGACGACCTCATTCTCGGTGGGATGCGGCTTGCGGAAGCGGCGCCGCTCCAAGCTGCCGGTGGAGCAGTGCGGGGAGGTGACTCCCGACTCTGAGGACTGCAGCGAGTAGCGGCGCTCGCGAGCGCGCTGCTGCTCCGCGCGCCGCTTGCGCTCGCGCCGGATGGCGAGCGCCGAGTGCAGGCCCACCGCGTGCATCCTGCAAGCACGGGCACGGGTGAGTGGCGTGAGCTGCGTGCGGCGCGGGGGGGGCGCGGGCCGCTCGCCTGCACCCGTGCCCGTGCCGTGCCGCTAGCGTGCAGGAAGGAACTTGACGTTTGCACGTGTGCATCACAACTAAGGAAGTGACGCGGCAGCGGCTGACGACAGTAACTCTATTGAATGTACAAACACAACTTAGACTAGTGTCTGCCGTATGAATACAATGCACTACTTAAGTTTAACATCAAGTCCGTTCCTATACACACAGTTATACAAGCAACAGTTTCATTATAAGACAAAGATCAGACGCAGAATAGTGTCGCACATAATAATCAAATCGTTTTCATTAATATCAACAAGCGTGTCACGTCGTAACTTCAGAATCATACCAGGAGAACATCGCTAATGTATTCGAAAATTGTCCTAAAATATTAAATAAGTTGATGTTTACGCCGGGGCTGCTGTACAAAGTACGTTTGTAGGACATTGAGAGGGTCACAAATGATGGTCCCCTGTTCAATTATTCACACAGTCGTCCTCAATTCGCGGGTCTTCGTGGAAACGAAAACTTTGAGCAAGTCCAAATATACATTAACGACATCAAGTGAAAATATAATTTTAGGCTGACTTAGCTACAGATTTTAATATAGTTTATGTTTTGTTAGTTAATCTAAATAAAAGCTACGATTTACCTAAGCAAGGTGCCCAGTTACTGAACTTTATTATACCTTTGGTAGATATTAGTTTCATTATGTTTGATGGCAATGAACATTTCTCGCTTAGATTATTACAGAAACATAAAAAGACTAATTTACCTACTAGTCCAGTTCACTCAGTCTCTGTGTATTCTGGACCTTAGTCCAACGGTTGGGCAGGGTGATCCGATCGTTCTACCGATAGCCAAAAACTACGCTTAGAAGTCTGCCCACAATTACAAAAATTTACTGTTGAGAGATCGTTGAAGCCATCAAGAGATCGACACTCAGCTGCGGACAAAAGAGTCGACAAGCCTATGAATGGGAACATGTTAGGTGATGACATTTCTCGTTACACACTCGATTTTGTGGAAAATGTCACGCTTCTAAGTCCGGCCGTTTAAGGTATACGTTATCTGTCAGTGAGTGAATTCAGTAGTTTGGTACGACCTTCCTATTTATTCATTTGTAATTTCTACATAAAATCACGTTCGAACCAAACCCGAGGTACTTGTAAACCCAAGCGTTGCTGACGTCACACGAATTCATAGAAACTCGTACAATTTGTACATCTCTCACAAAAGTACGTTCTGAGCCGTCCCAAACTCCCAAGTACGACACACTGAAACGTCCCAGTGAATGCGAAGCCTTGAATGCGACGCGGCTGAAAGCCTGAAAGCGCCTGAATGTCATAATGTTGGCAGAAATTTTTGAATAAATATGAAGATGGAAAGGGCTCAGTTTTTATACTTGTTATTAATTTAGTTACAGTTTTTTTGTAATGGGTGATTATGTAATAGAAAATGAGGAATATTTTTAGTTAGATAGCAGGTAAATATGTTGTGACTATTTTTAATATTACGAAGGTTGGGTATTGGGAGGCTGTCTTATACTGATTTCATCCTAATTTGAATAAATATGAAATGATTAAATACCTACCTATGCATTTGATTAATTACCGATTGCAGCGAAACCTTATTGTTGATATTGCGATGATGAGGACCTCCGGAATATTATATTAAATTAATAAGAAGCTGCTGGAGACACTAGATAAGAATGACTGAGAGTCGAAATTGGACGCTAATGTTGCGACCGACATCATCGTCTTTCCTGTGTCACAGTCCGAAACAAAATAAATAGCGCAACCAAAAGGTATACTCATATATTTAAACCTCTTTCATGTCGACATTTAGGTCACATACTTTCTTCAAGTTCCGTCAGGTACAAATTCATTTATGACGTGAAACTTTTAAGTTTCTATAAAGAAACTCTAAAGCATCCATTTTTATAAAAATAGCTTTAGGGGTATGAGGAACAGGGTGGAAAGTTTCTCATCCCCTGAAGTAAAGGGAGGATCCTCCGACCAGACAGGTGTTATGTCTGGTGGGCAACTGCCCGACAGTTGTTGTCGGGTATCTCTATATAGTCTTAAGTCGATGTAAACTTCGCTTGCGAGATGTAGGAAATTGAAGTTAGTTCTTCCGTCGGGTCATAGATGGCGCTGTAGTACTTTTTGTAGTAAGTTGCTTTTTTTGTAGGTCGTTACAACGCCTTGTCACTAAACTCTTGGTTCTTGACATTAGATAAATACAAACCGTCACACCGGTTTCCCCTAATAGTTGGGCAGAGGTGTACTTATAGCACACCATATTCAAGTTCTATACTGCTACTGGGAAATTCCTGATGAAAAACGCTTATTAACGCATTGTCCGACCGAAATCACTCAGATCCAGCCAGTCCCTTTGCTGCTCTCCCCTAGCGACGCCCTAAGCCGAGGCCCGTACTCCGCAGGGGGTGCCCTTAGCGTGTTGTCGCTTAGTTTAGAAGCTTTTTGCCCTGGCTGGAGGCCTTAAATTCTAGGCATCCACAGGATTGACCGGTTAAGCAGAAGCCAGCCTCAGAGGCTGAACTGCGAGATGCCATACATAAAAAAAGAAGGGAAATCGCACCACCTCATGCTCAGCATACCTCTACAATTCATTCGCAAATCTAGCTAAATTTAACAAGCTAAGCACTTACAAAGGAGTACTAGCTAACCTACATCGCCATACTACATCACTCTATCTCTAACGACCAACTCGCAATTAATGCAATAGTTTCGAGAAAGCAAAGCAACCATTGCAACAGTTCCCTAATTGGCAAACAAACTAAGAGAACTGAAGCCTCTTATAATGCCATCCTCTGAGCTCACCAGTTGTATTGTATTGAGGGTTTCTTTTTACTACACTTCGTAGGCTATTGTATAATCAATGCAGGGTTTTGCAACACAACTAGTAGCAAGTTTATATGGTTGACCTGGCAAATTTAAGGGGTGCATACTGCATGTTGATCTATCAAGGGACGCACTTTTTCGGGACGGTGCATGTTTTATTATTTGTTGAACAGCAACGCTGTCCTGATTGTATTCTCGTATATCCTATATATTCAGGGTTCATTCGGCCTCTGCCGATCGACAAACTCCATACGGTTTCTACCTTCGCCGAATCATAATCGAGCATGGCACAATTCAAGCCAAGTCGAGTGGCTTTCCCGAAGACCCGAACCTATCTATAAACAATTATAATCGGGTTTTGTCCCGCGCCTGTAGAGAGCTTTGCCGTAGCCAAGCATCTAAGGAACTTGTTTGTTCCGTCTCAAACCAGCCTTATCCACCGTAAACTACAAAGCAAGTAATTTTTTTCCCGCTACGCAAATGAGTCTCATCTCCAGCGCCGCGCAGTGGGGCAAGTTCCGGCAAGTTGCTCGGCGCGCGCAATTAAACTCGACCTTTGTAAATACCACTTTAAACTTGCGGAACAGTATTCTTTATTTTCCGAGATACCTGCTTACTTTCTGAGATACTTGCTCGTGAGATTGCCCCGAGTAAGTAAAACAAAGGCATGATGAAAAGACTGTAAAGCTGGGTACTCACCGATGTTATGGGGCTTAATGTAACGTGTTACACAGCGAGCGTTCGTGCAGTCAGTACGGGGAAACTAGGCGCTCGTAACGAGCGCCTCGTTGCTCGCTGCGAGTGCTCCAGCCTTCTGTCGTTTTTTTTTTGCCTATCCTTTGATTGTTACGCACTTTAGTCAGTACGTCGCAGCGAGTCGTGGTTTTTTAATATGATTTTAACCACACCAGATACGTTTCTGTTCTTAAACAATTTTGAAATCCAAACACGTCTCTTTTTTTTCTTCTTATTTTGGATTATACAATAATTGAGTAAAATCAAACATCCCAACACAACTTCGTCGTCCGACATCTTGGCCAGGAGTAGTAACGAATCTGGAGCACGGGCGAGCAAAGAGTTCGAAACGAACATGTTACACAGAGTTTAGAACACGGCGAAACGTAAACATGCGAATGGTACATTACAGCCCGTAACACCGGTCAGTACCCACACTACCCACCTTAAGAACGTTCTTTGTTACACAGATAAATAGGAACGTGGTATGTTTTCCGCTCTGCCAAGATCTAGCAATTTAGGGTGTAATTTTGAACGGTTTGTTCTAGGTGTGCACCTGGTTTCGTTTGCCAGGTGTTTTATAGTGTTTCTGTTATATTTTTCTTTTGTTTCACGCGTTGTTTAAGGGAAGAGGTATCACGTTACCCAGTAACTGAGTTGTAAAAGATACACTCAATTAATCAACTCTGTCTATCGCAATCCACTGCTTCACATAGGCGTCTCCCAAGCAGAAGGCAGTCGCTTCAAGTACAACGATACTTGTATTCTGCTGCATACTGCACACAATAAGCCGATCTCTTTAGTTACACTGAAGTCAACATGGTTAGGAAAAGGCTAGGCAGATGATGAAGTTTGCTTTATGAAAATTCAGCCCAGGACACTGAAAGGTTTTTATCCGTTATGAACAAAGCACTTTTAGTACACAAGCGGTACCAGACCAATAAAATAAACACTTCCATTAAACGTTCTGTCCCCAACAGCATGTCACAAACAGATTTATCTTATTGGCAACAGCCCTTGGCAAGCTGCCACCGCTCAAATACTTGGTTTGAAGCCTGTTGCAAGTCCCAGAGGATACCTAGAAGAGAGAGGGGAGGGGTATCTAATATCCGTGTAGACGGAAAGGCTTTTGTGCAGTCTAGTGGTAGCGGAATGCACTTTAAGGCTTTTCGCGTATCGTAGATCATGATGGGCTAGAAAAAGTGTTTAATTTTAAGACCATTGTGAAATGTCGGGTCAGGGACATTGCTAGAGGTTGTGGTTTATGGCGTTTTCATAGGACACCACTGCGCACGGGTGATGAAGCGGATACGTCGTATTGAATTGTTTATAATCCGTTGGTGCTGTACACACGTACACCACCCAGCCGCGCGGACGAGCTGAGTCGTAAGAGAATCTCAGCGCCTATTAGTTTTTATTTCCAAAACTTGAGATCCCACCTTCAGTTCGTTTCGTTTAGTTTGTTTCTCGATAGTTGGTGTGACTATTGATGATTTCACTATCTAGGGAACTCGGATAGAATTTTTAGCTCAATATAGGCTGGTGTGGGTTTATACAACTAAATGTCCAGATCCCCGCAGCTTAAGTTGAAAGCGAATTATATCGGCAAATTAAATTCTGCTTATCTTGCACTATTTAGAATATTTTGAGAGCCTTTTTGATGCGGAGAGGATTAATGCTATGTTGTGTTAGTTTACTGTTGTGTCTAGAGTCCCAAAATAAAAAGATTTTTCTCTATGTTTTTCCCATGACAAGCATAAGCCTAGGCAAACAGTTCCACCACAACCACGCAATTGCCTACTTTGCACCACAAAATGGCTATACAGGTTTCCCCTGTTCCTAACACCCTAGTCTCATGGCCTAGTTGGCAGGCACCCAAAGCGTATTGTTTTAGCGGCTCTACTACAATGCAGAAATGCTAAAAAAGGGGCCATTATGAAATATAAAACGGACCTGTTCGTTTTACATTTTGTCGAAAGCATGTCCACAGAAGATTGGATAGGATTGTTTTCAAGGCATGCTCTCAGTGGGTGTAATTATGTATGCTAGGGTAGGTAATAGGCAAGCAGGACGCGGTTTGCAGCTGCATTATTGAATTCTTATATCTCATGTGTTAGCAATAACCTTTTTTTATTTGATTCATTCACAACTAAGCTGCATTCCTCATTTCAAAATTGCAATACCTAGATCTACACACAAAAAGTTTCTCTCCACACATGGGTCATTTACGCATATTATAACAAATGACAGTCCTTTTTGCGGTATTGTGAAAAAAAAAGAAAAACAGAATGGCCATCCACTTTATAATGAAGTATGGCCCGCTGGCTCCACTTATTGGCTCTCGATGGCCCATCAATTTATCAACACTCGAGCGTCGCGCAAAGGGTGGATTTCAAAGCAATCGTAATTAATTGTGATATTATCCGGGGCGAAGTACCTCTAAAGTATCGGATTCGTTTAATAATCAATCGACCTCGTTAAAAGCTTTGCGAGGTATTTTTGGGTTGTTGATAATGTCAAAATGTATTTTTGGACGTTGTTTACATAACATTGTGATATTTTTAGTCAGGTCTCTGGATCTTTTATGACATTGTGTTTGGTATGTATGCCAAATTGCATTCCAATTGGTTATAAAAAGTAAGACATCGTTCCATACATTTTGAGCATGTAGATATAGATATTGTACTGTTCTATGAAACAAAAGTATTTTTTAATTCATCTGCGAAAGACGATGTTGGGGGGTCCAGGAATCATGGAGTCAAACTATTGTAAAAATATGCTCGTCAATCTCTTACACCCTGCATATCTGCATTGCTTTATCAATTCATTTCGAAACTTCACTGAACACTTCCCCATGTCTTTGATTACACTCCAGAACCCGCAAGTAAACGTTTAATTTATTTAAATCAAACAAAGTTTTAACTATGCTGCCAGTTTCAATTAACTCACTATTGATTACGGTAAACAGTTTCACTCTGCCTCAAACAACGTTTATTTTACGCAAGTCTTTCATTACTCTTTAGACGCGGAGTCCATAAAATAAACGCAGAACATTATCAATCATAGTTATTACTATCGGAGTGAGCAAGATATACAGTTTGTTTGAAGTAAACATATCTGCAAAAATGTTGAGAAACTGTGCGCCAAAATAGCTGTGAACATTCAGACAGTGGGACGCCTAATTTTAAACGTTGGATGGATAGTACAGTATGCCACACCGCCACACGGAACCAGTATAAAATAGTCTCTAATTCTATCGAAACTCTGTACTACGACAGCTCAAAGTTAAGTGTCTACCGCCAACGTTTGTTGACCGTACAACGAGTGTTCCATAGTCTAACTGAGTATAACGTGTTACGGTTGGCACAAATGTGAGTTTTCGTGAGGTTCTGTAACCCGAAATGGACTTTGTGTCCTAAAATCCTTCACCGTAGTTCGGGAGTTCGGGACATGATTTGGTTTGGTCCATTTTTTGGTCGACAAGTTAATTTCTTATTCTATTTTACAGTGTAATAAACTACTCATGCAGTATTTCCAGAGCATAACAAAGCAAACTACGTCTGTATCTACACGTATTTGTTGACTCTCTATTTCTTAATTGAATGAACTCAATACAAGAACAAATGGCAACTCACGTTTCTACCAAAGCGCTTCAACGCTGCTACTCCCGAATGGCTTCTGTCCGCTCTAGATACTTCTAGTGCCTTAAACCAGCGCCATGTGTCGGATAATCTTTGGAGATCGTTTCAACGAAAAGTTTCACCATATCTCTGAGGATAAAGGCTATTTAAACTTGTATGTAATATACGTACATGGGTACGTTAAAAGTTTCGTCTCGTGAGGGACAAGTTAGAAATAGCTGCATTAGTTAATTCCCATGCAATAGAACCTTTAAACTTGTATGTTTAACCGCCATTGTATTTTGATATAGATAAATTTGGTAACTTTCAGATTTTTAGAGACCATTTGCAAATGAAAATATTATACATATATACATCGGAAACATTCAAGCCAAAAATGGATGAAAAAGACTCCAGCAGTATTACCTTGGTTTAGAAACCGATCCTCTCAGAAATTACTCAAAGAGATCTATAATCCATACTCCCTAAAAAAATCAGGATATATCGAAATTGGACTGCTAAAAGATTCATCATCGTCATACCTGGCTGATTACAATATGCAGGATATACAAGAAAAAATACCACAACAATTTACAAAGGCACAAATCCCACTTCCCATTTTATAACATGTCGGATCCGGTCATTAGTACGGACAGAAACTGAATCGGCAAGTGCGCCAAAGGTGGCATCACGCGACCTCCTTACCAGTCTACCCACACCTAAAGCGCGCTTCTACAGAGTCGTGATGTTTCTAGCTCGCTGCAAGGGGGACAGTGAGTGTCTGATCGCGGTGGAGTCAAGACGTCCCGGAATTGTTCCCGAGTCATGGTGCCTAGTGTTATTGTGTTGGATTGTAATTTCAAGTAATTTGTTAGTTCGATGAAAGCAGTGTAGTGTGTGTTTTCGTAGCACGAAACCCATGTTCTGCCCACCGGAAGACCGAGTCTAACGAAATAAATCATCACATTACGACAAACATAACATCACGCCGGTAAACCCTTAGGGGCTGGGCAGAGGTGTACCTAATAGTGCTCCCACATTTCGCCTGCAGTTATGTTTAAGTCCCATGTAATAGGGGCGAGCCTATTCCCATCTTCGGGGCACAAGTCTAGACTCCATGGCTGCCCTTTTCTATACTTATTCATTTTTCAAAAGTGGACTGAAGTACTAGGTGAACATAAGTAATGGTTAGCATTCAGTGGCCAGTCATGTGTGCAGTGTCGCCGACAGATGGCATTGCCCACTCGGGCTACCACTGGCGCACAGCCAAGACTGTGCTTACCACAGGGTTGGCGGGATAATCGAGTACAACGGGCCAGTAGATCGAGTGGTTTTAATCAATATAAATAAAAACCGGCCAAGTGCGGCGGAAGGGTTCCGTACCATTATTTATAAAAACGAGCAAAAAAATAAACATCTTTTTTGTATGGGAGCCCCCTTAAATATTTATTTTATTCCGTTTTTAGGATTTGTTGTTATAGTGGCAACAGAAATACATAATCTGTAGAAATTTCAACTGGCTAACTATCACGGTTCATGAGATACAGCCTGGTGACAGACGGACGGACGGACAGCGAAGTCTCAGTAATAGGGTCCCGTTTGACCCTTTAGGTACGGAACCCTAAAAAGAAAAATCCTGACTGACTGACTCATCAACGCCCAGCCCAAAACCTTGGACCTAGAAAGATAAAATTTTGCACAGAGGTTTCCTTTATAATGTAGACAAGGAATAAGGAAGGATTTTTCGAAATTCAACCCCAAGGGAGTTAAATAAGGGATGAGAGTTTGTATAAAAATCGGTCATTTTCAAAGTTATAACCATGAAATTTCATATACAAGCTTCTGGTTAGAAATAAATAGATACGTATTTTAGCGTTTTTGAGAATCTACCCCCTAAGAGGGTTAAACAGGGGTTAAAAGTTTTTAGGGGGATGCGTCATTTTTGAAGACGAATCCTGGTTAGACCTATTTAAGTCACTTAGAGATAAAACTATCATTTTATTTTAATTTATTTTATTTGGAACAACAAACAATTACATAATAAGCATACAGACAAAAAACTTAAAATGAACTATTATGTAATCAACAGCGTTATTCACAGCATACAGGCAAAATAATCATCATCATGAAGATCAACTAGATGTAAAACCATCTTGAAGTCATGCAGATGTAGCCTTCATGAGGTAATTAAAACACCATATTGGCATGTAACCTGTTTCTAGGGATAGTGTTTTTGTGAGGGGTAATTTTTTTTCTTTTGTCGGGATTTGAGCCCGGTTGAATGCTCGGTCCTTATTAAATGGGACTTATAATATAACTGCGTGTACTATTAGGGGCACCTCTGCTTAACCCTTCAGGGCTTACGGCGTGAAGCCATGTAAAGTTTTGAACATTATATTCAGTTTACCAGTTACTGGGAGTCAACGTTATATTTTCTTCCACGCAACCAAATAGTCGGAATAAATTAGTAAACATTTTTACAAATTAATTAGTATTGCCTTTTAGTTTGAGCGACCGCGACCGTGCGGTGAGAGCTCACAAGCAACGAAAACATGCAACGAATTAATTAAAAGAACCCATTTTTGTATTAAAACGTACACAAATCTGTGTGAGAGTATAATGATCATTCATTTTATTTAGATGTATGTATGTTGTGTTTCCGTTTGTATTGGTTACTGAAACCATTGCTTATGACAAGATATTGTTGCATAGAGTTTATTAACAGGATAGAGTAAATTAGACCCTGAGACACACACATCTGAGCCGAGACTCACGCAGAAAAAAGTAAGGAGCGTGCTAGCAGTGGGTGTAATTTATTATTGATTGTTGTTTATTAAAGAATTGAGGAAAATGTTGTTGTTTCAAATCATATCAGTCGTCCTCAATAACCAGGCCAAAAGTAATTCATTCAGCAGCCAAAATTAGACGTCAATAGCTTTCACATCAATAAATAAAAAGTCATAAACTATTGAAACAGGCCTAAATCCATAACCGGAATAACTATAACTATTTAAGGTTAGGGGCAACCCTAATAGCGGCTGAATGATCAAAACTGAGTCATAACCGGGTCTGGCTGATTGATTCAAACTTCGAGTGGTTTGTTTATATTTACCAGGCGCACATAATCACCAGACACATTTATGATCTCGAATGTTTAATATACAAACATGTTTAATTTTGTGGAGAGTGGCATCAATTTTCTTCGATGGACTGTCGAATTTTAAATGTACTAAAGTTAGAACTTATATGGTAACTCAGGGGCGCGGGCTGCGACACTTCGGTTGCTTCTCGGGTTGTGACGTCACAAACAAACAATTGACAATTATTTTAAGGAGAGACTTGGAAAAGTTTCATACAAGAAGTCAATGTCAGCTGTAGCAGCTAAAACAGATACTTAAGTAAATATGACAATGGGAAGCCTGGCGTTTTGCCGAAAAGATTTTGACAAAATTTCACTACCCAAACAAACTTTAGCAACCTTTTTCTATACCAATGCAATATTTGGAATGATTTTAGTACGCACTTTTTCATTTGGTCAAATTTTTACTTGATCTTTAGACAATAAACGTTAGGTCAAGAGATTTGCTATGACAAAAAATATAGAGGCAAAATTAAGATTGAATTTGTCTGAAACAATGGTTACTAGGTTATTTATGGATTTTATATTAAAAAAAAGTTAGGTTAGGTTAGGTTAGAACCGAACTAGTTAGACGAGGTTAATTATTAAAAGAAAAATGGTTAGGTTAGGTTAGGTTAGAACTGTGACCTCCTACGCCCGGACCTACCTACGGACAGAAACGACTAGTTTATTTTTATTTTTATTTAAACAAGCAAGTTATTGTTAAAACGGGCAAGTTATTGTTTAAACGTTCACTTGCCAAACATTATGTTTGCGTTACAATTATTTGTGAAGAGATTTTTTGCTAAGTAATAATTTGGTAAATGAAATTATGCGGAAAATTGTTTGGGAAGTGATAATTTGTCAATTTCTTTTCGGTGAAACATAGGTAACCCTTGACAATGGAATAAAAGAATGACGGCACGGTGCGCGCAGTGGTTGAGTAATCGACTGCTGCGCTGCATGTCGCGGGTTCGATCCCCGCACGGAACAAATATTTGTAAGGCCTACCGATAGTAGGGTTGCGGGACTGTTCGAAAGAGACACCGTGGCCCTGGAACACAAAGGGCTAAGAAGGAACATGGATGGGGACAGTACAAGTCTGACACTCACTCCCACTCCGCCCAGAGCGGGAGGAGTCATTTGATGATTCCTCATCCGTAAAAAAAATAGGCCTAGAAGTAGTTGTTCCGGGACTTGCTGTTTGTGTATGTGAGTTTAAATGTTTGTAAACGCACCTACGATACAGGAGAAATTCCTGGTGTGGGGCAAAGTTTAAAAAAAAAGTTCTGGTAAATAATAAGATCTTATTGGTGAAGTTTTTCACAAAGGTCAGTTGCGTTTCAGGCAACCAGCGAGCGTGCGACCAGTTCTATGAACGTAGATGAGGCAAAAAAAGTAGGTCGTTGCAGATGGCGCTCAGTGATCTCGACCAAAAAAAAAAGAAAATGATACTCAACAATGACATTGTCAGGATAATTTTCATGCTATTTCAGGAATATATTGTTTTGTTGGTGTAATGAAGTTTATGTCAACATTTTGGTAGACAGCTTACAATACAAGGTGTTGTTTTGCATCCTCGTCAAGGAGGTAACTATGCTAATGATTCTCGGCCCGAATCAATAATAAAATGGGTAGGTATTTTTTTTTCTTATTTACGGAAATCGGTAAGTACACCACCCGCGTTTTAAACGCGGCCCGTCTGATTCTCGCCCTATAACCGCGCTTCCACACATACAAACAATATCAAAAGTTTTTTCGATATTTTTTTTATTTCCAAAACCATGTTAAGGTGGTTATTCTGAAATACTCACAAACAACCAAAAAAATCATCGTTTATTAATAATTAACTAGGAACAGTAATTTTAATTGATTGTCTTTTGGGACAACCTCCTGAATTTTGACAAGGATGCGAAACAACACCTTGTGCAGGTATGCGTGCTGTGGCTTAAGGATAAAAATAGACCCATCCCATCCCTGTCCTATCCCATGTGGTCCCTTTGGCGTCGTAAGTTGTGAGTAAGGGTAACGACTTTAGGGAGTTGGTTCCTACCCCAAACCTTTTTACATACGAACTTCGTAGTCAAATTCTTTGGGTAGTATTTCCTTGTCGGAAGAATTACTTTGTACCTACATAGAACGTTGGTTAGTAATTGTACGGCTGTCCAACTCTTCATGGTTATACAAGATGTTAAACAATACCCTCTCGTATACTTGAGAGTATTATGAGGTACGAGATTTGATTCTACTTATGTAATCCATTTTGGATAACAAGTAAGAAAAAAAAACCCTGAAAAAATTTAAATTAAATGTACTAAAAATAGGACAAACATGGTAAGACGGGCGCAGGCTGTGACACTCCGGTCGCTTCTCGGGTTGTGACGTCATAAACAAACAATTGACGATCGAACATACTAATGCCGAAGATGGTGTTGCCACGTTTTAAAAGTTTCTTAGATTTTTGGGTAATCTGGGCACAAGAATCATGCATTTTAAAATTCATTAATATTTTATTTATTTATTTGAAATTATATTAATTATATTATATTGCCATTGGTATGCCTTTATGCCTCTTCCGGATCGGACAGGGTTTTATGAACATATTGTCTTTAACAATATAGTTTAGGTGCGATTTTAAAGCTGAAGGGATTAAAAGGCTGCAATCGTTTTCAAAGTGTTTCGTGTTTCTGCAACGCACTTTAACAGGATTGATCATGGATTGACATAGCTTTTCGATAGCTTACTTCAAATGTTATGTTAATTCAATGCAATTTAGACCTTCATCTAATAGTCGATCTTCTGGAGGCCCTTAGATAACGCATGGTGTTAATGGATAGAAAAGATAACCATGGAAAACTCTAAATGCATTTCAGCTGTCATTCACTAACAATGCCTGCTCGTCTATCAGAACAGATCACCTCCGAGATTACCTACTATCCTGGTAATGGACTTCAAACCAGACAGTTTATTCGCTTCGGGATATTCCGATCGAGCGCGCAGCGATACAATAAAACGTTTGCGTTACATCTCTGCTTATGTGTGCCAATCTTGCGTCAGTGCGCTTCCGGGTTGTTATTGTACATTAATGTATCGTAAACAGTGGAACTGGGTCGTTAGGGCTTGGATCCACGTGGTGGAATTGTGGCGTTGGAGGCGGAGATAAGATTTATTACATGTCTGTGTAGTTTCTATAGCACTACAATCATCATCTACCTAGACTTTTCCCAAGTATGATGGGGTCGGCTTCCGGTCTGATATTGGTTTTCAAACTTTTGGGCCACTGACTGTCCACCCCCCTAGCGATTGTCAAAGATCAACATCATTGGCATAACGTGCTTTTCGAGGTTACGGGTGGGGTTTTGGTATTTAATTAATGACATCGACAGACGAGGCTAGCGTTGCTTAACCTCGAAGATCGCACCGTGCTGTTTCTACTTAGTCAAGAGCCCATATAGTTCTGCACTAGCACTAGAGTCTAGTGCTAGTGCAGGGGTGTCCAACATAATCTTCTGGAGGGCCAGGTTTGATGTTTTTGTAACCATAGCGGGCCAAAAGAAATGTCCAATGCCAAAGTGAGATTTAAATATAAACAAAACTATATTTTTCATAAAGCTGATTTATTAAAAAAGAAAGCCCCAGTTTTACCTACTAATTATTTTTCTTATAATGCATAACTTAAAACCTAATGAGATGACTGACATCGTTTTTGCTTGCACAGTGCATCTATGTCAGCTGATATTTTTGAAGTGGCTAGTGGTCAGGCTAGTAGATAGATCATCGAATAACTGACATTGGGAGAATTTACTACTGTTCGCGTTATATATCTATTGATGTGTTAAGTATAAAGTTTTAACTAGTTCGTGGGCCGGACGGAGGACTTACGGAGCCGTATGTTAGACGGGCCTGCACTAGACATTTACTTTTGAAAATGAAATTGTGGACCAATTCCGAATATATAAAAAAAAAACGACTGTTCTATAAAGAAGCACCTTCACGATACTGTATTGGGTAGCTAACCAATTATCTTCATGGAACTGCAAACAACTTATACCGTGAAACCTTTGTAAGATAATATAAACTATAGCCCCAACTCGTATTGCAGGAAACATCTTATTAACTGCGCCCGCCGACAACTATTTTCATTACCTTCTTCCCACTGCATTGGTCTTGGATTAAATTTCAAATTAAATAAATCCTTACAAAGTCGACTGCAATGTGGATGTCAGTATGAAAGTTTATATAAAATGTAGGAAACCAATATGGCTTCATGGTAGAATTTATACCTATTAGAGAAGTTACAAGATGTTTTATTAATTTCTAAATATTGTACGAATGCGCCCAGTTAAAGGAAGTTATATATAATCATAGGTTTTAAACTATGATATTGCAATTTTGAACCCACATATCGCTACTGCACCTATTCAGATAAAATACCTTCTGCGTTAAATGCCGAGGACTACCAGGAAAACATAATTAATTGGATGTTTATTACTTGTAACTCGGTTGCATTTGCAAGGTAAATATAGTGATATTTTTATTTTCTTCAGATTCTTATGATTCGTGAGCCGTTTTTAAAATGGGCTGATGCTATATTAAACAAATTCGTCAGAATTTCCGATCTGAAAAACGCCATTTTAGCTACAATAAAGGCGCTGTCAAACTCAAAATGTTTATAGAATGAATGAGAATGTTGTACCTTCGAACATAAAATGTTAAAGCAATCCTTTCAACATGTATCGTGCGATAGTAGTTCTAATACGCTGTGATAAATTGAATTTCTCGCGATGTCAACAAACTAAATAGTAATATTAATCTAGTGAAATCCACGCCTCTCTCTGATTCGGAGAATTGCTAACAGCATCCGCTGTTCAGAGCATAGAGAAATGCACCAGGGTGACATAAAAACCAGCGACATAATTCCGTGAATCCGTGATATCCGATTATCCCGTCAGCTTTGATGTTGAGTACTCTAAAGTCGAACCGAGTTTATTTTTAAGAGCTCGCATTGCAGTTTTGCAATAACATATTATAGTTGTCAATCGTAAGATGGTAATATGTAATTATTTAAAAACAATGTTTGGCGATAAGCGTTCAATCGTACCAATTAGATTTCATAAAAAAAAAGTAGTGCGTGGAGTCCTCCGCGCGGAAGAAGTGAAATTTGGTAATACTACCTACACGCATGCGTTCGAGTGCCACGCATTCGCTCTCGCTCTGTCTCTTTTTATTCCCCCTCCATGGTAGCGTTAAACGTTTAACGCAAACTTGTTGGAAGCCGCATAAAGGCGGAAACATACTTATGTGTCGTGGCGTGTCGTGACGCGCCAGAAGCATATCGGTGTCATACATCGTTGCGACACGACACGCCATGCAAATATGTCCCTAACCATATTAAATGTATGAAACCGATTTGCTTCTGGCGCACGACACGCCATGACACGTAAGTATGTTTGCGCCCTAACAAGTTTCACTTAAAAAAACTGACAAATACAACTTATGCGGTTTCCTCTCAACATGTATTCAAAATTAACATACACAGCGTTAAAGTACCAGGGTCGCATGAGTACGAGGGGATGCGGCAGCTGGGCACATATCCGCCGGGATACGTTTTAAAACCAATTGGAGCGTGGCTGGCTGAGATCCCTCGGCGTTAGCTCGAGGCTAACCCACGTAAAATTAATATTGCAGAGTACTTGGATCGTAAGAATTCTTTTATTTTAAAACGAAATGATAAAATACTTATGGTTGACATTTTGAATAGAAAAGTTGTGGAAGTGCAACAAAAATAATAATGTATCTGGCGTTAAGTCAACATGGAGCGTCTACATGCTGTGTATGGAGAGTAACTAATATCTACGTGGTATACGCAGAGTCGTGATTTTCTTTCACAATTTAAGTTCATAAAATTCAATTATTACTACTACCCTATCATTTTTCCTGACGTACGTATTGTAAATATCACAAATCTCGAAACAAATTATACACATGGTAAATATCCCGTTGCAAGTATTATTAATAATATCACAAATATTTACAACCACTATGCTGTGACTCTGTGACCGACATTGTTCTGAACACCTCACGGGGTAACGCCCTCATCAATTCATATTAGAGATAAAACCACGTTTATTTGGATTTAGATTCAGCAATGATTAATGTTTATTTCAGTTGAAAGTATTAGTGAGGTTTATGTACCCATTTGGGGCCTAGGAATGTAAAATAAAATAAGAGAGTAGTAGTTTATGAAGTTTTTTGTAAGTCTGCCGATAATTATTGCAAATTGAAACCCAGTGAAAACTAAATTAAGTGCTAAATAATTTGTAACTGCACATAGAGAAGAGTCGAAGATGATGGGGGAGTTTGCGCAGAAGTCCTCAGAAGTGGAACGCAATACAAAAAAATCTTATACTAGAGCATAAAATAATCAACAGTACCTAAACACAGTTTTAATTATGATCGAATGGCCTTGTTCGTGTCGTACTGTTATGACTACGTTTTGAAATGCAGCACTAAACATAATTGCAAGCTTAACCTATATTTGCCGGCATCCATGATTCTTTGAACACTGACACTAACAAACGTTCTCTTTATCTACTAAGTTTATGCCAGTAACAACATTACATTTTCCGGCTTCAAATAATTTGACTACAGTAAAAATATTATAAAGTTAAGGATATTTTTTAGTTTTTCAAAAGTTCTGCAACGAAATAACGTCGAGATTTCCGTCCCGTTCACAAAATAAAAACCGCAGAGCCTTAAAAAGAACATTTTACACTCTTTGTAATCTGGTTACAAAGGGAGGCTGGCAACACTGCAGTGGCCATAGATAACGAAAATTGCTCGCCGACGCGCAATATCGGCTCGCAAGAGTCGCAAGTGATCGCAATCGTTCGCTGTTGATCGGCTGCGGACGACGGCGGACCGAGACGGATGATAAGCGGTATTGAGATATTAGTATCCTGTCTCTTTGATAATCGAGAAGTTTTAAATCTTTATTAAAGAGTTTTTTCGCCATTGCGAAGATGACACTCTGTAGATACAATATGAAATACTTATGTCTTAGAAATCTAAATACAAGTGTTTATTACAGGTCTGTTCTTCAGGGCGAACTTAACCATATTTATTACAGGGATTATTTTATTTGATAGTGGGTTATATAAGTTAATATTGTGTATACCAATTTGTGTTCTCAATGAGTGATTTTTATTTTTATTTTTTATTTATTATGGGACAATAAACAGCTACAATATAAGTTTTACAAATAATAAATAGGTTGGGTAATAACAATATTGCAGCCCACTACATTATCCTCATGTTAACAAATTTAAGGTTAGGTAAAAAAAAAGGTGCCACTAGAGTAGCATTAATGAGATATGCATTAAAAAAAATGGCTAATAAAATACAATACGATTAATTAATTATTAAAAAAAAAAAAATTAAATTTTTCAATTATTATTTTCAGACAGCTAAATAAAAATTAATGTGGGAATTTTTCATATGTATCATAGGTAAGAAGTAAAATTATGAAAAAAGGAATTAACAGTACAAACAATTCATCTCCAAAAATAAGTAAAATAGTTGAAATAAATTAAATTGAGAATAAAGGACTCATACTACTTGTTATTGTCATTAGATAAAATTTTAAAAACATTGGACTTAAATTTAAATTTCGAACAAACAAAAATATCAACATCAATGAAGTTGCAATTATAAGATTCCACTATACGACGGATAGGGCAACGCAATCCTGAATTAGTCCGACAAGTATTTACAGCGAACAATGTACCTGCACGGACACTACGCTTATTTACAGTTCGGGGGACTACATAACATAATTTACTTGTGAGATCAATGGAATCAAAGTGATTATGAAGAATACCATGTAGTATATTGGCTTCTAAAAACTTACGTCTAGATTCCAATGTTAACATATTGTATTTCCTTAGTAATTGTGAGTACGACAAAAACCGTTTATAACACCTATAGTACATGGCGCGAAGAAATTTACGCTGGACCTTCTCTATCTCATCTATATATTTCTTATAAAACGGGTTCCAAATTGGGACCGCATATTCGAGCTGAGAGCGTACAAGCGTTTTGTACAAGTAAAGATAGGTGGAAGGCCGTTTGAACTCAGTAGATGATCTCATGACAAAGCCATACATCCTAAAAGAATTATTAACAATTCTTTCTACATGCTGATTAAGCGATAACTTATTGTCCAGAAGAACACCCAGATCTCGTACAATTGGGGTGTTACTCAGCAAGGTATCATTTAGCCTATAATTATAACTGGTTATAGTTTTTTTTTTTTGTAAAATTTATATAATGACATTTGGAGATGCTCAAGTGAAGTTTGTTGTCAAGACAGTAAGCTGTGAGTCTATTTAAGTCTTCTTGAAACATTAAGCAGTCATCTATGGTTGTAATAGTTTTAAAGGCTTTCAGATCATCAGCATACATAAGAAATTTGGTACTTAAAAAGCATCTCCCAATGTCATTTATATATATATTAAATAGTAGTGGCCCCAGGATTGAGCCCTGTGGAACACCAGAAGTTATGGAAACCGTATCAGACTGATGACCACTCACAACGACCTTCTGTGTTCTATTCTGAATGTAGGATGAGAACCAGCGCAACAAATTTCCCCGTATGCCATTAAATGCAATTTTATTTAGTAATATTTCATGATCGACCTTGTCAAAGGCCTTTTTGAAATCTGTGTAAACAGTGTCCACTTGCAAACCTCTATCCATGCTTTCAAAAAGGAAGTTGGTAAAAATTAATAAATTGGAGACAGTAGATCGGCGCTTAACAAAACCATGTTGTTCAGGAATTAAAACGTTGTGAAGGATTGGGTAGATTTCGTTATGTACGAGTCTTTCAAATAGCTTTGACAAGGTCGACAGAATTGAAATGGGCCGATATTGCTCAATATCATGTTTTGAGCCTCCTTTGTGTACGGGCGTTACATTGGCCCGTTTCCATATTTCAGGAAACACCCCATCACACAGACATTTATTATAAATTATATGAAGCGGTCTATATATGCTATTGGCGGTAACCCTAAAAAACAGAGCTGGGTATCCATCAGGGCCAGCCCCTTTGGACGGGTCGAGGTCTTTTAACTCCTGAAGTATTTTAGATTCGTCGATTTGTAGGTTGTCAATTAAGATGTTAGCGTCACAGTGAGTTGGCGGAGTCCACGTCGAAAACGTGGGTGATGCGGGTTCGAATACCGAATGAAAGTAATCGGAGAACATATTGCAAACCACGTCTGGAGCACTTGACTTAAGGTTTTGGTAATGCATCGTAGATGGGATCCCTGATTTATTTTTGCGATTAGATATGTAAGTCCAAAAGCATTTAATATTGGAGGTGAGATTATCCTCAACGGATTTAATATAGGTGGAGTAACAATGGTTACAGGCTTCTTTAAAAGTTGACCGATATTCAGAAAACATATTGTAGTCTTTAATGTTCTTAAATTTCTTCCACTTTACCCAAAGGCGCTGTTTCTTTTTGAAAGTCTTAATCAAGTGAGGAGAAAACCAAACAGGAAAGTCAAGCGCTCGAGACCTCACTAGAGGAACGTTCGGCGTAACAATGTCGCTCAACACATCATAAAACGTTTTCACCGCTTCCTCGGACGACAGATGATCCAACAGGACCGACCACTCGATTTCATTGATTCGTTTATTGATAACATCATAATTGGCCCTTCGGAAATCAAATTTCAGGATGCGTTTTCTTTTAATGGGTTGCATTGTAGCACTTATGGGGGCTATTGCAACAAACGGAGGGTGGTGTGGGTCTATAGGTAGTAAAGGGTCTATTGGAGGGCTCAGAGTGATAATTATGTTAGAGATGAACAAATCGAGAATTTTACCACTTCCATTGGACATGTTATTATATTGGTAGGCATCCAGGGTAGACATTAGCTGTTGGAGTTCTGAACATATAGGAGAAGGTCCCGTGCAAGTCATTCCGGTAAATTGTGGCTGACCATTGGTCAAGGCAATCTGCCACGTAATATCCGGAAGATTATAATCTCCAACAATGAATACACTCATCACTTCAGGTCCAGTTAATAAGTCTTGCAGTGTGTCGAAGTGAGAATCATAAATATCAGCGGTGACCCAAGGTGGTATGTATGCTGCGCTAATAACATGCATTTTTGAGCTATTATTTTTACTTGGAAATCCAACTATGAGATGCTCAATGCAGGTGGCATTATGCGAGCGATTAGGAACATCAAGCAAACACGACTGCAGGCTCCGCAACACTGCGATGAGATTTCGGACAAATCTCATCAAAATGTGATATGTGTCCCCCTTTTCGCTACACGTACTACAAATAGGTAGAAGATATCTACGAAACTCAAAATTATTTGAGAGTAAGATAATTACTTATTATTTATCGATTTATCGATTAGACATTGTGGTCATTTTAATAAAGTGCTTTTAAAGCTTACGCATAAGTTGGGAGTAAAAACAATCTCCAACAGACTTTCGTACATTTTGAACAATCTTACTCTACAGGCTAATTGTGCTTTTTCGATACAAATGCCAAGTGCTGCAGCCCGATGCGGATGTAATGTGGCCAACCTTTACTGGCTTATCTCGTGACTCAGGACTCACTCTGCTCTGTAAGCCAGTGTTCATTATCCACCGCTTTGAAAAGATGCTATTTAGGATTTGAATTCTTCGAACCGGGAGAGTATTCTGTTTTAATTTACTTGTTATTGTTGCCTTATTTCCATACTATACATCACACAAACTTTGCTCAGAGCTCTGAGCGACGTCCACACCGGCTACGTTCTTGTCTCATTTTGCTTGACAATTTGTGGAAGCAAAATGGCGTTTACAACAGCGCCGAAATATCGGGAACTCAAAACAAATAATAAACATGGTAAATATCCCGTTTCACGTTTTAGTGACCATGTCAGTTTATAAACTTATATTGTAGCCTAAAAACTTATATTTTTGCTTTATCTTGTTCTACCTTTTGTAGTAAGCAACGACTTATAGTCGGGCCTACGCTGTCCTCCCATACTTATACAAGGTGTAAATCACCTCATCACGAAGCCGTCAACCAAGCATTCTGTACATAAAACTAAGTAACTTTACGCAAAAGTTATTGCTGGGAAACGACTTTTTTAAACTTGTATTTAAAAAAATACTTGTAAAAAAATTGAAACTTTGACCCCTAATATCTCCGTAACCAGAAGGTTCCCAGGTATGGTGTAGAACAAAAAAATGATCGCAATGACAGGGAGAACCAGTGCCTTTCGGCTTCGTTAAGAGGTATTTTACACCCTTTATACTAACGCTGTAACGTTCAAATATTGTAAAACCAAATGATTTTAAAGGAGTAACCATGGAGTTTCTTGCCGGTCCTTCTCCATAGGAAACGACCGACCCGAACCGTGCACTTTTTGTCAACGTTTTATAAGTGCTGATGTAGGCCTATGCGAAATAAAATATTTTGATTTTGATTATGCGAGTATAACAGATACGTCAGTATAACACATGTATACCAGATATGTACGTCATATCAGACTATTCCATTTGCTAACTGGCATTCCCGATCCCCTATCCTGTCACCGCTAAATTAACGACACGTGCATGTATGAACATTATACCAGGGATTCAGAATCAATCAGGGGCCATCATTTTGACTACTATGGATGGAGTGAGATGGCTTTGAGTGTAAATGTGCCGGGGAATGGTCAATGACCGACTGTCCCGAGTTCCCAAGTACGGGGCAAATGTCAACTAGAGAAACATGTATTGTGTAGAATTTACATAACGAATAATTGAAGTTCACAATGAAGGTCTACAAGTGACTATTGTGTATTCTGCTACCCTAGTTACTTTATGCCATAAAGTTTATGGTAATGCTAATGTTGGAACGACACATAATTTTTGAGGATTTTCGTATAAAAACATAAAAATATGCAGAGTATGAAGAAATTATATTATTCCAGTTATATTCTCTTTATTAATTTTTCTTACATATTATTTACATTTTCGGCATTTAAAATAATTTTAATTAAGTATATAAAAAACAATAAAAAATTAAAAAATTGTAGCCCACCAGCATCGGGAACAGGGTCCCAGTTACCGGTGATCAGGGTTCTTGAAAGAGTAATCTCCTTACAATACGCTCCGTGTACAGAAGTATTGCTTTATGAATCAAGCCTTTGATCCATCTGCCAAGCGAGAGCCTCCTCAGATTTTGATAGAGGGTTTTGGCTATTAAACCGTTGGCTGACTATCGGCACAATGACTGCTGTACTCAAATCCCACATGTTATATTATAATGGGCAAAAATACACGAATGTGTTGTGAATGTCAAGTTTCCACTTCATACATTGAACGGGTCATCAAAGTGTTTTCCTTTATTATTTTATTGCACACTTCAGTGAACAGTATAGTTTAGATATCAGTCGTGATAGCAATAAATAACGTGACACGTTTTATCGACTATTCAAATAATTTCGTCCTGTAAGTAGATATACGGGACGAAACAACTAGATAACTAGCAAGTTCAAAATATCGAAAAAAAGGAACAAAAAGCGTGTAACAAAACTAAGGTTTATAAATCTTTGTTCGATAAAACAAACACTGGCCAAGTGCGAGTCTTACTCGCACACAGGGTTCCATAGCCCCAAACAATATAATAGCAATATTTTGAACAGTCATACATTTGTAAATTTCCACAGTAAGTTTTCATAGTAAGTTAATGAAAAACAAAGTTATTGCTGCATTTTGGTGAAAAAGTCCCATATCTCAAAAACTTAATATCAAATCTCATTCAAACCAATTTTCGTTGAAAGTTTTTTTTACGTTCTACATCCCAATATTTTTTTCAGATTTTTTCTCCTCTTACTTTAGAAATTAGAGGGGGGGACACACGTTTTACCACTTTGGAAGTCCTTCAAACGATTGACTTTGAAAAAAAATGGTTTAGCGAACCTCAATGTCATTTTTAAAGACCTATCTATAGACACCCCGCACGTATAGGTTTGAGAAGCAGTTTATCAGAAGCCTCTACACTACTCATTCTATAAACCAATACCAAGGTTGCTTCTCGTTTCGTAATTTCTCCCTTGTCATCCTGTACATTGATGATGCTAATAAAGTTTTTATTTTCATATAGAACAGTCGTGCTTTATGCAGACTAGCTGTACTACGTCATATCTGGTGTACCTCCGGCGAAATTATTGACCATCGTCTAGGACGTTTGGACGTCCGAGTAACGAACGATATAGTTGTATGATAAGAGTCAACACGCGTTTAGAGTCATTGAAATAATCTTCTTACTTTATACCCGGTGTCAGAGTTTTTATGCCGCCCATGAGCCTCTGACTTTGCTTTACATGACTTCGAGAAATATCTCTCAGGCATGCTGGTGTCACGATGTTTTCCTTCACCGAAGTAGGTGATAATTATAGCAAGTCATTTAAAAAAAAAACTATTATACTTACTTGGTTTTTTAGTATAGTCCGATTATTCATTTAATATTTAAACATGTAAATAATATGAAAGAAAATGAATAAACGGAATATAATACTTGTTTTTTTAGGCGTATTAAAATAAAAGCTCTAGGAACCAACATTTCAAAGAAAACCGTACGATTTCCAGGATTTTTCATAATGCCAACTTATTTTTTTTTAAACTCTTGACTTTAACAGTGATAGTAAAGAAACACAGAGGCTGTTCAAATAGTGCATTAATATTGAAAAAACAACGTCTCCGATCCGCTATAGATTATGCAAAGCGCCGATAAAACTGGATGAGAGATTGTTAGAGACCGCGGTTCGTCCCGGCACGCGGGGTGAATACTAATCCGTCACTCGAACAAAAGAACAGCATATAATATAGTCAGGGAGATAACTCCACTTTTTGTCGGGAGAGAAAACCGTTTTGGATTGTGTTTAACATTGCTTTGGGATTATTTGCAGTCTTGCAATAAAAATCTTGCTTATAAGGAAACTACAGTGCTTCTAAACTATAATGAATAAACAAGGGTTGGAAGCGGCCACGCTTATACCCTGTATTAATCAATCAAATTCAGATTTCCTACATGGGCAGTTGTAAAACGTCAACAAAAAAGGTGCACGCTTCGGGGTGGTCGTTTCCTTCGAAGAACCGGCAAGAAACTCCATAGTTACTCTTTTTAAATCAATATTTTTTAATGGTTGGTATCATTACAAATGAGTTTTATATGAGACGAAATGTTCTTAAACCCCACGATTTCGAAATATTCGCTATCAAAGTTAGAATCTAATCACATTGGAATTATATATTCATTTTTGAATTACTGATCTAATCTTTTGAGAGCAGCGGTGGCCCAGTGGTGGCAGCCCCAACTTACGAGCAGTAAGACGTGGGTTCGAACCCAGGCAGGCGCATTACTTTGTGTACTTTATTTCATCACCGCTGCCCTCAAAAACGGTGAAGGAAAACATCGTGAGGAAACCGGCATGTCCTAGAACTAAAAATTCAAAGACATGTGACATCTACCAACCCGCACTGGGCCCGCGTGGTGGATTACAGCCCACTCCCTCTCATAGAGAGGAAGCCTTTGTCCCAGCAGTGGGAACATAATAGGCTAATGATGATGATGATCTAATCTTTTACTCTGGACGCTTTTAACTTGCCCGTATCTCACATATTTGTAATTCTTAACATGAATGGTGTAACCAAGATTTTGTAACATACTTTGATTTAAAAGAGCGTCCATGGAGTTTCTTGCCCATTCTTCTCCATAGAGATCTACGCTTTGGAATGGGCAACTACAGTACTTTCACGACTTATTATGCCTTGTGACTGGGACTGTAGCTTCGCGTTTTTTTTTGTTTTTGGCTTTTAAAAGTGCCTGTAATGGTCTAATTGAAATAAATGCTTTGAATTTGAGTTTCCCTAATGACAGTATAGTACTACATCTTTGATTTTATTAAACACGCATATCTCGGAAACGTGACGATGTAGAAGATTATTTCTTATGCAAAACTTGTTTGTATTGATGCCAGCTATTGATCAATACGGCTTCAATGCATTATCTTTTAGTTATACTTATAGCTATGGAGCGCTTTTAGAAAATCCGGACATGTTCTCCTATTGATTAGGATTCATCTGAGTCACCACATTTCCATTTTTTTGCATTCTGTTCAAAAAATTAAAATATTTGCTTTGTGGGTTGTCTATTGATAACCCACAAAGCAGTCACTCCCTCATCTCTTAAATACTCAACAGTATCCATCCTTTACATCATCATCATCAGCCTATAATGTTCCCACAGCTGGGACACAGGCCTCCTCTCTATGACAGGGAGTGGGCTGTAATCCACCACGCGGGCCCATTGCGGGTTGGTAGATGTCACATGTCTTCGAATTTTTTGTTCTAGGACGTGCCAGTTTCCTCGCGATATTTTCCTTTACCGTTTTTAGAGCAGCGGTGATGAATAAATTACACAAAGTAATGTGCCTGCCTAGGTTCGAACCCACGGCTTACTGCTTGTAAGTCGGGGCTGCCACCACTGGGCCCCCGCCACTCTATATATTACTATATCCATAACATAATCCTTAATATTCCTTACCGGACTACTCTTAATGTACACATCATGTTCCGTTTATACCTCTCAGTACCAAGAACTCATAAGTCGCCAGAGCTTACTCTCTATAAAGGTGAGATACACGACATCGGCTTAACCCTACTAAGATAGAACATAATAATTCAACTAGCGCGCAGCCAAGCTTTGTCTTGGCCACTTGGCCGCCTTACTGCCAAGTCGTAATAACTTGCCCGACAGAGATAAGCAAGGAATTAGTTGCTTGGAACAAATTGGGTCAAACATAGTTGTAGTATGAAGTGAGGTGGTGTATATTTTTCATCGAGAAAATCTAGTTAATGAGAATTTTAAATTCACTAATAGATAAAACGACCTTAAACAGCTGCAGTGAAACTTAAGAAGTCCGTTTTTAATTCTGCCCTTATGTATACCAAAAGGGGTTAAATTGGAATTTGTATGGCAGTCTATCATTTTGCTAATGGATAATCCCTAGGCACACATAGAGAAATCATAACCACGATCCTCCTCAGATAAATCCGAAGGCAGAATTGTAAATGATAATAAAACTAGTCAAGCCATCCTAGCTTTTGACACGATCTTCATCAACACATTCGCACCCTAGATACACACACGGTTAACCATGAAATAAGTTTCTTTGAACGATGCCGCCACTGAATGATAGCATCTAATATCCGATGCCAATAACATCGGAGATAAGATACGATATTATATAGTATTGATACGCCAATAAAAATAATGAGCTTGAACTGTAATCATACCAAACAGTGAGAGACAGAAGTTTCACTTTTATGCAGTTATCACACGACACCGCTCGTTTTCGCAGACGAGCGGATGAAAACCGCCTATCGGGGCGGTTTACGATCAATTGCTGAAATACCAGAAGGTTTCAAACAGACAAGACTGGTTTTTATGTTTTTCCACTAAAACTTGTATCCATTTTAATGAATAAGATTAAATCAGTCGCATTTTTGGGAGGATTTGTCGCTACGAGTTGCGGTCTTGATTTGTACTTTCGATATCATTCGGAGTCACCCTGAATTAGGTACAGTAAAAAAATAGTGCATTGTACCGAAGAGGTTAGGTCACATTAATTTATTTCGTTGTGCTGGTTGGACTTGATTTTCTGCGATGTGTTATTTTGGGTGTCATCAAAAGCACCGCGGTTTCATCTTTGCATCGTATCGTGCATTGTGTTTTATCAATACAATGGAATAGTATTTATTGGATATTTTCACTTGCGGTTCATATTATAAAGCGGTGACACTAGCTACTGCGTGTGCGTATTATAATAGATACTATAGGCTCAATATTCAAAATGATCAAAGGAGTTATAAAAGGTGATCCACTCTCTCTCAAACTATTCACCAGCACCCTCGAGGAGGTCTTTAAAAAACTTGCAGACCGATGGACGACGCAAGGCATACCGATCGGGGATAAAATGCTATCGAACCTTCGCTTCGCCGGCAATATTGTTCTTCTTGCTTCTGACTGAAGCATTGGAACTGCAACATATGCTCCGAGGCACAGATTTACTTAAAGCTTGCAGAACTCAGAGCTCTGCAAGCTTTGAGTAAATCTTCTCTCGCGGGAAAAGCAGAGGACCGGTTGTTTTAAATAGTTGATTCATAGTAAACATTTAATAATACTTAATCCTTTTTTGCCAATCGTACAAAAAAGTAAGTTTGGCATATATAAAAAACATCTGGGCCGTAGAAGGAATATAAAATAGGAGGAAGCGGGAATAAAACAATTGAAATTATATTTTGGGAGCAAGGAAGCATACTGTTTGGGACGAACGAAGAATTTTTTGAAAGTGGTACAAAACGAGTGTACGACTAAACGCCGACAGACTACGCCGACAGACTTCGTTGAATTCATGAAACAGGTACAAAAGAAGTGGAAAATATTATGTAGTGAGTTGATTTGTGACCCCACTTGCTACGATACAGTTCTATCTACAAACGACGGTAAATAATATTCGATTACCGACGCAGTCCCCTCCGGTTACGCAACACCAACGTCATACATCTGATGACCTGGTACATCCCAGCACACTCGATACGCAATATATTTACATGAACTGATACACAGCAGACTCACCCGGATTGTAACATGTCTAGAGATCTGTGCTCAATAATGCATTGTGAATGTGATAGTTTGAGAAGATATTGTTACTAGATCGCACATAAATTACGGAATAGATTTCAAAGATAGTTGGTATCGCTGTTCAACGAAGTACTCGATTGATAGGCAGTGATAGCTTAGAATGGTGTGACCGTCACACTGTCAAGTTTGAGACTGATTTCTCGGATTCATGTGCGTATTGTATAATATTATCACTTGCTTCAGTGAAGGAAAACATCGTGAGGAAACCAGCATGCCTGAGAGATATTTCTAGACGACCGACATGTCAAGCTGAGTCAGAAGCCCATGTGTGGCATAAAAACTCTCAATACCAGGCTACCACACGATAAAGAAGAAGAAGTTCAATACTTTTGATTTTAGTTGCAAAATATTTTCCTTTTATATGCAATTAATGGATCCTTAAAACTGTAAACAACACAAAGCGACCAACTTGATGTTAGTGGCTGTTTTATTTCTACAACTCTTTTTGTTCGATATACCAAATGTTGGACGTCTATAATTGCAAATAGTGACAGAGAGGAAATATACAAACTCACGTTAATCAACGAAGGAAGAAAAATTAAGGAAAGCTGTTGTTTGTTTGTTCTAATGGACACAAGATAATGTTTTCTTTAAAAGGTAGAAGACTTTAACATTATAAAATAAATAAATTTAAAGCAAAAATAACATATATTAATTTAATTTTCACGGTTAAATCTACGTGAATCAGCAAACTCTTCTTTTTGATTTAATACTCTTTCACGCAATGCGTTCACTAATTGAACCCACACGATTTAATCTACTAAACATCGATACTGCAGCTAGTAATATTTCATACTTACACCATACGACGAATATTGTTAATCCATCCAACTATGTTCAATACACACAATTACAAATTCTACTATAAAAATAAGGTCACCACATAAATCTACTAAAGTTCACTGTCCCCAATAAAAATCATAGCTCCCACTCCGGCAATATTTGTGCCAAGAGTCTTGACCCTATTCGGGTTGTCCCTTTTAAATATGTAACAGTATTACTGGGAACAAGTTTGTGCAACTATGTGCATTGTTGCACCAACTATGTTCAACTGAGGCCCACATCCGCTCGATCAATGGCGTGCCATCTAAATTCGTTCTGTATCACGTCACTGCTGAACCTATAATATAAACGAATCTACTATTCTAACTATTTTACTTGTTCAACATGTTGTACAGTTGTTCAAGAGGTATGGTTTCCGTTCTTAGTATTATAATCGTTTTGCAACTGGGTTAGTGCGACGAATGCAATGGAATTTGTAAATATGTACTAGGGTTTTAGTTCAGGCAAGGCAGTCTAATTCTGCCTCGTAACTCTTGCATCCTGATGCCTTAGAGAAGTAGAAATCGCTTTGAAAGAGTACCGTTTTCCTGCATCGACTTTCAATAAGACAGACATATAAGCTTTTCGGTAACTTAATTCAATATTTTTATATGCCTCTTTTTTAGCAGCGTTGAGCAATTTCTGGGTCTTATAGGAAAAAATCTTTGAGTTCGCGTGACCTATGACCTCGACATGCTCGTGACGTATTGCGGCAGACTAGCGACGCATAGTGGTCTAATTGATTTCAAAATTCAAAAAGAGAACACATTCTATTGTTTTGAGTTTTCACTTTTGACTGCTTCTGTATTTTTTTATTTTACATTTTTGTTGTCGTTACTAGAATGCCACTTGTCTACGTCCGCTGAACAGACCTCGCAACTAATATTGATATTATAGGTGGCTTATCCTATATCCACGTTACGATTTTTTCGCCAAGGCACGAAAACATAAGAAGTTTTCAACGAAAAAAACAAGTCTGTAAAAATTATCTAAATCTCAAACAATTTCGTCAAATCGTACCTACTAACATTTAAGAATTTTAAAGATTCTCTGGAATTTACCCCGATACAAACGCAAATAGTAGAAAAATAACAATTCAAAAGTTGTTTCAAAAGTTCAACATACCAGAGCAAATCCTCTGACCTCTTTACACAAACATTGAAACATTCGGAAATATAACAACACTGCCAAGTTCTGCTTTTCAACGGATTTGGTTTTGAGTAGTTATGCGTAGTTTACTTTAAGAATGTTCATATTTCTATTCTTCGGATTGACTGATGTTTCATTATTGTCTAACTTATTATAATAAAAGACATGAAGAAAAAATATATCTCCAGTTAGAAGTAAAATATAAAACTTAGACCAACGATCTTAAACCGCAGAAAGTGTAGTGATTTAAAAAACAATATACTCTCCAGTGTTTTTTGCTTTTTGTGTAGGATATTGAATACCGGCTCAAAAGAAAATTCTACAGGCAGAATTGGTTCGCGATGTAGGCCAAACGCAAATTAACGAAGTTTTTGAAAAGCGTTGGCGTTTCAACTCGGCATGTTGTGAAAACAAAGCTTGTTTACTGCCTGCACCCTCTCATAGCGGCCGTTAAGGGCCTTTCAGCTGGAGCTTAAGTTATAACGTGCACATTATAATATTTCAATGTTTATTACAAACAAGGATTTATACCTTTTTTGGGGTAAGAATGGAATTAAATTCCTATTTGCGTGAATTTCGCGCGTAAATGTTTTCAATATTTTCTTTAAATTGTCATTTAAACGATTTGCTGACATAATTCCAAGAATTTGATGTGCTGACATAATTCCAAGAAAAACCGGGTTATATATTTTATTTATAGGTATAGATCTATTTTATTTCTTTCCAACTAATGCTTAGCCACTATCCATCAATTATTCATGCCTCGTAGAAGTTATTCATTCAAGGGTAAAATTAACTACACAGCATAAAATAATATTAGTATGTGTAGTACAGTTTCCTAAAGGCTTATTAACTTCAATGGAAAATAAGGGCAAGTGAAAAGTTATTAGGCATGGGCATAGCCTGAAATAAATGAAATAATAATAATTAGGTAGCAGCGTAACTTATTTTAGAGTTATTGAAAAGAACCCTAAACCAATGGCAATAGGGTCGAATTGGGGAGAAACAGGGGTAGAAATAAAAGTTAAAATTAATTACGAGGCAGTAACAATTAAAAAAACGTGACATTTTTCATTGCTGCTGAAAAATGAAGATAATAAAAATTGTTGTTTAGTTCATTACCAGCTTAGGGTGTATTTAAAGAGTGGGTTCTGTTTTATGTGTGAGGGTTCTGTTTTATGTGTGATTCGGTTGCGAAATAGAACTGAAAGAATATTTTTTTCAAAGGCACTTTCATGTAACGATGCCTATAAGCTTCCTCCTAAGCATTTAAGTACTCATAAAAAATGCTTAGTCAATATATTAACTTTAGAGCCTTTCTTCGCAAAAGGAATACCATACCTATACACAACAAATGAAAATAAAAAATCAGCTGTTCCATACTTTTAGACTGGGACAGTGCAGTTTTTATTTTGTTTAATCAATAAAAATAAGTGTTTGATGGGTTCAGAAAGAACTGAAAATGTGGTAACCGTTTGAGTTATTTTCTTATTATTTACTTCTAAGTTTGTATGAGAATCATCAAGTTCGAGAGTCTACAAATAATGGACATTTGTCCAATGTACTAGCCACTACATTAGCTGTTTAGTGGCAGTAACAGTCATAATAACTTCAAACGATTGATTGAGATGCAAAATCTATTAAATGACTGCAGTTTAGATTTCTCAGGTAATTTTCTAAATAAATTATGTTAATATCATTTTGTAGATATGACAAGCATATTTACTTTTAAAATATCTAAGCACATTTTATATTACCTACATATTTTTGTTGCTTTACTAAATAAGTAATAAGTCTGTATCTTTCTTTATCCTATTTTATTTAGTCAAAACAAGAATTGTTAAACTTTTAAACTCCACAGATACAGCTTTCGCCCAGGTTGTACAACAACTGTTCTTAAAATAAGTTACATTTTTATCCAGTATCATACGTCCAAAGCCGACTAACTTTTAAACAAAGTTTAAAAACCTGTCAATCCATTCGAAGTTCAGTTCCGTTCTAAAACTAGCTTTAACCTTGATCAGTTACAACAATAGTTTACAACAAAATCGATCAATTTCTCAAGTGTCAGATCTGGTGTTAATACCTCGTATACCAGGGGATAATGGAATGCAAATGTTCAGAAATAGCGATCGACAGCCGACGATTATACTGTTTACATGTCCCAACCACGAACTGTTATGATGCCCTGGTATAGTGTCTGTTACGACACAATTGACGGACGGGATAGCTGTCTTTTGAGCGGGATATTCAGCGATTTCTCATTCCAAAAGAACATAATGGACTCTAGCAGCTAGATCAATTCTATAGCTGGTATTTATGTCATTTCTCTCAGTAAAAGTCAGATGATATCACTGTTGGCCACATCTCTAGGATCTAGAATTCTAGATTTAAAGTACACATAAATAAATACAACATGACCAGGAGAACACCGGACCAAAGGACCAGTGTTTTTTCTTTTTATGGATGCAGCACGTACACTTTGTTCATACGAATCGAATTGGGTGTTAAATGTTATAACTGAACTAGGTCGTATCGTGAAATTTTTACGTCCATTTTCCGAACAAAAGAATTGCAGCTCTATTTTCAACAGAACTGCAATTCGCAGTAAAAAAATAACGAAGAGCTGTTCGTAGGAACACGTTGGTTGTTTTGGTAGGTACAGAATACATCTTTAATGGATCATTAACACTCATTTACTCAACACACAATGTTTACTATTAAACCGAAATGGGAACACTTTATTTAGGTACTAACTAATACCTAAATATTAGTCGATCGATACAAAGCTTGGGATGACGTAAATGAAGGTGTTTGCTCACAGGCGTGTCGGTCAATATTGAGCATCGAACGCCTCCCCTAGCCCGTAGGTTATGGCATGTTTGTTCATATACATCGCGATGGGGTTTATATAAGATGTTGGGAATTTTTCCACTTACATAAGTAAGTGGTTTTACTCCTCTTAAGTAAGTAAAGCGAGAGTGGTTAAAGTTTAAAAGTTTAGTTTGTATGTTTAGGTAGTTTTAAACAACCACAACAACTGAAACTTACCTCCGGTTTCTGCAACCCTGGTTATAAAACCTGCCTATTACTGCCCCACTGCTGGGCAAAGGTCTGCTGGCCTGGGAGAAGGCTGGCTAGCATTGATAAACACTCTTGCTCAAGACGGGTTGGTGATTTATATTAATGATATTGATAATGATGATTATTATAAGTCCAGATTTCCTCACGTTGTTTGCCTTCACTGATGGTACTTGCCTGGATTTGGATCCACAACTTTGTGCTAGAAAGGCGAGGAAGGGACCTTAGGGCCATCGAAACTAAGTAACTAATTAAAATGATTAAATAGGTTTTAAGAAACACGGGCTAAGTTTTGAACCAACTATAAATGATTCTGAATTCTATTTTTATTAGAGTACGTTTTAAAACAGGCATAATTTGTTATCGATCTTTTAAAATTTATACACTGCATCAACTCTTTACAAATCATCAAGATACCGCAATCATGTCACACACAATTCACAACTTATTCCGTAAATATTATTAAACAAAATAATTGTTCCGATAAGCCGGTCGCTGCCGCGTCGGACGTCCGGATCGGAACGATACCGTGCGGACCGAAGTGGAACGGAAGCGAAAAATCACAACGCCGCGATCACGATTTCCGGATAAAGCGAAATGAGCGAAACGAGCTATTATCGGGGGGAGTGTGAACCGGGGCTTAAATACCGATAGTAATTAATATACCTACGATTGTGTTTTAGTAGCGATGTTTCAGCGGAATTTTTCACGTAAAAAGGTTTTTGCCGCGATTTCGCTTGTGTTCTCTGACACTAATTTGTGCCCGGTTGATGGGAAAACGCTTGCCCCCATTATGGGAGTCGCAACTGGTAAAATGTGGGTGTAAGTACTACACCCACACAGAAAGACAGATCACTGTCAGGTTAGACAGATCACCTCTGCCTAACCTCTGGAAAACCGGCGTGATGTTGTTTACTTGTGTTTTGACCTACGTACATCAATGAACCTTCTGGAGAGATACGCTTTTAGTCAAATTTCAAACAAATTGAAAACCGATCGACAGTTTGACAGATGCATTGATTTTGACCGGACCAAGGTAGAGGATAAAACGAATTTATCCTCTACGATGCTTCGGTCTTTCTATTTTTGCAATAAAACAATGTCTATATGACCTTCAGATTTTTATTCAGACAAATAACAGGAAACTGATACATAATGAAACGCATTAATTCATAGACATTAAAATTTTACTTCACTACTGGTTTGAATTCACTAGCGACATAGAATTGTGGAAAAATCTAATGAGAAATCTATTGAGATAAATTTTAATAGTGAATGTTGTCATTGCTTTCTGCAATAGGTACTAGGACATTAAAAAAATGGAGATACAGATTTACCATGCATTCGGGAGCACAAGTAAGTGATCGCATCATGATGATTATCCCCTTAAAGATGTGAATAAAGTGAAAGAGAGCGTAAAGAAGTGTGGAAGGACAGTATGACAGATATTAACCACAAACCGGCACGGTTTTGACGGTACGGTTGGCGTAACCACCGAGCGATTGACTGCTGCGGTGCAAATGGGTTTATAAGTTAGTAAACGTACCCACGATACAGGAGAAACTCCTAGTGTAGGGTAAAGTTTAAAAAAAAGAAAGAAAGAACGAACCTATAGTTATATTACAGGTTTTCACGCAAGCTTAAGTAACACAAAACAAACCACAATTTAATCACAATTTATATCTTTAATTTCTATTAGATCTCGACATATTGTTCGCTTTGGTTCTGCCAAAACTCACACTAGCCCCGTTTTATTTCACATTCGAACCGACTCGTAAATAAATCGTAAAACAAATCGGCAGATAAAATGCAACAGTAACATTCAATTTTGTTTTCAGTTTCCGCAACATACACACATAAATATATTCTTCCGTCAGTGGTTTAGTACCGTATGAATTTTATAGTATAAGGTCATTTGACGCAACCGAATTTCTTTCTTTCAATTTGACATAGTCGACAAAAAAGGTGATAATTTTTACTTTTTGAAATATCAAAAATCATGAAAAAAAATTACGCCATATTTTTCTTCAAGCTACAACGCTACATTTTCTTTTTAAAAAACTATTACAATCCGTCTTACGAATTTTACCTCTTTGGAGAAACCGAAGGTTTTGTTTGTGCTAATTATCTAGTTTTGGAAACCCAAACTCAATAACAGATGTCATAAAGTTCAAATTTCTTCGTAACCTAATGTCAACCCGTCTTACGAATTTTCGATCTAGTTTAAAATTTTTTACCCATCATAAAAGTGCACAACGCCGCTAAAGAAGTTTTTACTTCAAAAACATATTCTCTTCCATTCCGTTTAGCCGTCCTTTGCTCCTGGATTTGACAGTCAGCAGAGTAAATGCATCCCTGACTTGTAGTAAAAGCTCTCTATGGACACCTTAAGATTCAAAGTTGAGAGACATTGAGTCCCTAGAGAAGAATACCAAATGAAGTGACGGCAGTCTTCTTCAATTATTACGGTAAAGGACTAACTAACGGTAATTAACTAGAGGGCCTAGACGAAGTGCCATTGCATCAGCGATAACGACCATGGAAAAGTCACAAACGTTTTAGATTGACATAATCTACCGCAAAACTCAATGACAATCTTGTTGTCAGATGGTGAAGTATGAATATTTCATTCCGAGCTCAATTCATGAACAGAACAAAACATAAATGCAATTGCAAACCTTTTTCAAATGCATATATAGATAAACTAAAAACACACGGAATAATCCAGCTATAGGATTTCAGTGCAAAATTGGTGGCAATACATGGCCATAGCGAATTCCATTAGGTTTAAAAATGCAAAGGTTTTCGTCTGCGAGAGTCTAGAACTATTCACGAGAGTGGTTCCATTACTTCCGAGGTGGAACCGGCTAACTAACAGCTCACCTGTTATCCCTAGGGCCAGTCAGAAGTATAGGAGCCTGGACTATCATATTCATAGGTAAAAAAAAATAAGTCCCATGCACGTCCCAGCTCTTGCATACATATAACTATAAAAGTTGTGGGATAGATAGATAGATTCATTTATTTGCCTGGAATATGGTATTTTACAGATTTAATAACATACACACACGAACTGCAGCTCTGTGAGAGGGCGTGTCGTAATCCAACGTGCGTGCTCAGTGTGTATCTTTACTAATGTACTGTCTTTTACATCTTTTTTGGTCTCGTTCTTAATACACCCATTTATTTAGTAAATAAACTATGTCGTGAAGGATCTGGTGATACTAGATTATAACGTTTTTTATCCGATATAGGTACAATAAAGTAGAGGGCAACTACAAGCGGTATAATCTAAACCGCTCAACAGCACATTTGTCTGCAGATTATTATTGCGATTAGGCGGTTTTGTCGCCCCCTTTTGCGGTTTGGTTGCATTTCTAATACGACCCTAACTCCAGTTATCAACTGATAAAAACTAAAATAACTGATAAATAAATATAAATAAATAAATACTGATATAACTCTAAAATTATCCAATACTTGTGCAAGCACCAGCTCCAAAATCTATTCCTTTGCACTGAATATTTAACTCGAACTCGAATTTCAAAAAATCCTCGACCAGACCCGAGTATCTGTAAATATTTACATTTATTTGATTGTTACTTTTATTCGCCATTATGCTACGACTTCGAGAGTCATTAAACAGATTCCACAAAGCTGCTTTACGACCTGTGAAGAGTTGGCGCTTCAAGCCGCTTGATGCTCACAGCATCAGATGGAAAATGGCTATAATAAAAAGCAATGCTTTTGTTTGAGTGGCTTGTGCAATATTGTGGGAAACATTTGATTCTAATTATGTTTGTTCTACGGGCGAGCCTTTTGCCATCAGCCGGGTGCAACTCTGAACTCCTACTCTGCTACTGAAAATTCCAGACGGAAAAACACTGAAACTCTGTAGTCAGTTTACTAAACTTCATTTAGTGAGGCAACAGCTAATAGATAATACTGTAACTACGGAGTCAGTTTTGCAGTTAATTAAGGTACTAGGACAACAACTGGGCAAGTAATAGGTTCACAGTGAAATGTACAACGTCAATCTGTGACTGCAAAGCATAGCCTTACTTTGTTTTACTGCTGAAAGAATTTTGTTTGTTGAAGCTTACGTGAAAGGAAACGATCCCGTTTTTGCCTTGCTACAAGCCTTTTTATGCTTTAACTTTCCCTTCCTGCTTCCACGAGATTTTTATAGAAGAAAATATCTTGTGTCGTAGATTTCTAGGATGTAAAGTTTTTCAAACAAACTTCTTCCTGAAAAGTTCAAGGAACCATGCTACGACGTGTTCATTTATACGTATGCTGCTTTCGTGGCGACCGTCAGAAGTCCATTATGAACCATTCTTGAACAACTTTAACGTATTTAATTTTTAATCCTTAGAGAAGTATGTCATCCTAGTACCACTCGATGGGTTTGACTATTTTTAGATAAGAGAAAATTGTGAAGTAGGCATGTACTACGGTTTTATCTATAACGTTATCTATCCAAGCGTGTAGTGGAAAAATTGACACAACACTGATTGGTTATACTGGAAAAAAATCTATTACCTAGATATTTATCTTCCATCTTGAATATGGTGTGAGGTCAATTAGGCGATTTAATTAAAAAAGTGAGGATATTCGGCGATTTCGGTCAAAAATATTTAATCAACGAAAAAGCAAACATAAAGACGAGAAAAAAATCGTCAATTTAGCTCCGAACATAATATTCAAACAAGGACATACTACTCGGTTGTCTCTGCTATTTCATCTTTTTCTTTTGCGAACATAGTGCTCCACAGAATTGTTATGGTTATCCCCTAACCTTGGCAAAAGCCTGTGTTTCAGGACATATGCCAAATAAGTCTCCTTGAAAGTTATGCCCTAATAAATAATAACATCGTCACAATTGACCTCGAGACAATGCTCATACAAGCCATTAACCACTGATACTTTCTATCCATAACAACAATTTAATGGCTCCGTAAGCCAAGTTAGCCACGAGCCACGCTGATGGCTCGTAAAAGTATGGAATGAGCACAATAAACGACTCGTAACTTTGTTTCTTGGCATAGATGAAAAGCAGACAACGACAGACTACATTTTATTGAGCTCAGATAGATATGTCATAACTTAGTTAATTATGGTTACTTATTAATTGAGGTTTTTTTTCTACACCACATTTTTTGTTCATCCATAATACACTTTATCATCATATTCATCTCTTATCTTTATTCATCATCATCTAAGTATACATGGTGTTTAATGATTTCACTTTTGTCGGCTACATCATCTGCCTAGCGTTTTCCCAAACTATCTTAGGGGTCGGCTTCCAGTCTAACCGGATGCAGCTGAGTACCAGTATTTTACATGAAGCGACTGCCTATCTGAACTCCACAACCCAGTAACTGGGTAACGACACCCCTTAGTAAGACTGGATGACAGATTTTTGGCTTCTGACTACTTGTAACGACTGTCAAAGATTTACAAATGACAGCCGAGGCTAACGGTTTAACGTGCTTTCCGAGGCACGGAGGAAGCTTGGCATGTAACACGGCTTAACCTTAAAAATCCACCCGTGCGGCTGTTATTATTTAGCCACGACCTCCTCACTTTTGTCGGCCTACATTGTGAATATAATTCATTGTTGTGTGTGTGTGTTTTGTAAACTCTGAGCTTTTGGCCCATTTAACCACACTTCCTTATCTTAAGCAAAACCTCACACGTATCTCAAAATAATTCTTTCACGTAGAGCTTTTTCCAGACCCCATTAAACTTTCCGACTTACAGCCAAGCTTAAAAGAAATGTATAACGAAAATTCTAGGTCTTACGTTAAGTCCTATCTGACTTCTACTCAGCCCTTAGGGACCTAAGCTGAACGCAGCGGGTACAATGCTGCTGTGCATCCAATTAATATCATCCCTAATCGTCTTAGCATTGTCAGGGAACAAAAGAGCTACCCAGCGTTGGGAAGCAGCTTATTTTATATAATAGATTCACAGGAGAGAGGCTGTATTTACAGGGTAAGATTCTGAAATATAATCCAATCCTATGAGAAAAAGGTACAAGTAATGAATGTATGGACTCGGTCACGTTTTTTATGGTCATTATCTAGTAGTGGCAGTTTAGGAACTATCTGACAATAAGTAGAAGCATATATATATGCTCTTTGTGGATAAACATAAAGACGGAGCCATAATTTCAAAGGTTATTTCACGAAAACCGCCCCTAACTGCTTATCACGCCACCGATGATATTTAATTTCAACTAAGAAATACCAACACGCAATACCAAGCGCTAATCTACGCGTGATCGATCAAAAATACCCTTCTGTCTACAATGACATGAATACGACGCGATAAATCAGCGTCAAATCGCTTCCATCGACGTGCGGGCACGTTCAAAACGAAGTGTTTCAGAACGATGCCGGCTTTGGACTGCGAGCTGGTCAAATAAACTTAATTGATTGTTAACTGGTGGATGAGTGATGGATTGTGGGAATGTCGGGTGTTAAGTAGAACTAGACAGCAAGGTTCACACTATAGGGATGGTATAGACTCACAAACTGCATTAATAGAACATGGATACTCAGCATGACGCATGACGGATGACTCATGGCTAAATAATAAAAGTCACCCGGGTCCATCTTTAAGTTAAGTCGCTCTTGTCTAGGTTGGTCCGTGGATGGGTGGCCACCCAGTACATACCGATTTTCCTCCGTGCCTCGGAAAGCACGTTAAGCCGTTGCTCCCGGCTGTCATTTGTATGTCTTTGACAATCGTTACAGGTAGTCAAGGCTCGAAAGTTTTACAACCAAGCTTACCAATGGGTATCGTATTACCCAGTACTAATACTAACAGAGCTATGGAGGTCAGATAGACATTCGCTGAATGTAAAATACTGGTATTCAGCTGCATTAGATTAGTCTGGAAGCCGACCGCGTTGGGAAGAGGTTAGGCAGATGATGCTTCCAATGATGGTAATGATGCTTAAAACAGTTTCAACAGCTTATTCTTTTCAAAATTCCTTAAACAATTAGCAAACTTCACGTGACTTCGATATGTACCCTTTACATAACAAAATGATCCAATAAATCCGACTATTCACGTGCTCATAATACTAACAACAACTTGTATAATTGTTTGTCTTAGTTACCACAACAGGGCAAAAGGTTCAATGGGACCCACGACCTTTTAAACACCGACTAAGTCCCCAACTAACGCGACTATTGTCACAGTTGGTCCCTTGTCAACCGTGGGTTAAGACATGTGTCGCACTGTATCGCGTGATATCCCAAGACACGTGTGGATGAGTATTTTTGGCTACAGCACAAACACGAGTGCCATTTGGATTTATGTAACGTTTTCGTAACGAGGACTGTTTATGCAACCCATTCAGTTTTGTCACGACGCTTGTTTTGTTGATCGCGAAGAAAGGACAGGTAACGAGTAAGGCAAGGTCGATGGACGGTTGGTGAAGTTGGTTGGTAGACCAACCGTCACATATGAAGAGCAACCGGTGGACAAATGAAGCGTAGAACCGGTCCTTGTTTAGGGAAGGTCTTTATCCAGAAGTGGAAATCTTTCAACTGCATGATAATGCTGAAGAACGTGATAAGGTCACGCACTGATAGCCTAGTGGTGTGACTGTCAGACTGCCAAATCATAGATCTCAAGTTCGAAACTAAGCCACGCAGCTCTGATTTTCCGGATTCATGTCCGTATTGTACAATTTTTACTTGCTTCAATGAAGGTTCACATCGTGAAAGGAACCAGCATGTCTGAGAGATATTTCTCGACGGCATGTACAGCCAAGTTAGAGGCCCATGTGCGGCATAGAAACTCTGACACCAGGCACTTATAACCATAAGATAAAGAATATTAGGTCATCGGTCTTTCAAATCCAGGATGGCCTAGAGAAAGTCAAAGTCAAAGTCAAATTTTTATTGCGAACTAAGTGTACAATGTTGGTATTATTTTATGTTGTTACTTAAGACTTAGCAGCCTTTTACAAGCATTGCAATTTTCATCCTAAATTAGCATAGTAACAGAGAGTTAGCTATAACGATAAACATGACGGCTGACGACGACGGCAAACTTGCATATTGGATTGACATAAGGTAACTAAAAGCTTAACTCAATCTGGTTTTAAGTTGTAGTTGAAATATGAAATGCTTTAAAAGCAGCCGTCACTTGTTTAGATCCGTTTGGCGAAAGAGAGAATTCAGAGACCAGGTCACTAAGAGACCTAAGTTGTCATGTTTGGGGTTCTTGCATTGTCGTTTACGAAGGGGCTGACTTGATTCCGGTGACGCACCAGCTCCTTGCGCAAAATCCTGTTTGTGTGCGCCTTTACGAGCTATTCCACGTTTGTGGACGTGTAGTTGTCGTAAATCACCATAACCGATCTAGTCTTTATTACACAATGAACAGACGAACTTGCGCTGTTTTCGTCTATAGTTGTATCTTGTTGGAAGTCGTCAGAATTTGTAACAAAACGGTCAATGCGGAAGTAACCTTTTATTCAATGCGATTAATTATTGGCAATAGGCCTCTTGATAAACTTTTTTTTTTTCTTTTTGTGTATTTTAACAAGTTATCTAAGGATAACTCATGACATGGCGTAATTCACTAGCAAGTCTGTCTGCTTCAATAAAAATATCACAAGTTGAAGATGCTGCCCTAATTATAATGATACCACTTTGTATCTATAAGAACAATCTTGCAGCAACGCTGCAAAAAACTGGGCTAAAAATAGCTTTACAGCACATATTTTTATCTCCTTTTACGGGACCCAGTGGAAAAGAAAATTCTTTTCCGGATAAGGCAAAAATTGCTGAAATATTTTTTATGAAAAACTTCATTTTCATAAACAAAGTCGGTGGGCTTCGCTAGCGTATTTTAATTATAAAATACTGATATTTTCAGCTAAGTATGTCGATTGCTGAACATTTTACGGCTCGTTCGTAACGTTAATTAACGCGTTTAAAATAGTTTTTTCAGAAACAATTTATAGCGCACTCGCCTGAAATCTTATTTGATGTTGAACTGCAAATTAATTTGTGTTTATATGCTCATATAACTTGTTAAGTATGTTGTGAGTAATACTATAAAGTAAAAACCTTAGCGAGCATCCTCCTTTGGCATCGGCGGTCAGAGTCAGCGGTCTAGTCACTTTAGGTTTTTTTGGACTGACCGACTCTTAGAAAACCGGTACAGTGACAGAAAAGAAATCTGAATTTTGAAATAGTACTCAAACACAGAGAGTCCTAAAACCACGATGCATCATTAAAGAATCTCTGAAATGTTCGATTACATGTAGCAACAACTAATTTTAAAATCGCCTCAAATAAATGTAGCTTGTTTAGACAAGCCTAAATAGGTACTTTGAAAACAACATCAGCAGTGTTAAATGCTTCTAACCCTGAGCAAACTGCAGAGCAGTACAAAAGGCTTTCTGAGCATAGCCAGAGTGTTGCGATGGGGTTGTTTGAACATCCCTTATCAGTCGCCCCCAGGCAAGTGTTTGCGCCCATTGTTCTATGATACGTCGCGCTAAGTGCCGATTATGACAGTCGACTTTGATGCGTGAAGCGAGTAAGTAGTGTCTGTGAGGAGAGTTGAAGGCTAGAAGCTTGATTCAATTAGGTTTGTGTGGTGGTGCGGAGGAGTAGAAACAATTTCGTTAGGAATGTGGATGGCCATGAAAGTAGGGGGAAGCTCAAGGAGTGTAAATTTATATGGCTAGAACGTGAGTGACTTCTGATATGACGAGAAATTGAAAAGTATGATAGAAGACATTCTACGCTTACCACAAATAAATAAGGATAAGGGCAGGAGGTTCATAAACTCAAGGTCACTCAGCGAGCTATGGAGCGGGCCTTGCTTGGAGTCTCTTTGAAGGATCGAATCCGGAACGAGGTGATCCGACAGAGAACCAGAGTAGTCGACAGCCCACAGAGTAAGTAAGCTGAAGTGGCAATGGGCCGGCCATATTAGCCGTAGAACCGATGACCGTTGGGGTAGACGTGTTCTTGAGTGGAGATCGCGAATCGGCAAGCGTAAGGTGGGACGCCCTCAGGCTCGGTGGCGCGACGATCTTCGCAGAGTAGCTGGTAGCAACTGGATGAGAGTTGCCGAGAATCGGGTTAAGTGGCGAGCGATTGAAGAGGCCAATGTCCAGCAGTGGACTGCGGTAGGCTGCTGATGATGATGATGATGAAGGCCAGGAGAATGATGACGTATAAATCCAGGAACCTAGACATAGTGTGGCAGCACTTTGATTGCAAAAAACGCGAAATGTTCAATTGGTTTAAATTTTTCTAGTTTTAGTATTCTTTCCTACCCCACAGAATAAGACGAAACTTACAATTTTACTTCAGCCTGCTTGTCAGTCAAAATGAAGGGACTTTTAACAAGCTCTATGAGCATTTAGCTTGCGTTGTACAGAAACGTGAAAGAGTGACGATATCTGCGCAGCATCTTTGTGGACATAAATTCTGTTGACACACCGCGCTTGCGTGTTCGCAGCATCCCATGAGACTGTGGAGCACTCATCATATTCACAGTTAGAAAACTTTTTTTATGAAATGGCGACAATATTTTTTTCGTGAATACAGCAATATTATTGAGGGAAAATTCTGCTTAATTTTGTGTTTTTTGAAGTGAAAACTTGTTTGAGTGATTTTTGGTAAAAAACTAAGGGTTGGCGTCACCGCTGACCTCGACATGCTCGTGACGTATTGCGCCAGACTAGCGACGCTTAGTAAAGCAGCATGTGTACTGACTGTACAGATAAAAAGAAGACAGTAATTCCATTGTTTTGAGTTTTCACTTCTGTTGGCAGTCCTTCTGCCTGTCTTTTTTTAGGGTTCTGTACCGAAAGGGTCAAACGGGACCCTATTACTGAAACTTCGCTGTCCGTCCGTCCGTCTATCACAGGTTGTATCTCATGAACCGTGATAGTTAGCTGGTTCAAATTTCTACAGATTATGTATTTCTGTTACCGCTATAACAAGAAATGCTAAAAACAGAATAAAATAAATATTTAAGGGGGCTCCCATATAAAAAAGTGAATTTTTTGCTCGTATTTATAAATAATAGTACGAAATGCGTCGTGCGCGAGTCCAACTCGCACTCGTCCGATTTTTTAATTATAGCATGACATCACGCCTATAATTCCCGAAAATTAAAAAAGAGGTGTAAACTCACATTCTTTTTCAATGATGTCCCTGTTAAAAAAAAGGTAAGAATTACCAAATTTCAAGTGTTTTAAGAATCAAAACTTGCAATAAAACATCTTACCAAACGGTATCACTGAAACGTGTTTCTTTTAATTCAAATTGTAGTATCGTTTCCTCTCGATCTCAAATACCGTATAGCTAAACTTTGGGACCGATTCGCCAAATAAGATTAGTAAAGTGGGTCGCTCAACAAATTTCATTTCTGGTAAACTTTATAAGTGATCACTTTCCCAGCTACTGCCTGAATCAAATTTAACCCCAACATGTTCACTTCAGACTTTCACGGTGATATTGAAGTGAAACTTCTTATGCGACTTCCAACAAAGTTGCGTTAAACGTTTAACGCTACCATGGAGGGGGAATAGAAAGAGACAGAGCGAGAGTGAATGCGTGGCACTCGAACGCATGTGTGTAGTATTACGAAGTTTCACTTCTTCCACGCGGAGGGACTCCACGCACTATTTTTTTGTTTATTTAACACATTTTTTTCAGTACAAACTAAATTGGCCGTCTCTTATTCCGTCTGCTTTGGTTTGAAGTCTGCTTGCCTTTACCATAATGATGTCAACGTCTGACTTTATTTCACTTGTTTTTTTCTGCAATAACAAACCTTTAATTGATAAGCTCTTAAACCGAAGCAAACACAAAGAGATTTTCCTGCTAAATCAATTAGAACAAACACGCAAACATCTTTAAAACAATAAAGGGTCTGCAACCACAAAGCAGGTTGGCCTCATTATGCGCCACTAATGACTCGTAACACACTGCACATGCATTTGTGGGCACGCTGTTAAAACGCCAGCGTACGCCAGTAATACGCGAGTACGCGAGTAAAACGCAAATGTGAGCGCGGTGTTCGTTAGTGGACCATTAGGGTTGATTTCAGTCGCTTTGTTTAATGTCTGGGTTTTATCGCTTTAAAATGAATAAATATTTATGAAGCTTTTGGTTTTGGGTTACGTTTTAAGTGTGTAATATAATAATGGCATGTAAAACATAAACATAAAAATTTCAATCGTAGCAATTCAGCGAGTCGAAATTACAGAAAAACAGTTTCTCGGTAGTTAAGATTTTCAAACGAAACATACATCTATTATCATAAAAGTTTAGTGTCGAGTAATTATTCCGGTTTTCAAGCAAAATTTTACTAAAGTGCCCGTAAAACGCTTTTAATTTTATTATATTCTCATCTGGCAACCCTAAGCAGCTGTCAGAACTGGGTCACTGCACTCTTGCTCAACTCCCGCGCATGATTTACTACGAAACTTTTACGATTAGTGTATTTTTCTTGCAAGTACTTGCGTCTAATATGAAATAGACACAATTATTAGATACTGACGGGTTTATTACTTTGCCTTTAGATATTTATGATCAAATTTTTTGGTGTTGATTTGTGCAATTGTTTTTGAACTCTAAATAGGTCGCATTTTTCAAAATATTTTTATTATTGTTATCTGAGTTTTAGGGTCTGATTAAAAGAGAGTTAATTTCGGAGTTCATCTCATAGTTTACTGAAAACTACGATTCTAAACCTACTGCGCTAAATCTGAGATTTACGACAATACACGCATATTATAATGTGTCTTTAGGCTGATGTTATGATGATGCACAGTAATGCCTAGTTACTTGCAGACTCGGAGATGACTGAAACTGGTCCAGTCCGTCCATCCACAATAATCTGTGTCAGCTCTTGTTCTGCTCTAATTATTTCAATGAGAACACTGCATTCCCAAAGTATGATGATTGCAGCGTTCGTGACACCTAGCTCTGCAACATTATCCTACTACTCCACATGCTCTATTAATTCAATACAAGTCGTAAATATCGACACTGGGCTGTTTTTTTGTTTTGTGCATTTGTATTTATTATTGACGTGCCTGTAAATTTAACATTTATTTAGATAATATTTTTAATTAATTCTATCAATTAATGCAAATTTATCCTTAGTTAATTGTGTTACTGTTATTTTTTTTTTTTAGGTGTTGGCCATATTGTTTAATTTACATGTCGAAATACTACATTGATGAAATGAGAATTTATTATTTTTAAATTGTATGTAATCTATGAAATTCAATTAATTTAATTTATTTTAGTGTATGTTCTGTAATTGTGTAATATTTGTGTTTAAATTCAGGTAAAAAATTACTTGTTAATGAATAAATTACTATGACTATGACTGGGCAGTTCATGAAATTTCTTAAGGAAACTTACAGCTAGGATACAGTCTAGCTGTCTGATCGCGCCTGTCCTGTCCAGTCCCCGAAAGGTTAGGCAGAAGTGTACCTAGTAGCACACCCACATTCCGCCAGATTTGTTTTAGTCCCATGCAATAGGGGGCGAGCCTATTGCCATCAACCGGGCACAAATCCAGACTTCGTGGCTGCTACTGAGAAATTCGTGATGGAAAAACACAATAACACATTGCCCGACCCCGAAATCGAACCTCTTGCTTAGCAGCAGCTTGCGACCATAATGCTGGTTTCACACGAGGGCAGAATAGTGGGCAGTACAGTACTGCTATTCTTTGATCGCACAGAACAGTACAGTAACCACAACAGTAACCAACCTCATGACAGTAACCAATTCAGAACAGTTAATAGCTCGCTGGTCTATATTTTCGGGGCAGTTTACTCCCCCACCACCTTTCTCGCTCGTCTGTCTTGTGGCAGGACTCATGTGAAACCGAGGGCAGTGCAGTGCAAAGAGAAGGACAGTGTGCGCGTGCGCGTCCCGACTTGTTTTGCTTGTGGCGTGCTTCGTCGCCATCACTCGCGGACTGTCCTATATTTAAACGCCACTGTCCTTCCAAACTGTTCTGCCGCACTCTTCTGCCTCAGTGTTCTGTCCTCGTGTGAAACCAACATTAGACCAACAAGGCAGTCAGTAGAAGAGTTAACGAATAGCTATAAAAGCCTGTAAATCATAGATTTTACTGTTAATTTGTTAAACTTATTTATGTTAAGTTGAGATTGGTGGAAACTAAGCTTTCTTGTATGTAAACAACCGACTCGACTTGGGAATATAACCCATGAAATCGGGCTTGGCAGTCGCGCTAATAACTTTAAATGATGTTAAATCCAAAAACCGAAACGATGTTTAGAAAAGTAATTTTATCACAGATCTTTAATCCATATTACTGCATGTCGACCTCATTTTCGTTTACTCCAAGCGACTGTTTTGCCATGGCGCGATGTTGTGGTAACACTGGTAACCGTAGCACACGGCGGTCGGTAAGTGTAACGTGTCTGTAAACGTAATCCTCGTCGTTCATGACTTCAAGGTACTGCATGTGTTGTGATATTATGTATTTTTATTCATGAATGAATACTTTATAGCGTGGGTGGAGGTTGTGGCTTTTTATATCAGACAGCTGCGCTATTAAAATGTGCTGTGATGTGACAATTCTTGGCATACCTAATTACTTGTAGCGCGGCATTTAAGACCCTGTCAACATTTGACCCTGCCTAGCATTTTCCTAACCATTTCGATACCAAGTATACCAGTATTTTACATGGAGGAACTGCCTGTCTGACCTCTACAACCGAGTTCTTATTCTAAGCGTATTGATGGCAATCTAAAGCGAGCTCTAAGAGCGACTTATTTGGCGCTCGCTGTAGCGTCCATTGGTACTTGTAAAGCACAGACAACAGGACACGCAGGACAAGATATTAAGTGCCCGATAGTACAACCCAGTTAGTACTAGACTTTACGATACCCCTTTGTAAGACTGGTTACTAGACGTTGGTAAGACTGGTTGTCAGACTTTGGTTGGACTGGTTGTTAAACTTTGGTAAGAATGGTTGTTAGACTTTGGTAAGACTGGTTTAGACTTTGGTAAGACTGGTTGTTAGACTTTGGTAAGACTGGTTGTTAGACTTTGGTAAGAATGGTTGTTAGACTTTGGTAAGACTGGTTTAGACTTTGGTAAGACTGGTTGTTAGACTTTGGTAAGAATGGTTGTTAGTCTTTGGTAAGACTGGTTTAGACTTTGGTAAGACTGGTTGTTAGACTTTGGTAAGACTGGTTTAGACTGGTTGTTAGACCTCCACAAAAGTAGTAATAGTACAATGAATATGACACCAAGCGATAAACTGACATGACGTAGTTATTAATACCAACACTTGAGTAATTTATCTGAATCCAATTTTTTTAATTTCTGCTTAGCTGAACGTTTATTTCAAATTACTAGGTAAAGGCGTATGTATAAAAGACCGTATCAGGTGATGTTCAGTGGTTTCTGCCTACCTTCCATTGGAAAAGGCATGAGTTTATGTATGTATGTACTACTTGGTAAGAAACTAAACCATTGATAAACTTTATATCAAAATTCAGTTACTTTTTATTATGTAGATATTTATTGCAAACTTTATGGCTCATCAAACACCGAAAAGAAAATATCAACGCAGATGCACGAGTCTCATAAATCTTCGATCGAGTATTATACTTAAAAATAACTCTAATTGCATCACGAAAAACAAACAAATGGTCCCATATTTTCATCTCGCTAAAATCCGTATTCAAATTGTAATTAATTTCACTCAACCTTGATATATCTGCCAATTGGTTCCCGATCACCCACAGACCGATACGGCGAACAAACAAACACACGGACGAACGCACCGATCTATAAAACGCCTTGGACATAAACGATGAAATAACAACGTAAATATAGATCGTGGCATCACGGGATTAATGTGCACAAAGTAAAATTGGTAGAAGACATTGTTTAATGCTGTTATGTGTCGTAGATTCAATCAAAATCATTTATTTCAGTAGGCCAGTTACAGGCACTTTTGAATAGTCGAAAAACAATAAAAATTAAGCTACAGTCCCAGTCACAAGACATTATAACTGTGAAAGTACTGTAGTTGCCCATTCCAAAGCGTAGATCTCTGTGGAGAATTAAGATTGAGCAAGAAACTCCATGGAGTGTCCTTGGAGTTTCTTGCTCTTTTAAATCAAAATCTTGTTACAAAACCTTGATTTAAGTATTACGCGGATGTTCCTGGTGGGAGTACTACTTTACTGAGATTTGTGTCTGTAAATAGACAATACAAAAGAGTTAGCTTCATAATATCACGCCCGTAATCCCCGTAGGGGTTAGGCAGAGATGGCAGAGGTGTACCTAAAAGTAAGTATCACATTTCGTCAGTTATATTTAAGTCCCATGTAAAAGGGGGCGAGCCTATTGCCCTCAACTAGGCACAAATTTGAACTCCATGGCTTGCTACTAGAAATTCCTGATGAAAAACCAACCTGATGAAAACGCAAGATCTCTTGCCGTCTACTATAGCAACGAGGCAGTCAGTAGAAAAGTTAGCTATCCTAACTAATATTATAAATGCGAAAGTAAGTTTGTTTGTTACCTTTTCACGACTAAACGGCTGATGGGATCTTAATGAAATTTGGTAAAAAGATAGATTTCAACCTGAGGAAGGACATAGGCTATATATCATCACGCTACGACCAAAAGGAGCGGAGCAGCAATGAAAAATGTTGCGAAAACGGGCAAAATGTGACGCAGACGAAGTTGCGCGGGACATTTAGCTATAAGCTATAATCATAGATTTTGAGTTTGTTAAGTTAAGATTGATGGAATTTGAGCTTTCTCTTCTGAAAACAAACATCATCTTCTACCTGTTTCTTGAAAGGTACTAGGGCAGAATCCTTCGGCATCATCTTTAGAACATTTACATTTTTGATGTGCTACATATAAAAACCGGCCAAGTGCGAGTCGGACGCGCGCACGAAGGGTTCCGTATCATTATTATTTATAAAAACGAGCAAAAAAAACACTTTTTTGTTTGGGAGCCCCCTTAAATATTTATTTTATTCTGTTTTCAGTCTTTTTTTATATAGGGGCAACAGAAATACATACAACGATAATCTGTAGCAATTTCAACTGGCTACCTATCACGGTTCATGAGATACAACCTGGTGACAGACAGACGGATGGACGGACAGCGAAGTCTCAGTAACAGAGTCTCATTTGACCCTTTGGGTACGGAACTCTAAAAGCAGACTAAATTAATACTTCTCTCTTTTTCATCTTACTTCGTTGCATTCTCTCCGACATTCACTTTCATACACAATTAGGCAAGCATTGAGCCGAAATAATCGGACTTTAGCGCAGTGATAATAAAAGCGATAAAGCTATAATAATTCAGTTAATGCTATGAATACATAAAACCTCTCGTGACCGTAAGTATTCAAACCGTCTGACGTAGTTTTTTTTTACTCTTTTGTCGAAAATCGATGCCGTAATATTGGTTGGTATCATGATTTCTGGAAGAAAGTTTGTTATGTGTTTATTGTTTTATTAAGTAATTAAATGTTATCTTTCTAATGACTGTTATTATTTTAACTGTTTTATTGATTAACCAGAATTCGAGTGAACGTAAAAGGGGTTACTACGTTTAAGTTAATTAAACTTTGATACTGTAACGTAAACGGTTGAACCTGTTATTGATTGCTGTGATGACGAGTTAGTTTGGATGAAGAAGACAAGCTGCGTCGACCCCAAAGGAATTGGGATAGCGGCTGATGATATGGATTTAAGTATGATGTTGATACATTTCAAATAAAGTTCGGACACACATACCATGCATTGCGTGAATTAAAGCACGGTGGCTACAGTGAATTATTTTAATAATGATTCTCACTGTCCCCAGTGTCCCCCCGGGGACAGCGGGAATTATTTTTAAAAGTTGTGACTATGTCCACCCGGGGTGGATAAGCTGGGAGTGGACAGCGATAATAATCAATATTTTGTGACCAGAAGTCTGTTGCAGCAATCATAGGAATGGCTAAGTCTCCAATAGTATGATAAGGTAGTCAGCAGTTAATAATATAGTCTTGCCTTATATTTGACCTGATATAAAAAGTGTGACGGAAAACGGTCTTAAGAGGAAGAACAGTAAAGAGTGCAAAGTTTAGCGTCCTCCTTTAAATTCTTTAGGTTTAAGAACAACTTTATTTCTCATAAGAATTACATAGATAATTCACTTACTGAGAAACACACTAAAATTAAGATTTATAACTAGAGCGCACAGATTATGTGGGTACACAGATAAATAATAACATAAACTCGATCTTATGTTTAACAAAACACAACATGGATATAGGTTGATTTTTACTAGATGTGGCATTGAGGGCATAGTCTGTAATGAGCAGGTTTGTTACCATTTTGCTTTCAGTTAATTCTGTTATATATAAATTTTTGGTGCATACATGATTTATAATATATTTTGAGGGGCTTTTTTTTTTACTTATTTGTATGTTTTAATTGGGTGGGCTTTTAGTAACTTTTTGAACCGGGCATAACTATGTTCTCCTTTTTATTACTGATGGTAATTTATTATAAATTGTAACACCCTCAAACTCCAAATTTCTTCTTCCATAGTTAGTTCTAGGAGGGCGGGCCACTAAGTAACTAGCACGCCTTAAGTTAATCTTTCGTGTTTGTTGTTTTGTTACAAATTTTTTTTATTTTAATATTTTACGTATTAGAATACATGTGTAGTATATGTATGTTTGTTTTATATTCATTATTTTTGTTTCCTCGTATATCTTAGTAGTTGGTGTCCGAAATGGATAGTTGAATAAAATTTTAATTAATCTATTTTGAACTCGTTGAATTGGATCTAAATTAGTTTTCGCTGCAGTACCCCAGATTTCAATGAGGTAGTCGATATGAGGCTTAACCAGAGAATTATAAATAATATATCGCACTTTTCGAGGGAGACAATTTGTTATGAAGAGCTATGTGATATATATATGTATATGCTATGAGATATGTGTTGTGAAGAGCCCTTGTGAGTGATCTTAGTTTAAGTTTAATTTTTTGTAGATGTGGTTTCCAATTTAGGCTACTATCCAAAATAAGTCCGAGATATTTTTCTTTAGGTTTTCGTTCAAGCAGTTGACCATCTATTTTAAGTTCGAAATTATCATTTATTTTTTTATTGATTGCTGCAAAAATTATGTAATTTGTTTTTGTAATATTAATAGTTAAAAGATTTGACTGAAACCACTCATTTAAGAGATTAAGGTCATTCTGAGCGTTAGCTAAACCTACCTTCTAAACCTACATACCTACCTATTCTATGTGTGCTGACCACAGCACACATAGAATACGTTCGTTTCAAGTACAACACATTTCGCTACCTCTTAACAACATTTGATTTCGATAAATCAGGTCAAGCCAGGGTTGACCTTTTACACTTTAAAGACAGCTTTTAGTTACAGCATTCAGTTGATTCAAGATATTTTTAGGTCTAGAATAAGTTATGAAGGTCTAATGTCTAGACCAGTGACGTAGCCTAGTCATCTAAGTTGAAAATGACCCAGTAGGTATTATTGATTGGATGCTGCACTGAATTTGGAACTGTTATTAAGATAAGTTCGAAGGTAGTATGACATGACCAACTTTGTGTTAGAGTTCTTTTCGGACGATTACTAAGAAGTCTAGTGGACTGCCTCTTTGGTTAAGTGGTCACAATCGCGACTGCTAAACATGAGGGCCGGTGTTCGATTCGTGGGTCGGGCAAATTGTTATTGGGCTTTTCCGTCAGGAATCTCTCAGATGCAGCCATAGACTCTCGATTTGTAGCATTAATTGTTGGCAATAGGCCCGCCGCCTATCTCATAGGACTTATACTTAACTGGAGAAATGTGGGCATACCATTAGATACACCTCTGCCGAACGCTTCGGGGATTACAGGGGCGCTGTCAGTTGTGACTGGTCATCTCTTAGCTGCCACAATTTATTTTTAATTACTTTATTTTTGAATTACTGATTTAATATTTTACTCTGGACGCTATTAACTTGCCCATATCTCTACATCGTTTTACATCGTTAACCAAGATTTTTTATTTAACATATTTTGATTTAAAAGAGTGTCCATGGGGTTTCTTTCCCATTCTTCTCCATAAAGATCTACGCTTTGGAATGGGCAATTACAGTACTTTCTCAAGTTATTATGGCTTGTGACTGGGACTGTAGCTTCGCGTTTTTTTTTCAGTTTTTTGCCTTTCAAAAGTGCCTGTAATGGTCTAATTGAAACAAATGCTTTGAGTTTGATGTTATGACGTTATGGTTTTTTCGTTTTAACCTTCTTAGTGTACCTGGTTGCCTAGTAAGTTTACATTGCCATCTTAACAAGCAATAAACACTCATTACATCCACCTACATAATAAGACTTGAAGCAGACGTGCATACACTTGCGCGAACGTTGCGTCCCTTACCGAGTATATTTAGCGCGCTTCTGTTTAGTGTCTGGATCGCTGCGCGCGCGCTAAAACAAACGCCATTGTGCGCCATACACTCTCCGATTTATTGCTGACGTAGCCACCGATGGATTACAGGAAAAGTCTGGAGAAAATTCTTTACATTCTTCTTGTTCAGACGAGTTGTCAGGCGTGTGTCTGAGTTACCTGATAAAGAAACTAACTAACTGAAAAAGATTAAGGTGATTTTAAAGACTTTATATTGAACCGAATTTCTCAGCTACCTTGTTTCCATGGCCTATAAGTTACCCATACAACAAGACAATCATAAAGAAATTCAGTTATGAAATCCTAACTTCCGAACAGTTATTAATATTATAAATGCGAAAGTAAGTTTGTTTGTTACCTTTTCACGCCTAAACTACTGAACTAATCATCCTGAAACTTTGCATATACATTTTCAGGTGTACAGAAACAGACAGAACCCGAAAAAAGTACTGTTCGCAAAGAAGACAACAATTACTTTTATGATAAGAGATGGCGCCGTGTGCAACCCGAATTAATTGTCAAATTCTACATTAACGCGAGCGAAGCGGGCAAAAGCTAGTTAATAATAATTTAATTAAAAAAAAACTCATACAGAAATTACTACTTAGGTTTTACGTAAAATATTTTTATGTTGCTTACCCACAGCAGACATAAAACAATTCCATTTAAAAGATTGTGTTGCCATTCACGCAGAATAACAAACTACATCCAGTCTTAGATCAACAAATAAATTAATAAACAAAAACAAACTATTCCTACCATAAACTACAATTTACTGACTAGTAAACAATATAAGGCTGGGCACACAATATCGATATAAACAATACATTACATTAATGTCAGCGGTGTCGGGTGTCAACCGTTGTTGCTTAATGTGCTGTCTTTGTCCGATGTGTAGCTAGCCTAAAGTGCTGATATCGAAGATGTTTTCATAATATTGTAGGCATATGTCTTGGCTTTTCTCACTTTATGGGTCAGTTTTCAGTTTAGCCGTGTGCAGCTGAATACAGTCTTTTACATGGAAGGGCTGCCTATCTAACCTCTCAGTTCGTATCTAATCCAGTTAGTAGGTATTAATTTTATATTAGGTATTACTTTTTGTAAGACTATGAAATCGGAAAATATATTTATTTTTGTAAAGCAACAATCAAATAAATAACTTGGTTGAAATGATAGTATCTCTCCATAGACAGTACTCAACTAATGACCAAACAGTCCTCATCATCTGCCTAGCCTTTTCTCAAACTATCTTCGGGTCGGCTTCCAGTCTAACTGGATGCAGCTGAGTACCATTATTTTACATGAAGTGACTGCCTATCTGACCTCCACTGGGTTATGGACCATAACCCAGTAACTGGGTAATACGATACGCCTTGGTAAGACTGGATGTCATAGACTTTTGGCTTCTGACTACTCGTAACAACTGTCAAAGGTAACAAATGACAGCCGGGAATAACGGCTTAACGTGCTTTCCGAGGCACAACGCGATCAGCATAATATTTAAACCGCGCTCAATATTCTATAGAAATAGGGATCATGGACGCCTTTTAAATAATAAAAAAAATAAAAGAAAAAGTCTAGTTTCATTGGTAGAACTCACCCTGAATTGCCACAATTCTGTCTAATCCGGCTCAAAGGACGAACATAAAGATGAGTATCTAAAACCATTTCGCTCAGTCATGTGTCTCCATGTAATCACTCGTCATTACAATTCAAGCGAAGTTTGATTGAAGTTCAAAAAATTCATACTGCCGCAGTAGTGCCTACTTACTTGAAATGCAAATGTAAATGCAATGCGGCTTGCAACGGAATGCGTCAGCAATAAACAAAGCGTACAGACGCCTCAGACACATAAATGTGTGTATGTACATTATAGTATCTGCCTACTACAGACACTCTATACTCACACTTATCATCCATATTCATACTTTTATTGGTTTTACATTAGCATATTACCAATCATTTCGTTTTTATAAATATTTTCTTTATATCCTTTGTTGTGACATGTTTACTTCAAATTTGTCAGATGTCATTTACTTTTATTTTTGATTCTTACCAGCCAAACTCTCTATGAAGGTTTCATTTAGATTATATATTACTAAAAATTATTATCATCAATTCGTTAGTTCAATTGTTGTATTTTATAATTAATTGCGAATATTTGCTGTGTAAAGATATTCTGAGTTATATTTATAAAAATATTATGCGCAAGGTTTTTGACCAATTGCTACTGGCTGCTTTGAATACTGGCAGGTTGCGTCTTACTAGAGCGCAGCAGTTTTGAATCTGAAAAAGAAGATTGGAAGAAAAGAAACGGAAGATCAGGGTATAAAAGGGATTTCTGACAGATGCCCTAGTTCTAGTCTGGAGTTAAGAGTCGGTTCAGTCTGGACACGAGAAATCAGTATAGTCTAAAATCAAGAAAACAGCTAAGTCTAGTTTGGAGTCAAGATCTGTCATATCTTGAGTTTTGAGCACAGCCTGGTGGAGTCAAAGAGCGGCCTTCGTTTAGTGCTGCCGTGGCTGTTGCTAACTGTCTGCTGGAAGCTGCTTTGCGAACTGACGAGCCTGGCACTGGGGCTCATTACCTGTCTGCTGGAAGCTGCTCTTCGAGCTGACGAGCCTGGCATTGGGCGGTACGTGTCTGCTGGTGGGTCCTACCAAATCGCCCTGCATCAAGTTCGTCGTGGTCAAGCTCATCTTAATCAAGCCAGCTTTCTACGACTGCAAGTTTGTCTTCAGTTACTATCACGCTCAGAGATTTGCGGAGATATTTAAAACGTTCCCGGTTAACCTGCCCTTCACTTTTGTACTAATTTATTGTATTTTTCATTTCATCATTTATTAAATTCATTTTCCCCTAATTACTTTTTTAATGTATAAATCTGTTTACTCCTTTCATCAAGGAATAAGCACGTTTGTTACATTTTGGCGCCTAACGCAAAATCAAGTCTTGATCTTAAACATATTCTCTAAATTCTAAAACAACTTCCACAAGAGATTATATTTGGTAACTATTTTTATCATATTACATCTCTTAATCTACTTATACTCTTAAGCACTTAAATCATATATTTATCTATATCATCTACGAATCTCATCAAAATAGGTTTAGTGTCGTGGGCTCGAACTATTATCGGCGCTGGTTCAGCGCAAAAGTATAGACTACCACACATGACAGTCCTTCAACGCTCTTGAATATTTCAAGTAGGCTATTTTAGAATCTTTCTTAATAATAACTCAGACTGTCTTGACTCTCTCTCTCTCCCTTTTAATTTTAGACACTTTATTTTTAACTTTTTTATCTTATACTTACTCATGACTCATCTCTATCCTCTTCCCTTCTTCTAACTGTAGAGTTTTATTCGGTCTATTTAAACTCTATAGTTTTTATTTTCTATGTTCTTTCATTGGTTCTTAAACCATTAAAAGATTATTTTTAATCTTCTTCTATATCTGATCTTATCAGATAACTCTTTGAAGTGCTTTTAGGTACAAGTTACCTAACCTTCTATTATACTATTTTCTTATCAACTCTAAAAGTTGACTGAAGCGGGTTGCGACTTCCTTTAAATAAGCCTTCGCTAATCTTCAACTCTAAAGGTTGATTGAAGCGGGTTGCGACTTCCTTAAAATAAGCCTTCGCTAATCTTCAACTCTAAAAGTTGACTGAAGCGGGTTGCGACTTCCTTAAAATAAGCCTTCGCTAATCTTCAACTCTAAAAGTTGACTGAAGCGGGTTGCGACTTCCTTAAAATAAGCCTTCGCTAATCTTCAACTCTAAAGGTTGATTGGGGTGGATCCCTTATTAAAAGTCTTTATATTTCATCTTATTATGGGTTTTAGACGCGAGCGGATTACAACTCCAAAAATAAGCCTACTGTTATTGATTTATCAGGTGGAGTAGTGATCATTGAATGTGAATCCTACCTGGCCTAACTTCGTAAGATGTCGGTGTGTTTGAATGAGTTATGAAAGTTTTGTGAATGTTGTAATACTTTAACCTTACCAAAATTTTTGTTCTAGGCCAAAAATTTTCTCGGGGTCGTTGGGGAAATATAGTATCTGCCTACTACAGACACTCTATACTCACACTTATCATCCATATTCATACTTTTATTGGTTTTACATTAGCATATTACCAATCATTTCGTTTTTATAAATATTTTCTTTATATCCTTTGTTGTGACATGTTTACTTCAAATTTGTCAGATGTCATTTACTTTTATTTTTGATTCTTACCAGCCAAACTCTCTATGAAGGTTTCATTTAGATTATATATTACTAAAAATTATTATCATCAATTCGTTAGTTCAATTGTTGTATTTTATAATTAATTGCGAATATTTGCTGTGTAAAGATATTCTGAGTTATATTTATAAAAATATTATGCGCAAGGTTTTTGACCAATTGCTACTGGCTGCTTTGAATACTGGCAGGTTGCGTCTTACTAGAGCGCAGCAGTTTTGAATCTGAAAAAGAAGATTGGAAGAAAAGAAACGGAAGATCAGGGTATAAAAGGGATTTCTGACAGATGCCCTAGTTCTAGTCTGGAGTTAAGAGTCGGTTCAGTCTGGACACGAGAAATCAGTATAGTCTAAAATCAAGAAAACAGCTAAGTCTAGTTTGGAGTCAAGATCTGTCATATCTTGAGTTTTGAGCACAGCCTGGTGGAGTCAAAGAGCGGCCTTCGTTTAGTGCTGCCGTGGCTGTTGCTAACTGTCTGCTGGAAGCTGCTTTGCGAACTGACGAGCCTGGCACTGGGGCTCATTACCTGTCTGCTGGAAGCTGCTCTTCGAGCTGACGAGCCTGGCATTGGGCGGTACGTGTCTGCTGGTGGGTCCTACCAAATCGCCCTGCATCAAGTTCGTCGTGGTCAAGCTCATCTTAATCAAGCCAGCTTTCTACGACTGCAAGTTTGTCTTCAGTTACTATCACGCTCAGAGATTTGCGGAGATATTTAAAACGTTCCCGGTTAACCTGCCCTTCACTTTTGTACTAATTTATTGTATTTTTCATTTCATCATTTATTAAATTCATTTTCCCCTAATTACTTTTTTAATGTATAAATCTGTTTACTCCTTTCATCAAGGAATAAGCACGTTTGTTACAACATACCGACGTGTATGTGCCCGACAACATGATATACATAAATAATAACAGCCGGTCGTGTCGATCGTTATTATATTACAAAATTAAGGACTACGTTGAAGATAAAGAAGTTTGGCTGTAGTTCCTTCTGCTCATGCGGCTTCCCTGGTAGCTCATTAACGACACAAATGTGTGGATGTCTCTAACTATTCCCAATTTTATTTTTTCCATTCTTTTTATTATTATTTTTTTTACAATACTTTTCCAATCATTGCACCTTTCGTTCATTGTTCAGAATAGTTACAGCACTGATGATAACATCTGTGTCTATTGTTTAAGTTAGTGTTCCTTTATTGTTTTATTTTTACTTTTGTATAGATTCTTTTTATTTACCTATTTTTTGTGAATGTGTGGACATTGTATGCTTTGTAATTTTTTTTTCTTTCTTTTACTGCCTTCTGTAGTAAGCAATCGACTTATTGTCGGGCCTACGCTGTCCTCCCATACTTAAGTACTAACGCTGTAACTTCAAATATTCTAAAACCAAATGATTTTAAAAGAGTAACCATGGAGTTTCTTGCCGGTTCTTCTCCATAGGAAACGACCAACCCGAACCGTGCACCTTTTGTTGACGTTTTATAAGTGCCCATGTAGGCCTATGTAAAATAAAATATTTTGATTTTGTTAGGTTAAGCCGCGCTTGCCAAGGTTGGTCCGTGGATGGGTAACCACCACACCGAGCCTATTACATACCGAGGTTCGTCCGTGTCTCGGAAAGCATGCTGAGCTTAGCTTTAATATGATTGAAATTTTAATTTTTGTAATTGTTAATTTTATTGAATTTGAATTATTTAGGTTTTATTGTTAGTAGTTCACAGTTTACATTTTATTAGACATGGAAAATTATTGAGTTAATAAATTTTTATATATTATTTTGATTCTAAATTTATAATAATAGTATTGTGTTTTGTGTAGTTATTGTCTATGATTTTTTAATTACTAACATTATTTTTAAGTGTACCTACTAACAAAATAATGGATCATTGTGTCTGAAAAATAAATGAATTATTATTATTATAAGCCATTGGTTCCGGCTGTCATTTGTAGATCTTTGACAGTCGTTATAGGTAGTCAGGTGGCCCAAGAGTCTGACAACCGGCCTTACCAACGGGTATCGTAGTACCCAGTACTACACGGGTTGTGGAGGTCAGATAGACAGACGCTCCATGTAAAATACTGGTATTCAGCTGTATCAGATTAGACTGGAAGCCGACCACAACATATTTGGGAAAAGGTTTGTCAGATATTGACGCTTTTTAAATCAGATATGTACCTAATCTGTTGTGTCAAAAGATTAATTGGTCACTTTTGTTTTAACCAGCGACATGAATGTAGCTGGGTCTCAAGTCTGCTATTTTTATAAACATCGTCATTCCAACACGATCCCATTGTCATTTTGCTAAAAGTCCGTAATCTGCTAAATTCATAATGGTCTGTCAAATTCTATGCCATTTCTTTCAATGGAGCGTCAGTGGTTGACCATTGTGAAGTCATAATATTAGTGGATTACCAAACTTGTCAAAATCAACAATTATGGAATCAATGATAGGCCATTCTGACACTATTGTAATAGCAGACTTGAGGCCCTGGTATATAGGCGTACCGAATACCTCAAGGCATTCTCTACCAGTTATGATTAATATGTATTCTTCGGGAGTTAATTTTCCCTCACACTGTAAACATATGTGTCCACGTTTACTGATCCGCAGAGTCTCAATGTTTACACAGTTAATTAAGTAGTACGCCTCTGTTTTGACAAAGTTATTTTATTTCTTTGATACAATTTATTTCGTGTCGTTGTAAAATATCCCCGAAACCTCGTTTAAATGCTCTTTCCCTCTTTTATATAATTTGAAATGTTTTTAAACCTTACTGGTCTGATATTTTTACTACTTATCACATATTTAGGGTATCGATTTAAAAATCGATTTAAATAAAGAGTGAGACTAAAGAGATTTAAAAATTTATAAACTGGTACAGTCCGTGAGCAGCATTACCTGACCCATTTGCTTCTTTTTGGCTTTGTGAGATGGGTCAGGTAATGGTGTGGGGCACTGTACATCTTGAAAACAGATCCAAAAGATTTATCAACGACATTTCAAAAGAACATTATAAAGCGATGAATAATGATCGAAGACATGGATATCTGATGTAGAAATTCATTCAATCCTATTTGACACTGAATCTGATTATTCTACTTTTGGTCTTTAGCTACGCGTATTTAAGATACATTGTAATAGGAATACTCTGTCTAGGTCGACTATGGCCATCGAATGCACTAACTTCACAAAAAATAAAAACATGAAGGAATCAATTATTGCAAACATCCTATGAATAATTTTAAATAACCAGGGCCCCATACGTTACGCGGGGCCATTATGATCGGAATCAGTGTCATACGCGATGAGCGTGCAAACACCGCGGATGGGCGCGCTCGAGGGCTCTCTAAACAAATGATGTGCTACACTCTACGTTATCGGCACTGTGATACGCGATGGGAACCCTTCGTATTGTATGCATGCCTGGTACATTTTTATGTGTATGGGAAAATGAGGTTTTTCGTTTCAAGTGATGATGCTTTTACAATAAATAATATTCATGTTACTCTTCAGTTAATACAATATAGCTTAATTTATTTAGATCTGAATTAGTTAAAGTCTTGCTTCTGTTTTCCTCAACATTGAAAATATCTTAGGTAAGCTTTGCTTGATGGTTGAAGCCATGAGAGCAATTTAATTGATTGTGATTCACGTTGGAACTGTTCGTGTTTATTCAAGCCTGGTACATTTTTAATGTACACGGAAAATGGTTTGTTTTATCTTTTTAAGAAAACCCAGCTATTCGATGTTTTCGTTTCATTTTTGTGCGTAAATAACACATAACAGGCTTTATAGTAAAATACTGTCTTGTTATCATGCAAAAAAGAAAATATTCGCTTTCAATTGCCTTGGGACCATCTGGAGTCACGTATTTCGTTGCGGTAAATTCAATAAATCAATTTTACTTTGTATAAAAAACACAAGATCCTAGAATGTCGTCAAAATTATGAAGCTCAATCCGTAAAGGGTCAAATCCGAGATATTCTTCGATGTTGGCAAGTAAATAAAAACTGATACAACTGTTCATTAGTAGTACATATTTAACCAAAAGCTTCATATTACAGGTATTCCAACCAGTTGCACATAAAAAATAATTTGGACGGCAATACAATATGAAACCGGGCGGATACGCTCAATGTGTTACAGCCGACTCAATTCCGATACACACGGGCTAACCACGCATGTTACGACCGCGCTTTACGACCGATCGCGCGTTTGTCGGCCGCGTGTAATCGCCCTTATGTTTTGAGGACGATTTCACGCATTAGGTGACCCGTTTAGCGATTATCTGATGTGAGTCAAATGTCTTGTGCGGTTGGGTAAGCATAGTGTTTAGCGAGGTCATGCTGTGAAACCGAAGACGGCCGCCGTTTGATATTAATTCGACACACGCCATTTTGAAAATGGAGCATGTAAATGTGAGGTTAGGAAATAGGTGCACTAATATTTTCAAATGACGAGGATATTTCTGAACAATACTTATACATAGACCAGGTTCCATATATTATAAAGTTCTAAACTCATTCTTCTTAAATCATAACTAGAAGAGAGTCAAAGGGCAGGCCGCTTTGACCTTTAACCTATGACCATTGAGTATATTACATTTGCACGACTAAAATACTAATATAGCCCGAAAAACTAGAATTTTCGCCCACACGAATATCAGCGAGTGGGAGAAACTATCGGCCGAGCAATCACTCACGTATCAAGATTACAAAACGCTGCAAATTGCGGGTAGGTTGATGTCGATTTGACATTTGACTATATTATTTTAAGTATGGATATAATGGACTGTTTGGAGCTCGTGGCTAAATAATAACAGCCGCACGGGTCGATGACGGGCTTGCCGTTGTTGGTCCGTGGATGGGTGACCATAATTACTGTATACCGAGTTTCCTCCGTTTTTTTGGTAACACTAAATCATTTCAGCGCATTATTTCGAACTAATGTTAGTTGGACTAATATTATACTGATCTAATTTAATGCATGTTAACTATTTGTGTAAGTTTTTAGTTATTTAAATAAACAAAGCATGAAGTAAATAAATTATACTAACAATGTTTAGTAAATACTAGTACGTTATAAAAAGATAAAAGAAGCATTTGTTTATGATACTTTTTTATAAACTTGCAGAAACCGCAAATGTAAACAGTAATAATATAAATATTTTAGCAATTATCAAAAAATTACCGTTGTAATTTATTCTTAATAGTTCAAATCAGACACAAGACTGCTCAGCTCAAGGCAAACGGAAATGCTATTTTGAGCACTATGCAATCAGCAAAGTTCTAATTAAAAATAAATATACATATAGAATGTATCGGAAAAGTGTAATTATATTTAAAACCCGACAAGTGCGAGTCGGACTCGCCCCCCAAAGGTTCTGAAGTACAAATTCACTTTTGTTATGCGCGTGAATTAAATCATAAAAAATAATATTTAAAAAATATCAATTAATTATTTTTAACAGACTTAAAAAAAGGAGGTTATCTATTCGACCTGTATGTATGTAATTTTGTCAGAATTGCACAGTTTTTGCATAGAATAGAATTTAATAGAATAGAATAGAATGCATTTATTTGTCAGAATATTGTACAAAGCTGTTATGTGAGTATGTATTACGATCATAATATTCTGCCGTTTCCGGCGTACATATATGGTTTTTATAACTATGGTTCATCGTTACATTAAAATTGAGTTATTAAACATTAGAATTACAAAATAAATTGAAGAATATTTGTATAAGAGATTAATTACATAAGTCAAAATTCAATAAAGTCAAGGAGATACAATATGATTTATAGGCAATAATGTCAAATATTTAGGTAAATTTTTCATTCATAAAATCTTTAGTCAAGTAATAACATTTGTTTAAAAGAAAGTAAAATAATTTACATTGAAATGTTCTGAGGCTGAGGGTTTTGAAGCCATCAGGTAATTCTATGTTAGTCTCTACCAGCTTCTAATCATGTGAGCCAAATTTCATCTGTGTATGTATGTTTATATGTTTGTCCACGCATGTCTCATCGAGGACGGCTATAGGTAAGCTAAAAACTAGCATATTAAAATATTTTAGATTGTTTTAAAGACTAAACTTTTATCTCTCCCTTTTTTTAATTTTTTGAAGTTATTTTTTTATAATTACTTTTTTTTTGTTTTAATTACAAGTTTATAGTTTTCAGATTTTTCCCTGTACTTGTAGTATAAGACGATAATTATTACTTGCCAAGTTTCATAGTTCTAGGTCAACGGGAAGTACCCTAAACATTTTGATTTCCTTGAAAGCGTCGAAATTTTGCGGCATAAACGGCCGTATCTTTTTTTTACGTTAACTTAGAAGCTGTCACAGCTAGAAGGAACTGTAGATCTACATATACAGTTTTAATGTCAACTCAATACCTATACGTATTCCCGAGATAAAGTGTCTTGACAAAAGGACAACAAAGTGATCCTATAAGTATTCCGTTTTTTTCCTTTCGAGGAAACGGAACCATAAAACGGTAGTGCAAACCATCAAACTGAAAACATTGTCTATGGGACCAAAATCGTAATCGCAAAAAAATAATCAGCTGTCCCTGTCATATATTTAATTTGTGTAGGTATTGAAGTTTTGTATGAGAAAACTGATTATTAGTTCTGTATTTTCTTGTCTTCTTATGAAAGTGAACACCCACGTTGATCTGATTATAAATAATGGCGTATTAGCATAATATTCAAGATGGCGTCGTGTCATCCAGCCGTTATCCTCACTCCATGGATCAGCCGACGAAGCGCCGTGAATGTCTGAGTAGGTGACGGCATGCCATGCCGACTAGCGCGGAAGTTATGACAGAGTTGCCAGAAAACAATATTGCTACAGTTTTATTTACGGCGAAGTTGTTGTTTACGAGATTTTAAAGACAGCAGTGCCGTCTTTCACAGTTATTTTATGTCTGATTTTGGATTACGACAAGCTCTTAAATAAGTGACTGTTAGGTTGCTTAGCTTGAAATTAGACTATGAAAACTTTGTTAAAAGTTGAACAAGACAAAAATAGGCAGAAAGAAATTAAAATTGTGATTAAATTTAAATTTCTCAAACAAACAAAAAAAACCTATTTTTCATATTCTTTGACTAGAAATAACTCCGCACTAAAGCTAGAACAATAGGCCATTATTTTATAGGCGCAACTATTGTTTGAACGAAGGTTTGTCGATATAACAGAATATGGTGCCTAAATGTCAGATAGCAAGGTTATAATGCAGGGTACAAAGATAAAGCTACGGCGTAGGCGTCAAGGTCAGAGCCGCAGTGGCTACGTTTTTGCGCTACGCCGTAGCGCCCTCGTAAAATCAAGTTTGGGGTCTGAATCACGGGTATGAATCGATCGGATGGATTTCAATTGTTGTGTAATTCTCTTTTGTAAGGAGACCCTTGCTATTATTAGGTTTTTAGATACATAGAATACTAGCTGTCCCGCGCAACTTTGTCTGCGTCACTTTTTTCCCGTTTTCGCAACATTTTTCATTGCTGCTCCGCTCCTATTGGTCGTAGCGTAATGATATATAGCCTTTGTCCTTCCCTAGGTTGAAATCTATCTTATTGCCAAATTTCATTAAGATCCGATCAGCCATTTAGTCGTGAAAAGGTTACAAACAAACATACAAACAAACAGAGTGACATTCGCATTTATAATATTAGTATGGAAGTTACGAGATGATAAACTCTGAAAACTTTTTAGACTTACTTTTTTAGTAAATGGGTTCTTTTCTTCATTGTAAAGAAAGAACTGAATGGGTCTCAAACCCCTTTTGCTTTTCTGTTGAAAAACGCGGCCGCGATCGGCACATACACACAAGTTGGCCGCAGTTACTTGGTTATTTCGTATTTTAGGACACCTAATTCGGATTGGTTTAAGAATCATATTTATTTATTTCAGAGAAGCCATTTAATTTTTTTAGTATATCATAGGTTATAGAAATCAGGTTTCAATTAAATACATGGACAGAAAATTTTCTGAAAGAATTAAGATTCAATCATTAACAAACTACAGCAATTAATTAAAGCTTAAAAAGAACTGAAGTCTAATCATAAGTAAATGAAAAATAAGACAAACATTTACCCACTAAAACAGAAGAACGATTTATTATTAAAACACTGAAAGAAACGTAATTAAAAATCTAGTTTATTTATAGTTTCGTGTGGTTAAATACAGTAAACAAAGTTCTGTTAGTGTTACTATTTTCAGCTTCAGTTCATAAAAATATTTCCACGTTTTACTTCAAGGTGACTCTCATTAGCTAGTAAAAGTGAATTTTATACAAATTTATTATTTCAACGCAGACCTTATCTATCTGAGCAATCAAGGATCGATTAGACTCATTATTTCGCTACTATTCATAACTAAATTCTTGTTAACTACATACAAGCTCAATTTTCTGACAACTTGTGTAATGATTGATGGCGGACTGTTATTAATTATGTAGACAAAACTGGTGGCTATCGTTGTAACGTATGTTAACATAACGTAGATAGATATCCATGTTTCGTCATAATAAGCTCATTGTTATCCATTTCTATAGCTTGTCTTTTCCCAAATATTTTGGTTTTGGCTTCCAGTCTAACTGGAAGCAGGAGAATGAATACCAATTCCCAGTTCCCGGATCATCGTAAGGTATTTACATATAAAACGCTCAAAATAATGCAAACTGGATGTTCCCACTGCTGGGATAAAAGCCCTCCCTCCGTGAGTGAGAGGGAGTGGGTCATAACGCAGGCACAATGCTGGATGGTGAATGTCACATAACAAAGCAAAAATATTCGTTGATGTTTTTGCTTTATACATATATTCACAATACAAACCTAAATCACTATAATCATGTCCAACGTATGGCATATATGTTCCACAGTATTATGTCATAATGATGGATGGCCTTCAGTTCTGTCGGTGACAGACGACGGTAATGGAGCGGCGAGTTGAGACGATAGCCTGGCTAGACACCTTGTGTGGCTATGGTACTACTTTATGCTATGGGGGACTGACTAGGTCGATCGATAATTAGCTATAGTGACGCTTTACCTAAGTAAAACGTCACGCTAATCTAACTTAATACTGATTTGTATATGTATAAATTTAGTACTAATTCTTAGGTTTATCACAGTTTGGTACCATTTGGACACTACTTAAGTAGACAATCGCGCAATCGTAGCAACAAGCAAACGAAGGTACAAGCAATGAAGTACAAGCCATTATCAGTGTCGTAAGTACAAAACACTGGCTCAATATGTCAAAATCAAACAGGCTATTATCCTCATAAAACATGTCATATCAACATCAGTATCTCACCGCTAAATCCCGGAACGGAGTCACATCACCGTCACTCGGTAATCAGTACCGACCGATAAGTCCGCAAAAAGCGGGATTAGCCCACCTCTATACTATAGGCCCGGCTGTAGATTGGACGAGCTTGCCGATACATGGGATTAGCGTATTTTGACACTCTTGACTCGTGAATTGATGGGCAGAGTTCAAGTTACGTAATATAATAATAAATACAAGTTATGTAATGCAAACATGTGGGTAAAAATATGAGTATTTTGTTGTCTAAACAACGAACCATGTGAGTATACCTAGTATGAACATGGACCAAGCAAAAGTTAAGGATCTTTGCAAGTGGTGTTCTGTAGTTTATTTATCATTATCTAGATACCATAGATTCACGACTTTAGATTTATTTAGGTAAAGGCGTGGATGTATGTATGATATTTACCTACAACGAAGCGATTTAGTTTCTAGGACATCATTCAAGAGATCATACTAAACTTATTTACAAAACATGCTTATATGCTAAAAGAGCCTTTTTTTTACGTATGCGAAATGATCAAATGACGGGGTCCCGCTCTGGGCGGAGCGGAAGGGAGTGTCAGACTTGTGCTGACTAAAACCCATTCATGTTCCTTCTTAGCCCTTTGTGTTCCAGGGACACGGTATCTCTTTCGAACACTCCCGCAGCCCTGGCAGGCATCGGCCTTCTCTGACCCCTTCCGATTTGCTGATATCTCTTTGAGGCTGCTAAAAGAGCCTCACGTCCTCAAATTGTCATCTTACCATTCTACATCAATAAGAGTTCACAGTGCTTAAGAGTTCACACAGCTCTTCTTCCTCGGAATCATCCCTTTGTATATTTCTGCCGCAAAACTACCCGAACAATCATGTCCTATGGCCTTTAATCTAATAAACGTCCCTCCCCCCCTCCTAGTTATTCTTAGCCATTACAAAGCAAACACAAGGTACACTGCCAAGCTATCTTATTGTAATACGACAATATGGTGCCCCTGGTTCGCTTCTCTTTTCCGTTTATATAATTATGTAAATAACCCATTAAACCAAGCCGCTAATCCGTTCAATGGTTTAGTTCGAGATTTCCACGATTTTCTCTGAGTAATACCGTGTTCTTGTTATAAAAGGAACTATTAAAAATAAACTTTGTTTTGTTATTTCATTTGTGTTTAAACGCAATGTTTTGAGTCGGGAGGAAAGGAAATGTATCATTACGCTTTAGCGTTTCCGAGAACAATTGAGGTGTTAGTCATGTTTACATATTAAGCTTTTGTTTTCAATGAATGAAGTATTTTTGTTTTGAAGCTTTGGGCACCTTTTAGCTATGTAATGTTTTATTATGAACTGCAGCTTTCAATAGTCAATGTCCTCCTATGTTACCTCTCACCTACAATGCTGTGCCCGAAAACCATATCGGAATAAAATAAAAAAGGTCCATAACTTATCCTGTAAATTTTTTGTTCCCATCGTACGAAAACTATAACTGTCTTTCGGTATTATAGGAAGACTGTCTAGGTTTTCTTGTTTTAATCGGGTTGTATTTAGGACTGGATCTCATCATAAGTGAGACATATCACGATCATTGACAAATAAGGGTGTCCCCTTGTTTTGCAGAGAGATAGTGAGGCGGCCCGCGAGCTGAGGAGCAGGTGGTTTCTAATGCTCGCCGCCGGGGCTAAGGCTGGCCGGCTTGCCAGCCAGCAAGCCGAAGCTGCGGTGGTGAACGTTAATACCATATGCGACGATAAACTCGTGTGGGACCGCTGGAGCCCCGTAGCGCCGGAGCCGTGACAGAAACCATGCCTGTTGCATGTTGCATGCATGCTGCATGTTGCATGCTTGCTTGCATCCTGCATGCAAAATGCAGCAGGCATGGACACTATTAGTGCGAATAACAAGATTGTTTTCCTGCTTGACAAAAATTTACCCGCATTATTTTTCTGAACGCGGTGTTGTAATTTTATAGGACGTATGCATTTTTCAAAGATATGAATTTCAGAAACTGTTACTCCATAAAATGTGGCAATTTGGTAATATTATTCTTGGTAATAGGTTTTGTATTAAATAAAAAATATAAGGATTAAGGATATTTGATTTGTTATTCGATGATATGAATATTGTAACATAAAAATTTATTTTAAACAAAAATCAATAATTTAAATTTCTTCTTACTTGACTTAAGTATTCTGCGTATGAGAAAAAAAAAATATGTGAACGAAATTCTATAAAACAATAAGCTATAAAACAACGCACAACGAAGTGTCATACCAACCAACAATTAAATGACCAACTTTCTCGGAAGTAAACCTGAAAGTATTTTTTGAATCCAAAGGCTGACAATTCTGGTTATTTATTACTTCGTAAATACTTTTATTCATGTTACAGGAAATTGAATGAATGAATCAAGTTATTTTACTTTTTGCGGCGAACGTTTCCAACCACTCAATTAGTTAGCGAGGGAAACTGCTTGGCACAGGAAATTGTACTCATCTGACTAGATGTTTTACCCAATATCCTGTTTTAATTGAAAGCTTCTGTTATTAGTTGCAATATTTCAGTGGAATGATTGTTAAAGAATAAATCGTAGCAACATTCTTAAAAAAAAAATCATATTTAAATATATAATAATAAGACATTTATTTCAGACTTAGTCCATATCCTGTTAGTAATACAAAACCTTATAAAACTATTGTTAGTAGGTACATACAGAATTAAAGCCACAGAAAATCATTTCGTAGCACCGCACAGGAGTGCCAGTTTATGCCAAGCCCTGGACGCGACCACCCACAGTGTGTAGTCGCATCCAGTGCTGCCACATCGGCGAGTCCCAGCGACCCACGAACAAGCTCAGAAAACTGTTCGAGCTGCCCCGCATGCGCTTCATAAGAGACGCACAACGCTTCCGCATGATGGCATGAAAACCATCCACGCTTTTCACTGCAAACATTGCTGAAGCGCTGCAGTGGCGCGGCAGCCCGAACAGCACCCTGAACGCGTTATTATATTGTACTCGCAGAGCACTGTATGTACGCTGCGTGTACTTAGTCCACAGGCTGCAGGTGTAAAAAGATTGACAGAATGCCTTAAATAATGTCACTTTGACTTGTTCGGTACACCGTGCAAACCTGCGGGCCAGCATGTTGCAGCGCACAGACAGCGCCCTGCGCTCCCTCTCCAAGTCCATGTTGTCACACATATCATCTGAGACCCAGTGACCCAGATATTTAAAATTAGACACTCTGTTTAAGCTGGCACTGCAAAGATACAAGGGAGGCACATTAGCCAAGGATTTATTACCAGCCCTAAACACCATCACTTCACTCTTCTTCACATTATATCTGAGTCCATGGGTTCTCACATACTTTTCACAGATATCTAGCAGTCTGCGCATGGCACTGATTGACGGGCTCAGCAGCACCATGTCGTCCGCGTAGCTGATATTATTGACGCACTGACCATCTATATGGCACCCTATGCTTGTTCTGCTGAGCTCGCCGATCAGCTCGTTCATGTATAAGTTAAAGAGACGAGGAGAGGTTAACCCCCCCTGCCTCACCCCGCCCTCCAACCCATACTCGTCCGAGAGCGAGCCTGCCCACCGCACAACATTCCTTTGGCTCGAGTACCAATATCTCAACATTGCAACAACATCACGTGACACATCTGTTTCATTTTTTATTTTTTTCCACAACATATCGTATGATACCAAATCGAACGCCCTGGACAAGTCCAGGTAACAGGCATAAACCGGCGTATTTCTGGCTGTATAGTACTGCACAGTCTGCTTGAGGCACAGGATGGCACTCTCAGTTGAAAAGCCAGGTCTAAATCCAAATTGAGCATCATGAAGTTTCATGTGATTATCCAGGTGTTTGTCAAGCAGACTGTCCAGCACTTTTGCTATCACAGTAGCCAGCGAGATAGGTCTGTAGTTTGCCGGGTCTGAGACATCCCCGGTCTTGTTTTTTATAACCGGAACAACCACGGTATATAAAAGTTCATCCGGTAGGTAACAATGACTCATACATAAACTAAAAAACATAGCAAGTACTCGAGACACATGAAAACCAGCATATTTCAAATGCTCAATGCTGAGACCATCATGACCAGGGGATTTACCTCGCACCATTTTATGAATTACGGTGGCAACTTCCTTGGCACAAAATCGGACAGTAACGTCCCCTGTCATGATCTCAGCACCGAGTGTCAGGTCAGTCGAGCCTACAGGAGGAGAATCCACCCTAAAATGATGACGAAACAGGTTAGCTATATCGCGGGGCACATGCACGCCCGCAACGCTCACAGGTAAACTCGATTTCGGGTTCAATTTATTTGTTTTTTTCCAGAATTTACCAAATTGTTTATTCGAATGATGCTGTGAAATTATATCTAACTTGATTTGTTTTTCATTATCTTGACAAAATTTAACTCGAGATTTAAAAAGATTTAAATGATTGTTGTTTTGCACTGTACGTGCAGTGAGTACCACGTTATCAATTCTACTTGAATGCTTTGTATGTGGCTCATCGATTATGTATAGCACAACTGTTTTGTTTCTTTTGATTAATATTAAACTTATTACTGGTTTCTAACTACTAGAATTGTTACTGTCAGCAGTTGACTAGTCTGAATCAATCTTAGTTAACTGCACAATAATATGGAGTTCAACAGCCTTACAGATTACACTCTAACTCGTCTTCAGTCAACTTAAATATCTTTCATATTTAAGTGAAAGCAGTCTATTCAGACTTCAGTTTTCCATTTCTTATAAGGTAAAGTCATTATTAAGTGGAACAAATGTGCAAGGCAAGCTTTCAAGACTACCTTAAATTGTACTGAAGTAATAATAAACTGGCGCATTTCCCCTTAAAACCTTTATCAGCAAGGTACATCATTAATACTGGTTTGAACTACGAAGTATATACGATTGTAGTTCGAGCAGTAGTTAGCGGTATACGGTATATATTTATCTGTAACACAAAGGCAAGGTAACAACCTCACACTAACTGCGTCAGTGCAATTTAACTTAACTAGTTAAATACAATGTGGTAGCAAGATAAGATTTCTAAAGGTTTTGGTCGTAAACTCTAAGGATTATTTTTTATTATGATTCCTTGGTGCGTCGGAAGATTAAAGGGTACCCCCTCTTTTCCTAAAACCTGGCACGTAGACTTCAAACTCTTCAAGTAGTTAGTTTTATTCATTTTAGGTACACCTACAACAAAGGATCTGGCTGAGATCCTTAGGTACCAGGAAAGCATGGTACATAAGAAAGCGAGCAGCTTACTTTTGTACCGCGGAGTATAGACTCAGCAGTGTGTTAAACAAGGCTGGTATAATAATGGTGAAGAAATATCGTAAGAAAATCTGGACTTAGTAATTAAAATCGTCAAGAGACCTAATCAGTCTTTTATCTTTCTGTATGAGAAGATTTACTCTTCAGTGTAAAAGTTTCAAGCCACCATGATAAAGATTTATAGATTAATGTATGGTATTGTTGTGAATCTCAACGCGTCCTGTCTACTACGCACGTAAGCCCGCGGTTTTCTCAATTCGTTTATTAAAGCTCAGTGTCTTGTATGACTGCAAGATGGATAGGTTTTGGCATTACACATTTATCCTCAAATATAAGAGGTGAAAATCATCATTACTAATTTTTCCTTTTCCCAAGTATGTATGGGTCAGCTTCCAGTTTCGCTGAATGCAGGTGAAAACTAGAATTTTACATGTAATGACAGAATCAATGTTTGCTAGAAGACATTGGTAGCTTCCCCTTTCTTTCCTCAAAATCATGTTTTAGAGTAAAAAACTTCCAGAAAAGGAGAACATACAAAAGTGTGGGCGATAAAATTGATCGAAAAGCTGTACTGCGCATAAACTGATTCATCGGTAAAGGTCTAGAGTTCACACGGAACCCCGTTGCACAACGCAGGCGCGATTGCGCCAGGACTACTAGGATTGCATGACGTAGGCTATACCTATTTCGGGAGACGAGAAAAAAAAAGGTTTTGTATCTCTGATTTCCAGATTTTTATGAATCTTGTTTCCTGAGAAGCAAATACCTTCTAGATTTCCTGTAGTGTCACACAACAGTAAAATATTGTGTTCAAATAGCTGTAAACGGTAAAACCGTTTGTATGTAAGACCTATTTTATATTTATTTCGTCTGTCACCTAATAAAACCAAATGAAACATAGAGTGAAAGCCAAACAAAAACATCGATTGTTATTTTATACGCAGTTTACAAAACAGACACGCATATTTGGAGAACGCATTAAACCGCGCGTGCCCGTGGAATGCGATGATCTTATACTAAAAGCCGTACGGATAACGCGGTGCGTCAAAATATAATAAATGAACAGTAACTGCTAATCACACGGGGCTCGTAAATCTTGTGAGTCATCGGGAACAGCCGGGAGGCGTGACTAGTCTGACAACGACTGATCTAGGACGATCTAACAAAGGAACGCTCCTTTTCTAATGGAAAATGTATTTCTTTTGCGCCGTTAGTTACGTGGGGCAACAAAGGAATTTCAATGTTTTTGGAAACATTTTGTATAGAATTGTTTGTTTGAAAGGAGTAAAATGCTTAAAAAGCTTTTAAGTTTTCAGTCGCGGTCAGTGTAACTTTTCGACTATTAATTTTTGTTAATTATAAAATCAAACATATCACCTATGAAGACATAAGCAAAGAGTTCCTTAAATAGTATTAATCCTGGTACAGGTTTGATATATACCTCGCTTTAAAATTGCGATATAGGTAAAATTCAGACACAGACGCGCAAAAACGTTGACGATTTAAGGAAAGTTGTTTGCTATTGTTCCCTTTTAAAAAGATTTCCGCCGAAGATTTTCCACGTGTTAGCTACTTATTTAAAAATACTGTCAATTCAAAAACTTTAAAAAATCATACCTGAAAATTACAGGACCTGCCTCAATTAACGCACCTACTCTCAACCAAAACATCCACCCACGCAAAACACCCTAAGCTGCTATAAAAAAAAAATATATAAGAATGATATTCACCTGAAGCGTTTGTTTTACTGCGGCCGGCTCGTTGCCGGCAACTGCATGTCGATATCGGGCACAAGAACTGCACTGGGCACGGGACTCACTAGTGAAGCACGAACACACGGCCTCCGGCGACTAAAGTTCGGCCGAGACTGCCTCGCCCCGGCTTGCGCCCGGCGCCGGTCGATACTCGGGAACAACAGGTTAGTATGCGTGCGCCGAAATGTAAACACTACTTCACTCGTGTGCAGTTCAACACTAATGGACCTAAATCCGCATTGGTCCGTGTCAACTGCAACCTTCCACCACTTTCAAATGTTCCCGCTACAGAATCTGGGACGTAAAAAAACATTTCTGGAACTTTCATCTGCCTAACCAATTCTTTGGGTCGGAAATGGAGAAACCCAAAACCCGCAATTAATTCTGATCTATCCCATACAAACCACGAAAACCTCATGATTTGAAGTGATAAAACTTCTTCGGTCCTCGTTTGGTCATACTTGGCTGGGACCTCTCCATTTCATAGCACCTATTTTTGACTTATCAAACATGTACTGACGTCGTTTCAGAAAGTGTAAAGTTTTATATACTACTTGTCTTCGCAACTTGTTTTAGATGTAAACGATAAACGGGAATTAGAAGACACAACACGGGTTTCTTTTGATGTTAGCGCGGTGTTACAAAACCATTGATGTTCGCCTTAAGTCTCATAATGGATAAAGATGTCAGAACACAACAGAGCACATATAAATGCGTATATTTCCCCAGCGATGCGATGGGTTCGGTACGCTCTGTAATTACTGGAAGTAAGTGAGCCGTTTAAGTGTTTATGTTACGTTTACAAATGTTAGTACGCACAAATGACATTGAGTGTCGTCTACTTTAAGTTACAACTATAAGTGTGTCTGCTCACTTGCTCAGCTTTTAACAGTGAACTATTTACAGGTTTCTCACAGTTACAGTAGCGATGTCAGAAAAAAGAAAGAATGCAAGGTTTCAGTAATTTAACATTTTCATTTACCTCAGGCATGCATGACTGTCAAAATCAGAATGTTCTTCGTTTATGGTAAAAAAAATTGTTGTCGGATTTGCTACTGTTAAAGATGAAAGTACTGTGGTTTAATGACATGTATGTGTGTCTATATATTTGTGCGATACATATTCAATTAAATTGGTTATTACTTGACCCTCTATTGGCAGTGTAAATAAAAATATTAATCGGACATCAGCCATTGGTACCAGGCGCTCAGCCGAGCCGGGAGGTACGTGTCAACGCGGACATCTGACGGATTTGCCTGATCAGCGTCGAGTTATTTACATAACATAACGCGTGTATTTCCGGAGGGCTTATGACAGAGGTGTTTAGTGACCATGTCCCATGGTACCATATACTACTATCTACTGGAATAAACTTAAAATACTTTGCTGGACCTGGGAATCGAACCCAGTACCTGAAGCTAAACAGTTTTACTTGCGAGCAATAGACCAACGAGGCGCTTGCTAATTATTTTTCTATAATAATCTGAAATAAAGGTGCAATACTAGGGTTTGTACAAATTACACCCAATTCCTAGTTACCGGACAATATTTGAAAATGGAACTATAAGAAACCGTATTCTCATTCTCATGTATCTTATATCTTACGTACATTAATAACTGAATTTCAGTTGGTACTGCACTTCGAGACCAGATTCATTCGTAAAAAAATATACTGAAATTAGAGTACCGGTTTCTTCAGAATGAAGTCACAGAATAAAGAAATGACGTCTTTGGTCAATTCGTCACCACCGCGTAGGCAGCGAAGTTCTGAAAACTTTATACCCAAAAACGTCTCTGGATTGCTGACTCACCCCGTAACAACTTAAAGGATAAGCTATATAGCTTTTAAATGCCAAAGACAGTTTAGCGTGTTGTCTTCCAATGAATATTAGACATGATCAGACTGATCTAGTCAATTGGAGGCCGTAGGATAACCAAGCCATCTACCTAACCTTCTATTATTTATGAGTTGCTTTTACGACGCGGATGTTTAATAATTACCGTCTTATTTGCTAGAAAAACACTCACAGGCTTTTAATTTTAATTATCTTCTAAAATCCTCCTCTGAATCTTACAAATTTTTCGAAGATTCCAGAGCACTCTAAAGGTCGATTTACATCAAACGAACATAGAGCTAGAGCTAGAACAAGAGCATTCTTTCGTAATCTTTTAGTGTAAACGAAAGCTAGAGGTATCGATTTACATCAAACGAACATAGAGCTAGAGCTAGAACAAGAGCATTCTTTCGTAATCTTTTAGTGTAAACAAAAGCTAGATCGAATGTTCTTTGCTCATTCGTGTCAATTCTGTGGTTAGTATTGGTAGTGCTTCGTTATGTCTGACTCTGACAGCGATATCATTATTGCAAGTGCTGCATTTATTATTTTGTCGCAAAAACTCAAAAATAAAAGAAGGAAGAGACGTTGGTGGGTTACAAATTGAATGCATCGAAGGAAACTGGATAATGTAGGTGAAACAATGACGGATATGCAAAAACAAGAAGAAAGTGGACAATTCCAAAACTTCTGTAGAATGGCGCCAGAGGATTTTGATCATTTACTATCTCTGACCAGCGAAAAAATTCGAAAATCAATTACGAATTTTAGAGACTCGATTCCTGCATATGACAAACTAGCAGTGACTTTGCGATTTTTGGCAACTGGAGATTCCTATGAAAGCCTCATGTATTTTACTAAAATGTCTAAATCGACAATATGTAATGCTATATCTGAAGTATGTGCAGCAATAAATGAAGCATTAATTATGCATTACAGAACATTACATTCCAGTTGTTTTGCGATTTCCCGCCAAGCATCTTGTTTGTAAGTTGTATTTTTATAGTTTTCATACGTCGGATCCCACAGACATCTGAAATTGCGGTAGGCTTCTATCATTAATAAACATTTTTCTTGAGACCAATCCATAACTTAATCGATAAGATACGTAAACAATCGCTAGAACACAAGAACGCTTTGATGAGACCGCTCAGTGGCGCGAGCACGTCCGAACACGCTAGAACGCTCTAAGCAACTGTTCGCGCGCTCTTGCGCCGTTTACATCAAGCGAGCGAGCATTCTTAGAATATTCCATAGAATCTTTGCGAACGCACTAAGAACAACGAAGGAATGCTCTACGCCTGTTTACACTAGAAGAATTAGCTGTAGTGGGGATAGAATGAGCATTCGCTCGTTTGATGTAAATCGACCTTAAGGCTCTAGCTTCCCACCCCCCGATCACGTGTTAATACACCCGGTGGCCCGGTCCGGCTCAGGTGTCGAACCGGTCTCGTTACGTCAGCGGTTAAGAATTCCGACGACGCTAACTTGACCTTTAAATTCCCTCGTATACCTTCCAGGGCGCTTCACGCAGCAGAGCTTATATACGGGCAACTTAATTTGCATAATTCCTGGTTATTTCAATACTGAACAGCTATAGAAGTTACGGCAGTTTTAAGCTCTCTATTGAAAATATGAAGCAATTGTTGCTATAGTTAAGTTAATACATTCATAATATATGGGTGCGCCAAAGTTCACCTAAATTTTCAACTCCGATAATTGGAAATCCGAAAATGTTCTTCCTAACATTTTTCATCCTAACAATCACAATTCCTAACTACTCTGTCTCTAATGTTCATAATTCCGAAGCATTAAACTTCATAATGTCAGTAGCAATACACATCTATTATACTTTTATTTGTTTTCCTATATTTTCTCAACATAACTATCTTTTACACTATTATTCAAAGTCATATCTTTTTGTTTAGATTTCGTTTTTATTAATTAAAGCGTCTTCTTTAATTTCATTTATAGCGGTGTGTACCTGCAAAGATATCCATAGGTTAGGTTAGGTTAGAACTGTGACCAACTACGCGCGAGCCGAGCGAGCGAAGCGAGCGGTGCCGCGGCAGCGGCCGGCGAGCGCTACCTCGAATGGTCGCGAAATTTTTCTAAGTATTTTATTCATAGTGGGGGCACTATAACTATCATCTTCTACCCACATATATTTTTTATTACACTTGGTATATGTTTCTTTCTGAGTATGAGTGAAAATATTATGGTAATTATGTTTAGGGATAAAAGCGTTATGATAAAAAACAGTAGGAGTTTAAATATTTTTACATTAATGATATTATTAATAACAATTTTCGGATATATGAGTGTTATGAACATCGCCGGTAGCACTACAAATAGTATGAATTGAAAACTTTAGGATGAAAAATTTTAGGAAGAGTGATCATTCGGATTACAAATCATTAGGAAGAACAATTTCGGGTAAAGAACTTTAGGTGAGCCAATATGGACCCATAATATATACATAGGTACATGGTGTGGCGTAATTAATTGATATTCCTTTACCTGGGATTCTCAGTTAAAGTTTTCAAGTTTCTGATCATACTTGATCTCCCCCGCACCCGCAGTTAAAGAATTATCCAGTAATTAAGTCACATTTTTGGAGCGATTTATTAAAAGACAATTAAAAAATAATTATTTTATTTTTTAATTGTAAAAATAATTATTTTATTTTTTAATTGTCTTTTTTTTTATTTTACTATGGACACTGAACGAAGGTCGACTAAGAGGGTGGTTAAATTAAACACTGGACTTTGTATTAAGCGCGTATAATATAAATATCCACAGTGCTTGCTGCTCACAAAAAAAACACAATCAGCATTTTTGACCTAGTTAAACGCCGGAGAATCTTAACACCGAGATTCAGAAATCGGCGCTCAACTAACAACGCCATCTATTGACAAAAATTAAAACTATTTCGAAATGAACGAATATTTACGTGAACATTCCGCCCACCAAGGACATTATGGCGAATGTCCTTAAAGACTGACTTCTATCACAATGTTAAATTGTGTACAGCCCTGATGATCAATATTAATTATTAACAGTTTAAACAACTTACTAAGTACTAAACTTATTACTAACAATTTTAAACAAACTTTTAAGTACTGAACTTATGACTAACCACTGTATTTCTTAAACTAAATAAACTAAAATACATGTAAATATAAAAAAAAAAACAATCCGTAAAACAATTATTCCGTTTTAGGCAACAAACATAATTTTGAAGTAGGCCTCTTTATTGTGGATGATGATGTCCGTAATGTTACCACCCGGGTAACACCATCAGACCCGGGATGTTTTAGGGTTATCTTGCCTAACAACCACCTGCCAGGGGGCAAATTGTCCTCCTTGATTAACACTATGTCACCGACAGATGGTTCCGGAAATTTACTTTGCCATTTATGCCGTTGCAAAAATTGGTGAAGGTAATCATGCGACCATCGTCGCCAAAATTCCTGCATCATACGCTGTTGCAGTTGCCATCGCCTTAAGCTACCAACATTTGCCCTTTCATAATTTGAATCGGGTGGCAAAACAAGAGGTTCCCCTACTAGAAAGTGACCCGGAGTCAAAATTGTTAATTTATCCTGATCCTCAACATATGATAATGGTCTCGAATTAAGGCATGCCTCAATTTGAGCCAATACTGTGGTAATCTCTTCAAATGTCAGAGTCGAATTACCAATCACTCTCTTCAGGTGATGCTTTGTGGATTTTATCCCTGATTCCCAAAGACCTCCAAAATTGGGGGACTGAGGGGGAATAAAATGCCACTCCGTGCCATTGTTGCCTAACTCCTCTGCTAATTCGGAATTTATTCCTGACCTTTCTTCATTGAACAAATGAAGTAACTCTCGCGCTGCCCCTACAAAATTTGTTCCATTGTCGCTGTGTAATTGCGCACATCGACCACGCCTAGCTACAAATCGCTTGAAAGCAGCTAAAAAACCCCTTGTGCTCAATTCACTTACAGCTTCTAGATGCACCGCCCTTGTGGCCATACAAATAAACAAAGCTATGTAACCCTTGTAGGATTTATTTCCGCGACCCTTTGACATTCTAATACTTATAGGACCCGCATAATCCACACCGCTACTTAAAAATGGTTTATTTGGTGTAACGCGTGCGGTTGGCAACTGACCCATTAGTTGAGATTTGGTGGTAGCCGCGTAACGAATGCATCTGACGCAACTCCTTACATACTTTTTTGCAATCATCTTAATTCCGATTACCCAATATTTTGAACGCAAGTATGTCACCATAAGCTGCGGACCTCCATGCATTGTTTTACTATGCGCATCAGCTACCAAAAGGCTTGTCAAGAATGACTCCTTTGGAATTAGAATGGGATGCACACGATCGTAACTAAGCTGCGACATCTCCAATCTGCCTCCAACTCTTATTATTCCATTGGAATCGAGGAATACATTTAATGATTGTAAGTCTTTTTTCTTGTTCTCTAAAGGCTTATCTTTTCTTAATTCATCAACTCTTCAGAAAACCCTTCTTCTTGACATCTCCTTATACAAGTTTTGAGAGCTTCCTCGATTTCCTGCTTAACTAAATATTTTGTTTTACACCTAGCTGACCGTTCCTTTAGAAGTGTTAAAAATCGACGACAGTAAGCAACTACTCGTACTAGCTTAAACAATGTTGAATACCTATTCCAAAACCCAACTTCAATGATAGATGGGTGCACCCTTACTTCTTCCAAATGAGTATTATTATTTTTTGGCTTCTTGTATTCAACTACTCGCTGTCTTAAAAGTTCTGGACCATCCCACCATATAGATGTGCCAACCATATCTGTAGGAGAAACACCACGGGATGCACAATCTGCGGGATTCTGCTTTGATGGTACATGACACCAGTGTTGGGCTTCTGTGATGGTCAAAATATGGGAAACTCTGTTGGCAATGAAGGTTTTCCAACGGCTTGGATGACTGTTAAGCCACGCCAAAACCACTTCACTGTCCGTCCACATGTGCCAGTCACTTTTTGGTATATCCATAACCTTGCCAACTTCGACCATCAAACTACTTAAGAGCACTGCACCACAAAGCTCCAAACGTGGAATGCACACCTGCTTTATGGGGGCAACCTTCGTTTTTGCCGTTACTAACGATACATGGATATTACCGGCGTTATCTACGACTCTCACATAGATGACTGCTGCATATGCCACTCTCGAGGCATCTGAAAATCCGTGCAGCTCAGTCTTCACATTATTGGAATGCATGAGCAGCCATCGTGGGATTTTCAGGTTTGTTATAGAAGCCAAATTATTACGGTAAGTATACCATTCCTTTAATAAGTTTTTTGGAACTTCTTCATCCCATTGCAACCCTGCTAACCACAGCTTTTGAATCAACACCTTTGCTATGATTATGCTTGGTGCTAGCCACCCCAAAGGATCGTATAATCGTGCAATATCGGATATAATTTTTCTTTTTGTTACAGGCCCTGCTACCGGTTTAAGTACTACAGAGTATTGGAAACAATCGTCGCGCGAATTCCAGGTAAGTCCTAATATTTTTGATATATCGTCTATTTTTATCTGTAACGCTTCATCATTCCCATCCCTAATGCTATTTAATAATTCTTGGCTATTGCTCCTCCATTTTTGTAATGGAAACCCTCCTCTGGCTAACACCTTGGACAACTCTGTGTATATATTGAAACAGGTTTCTTCGTTTTCAGCTCCGGTCATTAAGTCATCCATGTAAAAATCGTTTAAAATGACACTTGCGATTTCTGGTTGATCCTGGCACTCATCCTGTGCTACCTGTTGAAGCGATCTTACAGCTAGATATGGTGCCGCTGCCGTGCCGAAAGTCACTGTTTCCAACTCATATTCTTCTATTTCTTTTTCAGGACTGTCTCTCCAGAGGATCCTTTGTAACATTACATCCTTCCTATTTACCAAAACTTGCCGGTACATCTTGATTATGTCAGCTACGAGACATATCTGATGTGTTCTCCAACGCATAATAGTGTGCCGGAGTTCCGGTTGCAAACTAGGACCAATTAACATATTGTCATTAAGTGACATCCCATTAGTTCCTTTGCAGGAAGCGTCAAATACGACACGCACCTTCGATGTCTCTTTATCCTCCCGGATAACAGCATGGTGCGGTAAGTAGATCGCCTTTTGAGTTTTGTTTTCATCTGCAACCTTTTTCATGTGTTTCAGCTCCAAATATTCTTCAAGAACTCTCGTATAATCTTCCTTAAATTTGTTGTTTTTCCTGAATTTACCTTCTAACGATCTTAATCTTTTTTCAGCTATTCCCTTCGAATCACCAACGATGCTGACCGGGTCTACATCACGCAACGGTAGCCTTACTATATAACGACCACTCTCCTCACGTTCAGTAGTAGCTTTGTAGAAGGCTTCGCATTTATTTTCTTCCTCCGTTAGAATCTTTTCACTAGATGGTTCCGCTTCTAGTTCCCAAAATCTTCTAAGCAGATTATCTGTCTCCAGGCTTAAATGCATCACAGTAATGTGTGAAGGATTACTAGTTTGATCTACTTCAAAGGTTCCTGACAATATCCAACCTAACGTGGTGTCTTGTGCTAAAAGAGTTCCACCAACATTCCTTTTAATTCCCTCCTTAATAACTTGACTGTATACTTCAGCACCTAATAAAACATCTATTTTATTAGGCCTGTCGTACTCTGGATCAGCCAAATCATCATCGACCAAATCTACCCATTCTACCCGAGTTACTTTCGTAGCTGGGAGAAGAGCAGTAACTGATTTCAAGACGAACGCATTTACATTTATTTGGACAGTCGGATTTATTCTAGACCTCAATTTAAGTACAACGGTTGACTTTGCCGTCGCACTTTTTTCCCCGCCTACGCCTATCACAGTTTGCCTGGATGGCGTTTTGTGTAATCCTAAAAATTGGACCATGGATTCTGTTACGAACGTCCCTTGTGATCCTTGATCAAGTAAAGCCCTAACTACTCGATAGCTCCCATCTCTCGACTTCGCTTTTACTAACGCAGTAGTTAATAAAACAGTTTTGCGACCAGTTTCCGACGAGAAACACGCGACTAGTGGTTTACTTGACCCCTCCCCTTGCGCGGCTATTTCCTTATTATTAATTTTATTATCTTCCTTCATCACCGTTACAACGGCTGATGAGGTCTCCTCGTGAGCCCCCCTATTACCCTCACCAATTACCGACCCAGAAACACCTGTTTGGTGTAATAAAGAATGGTGGCGGCGTTTACACACCTGGCATCTGAGAGTGTTTTTACAGTGTCTGGCTGAGTGGTTGTTGTGTAGGCAAACAAAACATAAATTATGTTCAATTGCAAAAGTACGCCTAACTTCAGTTGTCTCATTACAAAATTTTGGACAAGATGTAATCCTATGGTCGGCTGAGCAAAATTCACATGATCCTGACTGTTTATTTTTTGAAACATGAAATGAGTGAGTTCCCTTCTGATGTGTAGGTTTTTCCCGGTTTTCTGACTTATCTAAATTTTCTAAACCTCTAAAGCGACTATTTAAAAATTCTGAAAACTGTATAAATGTAGGTAACTCATTACTTGAATCAGAAGCGACTTTGAATTCCCAACATTTCCTGGTCTCTTTATCTAATTTTCCGCTAATTATATGTATAATAATCAGATCCCAGGAAGAAACGTTCACTCCTAAATTACTTAACGACTCCAAACATTCTGAGGTAGTCGTAATAAGCCTTTTTATCTCGTTTGCCGATTCATAGGACAACGTCCTTTGACCAAGTAATCTTTTAATAATACCGTTTGCGAGAAACTTCTTATTATTGTACATCTTATCTAATTTCGACCATGCAGATTTATAGTTATCTGATGTTACCGTTATATTTCTTAATAGTTGCTCAGCCTCCCCACTTAAATGAGCCTTCAAATAAAAAAATCTCTGTGCGTCATCAAGAGAAGAATTCTCATGCACCAATCCCACAAACAAATCTCTAAATGTTTGCCACTCTGAATATTTTCCCGAGAATGAGGGAATTTTAATTTCTGGCAACTTGACTCTACTCTTTTGGTCCTGACAATTAGACTTAGAATCCATGTATAGCGTAGTTGAACTTCCCTGAGCCAATAAATCTTTTAACTCACTTTTGAAATCTACATAAAATTCCTCAACTTCATCGTAAAGGCAATCTTTCATATAAGTCGAGTTAGACAATTCCATCTTTTTAACCTTACTTATAATATCAATATGAGTGGTCGTGAACGTATTCCATAATTGTTCCAAATTTTCAAGACGTGTCTCTATATATGCTGGGGTTAACCTTTCCCTTGGAGATTTCTTAAAATTGGACTTAGCCTTATTCATTTTAGAACGTATATCCTCCTGTATGGCAAGGAAGGACTCCATTTTGGAACAATTATTTTACTACAAATTTTAAAACAAATAAAAACTTCAACTTGCAGGTTTAGAATATTACAAGTGATTGCTACTTTGAGCTAAAATCGGGCATAGGTCAGAACCAATTACAAGTTATTACAAACAATAAGTCTGGTCCAAAATCGGGCATGGATTCCCCGTCTGATCCACTTTACACATGAAATTTTACAAGATCTAAAATCTACTAAAAGTTTTTTCAAAAGAGTTCAAACTTGCACTTTGTTTCTTGAGATTTAATTTATTCTTCCTGAATAATACGTAAAATGTACTCACGATTTTATTTTCTTTCACCACTAACTTCACTCACTGACACACTGCTGCACCACGGTATCGGCGCGCTGTACCGCACCACCAGTGGCGCCCTCTGCCGCACGTCACCTCCTTCGCGCCGCTCGTCCGGCTGTAGCCTGCCAGTAGCGCTGCACCACGCTCCACTGACTGCTCCCTGCTCCAGGCTGCTCCCTGCTCCAGCCGGTTCCACCTCCAGCTCCAGGAACACCTCTCACCTGGTGTACCCCGGTTGAAGGGGGTTTGCTCTGGACAGCGATCCACTGCCCAGTAATGACGCGAAGGGTGGTAGGATTCTACCACCACTGGAACCACCACAAACACTCCCGAACCAATCCGGCTCGAAGGACCATGAACGAAGGTCGACTAAGAGGGTGGTTAAATTAAACACTGGACTTTGTATTAAGCGCGTATAATATAAATATCCACAGTGCTTGCTGCTCACAAAAAAAACACAATCAGCATTTTTGACCTAGTTAAACGCCGGAGAATCTTAACACCGAGATTCAGAAATCGGCGCTCAACTAACAACGCCATCTATTGACAAAAATTAAAACTATTTCGAAATGAACGAATATTTACGTGAACAGACACTTTTAACGTGCACGTCTTGCTACATCGTTCTCACATAATGTACCATCTCAACATGAATGATATAACCAAGGTTTTTGTAACAAGATTCTGATTGCGCTATCAGTTGTGCCTGGTCATCTCATAGTTGCCACGGCTTAGTTCGAACTAATATTTTATTTTTTAGTTGTCTTTTTTTTATTTTACTATGGACACTTTAAACGTGCACGTCTTGCTACATCATTCTCACATAGTGACCATCTCAACATGAATGATGTAACCAAGGTTTTTGTAACAAGATTCTGATTTAAAAGAGTGTCCATGGAGTTTCTTGCCCATTCTTCTCCATAGAGATCTACGCTTTGGAATGGGCAACTACAGTACTTTCACAGTTATTATGTCTTGTGACTGGGACTGTAGCTTCATTTTTATTGTTGTTTGACTATTCAAAAGTGCCTGTAATTGGCTTACTTGAAATAAATGATTTTGATTTGATTTGATATTTACTAGGCAGAAAGTGTTAAATCCGAAATAACACGATATTTTTTTGAAATATTTGTTTTTAATTGTTTCACTAATTAATCTAGGGGATTAATACTTTCTTTGGCAAGTATTTCCTAGAAATAACCGCTTAGAAAATTGCCCATTTAAGCAGTTTAACTCAAAATGACATAGAGAGATTCGAGTCATGCGAGTTGTCAAGACTTAAATCATTTCCATGTGTTTATTCTTTTGTGTTCCACATTATTAATGCACCTAGTAAAAATTAGGCATTTCCACGTTTACTTCGTTTAAAAAATTCTCATCTCGTGGTAGTAGTTGGTGCTGGGAAATATTCAAATAATCTGGATCACATATTTATGGCTCCACAGTGATAACTCGTTGCCAACGTGGCAGGTGTACTCTTTAATCATAGCAACCGATCCTTTTCGTAATGTCGGAGAATTTCGAACTTTTCTGTCCTAATTGATTTACGTAAGGCGCTATGTGTTGGCTTTTGGTCTTAGTAGTAGCTTTGCCATTCATCTCTACGAATAACTTAGTGGTATTCTGCACTTCAGATGTGTGAGAGATGATCCTTTAAATGCTCCCATAAGAATGAAATAAAGAATAAATATTAAATTTTTTTTAAAATATTTCAGGCTTTTTGAATATATTTTATTGCCTTGACTGTCCCACTCCTGGGCACTGGCCTCCCTCATTGTTTCCACTATTCGTGGTGTTGTGCCTCTTCTCGCTAATTAACGAAAATAAGGAAAGTTTTGTAGTATAAATACCCGAGCTTTTAGGGGGGAGGGGAGGGTGCATTCGCCTTCCCCCCGGCGATGCCCATGGTGACAAGTAACAAGATTACAAATTTCGAATCGACCAGACCTGTGGAAGTTGGTTATTTCCCTTCAACTAGAAAAGAGGTGATGAGCTTCAAACGGCTGAGCAGATTTTCTCGAGACATAGCTAAGAACACATCCGATTAAACTACCTTTCAAACGAAACCAATTTTATCAAAATGGTTTCATCTTTTTAGGAGCTACAATGCCACAGACAGACTCACAGATACACACGTCAAACTTATAACACCCCTCTTTTTTGGTCGGGGGTTAAAAATCATTTATCATACTCGTAAGAATTGTCAATTGTTAGCCTGAACTCTCACACTCTTGGATTGATGCCTACCCCCACACCTTCCATTGATTTCGGTGTTGTTCTTTCCTCTCGCCAATTTGTGAGGAAGTCCTCAATAATACACCGCATTTCTGAAAAGCTTTTTAGGAGGTCGGGTAATAAAGATGTAGGTACTATGTCATTTGTGTTATATTTGCATGATAGTCTCAATTAATCTGATGACCGAACAGCTGTTTTAATCTCCGCACCAAATACAGTCATCGCATTTGACGACGTGATTTGGCGCTCAATACAACTATTAGCGTTTTATCCCACCCCTGATGGCGCGGACGTGACGTCAGAGGCACAGCGGATTCATTGTGATGTCGTCTATTAACATTGACTCAACTTGGAACGCGGCCATGACATTTGGTTTTCATAAAACTGAATGTGTCCGTCCATAGATATAATAATATTATTCCGATGTGTCCGTCAAAGGAGTTTAGGATCGATCAAATTTATATTTGGTTTTGATTGCAGTTCCTGCTTCCGAGTAAACATGGATAGTTTAACCTGAATTCGGCTGTTGGATGTGCAGAACTCCTTAATGTAGCCATAAGGACCGTTTTTTAAGAACATAAAAAAAACTTCCATATTTATATTATAATTTTAAAGGGGAAGTATCATCCCCAGAGTTAGAACCCTCTAAATACAAGGTGTTGTTTTGCATCCTCGTCAAATTCAAGGAGGTAACTATGCTAATGATTCTCGTCCCGAATCAATAATAAAATGGGTAGGTTAATTTTATTTATTTTTTTATTTATGGAAATCGGAAAGTGTGAACCACCCGTAATTTAAACGCGGCCCGCTGATTCTTGCCCTATAACCGCGCTTTCACACATACAAACAATCTCAAACGTTTATTTGATAATTTCTTATTTCCTTAACCACGTCAAGGGGGTTATTCTGAAATACTGACAAACTTAAACAACCAAAAAAAAACTGCGTTTATTAATAATTAACTAGGTACCGTAATTTTAATTGATTGTTTAAAGTCTTCTGTGACAACCTCCTGAATTTTGACGAGGATGCAAAACAACACCTTGTATAACCTCTAACAACAACGGTCTCGTTGCCGTTGTGACCTCAAAGACACCACATAAAAACAAAAGAAACGCCTCATTCACGTTTTTTTACCACGAGCTGATATGAATGCCAGATTTAATTAATTCTTTACAAAAACGAGAGAAAGATAGATTTAATTAAATAAAAACAATGATTATGAAGGAAAACACAGATCTCATTTAAAAACAGTAAAACAAAAGTTTGTATTTTGGTTTTTTTTTTAATTCCCCTATTTTTTTTTATTGTTCCTGTTTTGTTGCAAACTATTGTGCTTATGTTTTTCCTTTAGTCACCCTTGAAACTTTAAATAAAACGAGGTCTTCGTTAAAAAAATTGCTAATGTTTACAATATGCGTTATTTCTTCTAATTTCCCTGTTTTGTTTATTTTGCAAAACTGTTATGATAATGTCACCCTTGAAACTTTACAAGTTTTCGAACCAATTTCCGCCTCATACCGGTTACCGGTAACTTCGAGTGAAGCGCCATCTTTGGTAGTACATTTCCGATATATTCGTCACGCATATGTGGAGCGTGAGCGGAGTGGAGCGTTTATTGATATAAAGGGTGTAAAACACCTCTTAACGAAGCCGAAAGACACTGGTTCTCCCTGTCCTTGCGATCATTTTTTTGTTCTACACCATACCTGGGAACCTTTTAGTTACGGAGATATTAGGGGTTAAAGTTCCAACTTTTTGACAAGTATTTTTTTTAATACAAGTTTTTAATGTAAGATTTTTACTTTAAACACCTCCACGACCCCCGTTCTATTCAATCCGTCCATCAGCACAATGTTTTGAGTGCGTTACATTAAGTTCTACCGCAAAACATGATTTTACACCCCCCAAAAAAAAGTCGTTTCCCAGCAATAATTTTTGCGTAAAGTTACTTATTTTCATGTAGAGAATGCGTGGTTGAAGGCTTAGTGATGAGGTGATTTACACGGCGTATTAGTCGAAGACAGGAAAACAATGATAAGACTATAATTTTGTAGTTGATACTAAAATAATTTCATTGATCCCTTTAATATTCAAGTTTTTACTCACCTTTAATATTCAAGTTTGCACTCCCGGAGTGCAACCCGTTTTTTTTTTTCAAAAATGTAAACCCGTATCTTTTAAATCCTTGCAAAACAAAACTAAATTAAGTAATTTTGACATTATTACGTTTAATTGATTACTACGTACCTCTAACGATATTCAATCATCAATTCAATTAACACAGCACAGATACAAATATTACAAAGTTTCAATTACACTAGTGCGTTGTGGACAGTCAACTTTAGATTGTCACAATAAATTACTTTCATTTAATTGTGTTCAGCAAAGACCCTCATTTCATTTGATACATATTGTATAGGTTTCTGTATTTTTACCGCCTAAAAGCTTTATGTCGGCAAGGGTTATATCAACGTATGTTCGCTCTTTGAATGTTGGGTAAATACGAAGTTTTACTTTGGCGATGAAAATGAAAACGAAAGCAATCACAATTTGTTTCTTCAGTGTTGAAATTATTTTCCTATCTTTTAATCAAGCTGATACGCTAATCTTACATGTGATGTTGTTGAAATGCATTCAATAGTCGCTGAATACCACACAAAAAACCCACACCACTGGCTGACTCACATAAAATTAACCGTCTCGAAACCAAAAACAAAATTTGACCTTTTGAAAAGTCGAACCACGTAGTTTCCAAGCAAAGCTGACCTTAGAAATGATCCGTAAAAGCTTAGACATAAGAAACATTTGTAATATCATTCAGATCTCCGGAAAGGGAGTCCGTCCATCATAATCTCAAAAAAAGCCCGAACTTTACGAAGTCCGTTTTCCATTTCACGTTCCATTACGGGCTGTGTCAATTACTTCGATGACACTTATTGATGACTCTGAATCAATAGCACAATGGAATGAAATCTTTTCTTTACTCATATATTTTTAGTGACCACTTTATTTTCGAAGATTTATTGCTTCTAGGAGTGTATCCCTAGAGATAAAAAATAGATTATAGGACACGTCAAAAGATGATTAGGTGGCACATAATCTATGTGGGGTTAGTTAAAAAAGGTTATAAAACTGCTCCCAAACAGCCAAAAGAGAAATGGAAGGACAGAAGGCTGCCTGTAATGAGAAAACCTAAGTTTTGTTACCTTATGTTAGGTAACAAACCTGATCTGACCATTCGAAAAACATGTTTTAAATCCTACAATAATCTTAACAAGATAATACAGACACCTGATATTACTAAAAGAAAATACTGATATTGAACACAACGAACTTGGAAACAAAGTACTAAGGCGACATAAGATTAGGACACATTTTCCCTTTACGTGTATTATCGAACAAGCTTACACCAAATAATCCTGTACCGCTACCGACCCATCATACAAATAGATTTATCAATACATCTCATAAAACAGGCTGGATTTAAGGTATGGATCCACTTTTACTTAAGATCCTTACCCCCACGTAAGCCAGGTCTCCTGAGCTTCTCGTCAGGGCCGACCTCATATTTTTATCCTATTACTTCGTCGCTAAGAGAATTTCTGTATAAATGCTGTTAGGGACGTGATTACCTACATGTGGTCAGGATAATATGGAGTATGTTTTAAGTAATATGATTTTGCTTGGTTGCGTGTCGGAAGAGGCGACTCATAAATAAACGATGTGAGAGGGTTAGTCTTGAGTCTTTGGTGAATGAAAAGTGCTGGCGGATAGCAACAGTCATTTGGTGGATGACAAACAAAGGACTTACTTCACCAATAAGACTCGCACTGACCAGGGAATCATACCACAGAAGGATTTTTTTTGACCATGTGGTCCATTTATTTTCCACTTTCTTATGATGTTTTTTAGTGGGCGTGGATGGCCAATTCCGAAACCATAAGGAATTGCGAGAAATACTCAAAGGAGTCTCGAGCCCGGTTTTGATGAAAACTAAAACTGCATCATTGGATTTTTGGAAAATCGACCATTCCTAGCCTTTAGTTTGCCGTATGTCATTATTTCCTAGAATTTGATCCTTAGTTTCGAATGGTGAAATTACATTGCGTGTTGAAAACCAATACTGACGGGTTCGATTCCTGACTAGATAGATATAAATTGATTTTTCAAAACAGACGTGAAAGAATATAGAGTGTAACCACGTTTAATGACCGCTCTCAACTTGTTATAACCGCTTATGATGACCGTTCTAAACCCGTTATAAACTAGTAGAATATGCTATTGATACCTACTTTCTAGGGGAATAGAAGAGCGGGTCATGGTGTGGTACAGTATAGTGGGCAGACTCCATTATTTTTCACGAAATCCGACCCAAGACTTCTTTGAGTATTTTCGCTTAAAATTTCTCCTTGTATACATCGTTATTAAAAACTAGGGCACTTCTTTTACCACCTAGTTTATATTAGGTAGGTATTTTATCTTGCACCCGCGAGCCGAGGGCACAGGATATTAAAATAGCTTCAAAGACGTGACCAGAGCCACGGCATCCTCACTATATTGTAAGTTATATAGTTAGAAGTTAGTTAGTTTTTGGGTAGAATACAGTTTATGAGACACTGTTTTTGATACAGTCTGATACATGGTTACTGGTAACTCGACAAATATCTTGCAAGATGTCAATGCAACAAATTATGCCATCCTATGGTATACCGTCGCGCTTCGTTTAGTAGATTTTGAGTTAGTTAGAATTTTTGTTATGAAAAATCCCCGTTAAATCATGCGTTCCTTGTCCATACCAAAATAAAAACAAAAATTCATCAATGTTTGTACCCCGATCGCTTTTTTCATTGCCAGTCTACAACAAAACTGAATCAATAATGCGACCACTTCTAAATTAACACGAACGAACGATAAAAACGTGTAAAATAATCAAAAACTCATTAGTTCGCTTGCTATCGCCATTTATTTTTTATAATGATTTTTTTTAAACAATAATTTATTCTATGTACATTTTTCTACTTATATTCAACTTTTGCAGGATATAATTATACACCTACAAGATGTGCATGAACCAGCGGTACAGAAAGTTAAACGTAGTACACCTAGGTAAACCAGGGGTACAGAAAATTAACCGTGGAACACCGTCGAACACCTAGGTGAACCAGGGGTACTGAAAGTTAACCGTGGAACACCTAGGTGAACCACTTTGATGTTCCACGGGTCAGTAAGGCATTCGTCTAGGTCGTCAGACTGCCGAAAGAGAGGTTTGAAGCTAAAACTCGCCCATTGTCCTATTAACGTACGTAAATCTGTTCTCTAATGCATTTTTAACTAGTAGAAAAGTCAACATAAATACTAGTAAACTAATTACACGTTATTGCGGCAATCATGGGTTGACTACTTAAAAATTAATTGAACTTAAGTAATCAGACCTCTTTCTTCGTAAACAATGCGGTGAACTTCCCAGCTTGGTACGTTGGCATGAATGGCAGATATTGGGTCCATTTCCATCTAAAAATAAAAGGTAACACAATTATTCTGAGTTTATTTTGGGAGAATTTTGCAGGCTACTTGAGAAAAACATTTTAAAAGGTATTACGAAAAATAGTGCGTGGAGTCCCTCCGCGCGGAAGAAGGGAAACTGCGTAATACTACCTACACGCATGAGTTCGAGTGCCACGCATTCACTCTCGTTATTTTATTGGACTTCTAAATAATATTTTGTTGTTTTCTTGTTGTATTATTTTTACTAAGGGATGATGACTGGGTAAAGAAAACGAAATTCTATTTGTCCGTCAATCAGGTAATACAAAAATATTAGATACGTATTTTTTGTTTTATCAAGATAACAAAAAAATACTTAGTTAAAACGCATTAAAGTTGGAGAGTGGGGGCTAACTACGTCAGAACTAGGTATAAAATGGACTAAGCCGTGACGTCATGCGCCATTTCAACTCAAAATAACTCCGTAATTTTACGATTACGTGAAAAAAGAAAAAATACGTATCAAATACTTTTTAATAATCTACCCAATAGACAAATCAAAAAATGAGTCACCATCCCATTGCGTAAGTTTATCGAGGTTATTCCACTCATGGAAATTGAGCGAAGGCTGGTTACACCGAAGAGTCGAATGCATGACTGTTTGCAAGCCATCTTGCGTATCTAGTAGAACTACGTAGTCACAAACCTTCTAATACTGCCATCTGTTAGTGAGTTTTAGAAAATATTCCCCCTCCATGGTAGCGTTAATCATGTTGGAAGTCGCATAAGAAGTTTCACTTCAATAACTATTACCTTCGTATAAGGCTCATCCCAATCGGGAAATCGTAGGTGTCTCCCTCTTCAGACGCTCCGGCGGCGTCCAGACACATCTCCTTAGCCCAGGCTGCTAATCCACGCTCCTCGTCCGTACCTAAAGTTTTGATTACAATTAACAAATGCAAGGTTTATCTACTATAAATGAGATTCGCACATACCAAGGAAGCATAACACAAAAAGGGGTTTGCTCTCAGCAGTATGTGGAGTAAGGTGACGTGACGTTAAATAAACAGGAATAATTAAAACCGAAAAGGTAACTCTCTGCTTTCGTCTGCGGCAGATCACTCTCTTGCACGTGCACGTGCAAAGTCATTCGACAACACAAAGAATACAGAACCGCATTTTTTTCTTGGGAGTCCTTAAATATGATGTATACGAAGACAGCTACTTTTTATAACTACTAGCTAAATACGACAGTCCAAAAGTGTTCTAAGGTTTAGTAAAGGAGCCTCTCACCTGGTATCAGATTATCCAGCAGACATCCAATGACCCCGCCGACCAGGATGGACGTGGACAGCTGAACCTGCAGCACAGCATCCAGAGCCTCAACCCCTGTCTGTATGACCCCGCTGTGTGCCGCCATCCAGCGCGTCAGCACCAGCGGGAAGAAGATGCTGAACCCGATGATGTAGAGGTTCCGAGAGCTGTTTAGGTTCACGTACTGAAGAGCTGATAGACCTGAATAAAGAAATGACCATTATAAAGGATCAAGCAAACTAGAGCTATAGTCATTGGTCCCAGATGCCATTTTTAGATCTTTTACAGTTGTTTGGAGTAGTTCAAACCCGATAGTTATGGAGTTTGGGGACGTGAAGTGATGATTATAAATGTTGATGGATGGAGATGAAGACCAAGGAAACGAAGGATGGATTGTGTAAGAACGATATTAAAGAAAAAGGAGTAAATTGCGTGACGGTTGAGTAACATGGAACCAGGGCAAGAAGATGATGATGGGTCATGGAGGTAAGAATATAGACATTCACCGCATAACGGCCGCACAGGAAAACATCATTATTATGCATTACGTTATGGTCAGCCTTTGTTAAAAATGCTGACCATAACGTAATGCTGTAAAAAAGTGTATTTAGTTGAAGGTAAAAGTGTCCTTGTTATTGATGGAAAAGTACTAAGAAGTGGGTACATTAAAATATAAAATTTTAAATGGGAGCTACATCTGCCAACAAACTGTTTTACAGTTTGGCAGAAGTAATTTATTGTGTAACACGGATATAATCACGAATAAACGCATCTTATTTTTTTTTTTTCATAACGTAAGTTATACTCAGGCTTGAACTTGTGACTAAATGCAGCTGTAACAGAATAGCCAACGATTAAGCACACGTGATTGAGGAAGTCTTCGGTGGTAGGGAAGAAAGAGCATTAATTTGTTTGACCCAGGTTAAGGCACACATATAAAAAACCGATGATAATGGAGTTACCGAAAGCGGATATCATGCCGAACATGACACAGAACAGTCCCCCCACGATGGGCTGCGGAATGATGATGAACACAGCTCCGAGCTTGCCCACTACGCCTTGCACCAGCATCAGTCCCGCCGCCCACTGCACCACGCGCCGGGAACCCACCTGCCAACGATACAAGCCTCAAACTGTGAGCCGCAGCGCAGAGTTCACTTCGGCTGCATGTTTTTGGGTTAAGAGTGCAGGGTATGATGTGGAGTATAGTTCGCGACACATCTCTATACTCGAGCAAGGTTGAAGTTCCAGAGGACATGTGGAACCCGGGATTTCCCGGGTCGTACTATGGGACCGAAACCGGGTTCCATATGCCCTAATCTTCCCGCGGTAAGTGAATAACTACCATTTCAGATTTCGGTTTTGACTGTATTTTCGGCATCAGCAACCAAAAACCATGATATCTCGTAGTCAAATATCAAATGTGGTATTGTAAATATTTCAATGCTCTGTGGTACGCTGCATTATTTAAACGAGCATACATCCTGAATATAGGAATAAAGAAGGATGATAGAAGAGCAAAATCTCAAAGCATCAATACTATAAAACAAAACAAAAAAAAAACACTTTAATGAGCCATTTCAACTGGAAGCCTCCCTCAAAATTGTACAAACCACATAAAGTAATTAAAACAACGCCACACTATTGCATCGCGTCGGTCGGTCCGAATGTCCGATGTTTTCACCACGCGACCACAATGTTGAAGTATACGCAACTACACCACCCGCAGTGCTTGCTAGCGACAGCGACACCTGACGTCAGCACTGGCCTTTGTTTAATTAACGCAAAAAAATATAAATCGCTACAATAATTTGAGCCTTGTTCTGAGCCAGAAAACCCGTAAACTTTCTAGATCATTCAGACAATTTTAAACCCTTAGGAAGTTAATAATTTAGAACGTTGAAGAATACAGGTAATACTGGCGCTGTGGAAGCTGAGCTGATCTTTAATGCGGGATTTATCAACATACCCAGGTAAAACTAATAGATTTCTAGACATGCAACAAAACTGCTTTGATATTCACGAATTTCCCTTCTCTTTCATATCTCATCCCTCACAAAATCCATCCATTAATACGTTTTAGATGTAAGAAAAAGCTCTCCAGACTGTAGACTCACAACTCTTCTGACGACTTATTTAGCTAATAATAACATAGAACCCGTGCTAATGTCACAGCAGACCACGTACCTTGGTGACGCCGATGGCGCCGACGTTCTCCCCGAAGGTGTTGGTGCCGTTCCCGCTGCCCCACAGCCCCGCCAGCACAGTGCCGAGCCCCTCCGTGCCCAGACCGCGGTTGATGGCGTGCAGCGGGGGCGGGGGGGCCGCTGGCGGAGACAAAGAAAATTATCATCATTGTTCTGACCTTACTGATACTGATAGCCTGCGTCATCCCACTGCTGGGCGAAGGCCTCCCCCCGGTGGTCCCTAGTAGTTCCGATCCAGGGCCAATGTGGACCACTGGTCGCTGGTCTTGTCCAGCTCGTCCCGTCATCTTCTCCTGCTTTCATTTCAATTATTTGGGGTCGCTACAGCATGTCCTCTTCCATACTTCTCTATTAGTTCAACACTCACTACACGCCTGAAACCGCGGTGAACGTGGTGTGTGAAGATCTGATCCAGTTTGCGTGGCTAACGTAGTCAGAGCCTGCATAAGATTGAGAGGTTTGGAAGAAAAAAGGGATGGCACTTACCCAGAAGTGGGACAAAAGAAAATCGAACAAAAAAATAGACACATTAAGGTTTTACATGGTTTAACTGAAAGACATCCACTCCAGGCCTGATCCAAGCATCACCCTAATCGCCAATACTAAGCCTCTTGTATTCAGCATATTCTAGTGGCCTTCTCTAAGTCTTCGGTTAACATTTTGGGGCTTCCAACACAGGCTTTAACTTTCGGTACACGGTCACCACTCGAGAACCACTGGGCGCCATTGCCTATTCATTTAAAAACAGATGTATACTTCTCCTTACCGCACATCCTGGCCGTGGTCGGATAGTAGCTGATGGACTCCACAGTACAGGCCAGCACTCCCGCCAACATACCCAGCACTCCTGCCACACTCACTGTGGGCGCGCCCCATTGCCCTAACAGAAGTTTTATAAATTAGGATACTTGAGCACAAGCTTTTTCAGTTACCGTATTATGGCAAAGGTGCCATTACTGAAAATCAGTTTATAACATTTTTTATAGCTACCATATTTAGAGCAAAGATTTATTTTATAGCTACCACATTTAGAGCAAAGATTATCAAAGATTTTGATTGTAGGTTGAAGACTTATGATTGTGTTCACACTATCAACAATTAACATAATACAAATAATATAGTCAAAAAACCAACACCCTTGACCAAATAAAATGTCTTTGAAATCAAGTTAAGTACAAAATGAGTTTCCTTCAAAGATTACGATTCATTCGAACGACGCTGATAAGAGGAACAAATTTAATCTGCAAGGATTTTTAGGAAGGCTTTAGTTTTTGATAAAGTTAACAATCTAAATCAGGCCTGCGTATCTTTATCAAGACTTACCAGGATATGGGACCCTGAACCAGGGCGCATCTTCAATAATATTGAGCTTCACATCAGTTCTGGCGGGGTGTTCAGGCGGAAACACGCCAGTCACAGTCAGCACAGCGCACAACGCCCACATTATCACTATTGTTAGCAGTACCTACAAACAATTAGTTCCGAGTACAGAAGGAAATAAGGTATTATTTCCTCCACAAATACGATGCCCGATCTTCTGTGAAAGCCGGTAAGTTTTCACAGAAGAACGGACATCGTATTTGTACAGAAATAAAAGTTAATTTGAAAAAAAAAAAAAGTTAAAATTGAATCAAAAAAAATATTTAACTAATACATTTATCTACCACATGGTGTACAAGGAAATCCATCTTAAAAGTTAAAAATAAGTAAATTAAAAATGTGTAAATATGAAAATTTTGCAGGAGACAAAATTGTTTATGAGCTCATTTTTTTTTAACCACTCCTTACTTTCCTAATTTCTGAATATCAATAGTGTTCTTACCGGGAACAGTTTGAAGAGAGGGAACCAAACAATGGTGATACCTTGGCCTCTCTTCCATGTCAGCGTCGGAATGGTCACGTTGGTCATACACTGTGAGAATATTGTCAGCAACGAGAATGTCCTGTAACAAATACGAGTTCAAACTAACTACTTGAATTCAAATTTTGGGGTTTTACATTCAAGCAGTCGTGTGTCGCTCAGTGTATATGCGTAGTTTAAAACATTCAGTGAAAAGGACCCTAGGTTTTTGGAACCAAACTACTAGTCAACTGTTCAAAGTTTAGGCATTATCAAATCAGACGCAGACATTTTTTTCACAGAAAGGTACAAAAAGATCAATCATAGATACTCGTGACAGAAATTCTGTCTGCATTGACTTTTTTCGAAACCGCGCTTTAAGTATGAAGGCTTAAAAGTGTTATTTATTAAAAACTAAGCGAGAAACAAGAATAAAAACATGTTACTCTTTCTACCATTTTATTCAAAGCACTTTTCTTGTGAACCACGATTGAATAAGTCTGAAAATAGGTTTCGGTTAAACGCGCCACTGGTTCGCTCAAGTGAAGAAGAGATTAGACAAGACTAGGTCCTTTTGTACCCAGCCACCTGATTCAATACTATTCTTGGCAATCTTAGCAACATAAGTACATTCATACCTTTTGCGAAGCGTAGCGTTGTAGGCGTAAACCCATAAACGAGACAAGACTGTAAACCGATCTTTTTCAATAAAGTACATCATTAATAATGTCCAAATTGTGACGGTTTTACATTTACGTTTCTTATGAATTAGTGGTGAATAAAATTGTTTGGAATAACAAAGTTGTTTCGTGTAATACACGTGTAGCGAGTTATTAAGATAGGTTTGTGTTTATTTCTTCCGTTTCGAACGCTTTAAATAAATAATTATTTGCTCTAGCAATCACACGTGCCATTCGCCGCGGGCTGGGGAGGGGGGCGCTAGGGCTGAGACCGGCTTATTGAATTATATCGTCGCGTTATTCAATCAATTTTCTGGAGGAAAATAAGAAATGGATTGGCTTTTATTTGCCACTTTTACAAAGCCGTGTTTTGTTGTGTGATTCATAGTTATACGCTGTGTCATGTTTTGAAAATAGAGATAATAAGATAATTAAATAGATATAATTAGGTACGGCCTAATTATCTCTATTTTGCCCTGTGATCCTTTATTATAAGCGCGCAATAAAGTTTCACCAATAAAGAATCAATTCTATTTACTTTGTTTCAAAAGTCACCGATGAAAAATGCCTTTTAATGGCCTAATTGAATTAAAAATGACTTGAACCAAAATCAAACCTCGAAAAATGTTTGAAGTTATCAAGTTAGAATCAGTATTTCTTGTTTAGTTTAAAGTTTTTATTTTTATATATGTTTTTCTTTTTTTTAAATTGTGTGTACTTGTGGCAATTGCGCCAATAAACGTGTTTTCTTTCTTTATTATAAGATGGTTTGTAAGCTTAGTCCGTGTTTATTATTAAGGAGTTAGGATTTTATTGTTTGAATGCAATACAATTTTGCTCAAATAAGTAGTGATCCTACGCTATTCCTCCGTCCGCAGACACGCACACTGAACAATTGAACATTCCCGCTACCGGCATCAGGGGGCCTACTCTCTAAGTCCGTCAACGAAAATACGGATCTGTCCGTAACTAGCTTTGTACTTCGAAATGAACCCTACTCCCTAATAATTTGAGATTCATGATTTTTGAAAACACATCGGGAGTAAAGACAACTGTCTAATCGTATTATCATTCATTTTTAGTTCAGGCCCTTAACGAATCTTATGTCCGTAAGTGATAAGGAGTAGGAAACGACCGTGACATCGGCCGAAACTACGGATTTCGTGCTTAGAGAGTAGACCCCAGGCACCGGCACCCGACACCCGGCGCCCCTGCGGAACCGTCAAGGCAAATATTTCCAATCACGAGATTGCAGCGCTCACGCAATCGCATTCCATTGTTCTGATGAAATAAATTAAATTTTAAATCAGTTAGAGGGATGTCGGTGCGGTTTATATCTTCGTCTGAGTATTATTGCTTTAGTTCTTATATATTTCTCATTAAATGTAAATGCTTCACGGAGAGAAAAACCAGTAGTGCGTTGAAAATAAATTTGGAATAGAGCAGTACCAAGGTGATGAAAAGGTGAAAAACCTTATTGAAAACTACATTGAATTAAACCTTTTCCAAAGAACTAAAATTCAATGTTTGAAATTATTGATGTGTCAACTTCATACGTATTTTATTTTTTTATTTGAGTCAGTCAAAAACCCAATCTAGCGAAATTCACCACACTGCGTTTAAGAGACCATTCAAAGTTTCGGTATTGCTGTGGAATAATTACACGTACAGGCATGAACGCAGTTTAGATGTCCTGTTTGGGGACAAAATTGGTCAAAAATTGGTAAATTCTTCCTAGAATAAGTAAAATTAAATATTCAACAAACTATTCAACAAGCTCATATGTGGCGAGGAATCAAAATTCGAATGCATCGACGCTGTGCTAGCACCCTTTGTGTCGGCAAGCATTGTTTGCGCGGACAAAGGCGCGCTTGCATAATCTGCATCGCCGCGCTGAACGATCACTTCAATCAATAGTTCACTAGAACGAGGCATAAAGCTTTCGTCCAAGCTTTGTCATGTGGGATGTGGGTAGATGTGACTTGTTAAGTAACAAGTCCAGATGTGACACATAACATCATAATAATATCATGCAGGTAAATCCCCAAGGGTTCCGTATAAGTTTACCTAATAGTCCACAAACATTTCGCCAGTTACGTGATACGGTGTATGGGGTATAGTAGTCCGTGTCATGTTTCTTTTCATACCTGATAAGTTCATAGTACGGTCCTGGTACGGTATGGGGTAGTGGATAGACACCTTTAGGCTCATGTAATAGACGGCGAGCCTATAGCCATCAAACGGGCAAACATCCAGACTACTGGAGAAATTCCTGATGGATAAACCCAATTAAACCCGACCGATTAATTGATTAATTACCCGACCTGGTCATCGAACCCGTGAACCTCATGTTCAATAGACGCGCTAGCGACCACTAGACCACCGAAGCAGTCATTCATAATTAACATTTTCTGATTCTTTTATTATCCTAATTCATATGACAACGAAGCTAGAAAACTTGTTATATTGCATGTTCGCGCAAAGATTATTTATTAGCATCTAATCCATAGCAATGTCAATCGAGCTGGCGGAGAATGAAAAATTTGCGCAGGTTTAGTGGATCAACTTTCTTCGTGTGTTTATTTCCGTTTGGTTTAGAGAATTTCTTTTCTTGATTATTTTATAAGAATATCGCGCAGTAATTGCAATTGTACGACTGCGATTATTATCTGAGTTGGATTTTTCGTTTAGTATCTAAATAGAGAAAACAGGCAGAAACTTAGAAATAAATACACGTTAAGGCAACGAACCTTCTTACGTAGTTTTTTATAGAGTGTTACTGTGTAATGAATGATTTTCGTTACGTTAATTGAATGGGCGCGACGGAAGACCAAGATGACAGGTCTTCAGTCATGCCGCATTCATTTTATCGCGGTCTTAGAGCATCAGTTATTTTCTGGAAATTCCTTTCAGATGAGAATACCACAATAAGTACACACCACAGTATAAGGGCCACAGACGTGAAAATACTTACCGTTGAAAATTTTCATCGGTGTTTTTTTTTAAATCAGCTGTTCTATACATTTTGACTGTATTGCACTTTTGTAGGAAACATCAGTTTTTTTTTTTCATTACCGACGTTATATTTCTTTGTTAAGAATAATATACTGAGTATGTAGTAAGTGTTTTAATAACATAAATCTATTGTTAGAAACTATGTATTTTTTAGAGCAAAAACCAAGAAATTTGACTATATCGTGTTAGCATTTGAATTATTAATTAACTTTAGGTTGTCTAGAGCGGTGTTTGAAATAAAAAAAAGTGGTTTTAATAATCTCACAAACATTTATTGAAAACTGAAGCACTTAATAAACCAGATATAACTAGCATCAGCAAATGACATTACATCCTAAGATTAAATTAAGTCACACGGCACAAGTAATTTAGAAAGAATAACCATCAATAGTATATTTTATACATCTTAAACATTTTAACATGAAATTAACTGACCTGGATAGGAATATTTCTTCACAGCGTGACAGTATTACTTTTAGGTATTTACACTTCGGCGTCGCAGGAACAACTGAGCTGCGGACGGTTTTTTTTTTTTTTTTTTTTTGAATGGCATCTCGCAGTTCAACCTATGAGGTTGTCGTCTGCTTAACCGGACTATCCTGTGGGTGCCTTTAGAGTAAGGCCTCCAGCCAGGGCATAAAAACTTACAAACTAAGCGATTGCACGCTAAGGGCACCCCCTGTGGGGTACGAACCTCGGCTTAGGGCGTCGCTGGGGGAGGACTGCATGGGGACAGGCTGGATCTGAATGGTATCATTATTTAGGGGCTGATTTAACACTACTGGCACAGCATCGCGGGCTGGCTCGAGCGAGGGTCGGGGAGGGCATGGACCGGGACGTCGCGACGGACCTCGACGGCGAGGTCGGAAAGACGGCGGTTTGAGTCGGAACTTTTTAAGAGTGCTAGTCTCTTTGCTACTCTCCTGGAGGAGGGTGATAGCATCATCTGGAGTGACAAGGGTATGCCTAGGACGGCGTACTGTACTAATGCGCGAGGGTTCGTAACGGGCGGCCGCTGCGATCAGGGGATTACGGTGTTTAATGGCGTTATCGAAGAAACGCTTCGAAAGACGTTTCATAAACTGAAGGACGGTGGGCATTCTAAGGTCTACGTGTAGACGGTCATTACGGACATAAAAAGGGGCTCCCGTGACTCTACGTAAGAACCGGTTCTGTAAAACTTGCATCCTATGGATGTACTTAGGCTTGGTGTGAGCGTACACGACGCAAGCGTACGTCATAATGGGGCGGATCACCGCGGTATAAAGGCGCAACTTGCACTTGAGTGACAACTTGCTTTTTGCCGAAATCATGAAATGAAGCCTACCCATAGCAAACGCAGCTCGGTCGCGAGCTGCTTTGATGTGCGCCGCGAAAGACAAGTGGTTGTCAAGTATGACTCCTAAGTACTTGGCTTGCTTCTCCCAAGGGATAGGCTTACCGTACATAGTGATCGGGCTGAGCGCGGGTGGCTTAATTTTACGCTGTTTAGAGTAAAGAACTGCCTGGCTCTTGTCGGGGTTCACCTCGATTCTCCATTTCCGGAACCAAGCGCCTAAGACGTTGGCTGAGGTTTGGAGGGTGCTATAGATAGCGTCGTGACTGCGGCCAGTGTAATAAATGGCCGTGTCGTCCGCGAACAGGGCTAACTGAGCCTTCTTGCTCTTGGGGATGTCACTGGTGAACAGAGTAAAGATAAGGGGAGAGACGACGGAGCCCTGAGGGACTCCGGCTCTAATGGGGTGGGGGGAAGACAGTGCCTTCCCGATGCGATAGCGGAAGGTGCGATCCGACAGAAAGTCTCGTAAGATGAGCACGAGACGGTCCGGCACTCCCAGTTTGTACAGCTTATATAATAAGCCGTTGTGCCAGACTTTGTCGAAAGCCTTTGCTATGTCGAAGTACAACACACCCGTCATCGCTCCACGCTGGAAGCCAGCGCTCAAGTGTTCTACGATGCGATGGGCCTGTTGAATGCAGGAGTGTCCGGTCCTGAAGCCGAACTGCTCGTTGGGGATGAGACTCTTAGCCTCGGCGAAGTCTTTGAGTCGCTTATAAATAAGTCTCTCGTAGATTTTGCCGAGTGCGTTCAGGAGACTGATAGGTCTGTAGCTTGAGGGCTCAGACTTGGGTTTGCCTGGCTTGGCGAAACCGATGACAGTGGCCTCTTTCCATATTTGGGGAAAGGCGTTGTTGCTCAGGGCGCCATTGAAGATGGCCGCCATTAACACGACGAGCTGAGCGGGGAGGAGTTTTAACACCCTATTGGTGATTCCGTCGGAGCCGGGTGCTTTCCGCGGTTGAAGCTTATTAATGATGTCTTGCACTTCGTCAGCTGTGACCGAAGGCAGAGGATCATCAGGGTCTTCTACGGGAGGGAGGGCGGCTTTACGTTCGACGAATGCGTTCACCTCATCGAGATGTCGCTTGTCTACTGGTTGAGAGCTGGGGGAGCACTGGGACTCCAGGCTGTCGGCTAGGCATTCGGCCTTCTCAGAGTCGTCGAATGCGACGCTCTTATCGGGTCGGGTGAGGGGAGGCATCGAAGCCTCTTCGGTGGAGCGCAACTTGCGTTGGAGCTGCCAGAAGGCTAGGTGGGTAGGCTCGAGCTCGCTAAGCGTCTTGACCCATTGATCTGAACGATGCTCACTAGTGCGCTTCTTTACAGCACGCTGTAAATAACGCATGTGAGCTTTGTTCGCGTCGCAGGGAAAGTTGCTGTAGGCACGGATGGCCGCGTTCTTCTCGGTTATCAGTTCACGTACGTCAGCGGGTAGAATCCAGCGTTGATCGCTCATTGCTGGAACTTCCCGTGAGCAATCCTTTAGTACGGATTGCACGTGTTCTGTAAACGAGTTGATGGCGGCCGTCGTGTCTGCGACTGAGACAATGTGGTCGGGGATGGCCTCCAGGTGAGGCGACGTGGTGGATTTCAGCTTTTCGCTGACTTTCCTCCAGTCGGTTATCATTTGGGTCGGCGGGGGCTGGCTGGGGTCAGAAGGACCTGAGCGGGGAACTAAGTGCATGAGCACTGGTCGATGGTCTGAGTTAAGCTCATGTAAAGTCTCGATGGAATGCAACTTAAGGTTGACATTCTTGAGTAGCGCTATGTCGAGAACGTCCGGACGTTGGTCGGGGTCGTGGGGATAGTGAGTGTGCTCCATAGGAGCGATGGGATCGAAGTTGAGGGACTCACCCAGGTTATACACGTGACGTCCTCTGGCAGAGGTCGTCGTGCTGTTCCAGGCGGGGTGTTTGGCGTTGAGGTCGCCCGCTATGATAACGGAGTCACTCAAGCCGAAGAGGACGGCAAGGTCTTTGGTGAACAGAGTGTGCTCCTCGGACGTGCCGCCGGGAGGGATGTACGCGGAGGCGATAGTGATCGATTGATGACCGGTCATGCCTAGTCGACAAACTGAAGTCTCGAGCAGAGACTCCATGGGAGGGGGATCTAAGGGGATGCAGTGCAGTTCCTTTCTATAATAGATTAGAGTACCGCCCTTGTGGCAACGTGACCGATCGTTGCGAACTATGCGATAGTTGGCAATTCTCGGATCGCGGTGACTGGGCTTGAGGAAGGTCTCCTGTATGAGGAGGATATCAATTTGATGGTCACGGAGGAAGGTGGCGATTTCATCACGCTGGCCTCTAATGCCATTGGCATTAAAGTACCCTAATTTAAGGGATCGGGGTTTGGTACACGTTAATCTCGTATTATCCATTGAAATTAAAGATTAATGCCGCTGAAGGCTTCGCCTAACTTGATTAGGGACTTGAGGATAATTTTAAGCTTATCACCGTCAGTGTTAGCCTCCCTGAGATCTGCCGCCATGCGGTCTGCTTCGGGGGTGACTAACTTTGCTAACGTTTCTAAGGTTACGTTAGGAGAGGAGACCGCGGCCGCGGGGCCGGGAGGCGCGGGACGAGCGGGCGCCGGTGCGCTCGCTTGGGCCACGGGAGTGGGGACAGGGGCATCTAATAGCCCGGGAATGGGGCTGGACTTTGCTTTGCCGAGTGCCGGGAAGGCTCTCTGGTGGTTCAGCGAGGTCCAGGGAGAGGGCCTCTGGGGGCTGAGTCTCTCCGGCATCTGTGCAGTTGGTAGCCTCACCGATGGGCTTTCTCTCTGCTGGCGGGCGTTTGCACGCTTCGCCAGTTTAGAGGAGGAGCCTTTGGGGGCTTTCGGGCAGCCGCGGTAGTTAGCCGGGTGGCCCGACTGGCCGCAAAGCACACAGCTCGGTGGCTCCGTGCATAGCGATTTGTCTTTGGGACGGGGGCAGTCTGCCGTACCATGGTCGCCTAGACACTTTACGCATCTGTGCGGCGCATGGCAGTTGGCTTGGCTGTGTCCGTACAGCTGGCAGCGGTGGCACTGCCCTACTACGGTTGAGCGGTAAGGCTTCTCTATTGAGATGCCTGTTAGGGAGCATACCGACTTCACTTTGAAGATCGGGTGGTGTCCTTCTACTGGGTCACAGATGACCAGTACCATATCGTACTGGTCTCCACCTCTCGCCTTATGAAGGCGGTGGACGGCTGCGACCGGGATGTCCTGGCCTTGGAGGTCGTTTAGGATGTCCTCCGTGGGGATTTCCTTCGGGATCCGCCTGATCACCACGCGGGTGGGCTTCTCCTCTGGAAGGGAGTATGTATGGAAGGCTATGTGCCTTCCGATCAGCTGACGGGTTAGTTCCCTGAAGTCGGTGGTCGTAGGGACTACCACTTTGATACCCTGCTGGGTGCTTTTTGCGCTAGTGTATTGAATGCGGCGCTCAACACACATTTTGGACACGTCTGTCCATTTCCCTTTGTCCTGAATGAACAACGGGGGAGGGGGCTTCAGCTTCTTTGAAGAAGCGGCTGAAGAGTTAGCCTTAGGGCTGGATGGTCTGCTAGTATGAGCAGCGGCGGACTTTGGTGCGGGGACCGGGGAGGTGGGGCGGGAGGCCTCGGGAGAGGGGATGAGAGGGAGCGCGACTAATTTTTTGGCCATGGTGGCCTGAGAGTTTTTGCCCTTTTTCCTCTTGCCCTTTCCGACGACTTGATAGTCGTCTTCAGAGGACGAGGAAGCAGAGCAGGAATCTATAACCGATTCCGAGTCGGAGACTGGCACAGTTGTGTCCATTTTCTCCGAAATGGGAACAATGGACGCAGGTGCGGACTGATCCATTGTTTGCTTAACAATGGGTCCGGGGTTAGCCGGAATCGCGGCGGCGACGGCTGGCGGTGAGCCTTTGTCCATGTTCTCAGAAACGGGAACAATGGACGCAGGTGCGGACTGGACCTTTGTTTGCGAAACAATGGGTTTCACTACAATGGGTCTTGGAGTTGCCTTAATCGCGGCGGCGACGGCTGGCGGTAAGCCTCTGTCGGCAGGTGGCGGTGACAGGGGGCTCTCGAGCGCGTCACTAAAGTCAGTGACGGTATCGGTGGTTTGCTGAATGGCAGCAATTTCTGACCCATATTTTTGTAAATATGGGTCGGTCGTGAAGACGCGCAAGAAAAAGCGCAAAAGCGCTTTATCTGTGTCGTCGAGGGACGACATTTTATCGGCTAAAAGTTAGCGGACATTTGAGTGAAGCTCAGCGCGCCTAACAACCTAATTTCTTGACCAATTATTTAGGGAATTTACTGAATCAGTGACTCACCCGCTTCAACCTTCCCGCAGGCACAGTCCGAGGGTCCTGGCTTGGTAGCAACTCCAACTCCAGTCCAGGGAACTTTGCTTTCAGGAACTTGTTCAAACGGGAAACACTAGCACAGTATATCGGCGGCGCATGCGAACGCGGCGGAGCCCAATTTTTCACCTAGACCCTGAAGGGGTTAGGCGGGCGGGTTGGGTCACCACCCTCTCTCGGTTTCGTTGGCACCGTTAGGTTTCCCACCAAGAACCTCGAAATTGAGGATTTTTCCCTGATGGGGCAAAGGAAGTTAAATCGGAATAATATCCGAAGCAAATGAGCAAGTGCTGTCTTAATAAAAAGACAGCAATTGTTCGGGGGTGTAGTCGAAAGACAACTGATGACGTCACGTCACTGGGAAGCGACGAACCGATGACACACACTGATAGCGAGCGGGAATGCGAGCAGGTAGCGGCACGTCCGTACGCGACGGCGGTCAGGCGGCGAGTGATGAACTCTGTTCTCGAGCTGCGGACGGCAGTTTCTCCGTTTAAATAAACTATGTTTCGCGCGCACAGACAGGCGTCGCCAGCCAACCGTTACATGATTCAAACAGAAGGCGGTAGTTGATAAAATAGATGACAACTGTGCATTATGTTTACTGAAATCCTAACAGCTCGGCCATCCTGTTAGAGCAAGTCCCTTCGCTCTTTTATTTTCAGAAATTATTATTTTATTATCAATATTAACATTATCATCTAGTTATACACTTTAAATCATAGAATGTTAACTATTTGTATAGATCCATTATTGGTAATTAATTCCAATAGACATGCTTAAATTAGTATATCAATGAATATTACAATATTTGTAGTTTAGAAATAATTTAGTTATACAATTAAAATGATTTATAAAAGATCTATAGAAGAATTATAAGTATGAAAAAAAATACATTAACAATAAGGAAAAAAAAGAAAAGAAAACACTAATTAAAAATACAGAAATACAAAATTGCAATACAAAAGAATAAATAATTGTGTCTTTTTATAAAGATGTAATTTTGATTAAATCGTTTTACAATTTTCGGTTATGGTTTTTTTTTTTGTAATATTACAATTTTAGCTTAAATATAAATCAATTCTGTAAATATCAATGTTATTTACACAATAATCAGAAAATGCATTACGTATTCAAGTAATATTTCCTATGATGTATCGTTTGGTTGTTCGGATTCAGATGCAACGTTGGCACATTCGGAATCCGAACTACCAAAGTTTTGATTGAAACTAAGCCATGGTTTCATTTTATCCACTGCAATAATGTTTTCGTAATTACGACTACCTTTTTTTCGCGTAAGAGGAGTATCTGTTACTAAATAACGATCATTGGGCAAAACTTTAACGATCCTATAGGGTCCTTGAAATTTCATAGTTAATTTTTTGGACTTACCAGTATTCGGGATTTCCCTTCTCACACTTACCAAATCTCCGGCTACATATGATTTGTTCTTAGTACGCTTTGAGTCAAATCTTACCTTATCTTTTATCTGTTGGTTATTGATCCTTTCTCCCGCTTTGCTTCTTTCTTTTTCCAAATCTTCTGGAGCTATGGATTCTATAACTTCGTCGATGACTTCACTGAGCCTGTTCTCAGTCAGACTTTTTAATCGTACCCCAAATAATAGCTCTGAAGGGGTCTTACCTGTAGTTTTGTGCACCGTAGTGTTCAGTCCAATTTGCACGTCAGGGATAAATTCGTCCCATGTTCTTTCATCATTACCATGCGTTTTAGTTGAAAGGGCGTCTAAGACTGTTCTATTAAATCGTTCCACCTGACCATTGGCTCGCGGCGTGGCAACCGCGTTTAGGATATGTTTTATACCCAACGATTTTGTAAATGTTCGAAAGTTATTACTTGTAAAAGACGTACCTTGATCGGTGATTAACCTAACAGGCGTTCCAAAATAACTTATATGTTCTCGTAAAACTCTTATAGTGGTCGATGTTTTTGTATTCTTGACTGGTGAAATGTTAATGAACTTTGTAAAACCATCTATTATAACTAGAATATAAACATTACCTCGTTTGCTACGAACGAAGGGCCCCAGGTGATCAGCATGGATAGTGTGGAAAGGTATCTCTACCTTTGGGATCGGGTGTAACTCACCTTGCGGTCTCCCCGACGTGCCTTTGTGGTGTGCACACTCTATACATGATCGGACGTATTTTTTTACGAAATGTCTCATCTTAGGAAACCAAAAAGATTGTTGAATTCTAGAAAGGGTTTTTTCGAAACCAAAATGACCGATGTCATCGTGATTCATTTTAACAACTTGCCAACGCACCCCTTTTGGTACTACCCATCGAACACAATCACCCCCATTATAATTTAGTAAACGATATACTTTACCGTTTTTAAGTTTGTAATTCCTGACTATTTCCAAAATGTTTTCGGATTCCGGGTCAGCCAAAATTTGTTTAATTCGGGAGATCTCTTCGTCGGTAGATTGTACCGTTGCAATCCAATCTTCCGATTCGATTGATAGAATGTCAAGTACGTGATCTTCTATAACCGCCTTATCCACTGGATTTCTACTTAGAGCGTCTGCGTGCATCATACTTGTACCCGGCCTATACTCTATTTCGCAATCAAACTCTTGAAGTTGAACCCACCAACGAGCAATTCGTGAAACTAGATCACGCTTTATCAGCGTTGTACGAAGCGCGTTGCAATCCGTTAATATTTTAAATGGAATTCCAAGAAGATAAACACGGAATCTGTTAAGAGAAGCTACAACCGCAAGAGTTTCTAATTCAAAGGAATGCATTCGTTGCTCATCTGAAGTAGTTTTCCGACTGAAGTAAGAAACTGGCTTGAAGAGACCTTCATCACATTTTTGCATTAAAATACCCGCAACGCCGTATTTGCACGCGTCAGTGTGTAACTGAGTCTCCCTTTTCGGATCGTAAAGAGCCAATATCGGACGAGAAATAAGAGCTTGCTTCAAAGAATCGAATGAGTCATTTTGTTCTTTAGTCCATTTCCACGAACAGTCCTTTTTCAAAAGGTCTGTCAACGGTTTGCAAGTGACGGCAAAGTCTTTTACAAATCTTCGAAAAAAACTAGCTAAACCAATAAACTGCCTCGTTTCGTGTTGGTTTTTTGGAACTGGGAATTTGGCCACTGCTTCGATTTTGCGAGTGCCTGGTTTAATACCTAGAGAGCTGACTTCGAAACCTAAAAAATCTATTTTGTCAAAGAAGAAGTGGCATTTGGAAAGTTTTAATGTTAGTTTTCCTTTGCGTAAAAGAATTAGCACTTCTTGAAGCCTAACGAGACCTTCCTCAAACGTTCGCGCTGGAATGAGGATGTCATCCATATAGACCAGAGCATATTTGATCTTAGCTTCGGAAAGTATTTTATTTATAGTTCTTTGAAAAACTGACGGGGCATTCACCAAACCAAACGGCATTCTAGTATATTCATATTGACCATCCGGGGTAACGAATGCAGTTTTATGTTGTGAAGATGTGGAAAGAGGAATTTGATAATAGCCGGATGCCAAATCAAGGGAAATGAACAATTTACTTCCTGCAAGCTGATCTAACTGATCTTCAACTCTGGGGAGAGGATAATGATCCTTCTTAGTCCGTTTATTTAGAGCGCGGTAATCGACGCATAGTCGTTTTTCCCCGGTCTTTTTCTTTACAAGCACGATCGGACTCGCGTACGGCGACGAGGACTCTCGGACTATACCCGCGTCAAGCATTTCGTCAACCATATCGCGAACAAGGGTCCTCTCCACAAAAGACATCCGATAAGGTCTGTAAACTACCGGTTCAGAATTTTCTAACTCTATTATCATTTCTCCCGCAGAGGTAAGTCCTAACTCTTTCAAATTAGAGGAAAAGCAATCTTTAAATCTATTGAGTAAACTTTGTAATTTAACTTTTTGTTCATTAGTGATTGCGGAACCAACGAGTAAGTATTCATCTAAATCCGATTTGTCTAAGGAGACCGCAGAAACCTGTTTAATGGAGTTACAAGAAAAGGCACGCGTCAACAACGTATTTTTGGCAAACACTATTGGTGAGTTATTGCTCATATTGAATAAGATTAGTCTACCAGTACCTGATTTAAGATCGTATTCTCCCGGAAATAAATAATATTCGCTACCGGAGGCACCTCTAACAGAACCATTGACATATATTTTTCCATTGTAATGATAACATAAATGTACTGGAATAGAAACTATTTCGCATGGTGCTAAAGAAGTTACTTCCGAAACCCTCAAAAATAGTTTACTTTCTACACTAGCCTTTTCAAAAATTATTTTACTAGGTGTTTTGGTAATGACTATGTCAGGTAATTCTGTAAAAGTGTGTCCCAGTAGTACAGGATATTTTAGAGCGCGATTTTCGACTATTAGAATTTCAATATTTTCTTCTATACCTTGAACGTTAACATCGACTTTAGACCTACCCAACGGCCTAACATAATTTCCACCTATTGCCCTCATCAAGGGTAAATCTTTGGTGTCAAAAGATAGATTTAAGCTTTTAGCTTCATTTTCCCTAATAAGGCTACATTGGCTACCTAAATCAACGTGACATACTAATTCCTTATTGTTAATCAGAATGTTAAAGATATATTTAGAGTTAGACTCACCTGATGTCAGTTCTGAAACCGATTTTTCTTAAACAGTGTCCTTTTGATTGCCGTCTTGCGCCTTTTGTTTCCTGAACCTGCAATAAGTACTTAAATGGCCCAACTTACTACAATTAGTACACGTTGTTGGTGTCTTCTGGCATTGGATACTCTTGTGACCATCTTCGTTACAATTGTGACATACTAGCCTTTTAGGTTCAGGACCGTTACGCCTGGTGGAAGAAGTTGTTACAGTAGCTCTCCTGTCCTGTTTTCGATTCCTTTCCCCAGCATCCTTAGTAGAACCTATTTTGACCGTTTTTATGTACTTAAGTACCTCTTCAGGCTCCCGAAATTGAGCACCGACTCTGACAGCGCGATCATCGATCCCGTTAAGAATACAGTCTACCGCTTTGCGACCTTTTATTCCACACCTATTTAGTAGATTAATTTTTTCGTAAAAGTAGTGCTCCAATGATTCGCCATATCGGGCTTTTTTAGCTAGCATTGCTATTAAAAGTTCCGCGTAATCGTCACGACAAGGAAAATTCTCTACCAATTTTCTTTTCCATTCGGTCCATGAGTAAAGGACTGTGCTGAGACCCTGGTACCAAATCTTTGCAATACCGGTTAACTTTGGTAGGGCAAAATGGATGGTTTCTCTTTCGTCCCAACCATAGATCTCTGCACACTCCTCCACCTTAGTAAGCCACACCAAGATGGTCTGGTCTTTAGTCATTGGATCAAATTCTGGAATGACGTTATTCAAAGAAAGTTTGGAGCTAGATCTACCTTTTACATCTTTAAGAATATCTAAAAACTTATCTAAGATACTGTTAGTATTATCTTTATCATCTAAATTAGTGTTTACATGTTTGTGCGACTGTACGTTCGGGGAATAATGACGTCTTGTTCTGTTTTTACTATTAGGTGAATGATTAGAATTGCTATTAGTTCGCAGTCTTTTATTCCCCTCACGTCTGCCGCATATAATATCATTAGTTTGACGCTTTCGTTGGTTAAGTCGTTTACGCGCTGAAGACCGACTGCCAGAACTACTACTAGAATAATCTACGCACTTTGAAATTCGGCGTCTGCGTACTCGTGATTCGCGGGGCTTACTACATTGTCTAGATGTATGTTCTGACAAGCGTGACTGGTGACAGCGTTTGGGAGAAGACGTCCTTGGTCTTTGAGGTTGACCGTTACAAGGATGGAGTATTATAGACTCATCGCTTGAAGTATGCGGTGAATTTCCTCGTTGCCGATCTACGACTGCAGCCGCTCCTCTGGTAGACATGACTTCGTGCCCACTAGACAGCGGCACCGTGCCCAAGTTTCTTATACTTGATAACAGCACTTGTGCCCAAGCCTTATTATACTTGATAGCAGCACCGATGATTAACGTGCCCAAGCCTTATTATACTTGATAGCAGCACCGATGATTAACGTGCCCAAGCCTTATTATACTTGATAGCAGCACCGATGATTAACGTGCCCAAGCCTTATTATACTTGATAGCAGCACTGATGATTAACGTGCCCAAGCCTTATTATACTTGATAGCAGCACCGATGATTAACGTGCCCAAGCCTTATTATACTTGATAGCAGCACCGATGATTAACGTGCCCAAGCCTTATTATACTTGATATCAGCACCGATGATTAACGTGCCCAAGCCTTATTATACTTGATAGCAGCACCGATGATTAACGTGCCCAAGCCTTATTATACTTGATAGCAGCACCGACGATTAACGCGCTTAAGCCTTATACTTGATAGCAGCACCGATGATTGGCGCGCTTAAGCCTTACGCTTGATAGCGGTACCACTACGACTAACTGAAATTATTAGTAATTATTTATAACGTCATCATTCCAATGCTTTGAAAACCCTTACTTGAAAGTGACCCACATTGGTGAAGCAATTATTAGAGGGTATGCATACGGGTGAAACAAAAAGATTAAAATGTTAAAGCGTTGCAATAGTGAAGCATTTCCAGAGGGTAGCCCTGGCAAAGCCGTGTTATGATGAGCGCTTCCAGAGTGTAGCCCTGGCAAAGCTGTGTTTATGATGTATTGCTTCCAGAGGGTAGCCCTGGCAAAGCTGTGTTATGATGTATTGCTTCCAGAGGGTAGCCCTGGCAAAGCTGTGTTACGATGTATTGCTTCCAGAGGGTAGCCCTGGCAAAGCTGTGTTACGATGTATTGCTTCCAGAGGGTAGCCCTGGCAAAGCTGTGTTATGATGTATTGCTTCCAGAGGGTAGCCCTGGCAAAGCTGTGTTATGATGTATTGCTTCCAGAGGGTAGCCCTGGCAAAGCTGTGTTATGATGTATTGCTTCCAGAGGGTAGCCCTGGCAAAGCTGTGTTATGATGTATTGCTTCCAGAGGGTAGCCCTGGCAAAGCTGTGTTATGATGTATTGCTTCCAGAGGGTAGCCCTGGCAAAGCTATGTTGTGTTATGATGAAATGCCTCCATATTGCAATTAAATATCATTAAACCCTTGAATTAATTATATTAAATATTGAATAGACAACGCACTGACCAATATATCGAATAGAATTAACACAATATACATAATTTTAAATCCAAACAAAAAAATAAATTAAAGTAGGTACTGTGCCTTTAAGTTCACTAAGGTATAATGTCATCGCTTGCTTTATTATTAAAATGTATTCATTACTCACATACTTAATTCGCAATAAAGATCATTCGATCCCTATTTAGACGATTAACATATATTTTAAAAGCAGAGAAAAAAAAAAAACAAAATTTTCAACCGACAAACACTCTGTGGACGGGATAAACAAGTATCTAGTATAGTTTTGACTTTTACTCGTTTATCTCACTTCTGAAATGTTAGCATTTGAATTATTAATTAACTTTAGGTTGTCTAGAGCGGTGTTTGAAATAAAAAAAAGTGGTTTTAATAATCTCACAAACATTTATTGAAAACTGAAGCACTTAATAAACCAGATATAACTAGCATCAGCAAATGACATTACATCCTAAGATTAAATTAAGTCACACGGCACAAGTAATTTAGAAAGAATAACCATCAATAGTATATTTTATACATCTTAAACATTTTAACATGAAATTAACTGACCTGGATAGGAATATTTCTTCACAGCGTGACAGTATTACTTTTAGGTATTTACACTTCGGCGTCGCAGGAACAACTGAGCTGCGGACGGCAGTTTCTCCGTTTAAATAAACTATGTTTCGCGCGCACAGACAGGCGTCGCCAGCCAACCGTTACATGATTCAAACAGAAGGCGGTAGTTGATAAAATAAATGACAACTGTGCATTATGTTTACTGAAATCCTAACAATCGTAGTAAACAGATTAAGAAAAAAAAAGTTTGTTTACGAAAACTAATGAGCCGATTTTGAAGACAAGGATGTAAAGGTATTTATTGGCTCGATAAATTTTGCGATTCAGCTTCAATTGCCTAGGAAGGAGTACTGAAACTGAACTCGGATACGCGTAACGGGTGAGAGACCTCTTTTCAACGCCTGGTTTACCCAACAAACATCGAAAAAAAAAGAAGTTAAAAGGCATATAGCCAATGTTACTAAAAAATAATTTCAATTCATTAATAACTTTAGTCAAAAAAACCTTGTAAACTTGCGCGAACATTTCGACGAGCTGTCAAATTTACTAGACTGGGCCCTTTACAACGGGGTTACCGCTAAATGGCGTTTAATTACAAAATGGCGGCGATTATGTGGCGAAGATCAAAGGGAAGGTAATCCGAATGAACTCGCTCGAATTACACGCAGGAAGTATGTACTGTGTAATGTGTAGATAATGGAAGAGGGTTGGAAGTTTCAGGAGCTGTTGTCAGGTAGGTACATGACACTGGATGCGCCTTAAAGTTGAAATAGCACTACAATCTAGAAAATAGATCTTTAATTTAACAACTTAACATTTGTTTACAACATTAAAGAGCCTTTCGACACTAAGTATGAATGCGGTACTCCCAACCGGATCATGGCCCACTTGCTGGCGGATCCGAAGGACTTAAAAAATGCTACTGACATAACGAGCCCATCTAATTTGATAAAACGAACCATAGATACGAAAAAAGAAGAAGACAACCTAAGATTGTTAAGCAGGCCTATGATTAATTGGTTACTCTCAAAACTAATGAATTGAAACACTTTCAGTAACACCATCAATATTTTTAAATACATTTTCACTTCGATATGGCTCAAGATTGTCATAAAAACTCTATAGCTTTAATTCGAGAAACAAGTTTATTTTAAAATCGATATCAATTTCCCGTATAACTCATCCAAACTTCTCAAAAGTATAAACTTGACAAACTAAATTGCGAAATCTCTTCCCGCGTCGAACTTACGGCTTCTTCCCAGTTGTCAACTGAAATAGTAACTTTTGGGGAACGGATGCTTAAAAATTATGGTATCATATAATGTAAACCACGACGGAGATGATAGGATAACCAGAATGTCTTCTTTGGGATTTGGCAAGAAGAGGCACAGATCCGGGACCCATAGATGACTGGTGTTTCCACTTCTCTCCATAAGAGTTATTGCGCTGGAATCAGACCCATTATCTGCCACCTTATTCACAAACGCTCGGATTCGACAAGATAGGCATACGACTTATCGAATCGAATCCGAGCGCTTGTAAATAGGGGGCCTGGCGTCGCAGTCAATTCAAAGTATTTATTTAAGGCTATGCAATTATAATCCATAGTCTGGCAGTGGTAATTCGTCCTCAAATGCTGACGATGACCGATTAAATATGAAGATAGAATTTCTTAACTATTTTTTATACAAGTTGTTGTTTTGCATCCTTGTCAAAATTCAGTAGGTGGTTACAAAAGATAAGTAGTGAGATATGTAGTGAGGATCAGATCACTTATCGATTTCCGTAATAAAAGAAAAAAAAATACCTACCCATTTTATTATTGATTCGGGTCGAATTTGACGATCGAAGATACAGTAGGTACTTCAATACAGTTATGCGGTTATCAAATTAAAAATCTCGAGTTAGGTCGTAGCCGAATAAAGCTGCGGGGTAAATGTACCCTCCTTTCATACATTTGTATGCAAAGTATTCGCTTTCTATTTTAAAGTCAAAGCTCCGACTCACAGAACTTTTGTTAATAATCCTTTTAGAATATTAAAGTGTTTATTTAACGGAATTGTAAAGAAAAGTTAGGAATTATGCACTTTACCACCGTAATTCATTTTTTTTTAAATTTCATACATGATTTGCGATTTTAAGCTGAATGACTTAATACAAATGCGAACGTACATAGATCTAGAACCTGGATCATTGGACTAGATCACAGAGTCTACAGGTTACAGGTCTGTAGGTTTGTCTTCAAAATGGTTGAGTTGAATGATGGCTGATCCATTCGTTATGTTCGTGAACAGGCGCTATCAGTTGTGCCTGGTCATCTCTTGGTTGCCACGGCTTATTTCGAACTAATTATTTTATTTTTTAATTGTCTTTTTTTTTATTTTACTATGGACACTTTTAACGTGCACGTCTTGCTACATCGTTCTCACATAATGTACCATCTCAACATGAATGATGTAACCATGGTTTTTGTAACAAGATTGTAAAAATATATTTGCATTGTATAGATTCAACCTCTTAGTATTATATATTTGCATAGCACATGTGTGAGTACCATGTACTGTAAAGCCGCCATTTAATGAGTACCTAAATCTTTCATTGACGCGAAATTACCCTGGTGGTTGAGTGAATGTCATGCTCACTTAAATGTCACGCTGATGGTGGCGGGTGTGTCGGGTCGTTTAGTTCCCTTCAAAATGGTTGAGTTGAATGATGGCTGATACATGCGTTATGTTCGCGAACGGGCGCTGTCAGTTGTGACTGGTCATCTTTTAGCTGCCACGGTTTATTTTAATTACTTTATTTTTTAATTACTGATTTAATCTTTTACTCTGGACGCTCTTAACTTGCACGTATTTCTACATTGTTCTCACATATTTGTAATTCTTAACATGAATGATGTAACCAAGATTTTGTAACATATTTTGATTTAAAAGAGTGTCCATGGAGTTTCTTGCCCGTTCTTCTCCATAGAGATCTACGCTACGGAATGGGCAACTACAGTACTTTCACAAGTTATTATGCCTTGTGACTGGGACTGTAGCTTCGCGTTTTATTTTGTTTTTTTTTTTGACTTTCAAAAGTACCTGTAATGGTCTAATTGAAATAAATGCTTTGACTTTGCTTTGACTTTGAAGATTCTGTATTAAAAGAGTGTCCATGGAGTTTCTTGCCCATTCTTCTCTATAGAGATCTACGGGTTGGAATGGGCAACTACAGTACTTTCACAGTTATTATGTCTTGTGACTGGGACTGTAGCTTCATTTTTATTGTTGTTTGACTATTCAAAAGTGCCTGTAATTGGCTTACTTGAAATAAATGATTTTAAGTTGATTTGATTTGTGGGTTGGTGAATTTTAATTATAGGAGGAGCAGTTTGAACCTTGATCTCCAATATCCCCGTAACTAGAAGGTTCCCAGGTATGTTCCAGAACAAAAAAAAATATCGCCATGACGGGGAGCACAAGTGCTTTTCGGCTTTATTTAGGGGTATGTTTACATCCATCATATTTGACGTGATTGACTGCAAATAAATATTATTAACATCAAAAAATTAGTAAGATAAAAAAACAAATGTTTTTCTTCAAATTAGGCTGTTAATCAATCATTTTTGAACGTCAAAATTACAAGAGGCAGTCCTCCAAAACGCCCGCCCTTCGCCACTTCCTAAGAACAAGTTCTAAGTCCAACAGAAAAACTTTGTCGCAGTCTACGACACCCTTGGAAAAGATTGCCATTCTATGTATATCAGTATTTCAGTAATTTCACCACAAGTACTAACATTCATATTCCCTATTGACATAGCTACATAAAATAGTTATTAGTCTCCCAAAAGCTAGTCCATTATAATCACTAATTAACAGATAGCGCGCGGCCGTAAGTCAATAGTGTCAGTTAATTAGCGACTTATTTGAGAGCTAATAACCGCCTCATGCCTCACATAACTTTAGTGACATGGTGGAAATTATAATTAGCTGAACGAATTTTCAATCCGGTAACTGGTAAAGTTTTGATTAAGTGTTATCTAGGCGTGTTTGAATGAGGTACATTATATTCCTAGTATTGCGATATTAACATTAAATGTGCTTATTTTGGCAAATAGTTTTTTAAGCACGCCTACGAGCGATAAGTAGTCTTGATTATATGGAAAAAGCTGGAAACTATGAGAGTACTCATAGTGGCTGGACCAAGATGAGATTGTCTTTCAAAGAATAATTCTTTACTTACACATTAAATAAAAGGATTAATAACGTCAAAGCAAACATGGGATTCAGTTCTAATAAAGATATTCTGAGTGCCATGCTACTTCGTTCTTACATATTTTACAACCAACGAACAATTCTATAAAGCGTAGTGGAATATCTAGAATTCTAGAATATTCTCATAAATCTGTAGTGTGCCAGTAAGAATACTCGGACATTGACCTCACTTAATTTGATGTCTCTTCAGTAGATTTACTAAAAATGAAGTCAAAGAGGAAACTCAATTAGAATAAATCAGGAGGGATGAACTTCATGAAAAGGTGGATTAAGCCGAAAGTGATATTATTATTTTTGTCATGATCATTCCTTCTGTGATTGTTTTTTTTTATCTGTAGGAAGTGCAAAAATACAAGCGAATGGACTAGGATCACAGAAATGTAAAGGGGTTTGAGAAAACCCGAATAATCGTTTCAGAACAGAGATGGCTAATTTATTCTTAGATAGTCGTTTCTAAACATAAGTTACATGTCCAGATATACAAATAAGTGAAACAAAATTAAATAAAAACTAGTGTGGAAGTGTCAGTGTATTATAATAGACCAACAACCAAGCATAAAAACACTTTTCATCCTGAAAATCTCGCAGACTCTTACTATAAAATGTTATTTTAATATTCCCCTCGGTTAATATTTTCGCAGCGTTACATGACATACAACATAGTTAGTGGCCGGGGCGGGATGCAGATGAATCAATATAGCGCACTTGTTGCAACCGGGAGAGGCCGCGCGGCCGCCGACCCGGTTGTCATGGCGACCGCTCACCTCGCTCGACGTTTATGAGACCCTGGTACCGGACGCGGGAATAAAGAGATTTATGCGGCAAGGTTTTGACGAATTGATTGATGATAGGATATACTATAAGCGAAATTGTAACAAATTCTACAAGGAAATCGTGATAAAATTAACTTTGTTTTGTCTTCAATATGGTATAACGTTTACAGATAGCATTAATATGGCATTACGTTAATTTTAATCACAGAAATCACGAATTTACGGTATCTGGTTCTCAAACAATTTAACAATCAGATTAGAAAAGGAATTTGCAAGAACTTATTCATCTGCCGCGTACTCACACACCTATTAAGTCAATTTGATTTACAGAACATAACATCACGCCTGTAATCCCCGAAGGCTTAAGCAGTGGTGTACCCCGTAGTACCCTACATTTCCCCAGTTATTTTTAAGTCCCATGTGATAGGGGGCGAGCCTATTGTCATTAACCGGGCATAAATCCAGAATCCGTGTCTGCTGCTGTGAAATTCCTGATGAAAAAACTCAATAACACTTTGCTCGACCTGGGAATCGTAGCCAGGACCTGCTCCGCTCCGTTTGGCCGTAGCGTGATGATATATAGCCTATAGCCTTCCTCGATAAATGGGCTATCTAACACTAAAAGAATTTTTCAAATCAAACTAGTAGTTCCTGAGATTAGCGCGTTCGAGCAAACAAACAAACAAACTCTTCAGCTTTATAATATTAAGTATAGATTTTTGGTCGATACAGTTCCTTGGAAAATACTCGTAATAGTTTAAAAATGAGTACCAAAAACTGCTTACAAACGAAATTTTTGTTTCTGTCACGAAAAGTTACACAGGAAATTGGAACCGCTATTTTGTAAATTGCCAAAACTTGGAGCTAACAACATAACATTTTGATGGTAACGGTTGCGTGCGTCATCAACAAGTGGCTATTTTGTTGCCGACATTAATAACCGGAACTTAGTGACCGGAACAACTTTAACTCGGTAACTGTTCATTAACTATTCTGTACTATAGCGACCAATATCTATAAACAAAGGGGACTTAAGTCTCTGTCTCTGTCTCTGTGAAAGTGCAAAAAAACTTCTCTCTCTCTCTCTCTCTCTCTCTATGTGCCTAGCCTTATCCCATTATTTCATGGACCTGTCTTCCTGCTAACCATACTTGATTAAGATTAATTTAATGAAAAAAACACACTTTCTCACTCACCCTAATTTCGGAGGCAGTCGGAATGGAAATAAGGTAAATAAACTGACGGCAAATTAAATGCATTATCGTGTATTTAAACTAAAATTACAAAATAAAGATAATTTAATCCAAGAGCTCAAGTGTAAAGGTATTTAAGTCCGGAAAAGCGCAGCTGAAAATAATACCTATATCTGTGCTGGCTGTGACAATCATAATTGAAAAGCTTCGCTTGAAAATAGAGCAGGTATTGATTTAGCTGAAATGAAACCTTAGAATTGAACGGTATTTTCTATGTATAGTAATTCGGATTCGTTTACTTACATCAAATGTAATATCGTAGTAGACGACTTAGTAATGCCAGTTATTATTGTTTTGAAGGTGAGAAACAATCAGAATTCCAAACTGAAATTGTATCATATCATTGTTATGTAGCGTAATGAAACATAACTATTATACAGTCGATAACATAATATACAGTCTACCTTTAAAACATTCAAAGATTTCGCTTATTTAAGGATTCATCCCCTTAATAACCTAAATCTTTAAAGTGCTTAAAGGATATTTCTGCTTATAACTGAGTAAATAATAAACTCTGGTTTAGTGAAATATGGTAAGTTTTCCATTAGCGTGGACGCTAATAGTGTTAGTCGCCCCGACACGCCCCTGTCCCGGAAAATCTATTAATCGAGACTCCTCCTGGATCCCGCTATATGAACTCCGTTAATACAATTAGGGACTTTATACTTTAATAGTGTGTTCTTTATAGCAGTTTTTGCATAAACTAAACTTGATTTTATGCTCATCATTCTTCGTGAAAAGTTTTAAACAATATTATAAGACAAACTTCTTGTGAGTAGTGGTGGTACTGGCCGGTTCTCATAAAAAAATAAACACGGGTGCTCCATAGAAGCTCGTTCTTTTGCTTGTCAGTCTTCGGACGGTAAGGTTATCAGTACCAGCGCTATTTTGCAGTAAGTTCGTTCCATATTTTACCACGGTGGTCTTCATTGTTAATTGCTTCTTACTTACATTGAATATTACTTTGTGTGTTTAAAATTAACGGTTGTTTGTGATTGCTCGAGTTATAATGGTTTATTGAGTTATTGTTAAAATTGAGTCATTTTATAATAAATTAGTTTTAGGTTATTTCAAGCTATTTCTTTTTATTTGTGTTTCACTTCTGGTCGCTAAAATCAGAAGTGGGATTCGGCTCATTTGCTCACAATTATTAGCCTTGATACTGTAACAAACTTGCTTATTCCTTGATGAAAGGAGTAAACAGATTTATACATTAAAAAAGTAATTAGGGGAAAATGAATTTAATAAATGATGAAATGAAAAATACAATAAATTAGTACAAAAGTGAAGGGCAGGTTAACCGAGAACGTTTTAAATATCTCCGCAAATCTCTGAGCGTGATAGTAACTGAAGACAAACTTGCAGTCGTAGAAAGCTGGCTTGATTAAGATGAGCTTGACCACGACGAACTTGATGCAGGGCGATTTGGTAGGACCCACCAACAGACACGTACCGCCCAATGCCAGGCTCGTCAGCTCGAAGAGCAGCTTCCAGCAGACAGGTAATGAGCCCCAGTGCCAGGCTCGTCAGTTCGCAAAGCAGCTTCCAGCAGACAGTTAGCAACAGCCACGGCAGCACTAAACGAAGGCCGCTCTTTGACTCCACCAGGCTGTGCTCAAAACTCAAGATATGACAGATCTTGACTCCAAACTAGACTTAGCTGTTTTCTTGATTTTAGACTATACTGATTTCTCGTGTCCAGACTGAACCGACTCTTAACTCCAGACTAGAACCAGGGCATCTGTCAGAAATCCCTTTTATACCCTGATCTTCCGTTTCTTTTCTTCCAATCATTTTTTTAGATTCAAAACTGCTGCGCTCTAGTAAGACGCAACCTGCCAGTATTAAAAACAGCCAGTAACAATGGTCAAAAACCCTGCACATAATATTTTTAGAAATATAACTCAGAATATCTTTACACAGCAAATATTCGCAATTAACTATAAAATACAACAATTTGAACTGACGAATTGATGATAATAATTTTTAGTAATATATAATCTAAATGAAACCTTCATAGAGAGTTTGGTTGGTTACAATTAAAAATAAAAGTAAATGACAGCTGACAAGTTCGATGTAAACAATGTCACAACAAAGAAAACTAAGAAAATATTTATAAAAATGAAACAAATCGTAATATGCTAATGGAAAACCAATAAAAGTATGAATATGGATGATAAGTGTGAGTATAGAGTGTCTGTAGTAGGCAGATACTATATTTCCCCAACGACCCCGAGAAAATTTTTGGCCTAGAACAAAAATTTTGGTAAGGATAAAGTATTACAACATTCACAAAACTTTCATAACTCATTCAAACACACCGACATCTTACGAAGTTAGGCCAGGTAGGATTCACATTCAATGATCACTACTCCACCTGATAAATCAATAACAGTAGGCTTATTTTTGGAGTTGTAATCCGCTCGCGTCTAAAACCCATAATAAGATGAAATATAAAGACTTTTAATAAGGGATCCACCCCAATCAACCTTTAGAGTTGAAGATTAGCGAAGGCTTATTTTAAGGAAGTCGCAACCCGCTTCAGTCAACTTTTAGAGTTGAAGATTAGCGAAGGCTTATTTTAAGGAAGTCGCAACCCGCTTCAGTCAACTTTTAGAGTTGAAGATTAGCGAAGGCTTATTTTAAGGAAGTCGCAACCCGCTTCAATCAACCTTTAGAGTTGAAGATTAGCGAAGGCTTATTTAAAGGAAGTCGCAACCCGCTTCAGTCAACTTTTAGAGTTGATAAGAAAATAGTATAATAGAAGGTTAGGTAACTTGTACCTAAAAGCACTTCAAAGAGTTATCTGATAAGATCAGATATAGAAGAAGATTAAAAATAATCTTTTAATGGTTTAAGAACCAATGAAAGAACATAGAAAATAAAAACTATAGAGTTTAAATAGACCGAATAAAACTCTACAGTTAGAAGAAGGGAAGAGGATAGAGATGAGTCATGAGTAAGTATAAGATAAAAAAGTTAAAAATAAAGTGTCTAAAATTAAAAGGGAGAGAGAGAGAGTCAAGACAGTCTGAGTTATTATTAAGAAAGATTCTAAAATAGCCTACTTGAAATATTCAAGAGCGTTGAAGGACTGTCATGTGTGGTAGTCTATACTTTTGCGCTGAACCAGCGCCGATAATAGTTCGAGCCCACGACACTAAACCTATTTTGATGAGATTCGTAGATGATATAGATAAATATATGATTTAAGTGCTTAAGAGTATAAGTAGATTAAGAGATGTAATATGATAAAAATAGTTACCAAATATAATCTCTTGTGGAAGTTGTTTTAGAATTTAGAGAATATGTTTAAGATCAAGACTTGATTTTGCGTTAGGCGCCAAAATGTAACAAACTTGCTTATTCCTTGATGAAAGGAGTAAACAGATTTATACATTAAAAAAGTAATTAGGGGAAAATGAATTTAATAAATGATGAAATGAAAAATACAATAAATTAGTACAAAAGTGAAGGGCAGGTTAACCGAGAACGTTTTAAATATCTCCGCAAATCTCTGAGCGTGATAGTAACTGACGACAAACTTGCAGTCGTAGAAAGCTGGCTTGATTAAGATGAGCTTGACCACGACGAACTTGATGCAGGGCGATTTGGTAGGACCCACCAACAGACACGTACCGCCCAATGCCAGGCTCGTCAGCTCGAAGAGCAGCTTCCAGCAGACAGGTAATGAGCCCCAGTGCCAGGCTCGTCAGTTCGCAAAGCAGCTTCCAGCAGACAGTTAGCAACAGCCACGGCAGCACTAAACGAAGGCCGCTCTTTGACTCCACCAGGCTGTGCTCAAAACTCAAGATATGACAGATCTTGACTCCAAACTAGACTTAGCTGTTTTCTTGATTTTAGACTATACTGATTTCTCGTGTCCAGACTGAACCGACTCTTAACTCCAGACTAGAACCAGGGCATCTGTCAGAAATCCCTTTTATACCCTGATCTTCCGTTTCTTTTCTTCCAATCATTTTTTTAGATTCAAAACTGCTGCGCTCTAGTAAGACGCAATCTGCCAGTATTAAAAACAGCCAGTAACAATGGTCAAAAACCCTGCACATAATATTTTTAGAAATATAACTCAGAATATCTTTACACAGCAAATATTCGCAATTAACTATAAAATACAACAATTTGAACTGACGAATTGATGATAATAATTTTTAGTAATATATAATCTAAATGAAACCTTCATAGAGAGTTTGGTTGGTTACAATTAAAAATAAAAGTAAATGACAGCTGACAAGTTCGATGTAAACAATGTCACAACAAAGAAAACTAAGAAAATATTTATAAAAATGAAACAAATCGTAATATGCTAATGGAAAACCAATAAAAGTATGAATATGGATGATAAGTGTGAGTATAGAGTGTCTGTAGTAGGCAGATACTATAATACCTACACAAACAACCGTTGATTTCAAATATAAAATGCCACGTGACAAGCTAGTTAGGACGCCGCCTCACTCTGGGGCTAAGCGTAGCCGTCGCGGTGAGTCGCGACTAGATCACAGACATGGTTCGCGATCGCCTCTCGATAGACCACATTTGCGCCGTGTTACTACTCGTTCACGAGCACGCCATAGTAGAAATCGCTCGCGTTCGAGTCGTGAGAGGACTCGCTCACGTTCACGATCACATCGCAGTCGCTCACGTAATAGTGTCAGTAATAGTTCGCGAGAAAGGTCCAGGTTACGTACACATCATCGTCGCCGTAGATAGCGATCCCGCTCTCTTGATGTTTCTATGAAAAACGTGTTGGGCACTATTATGTCGCGATTGACCGCTATTGAGGAAAACGCTGCTAATGGTTTACATGTTACGCCGTCAGTTTGTGACACCACACCCCCACTGGATAAAAGTCAAGTTTCCACGACCCAAGCGTTTGTTGATGCATTGGGGGTATTAACAAGAAACAAGTCTAACAATTATTATGTTTCGAATTTTGATCCAGCTGTGAACAATTTTGAGGTGTGGTGTAATGAAGTGGACAGAGCTAAGTATGTAAACCATTGGGACGATCTCGAGTGTTTCTCGCGCGTGGCTCATTGTTTGAAAGGTGATGCGAAAACTTGGTTAAACGAGTGGGCTACAAATGATCGTTCGTGGTCCAATTTCGTTAAGGAGTTCAAATCATTGTGTTCACAAAAGATTAATTATGCTCAGACCCTTCATGAAGTAATAAACACGACATCCGATAAGTTTTTCGTTCGTTATTAAGATTACGTTTAGTAAAAGGAATAAGCGAAGAACTTATGGTTCAAATAGTGGTTCACGGTATCAGTGATGTACAGGTACGCGCAGCATCTATCAATGCTGACCTAACGTCAGAAAAACTAGTTTCCTTTTTAGCTACCTATATAAAGCCTATTTGCAAGATTGATAATCGTAACCCAGAAAAATCTGCGTCATCCGGTAATATGACTAAAAAGAGAGTGACTGTTTCGCTTAGGCTCGGACTGAGTCTCAAGGTAAGAGCAGTCGATGACGGTATCACCTTTTTACGCGATGTCTGGAAGACTTTGACGGAGGCCGGGTTCTCAATTAACACACGCAAGTGTTCTTTCCTTACCACCAATGAAGAGTACTTAAGTCGTGTTATTGGTCACGGTCAGGTTAGGCCGAGTCCGCACAAGATCGATGCACTAGTTAATACACAAATTCTCAGTAATGTCAAACAAGTGCGCCAATTCTTGGACCTTGCGGGTTACTGTCGGTGTTATATCGGAAGTTACGCAACAAAAACCGCATGTATCTCGCGTTTCACAAAGAAGGACGTCGGTCTGATTGTTTATGTAAAATTCAGTTAGTTTTAAATATTACGAAGCAAAAAACCACTGGGTATTCCGCTTTGTACCTAATAATAGGTACTAGTGCGACCACTACTGTGATTCGTGCGCTGATCTGGGACGTTGTTGCCGAAAACTCCAGTCCAAATCGAGAACCCATAAGGGAACTCAGCAGAAGCTCCGCTAAAGAATCTCTTGACAAAAATCGTCTATATCGATAGCCAAGACGTGAGGGTAAATCGTCAAAGACACCCGCCAAGAGTTTTTCAGGTTAACGATCAAGTTTTTGCCATAAAGTACTCTCAGTCCGCTGGGAAACTAGACCCTGGCATGAGGGGTCCATACCGCGTAACTAAACTAAGTGTTACCAAGTGTTCGTTACGAGCTGAAATTGTTAAGTAGAGCTAGAGCTAAGACAACTCAGGCCGCAGCTCAGTACATGGTAGCCTGGAAAGGCGAGTGGTGTCCTGAGAGTTGTGCCGCATATTTTGAAAGTAAGTTTCAATTGAACCGTTATTTTCTTTGTATGTTCCAGTATCACGTGTATTACGCATGCGTGCGTGTGGAGGTGAGGCAGGTGCCCACTGGTTGGAACATGTGCCAGCGGCCTGGAGTGCCTGGCTTGGAACGTGTGCCAGTGGCCTGGAGTGCATGGCTTGGAACGTGTGCCAGCGGCTTGGAGTGCCTGGCTTCGGAAGTCGTGTACTATGTATGCGCATCGGGTGCTGTCCCGGAAGTCGCGTACTATGTATGCGCATCGGGTGCTGTCCCGGAAGTCGCGTACTATGTATGCGCATCGGGTGCTGTCCCGGAAGTCGCGTACTATGTATGCGCATCGGGTGCTGTCCCGGAAGTCGCGTACTATGTATGCGCATCGGGTGCTGTCCCGGAAGTCGCGTACTATGTATGCGCATCGGGTGCTGTCCCGGAAGACGTGTACTGTGTATGCGCATCGGGTGCTGTCCCGGAAGTCGTGTTCTCTGAACACGCATCGGGTGTTGTCCCGGAAGTCGTGTTCTCTGAACACGCATCGGGTGTTGTCCCGGAAGTCGTGTTCTCTGAACACGCATCAGGTGTTGTCCTGGCAGGTGCAGTCCTGGTGAACTTGTATAAGTTCAAGTACGAGTATGAGTGAGATTTGATGTACGGGGACGTATGCATACTCCTGAAAGCGAAGTGTTTTAATTTCAGTTGTGAAAGTGTATCTTTGTATGAGGGCCTTGAATGTGTGATGGATAACAGAATAGGCAACGGTGTACGTCGTCACGTATAATTAACCACTTGTTTCTCATACAGATTGTAATGATGACGACCCTGACGATGTTGGCGAGCCTTCAGGTGCTCCTGCTAGTTCTACTGGTGCTTCGAGTACGGATAGGACCAAGTCCGACAGAAACGGCGATCAGACTCTCGCCGTACCTGCCAGTGCTTCTGGGGAAGAAGTCCCAGGTGCAGCCGAGGACGGTGCACGATCAGGAGAGGCCGTATAAGACAAACTTCTTGTGAGTAGTGGTGGTACTGGCCGGTTCTCATAAATAAATAAACACGGGTGCTCCATAGAAGCTCGTTCTTTTGCTTGTCAGTCTTCGGACGGTAAGGTTATCAGTACCAGCGCTATTTTGCAGTAAGTTCGTTCCATATTTTACCACGGTGGTCTTCATTGTTAATTGCTTCTTACTTACATTGAATATTACTTTGTGTATTTAAAATTAACGGTTGTTTGTGATTGCTCGAGTTATAATGGTTTATTGAGTTATTGTTAAAATTGAGTCATTTTATAATAAATTAGTTTTAGGTTATTTCAAGCTATTTCTTTTTATTTGTGTTTCACTTCTGGTCGCTAAAAATATATTTAAACTCCATTGGATTTTCTAAACCCTTTTTTAGGGTTCCGTACCCAAAGGGTCAAACGGGACCCTATTACTGAGATTTCGCAGTCCGTCCGTACGTCCGTCCCTCTGTCACCAGGCTGCATCTCATGAACCGTGATGCTATAACAACGAATATAAAAACAGAATAAAATAAATATTGAAAGGGGCTCCCACACAAAAAAAGTGTTTTTTTTGCTCGTTTTTATAAATGATGGTACGGAACCCTTCGTGCGCGAGTCCGACTCGCAATTGGCCGGTTTTTTATCACCTTGTGAATCTCTTGGTCGCAACGATTTCCGAGTGATTTAGGTTCGATACCCGAGTGGTTGGTTGTAAGCGGCTGCAGCCTCGAGTCTTGATCTATACACGCAAAGGGTAACTGACAGTAACTACAAAATAGGACATCTAACAAGAAGCAAAATGTAGGCGTACAACTAACTATACACCTGTGCCGATCGGAAAATACTTGACATATATTCTCCCGGGCGGGCGCGGCTGCAGCTAAAAACCCCGTTGCCATGCAAATGAATATATTGCAACCTGTATAATTTCTGTGATTGACGTTCGGCTCAACACATCAATCGACAAGTCGCCAGACATGTCGACTGGCCTACATCTAAGCGGGCAGTGATAACTAGCCCGATACGGATCGATGGAGCCTGCAGGCAGGTAGTGCGTTAACCTCTGACATTTTGCTGTACGCCTAGTACAAATATTACGTTGGTATTAACTAATTTGTACGCTAATTGCTTGATTGAGACAGATCAAAGTATAGATAAATGGATTGCGTGACAGATGATATCAATTTATAGCTAGAAAAGGAAGTTAATTATGGCGATGACGATTAATGAAAAACATTTAATTGCGCCGACCATAAATAAATTGTGATAAGGACGGATTTGCTTGATCACACGAACCATAAGAAGTTAGAGTGAAACAGGCTTCTTCTGGGTAAGCTCGTGACATCGTCGACTTTGTCTCTGTCATCTCTGACCTAGACTAGCGTAAAGAACAAAATGATATAACTACGACTAAAACCACAAACAAATGTATGTACACTGGTACATATTTAGGACTTTAACCAGGCTTTAATCACACTGGAGTGAAATATCCCCTATTTCGGAATCGCTACTATGTCATTTTGTCGCGGGTTCCGGAACAATTTACGTGTTCCCTGGCATTCCTTGATTCCCTGAGCGTGATTGCTTTGCATTGTGAAACCTGGCTTACAAGAATTACACTCTTAAGTGGTAATTATGTGGGCTTGCTACGACATACGTCTTACACTTGAGGAACTCTTCAAAGGCATAATTACAAAGGAAACTTCGCTTTGAAACTGCATAATACGTATAATTTAGCGGATGTGGGTTTGGAGAACGCCAATTTGGCGACAAGAAAACCTTAATTTGACATGAACGTCACCGAGTTACGACCGCCTGCTTCAGAAGTAGGTTACTGAGCCAAAGTTTTTGGAACCATTTCAATTATAATATATGTCGTGTCTGATCATTTCTTATGCACCCACAACCGCACGGGAAGGCAAAGTTAGGTGATTCGAAGTTGCAAGTGGCTGTTAGTTGACCACACGTGTAACACAGTAAGTAGCTCTGGGCTTAAAATCTCAGGATCAAATCCCGCAAGAAATATATTACGCATGTATAGTGTTTACGTTGTTTTATGTCTATCTGTGGATGTGTGATTATGGCACAAAAACCTCAAAATTTGGAGGTTTTGAATATTTATTTTATATATTTTCCAATCGGCCCGACTCTTGTATTGCAAATGGATTAAACTCATCAATATATATATATAAAATTCAAAGTTCGAAGCCGCGGGCAGAAGCTAGTTCGTATTAGAAAGCGAAAGTGCGTTTGCTAGTTCATCATTCTTTGACGCAATAACGGATCCACGAACCCAACAAAATGTTCGTTTCCTGTAAGAAGGATTACGCGTGCAAATTGAATGGGTATCCTCACCCGGCGGCGATGCCCCACTGCTGCGAGGCCGCGTCGGCCGCGTGCTCGAACAGCGTCAGCCCCACCAGAGCCACTGTCGGCGCGATCGTCAGCGGCGTCACGAAGCGCAGCAGCGAACCTATCACGCCGAAGTAACCTGGACCAAACATACAAGATGATACTGTATGTGATGATGACATCATTATCAGCCTACCTTTTCCCAAGTCTGTAGGAGTCGCTTCTAGTCTATCCGAAAGCAGCAGACTACCAGATTTTTACACAGAGTATCTGACCTCTACAACCCAGTTAGCCGGTAACTCTGGTTGCCAGACTATAGGACGTTTGACGAGACGAAAAGACTGAGGGAAGGATCACTATGTGACAGACGGTCTTACATCCACGAGCCGACTTATGCGCCGTAGGACCTTGTAGATCAAGCCACGAGAAAAAAGAGTGAAGTAACGATATAACCTCGTCCTACTCTATATACAAATCTCAAGTTTCTAATCGCTCTCGGCGCTCACTATACTCACATACTGACGACATATCGATTATCTGAAGATTGCATGCTGTTGAGAATACTGAAATATGAAACTTCAATAGCAGTGGATGTAGGGCGCCTTGGCAATCTAGGTCACTTGATTGATCTAGTCGCTGTAAGCCGGCTTAGAACTTAGAAGATAGTTAGTCCTAGATCCGCACGTCTGTCGGGTACAGTGCAAGTTGTAGACATAGTGACGGCTATGCTAGGGAATGAAATGTGCAGCTGAGATCGTCTGAGAAATTTTTAATCATTAGATTCTGTAAGGAAATCATATCTACCCTATGCTTGTGCAAGAATAAGACTGACTTTTCATCATTTATTCGAATTAGACTGAGAATCTTAACTGTCAGCAAAATTACATGAGACGGGGACTGTCTAAACGCATCTTCTAGGGTCAGCTCACACCGATATGCGACGCGACGGGATGCTGCGCGCACACTTTTAAAGAGCGATTCAAAATATAACTTTATTTTCTACACGAAAAGATATACATTTCGTTGTGAGAATTCAGAATACGTTGCGCTATTATGCGCTCGTTAAAAGTGAGCGCGCAGCGTCGCGTCGCGTCGTGTCTCGGTGTGAGCTGACCCTTAGCCACTGATAAAGTATTTTAATTTAAAGAAGAAGTGGAACAAAGTCTCCAGCAACATATCTTTCTAGTTAGAAGAACTTAATTCTGTCATGATGTTTTTTCGGCACAACTGTCACCTGTCACGAATAAAAATGTAATCAACAGAACAATCAAGTTCTAATTTGAAGTACCAATGAAAAGGAACCAAGTTTCTTAATTAAATAACACAACCTTTTACCACAAGGCTTTACTAATAACAAGTTTCCCGAGCACTCAGATGATGAGTGCATAAAAGTCTTCAAAACTTCTGTTATATTAAAAAAAAATCTAGGCAAAGGTAAATGAGAGTGCGCTTTTAAAAAGTAAAGTTTTCATCAAAGCGGGGAGTTTGCCTCAGCGTGGAAATATGGAGATAACTTAGTCACGACGACGTCGGTACAAACTCTTTGCTCGTGGAAGCCTATTAGTTTATTACTTTGTTAGCAAAAAATTGCGTCCTCTCTGGGGTTAATTAAATTCTTGTTCGGAGGAGCATGGAAGCTTTTTATGGGACAACGGTTTCTAGAGTGTTTGCGTATATTGTGTAGTTTTTAGTTAGTGACTGTTCTGTAATTTCACTTTACTTGTTCAAGCAGGTAGGTTTAAAACCTAGATAGATACTGTGAAAGTGTTATTGGGGGTTTTCAAGTTGGGTTTTTTGCGAAGCAGCCCGGATTTACTCGGTAAGGTGACTGTATGTGAAAGACGGAGGATATGGTGTTATAGCAGCTCGTCAGAATCCGATGGACTGCTTTAATTGATTGGTAGTGCCCGGAGTCTGAAATTATCGAGTTAATAGCATTTGTTTAAATGTGAGTGGACAATATACTGTAGATACACTTTCATATATTTATAACTTACCAAGAAACACCTGGAACAGTGCCGACACAGCTATAGCACCGGACAGCTCGCACATCCTGCTCATCCACACGTTCTTCTGCTCCTCATCCGTCATGGCATCCAACACAGCATCAGCAGGGCACTGCCACTGAGGCAGGTTCAAGATCGCCAGAGTGGGGACCAGGAACGAGATCGTGCCACCCTGCACGATGGGCAGACGGCAGCCGAAGGTTGCTTGGAGCCAGGTTATTAGACCTGGGGGAAGGAAAAAGAGATATAGGTATCATACATAAACTGTGGCCTTTTTTCAAGGGAGTAGGTAAGATTTTGCAGTACACCGCGGGCTGGCTGACATAGACATAGATAGATAGCTACACCTCACGAGTTGAAGATCTAATACAAACTTTGCAATGCACGTATTTTTGGTTTGGTACCTCAGTACGTCTACCATGAGTTGTCATAGTTAGATCGCTTGACGTAACTGCAATAGTTCCGTCAATACGCAAATACTACAATTAGCTTTTTCAATGGTATCATGAGCTGTGTTGGTGCTAAGCTACCAAATTCTAAGCAAATGAAGCCCAAACTACAGTCGCTGTAGTTTAGTTTACTATACGATGACGTAGGATAGATAACTACAGTGACTCATACTGCCGAATACTGCGCATTTTAGTACCCAACTATCCGCTAGAGGCGTTGTAAAAGTTTTCATACATTTTTTTAACTACAGACGCTAGCGAATATAGATTGTTAAAACTCGTGGTAGACGTACTGTCTTCTAAAACAAATATAAACATCATATAAATGCGAAAGTCACTCTGTTTGTTTGTTTGTTACCTTTTCACGACTAAACGGCTGATCGGATCTTAATGAAATTTGGCAAGAAGATAGATTTCAACCTGGGGAAGGACATAAGCTATATATCATCACGCCACGACCAAAAGGAGCGGAGCAGCAATGAAAAATGTTAGGAAAACGGGGAAAATGTGACGCAAACGAAGTTGCGCAGGACAGCAGGCTAGTAGTAAATATTTTGAACTGTCAAACATTTAAAGTAGGTCGGTGTACCGAGTTAGCAACTACGTGCAGAAACCGGCCTCGCCGCCGACAGAGAAAGTAAAGTTACTAGCAGAATACAAAACACTTGCGGCAATGTATACCAAACACTATTTATGAACATACTAACAGGCGGGGGTGTAACTCAGTGGTAGAGTGTCTGCTTCGCATGCTGAAAGTCCTGGGTTCAAATCCCAGCACCTCCAAAGATTCTGTTTTTTTTGTAGTTTCCATTGATATGTTCTAATATAGGGTTTTTTTGGGAAAGTGGAATTTTGACTATTTATAACTATTCACGGACTGCATTGTGACTTTGTTATGCTTTTATAAATTGTTCTGCTTTTTTAAAGCAAGCAGATTATACGAACATTACGAACCTTATTTTTTTAATGATTTCACGCGCTTGAAGGCCGCGGGGCACAATTGCGGAGCTAGTCATAATAAAATTATTTTTCTTCCAACTACGCAGTAATGGTATCATTAATCACTACAAAACCGATCACAAAGGATGTCTTTTTTGCTTAGAACCAAAACAGTGCAGAAATGTTGTCATTACTGCACTGTTTTCATTACTGCACTGTTTTTTATGTTTTATCATCAGTCAATATATATATAAATGAATCCCTATTTCCCTTGGTCACGGCATCACGCGTGAACGGCTGGACGGATTTCGCAATTTTTTTTTTGTTGTGTTTGTTATTGTCAGGAGAAGGTTCTTAGGTAGGTAGTGGTGGGTAATAGCCAGGTCGTAGGCAGGTGGTAGGCAGGTCGTAGGCAGGTCTTTGGCAGTTTGTAGGCAGGTCGTAGGCAGGTCGTAGGCAGGTCGTAGGTAGGTAGGAAGTATATTTTTTCACGGTATGACGGTAGTTGAAAGAAAAGTAGATTACGCACCTCGCTAAAGTGAGTTATTAATGCACTCGTGTTAATTTAGTGCCCTCGCATACGCTCGGGCACCAACATACCACTCGTGCATTAATAACTCACTTTGCGCTCGATGCAACAATCTACTAAAACTTTATAGTACCCTTGAATAATGTCCAACTGCATTGGAGTGCGCATTTTATTATTCCCATTAAAAAGTTCAGCCATAATTTTATAGTTATACTTTCAGACAATTTTCCGCAAAACTACGCGAATAAACCCGACGAACTGTATCGTCTACTGAGGAATAAAACATGAAAATCAAAGCTGTTTCTTTGAGTAGGTTTCGACCAACGGAAAGTAAGTAGAACCAGAATAAAACATCTTTTTCTTGTTTTTTTTTTCGCTTTTCTGTATGGACAAACCAAAGAAATAAATGGTCTGTAATGTAATGTTTGGGCTGTAACAGTACACTTAAAGAGAAATTGGAGACTGGACTGCCTGACTGCCTCGTTGGCAAAGTGTTCGCAACCGCTACTGTTAAGCATATGGTCACTGGTTTGATTCCCAGGTCGTACAGTGTTATTGAGTTTTCATCATCACCCTATAATGTTTTCACTGCTAGGACAGGCCTCCTCTCTAAGAGAGGGAGTAGGCTGTAATCCACCACGCGGGCCCAGTGCGGTTTGGTAGATGTCACACGTCTTCGAATTTTTAGTTCTAGGACATGTCGGTTTCCTCACGATGTTTTCCTTCACCGTTTTTGAGGGCAGCGGTGATTAAATAAATTACACAAAGTAATGCGCCTGCCTGGGTTCGAACGGCTTACTGCTCGTAAGTCGGGGCTGCCACCACTGGGCCACCGCTGCTCCCTTTCCCTCTACTTTGAGTTTTACAACCAAGAATTTCTTGACAGCAACCCGGAATTCAAATGTGTGCTCGTTTATGGCAATAGGTTCGCCTTGTGCTACATGACTCAGGTACAGGCTCTACCTACCCCTTCGAGCATTAAAGACGTTGTCATGTTATGGGGATAGAATATACACGTGAGTCTTACTAAACCGACCTTACTACAACTTCGTTGGCGAGCTAATGACTTGTATCGCAAGTTCGGAGCAAGAAACTCGCGTCCTACTAAACGTTGCTGTTCTATTTGCCGCAGGCGTTCTCAGCGTTATACACAGACGGGGAAGTGGAACAGAATTTTGATTAATCTTTCTCCTCAGGTGAATTTATTATTTACTAGCGACCCGCCCCGGCTTCGCACGGGTGCAATGCTGATACTAAATACACTACAGAAAAACTGTGAACGTTGTAAATAAAAACATAACGCTCTGGGTTCGCACGGGTATAAAATATATAGCCTATGTCACTCACTGAAAAAATGATTAAAATCGATCCAGTAGTTTTGATTTATTCATTACTGCCCGTGGCCCGCACGCGTTAAATTTGGAGTAAAACAATTCCCCTTTCCCTATACCATGAAGATTGCCTGCTATCTTTGGAATATCTAAATTCATGCACTACATTTTTACTTATTTACTTTTTACATTTTTACCTATTTATTTTATTTTTACATCAATTAATATATTACAGAATGTCTTTATATACAACGTTCGCAGCATTCTTGTCATTAGACAATACAAACATCCCGCCCCGGCCGGCCGCGGCCGGTACCGTCGCAAAGGCAACGTCCCGCAATTTTTAAATCTGTAATATCTTCGAAAATATTCATTTAAATCATATACTGTAAAGAGCCATATAGATCTATATTAAATCAAAAATGTATTTAAGGTATTTAATTGGATAAGGATTAATGCTGTATTGGTTAAAATCGCTTCGAAAATTAGCCATTATTTGTCGTAAAAAGTAAATGACAAAATAAAATTATTGTGGGATATCCATACGAGATAGTCATATACCATCGCGGAGTTTTCTGTAGACCTTTTCAATGTGTACAATACTTAGTACATTATTTTGATAAATCTCGTAGGGTTCAGCCTGCGTTTGCAATGTAAGCGGAAAAAATGTAATTATTTACGACATCACATTAGAAACCTCAATAATAACAGTATTTCTCCACTACTCAATGGATGTTATTATACATATAAACCTTGCTCTATAAGCACTCTATCTATTAAAAAAAACCGCATCAAAATCCGTTGCGTTTTAAAGATTTAAGCATACATAGGGACATAGGGACAGAGAAAGCGACTTTGTTTTATACTATGTAGTGATATACGAGAGCTATCGTATAAAGAATGTTCAGAGATGTGCATACTGGATACTAAGTTATCTATGCTAATATAAGTATCTCGCTTAAACTATCCGTACGGATTTTAAAGAGAATATTGATTTCTAGACTAACTATTGCCAGCAGTTTCACCGACAAATAAAATAGTATTTTATTTCTTCTCTATCTAGGTCCCAGGCTTACTTTGTGACGCATTTCATTGAAATCTGTCCCGCCGTTGTGCCATGAGCAGATAATAGACAGCTCGTGGCGGTACTTTCATAGAAGCCTAAAAGCTTGGCTTGCCCTTATAAGTTACTGCTACTAGTCAAAGTCAAATTTTTATTGCGAACTAAGTGTACAATGTTGGTGTTATTTTATGTTGTTACTTAAGACTTAGCAGCCTTTTACAAGCATTGCAATTTTCATCCTAAATTAGCATGCAATAAATATTATTATTAATTAATTATTTCCTTTAGATCAGTACAATTAAATTGAGACATTTTCTTTTATGTCAAAATTAAATGTCAATGTTTATTCAATATATTTATAATTATATTCAACTAGCTGTACCCAGCATGCGTTGCAATGCACTTTTTACTACCCACCTACCCTATCCGACCTACCTACCCTATCCTACCTACCCTACCCTACGCTACCTACCTACCTACTCTACCCTACCCTACCTACCTACTCTACCCTACCCTACCCTACCCTTACTACCTACCCTACCCTACCTACCTACCCTACCCTACCTACCTACCCTACCCTACCCTACCTACCTACCCTACCCTACCTACCTACCCTACCCTATCTACCTACCCTACCCTACCTACCCTACCCTACCTACCTACCTACCTTACCCTACCTACCTACCCTACCCTACCTACCTACCTACCCTACCCTACCTACCTACCCTACCTACCTACCCTACCTACCCTACCTACCTACCCTACCCTACCTACCTACCCTACCCTACCCTACCTACCTACCCTACCCTACCGTATCCTATGTCCGTCTCCTGGCTCTAAACTACCTCCCTGCCAATTTTCAGCTAAATCGGTTCAGCCGTTCTTGAGTTATAAGTGAAGTAACTAACACGACTTTCTTTTATATATATAGATATAATTATTCAGCAATATTTATGTCATCCATTTCAGGTAGTACAAATTATAACTATGATTTTAAATTAATGTAAATAGGATAGACTAATCTTGTTTTGTTTTATAGGACAGATCGCCACTTTTGTACATGAGAGATAATCGTTATTTTAAGCTCTAGACTCTAAATATTCTTTTACTGAGTAGAAACATTTTTGGATTAGGAATAGCTTTAGCCTTTTTTGGAATATTGTTACTGATTTTTCAGTTTTAAACGTGTTGGGCAACTTATTATATATTTTTATTGCCATATAGTATGGGCTGTCACTTAACATTTTAATTCTTGAGGATGGTGCGCATAACCTCTTTTTAAGTCGAGTGTTGACGTTGTGCGTATCTTCTACTTTAACGAATTTGTAATTTTTGAAAGTAAATAAGCAAATGTCCAGTATATATATTGACGGCAGAGTTAGAATCTGATATTTAATAAAGAATGGTTTGCAGCTCTCCGTATTATCTATTCGGGCTAGAATTCGTATACACTTCTTTTGTAATAAGAATAGTTCATCTACATCTACACTATTACCCCATAGCATGACGCCATATCGCAGCCATGAGTATGCGTATGCGTAGTAAGCAGCCATGGCTGTTTGTGTGTTAATGCTTAATTTAATTTGAAAAAGAGCGTAAGTGAATTTCGAGAGTTTTGTTTTTATATGTTCTATGTGTGACTTACACTTTATATGTTGTAGCGCTTGTTGAACATATTTACATGCTAATGTTGTTGATCTACATTTATTAAATCCATTTTGTGCGTCGTCAAGAATATTAAACTTTTCCAGGAATATACAGGGTGTAACGGAAAGGGTATATACATCCTTAAGGGTGTGCTACAGACCATCAAACTGAACATGTTTCTCAACATAAAAAATTTTTTGCAGCGAAAAAAAATATCTGCTGCCTATACATTTGGGTCGAATAGGTATTGTAAATATCTATGGGGCAGCAGATATTTTTTTGCTAAAAAACATGTTTTATGATGAGAAACATGTTCAGTTTGATGGTCTGTAGCACACCCTTCAGGATGTATATACCCTTTCCGTTACACCCTGTATATAGCTGATTGCACAAATCTTTTTCAAATATTTTGGAAAAGGTTGGTAGCAGTGCTATGGGTCTATAATTGCTTGGGATATGCTTGTCACCTCGTGTTTTAAACGCGGCCCGTCTGATCCTCGCCCTATTACCGCGCTTTCATACATACAAACAATCTCAAACGTTTATTCGATAATTTCTTATTCCCTAAGCCACGTGAAAGGGGTTATTCTGAAATACTGACAAACTTAAACAACCAAAAAAAAACAGCGTTTATTAATAATTAACTAGGTACCGTAATTTTAATTGATTATTTATGTCTTTTGTGACATCGTCTTGAATTTTGACGAGGGTGCAAAACAACACCTTGTTTATTGGCAATATTGTTTAATATTCCATGGTTGTTCCTGGCTGTTCGATCTATCGAACAGCCAGGAACAACCATGGAATTTAAAAAAAATTTAAAAGTTTTAACAGCACTGATTTGCACCCCTTGTTCTAACAAGGGGTGCAAATCAGTGCTGTTAAAACTTTTAAATTTTTACTCTGATTGATAGCACTTGTTTATAAAAATATTGTTAGCACTGCGAAATAAATTGAAGCGTTTGTTTCGGATATGGCCTGGAATGTTAAAAACAGCATGTCATATAATCATCGCGCCTGTTTTCGAGAAGGATTGGGCAGAAGGGTATAAAAAATGCATCTTCTACCTATGCAGACCATCAGTAGTATGATGAAATGGTAGATCATAGATAGTACCTATTCTTCACATGTAGGTACCTCGAGAGGCCATCCTTCAAGCTGTATTTGTACAGACACGGAAACTCCAATACTGGCAACTAATCAAAAATAATCTCTGATAAATAAACAATTACTCTATTTGTTCCTAGTTACGGCTCAAACTGTTTCTACAATCGGTTTATGGCCCAATAAAGTGCATTTGCTTAGTATTAAATGCACCTGCTATCTATCTTATCATTGCCACATCATTACCCAGTACAAACTGGTTTGTGGAAGTCAGATAGGCAGTCGCTCCATGTAAAATACTGGTATTCAGATGCGTCCGGTTAGACTGGAAGGCGACCCCAACATAGTTGGAAAATGGCTAGGCAGATGATGAGTTTTGTGCATCGTTAAGGGAAGCTTAGAGATGTCCATTGGAGATGGCCTATTCCCAGCTGTGGACGTCAGTCAGCCGGGTCACTAATGGTGGATAGGGTGTTAGACACGTAACTCGGCACAGGTTGGATGGTGAAATGGCATGTAGGTATATTTTGATGCTCGGTATGCCATTGCAATAAGTACCTATCACCCGAATTATGACAACCCAGAATTGTCAACAGAATTAACTAAATCATCAACAATAAAATAGCAAGTATCCACTGCATACTCTTATACATAAATACTAGCTGCTCCCCGCGACTTCGTTCGCTTGGAAATTTTGATGGGTTTTAGGGGTATTAATAGATGTTGGCAGATTCTCAGACCTACCCAATATGACTTTTTTACTATGGACACTTTTAACGTGCACGTCTTGCTACATCGTTCTCACATAATGTACCATCTCTAAATGATTGATGTAACCAAGGTTTTGTAACAAGATTCTGATTTAAAAGAGTGTCCATGGAGTTTCTTGCCCATTCTTCTCCATAGAGATCTACGCTTTGGAATGGGCAACTACAGTACTTTCACAGTTACTATGTCTTGTGACTGGGACTGTAGCTTCATTTTTATTGTTTTTCAACTATTCAAAAGTGCCTGTAACTGGCCTACTTGAAATAAATGATTTTGATTTTGATATGCACACAAAATTTCATACAAAACTATTCAGCCGTTTAGAAGGATTTTGGTAACCAACACCGCGACACGAGAATCATATATATAAAAAAAAAATGTGTAGTGTTATTTTATTTAACTATAGTTGTTTTATTTTATAATCCTAGTACTGTTAATTTTATTTTCTTATTTATGTTATCAAATACTTAGACTGTCATGGCTTCTGCGTTATTTCACAAATGACCACTGAAAACCAGCGCTGTGCTGTAGATCCCCGCCATGGCAAAGCATCATGCTGGGTGGTAACCTGCTTGTCGCAATCACGACGTGCAAGCAGTAAACATTTTTGTTCCGTCCTGTTTGTACGTTTTTTTTTCTTGCTTTGTATCTATGTTTATTGTTTTTTTTTAGTCTTTTTGTATGCACGACATGTCCCTGCGACAAATAAATATTTTTCTTTCTTTCGTTGTACTATGTACCTAAGGAAAGTATCACCTGGAAAATTACATGAGTACACCAAATCCTACTCGACGTCGTCCACGAGCCTTGAAATCAATCTTTACATCACACTTGTACATAACTTCCGACTTGGTATCATGTATTGTAAGAGAGGAAGCAGAGCTAAGCTCAGCAGAGAGCAGAGTTTTATTATGCGTACTGCCAAGGAGTGGAATTCCCTGCCGGAGCCTGTGTTTCCCGATAGCTACAAACAATCTCCCCTAGATTGATTGTCTTTAAGTCAAGAGTGAATAGGTTTCTTCTAGGCAAGCGTGCTTCACCGTCGACCACATCATCGCTTACCATCAAGTGAGATAGTGGTCAAGCGCGAGCTATATGTACATAGACAGTAAAAAAAAAAGCTCACGTACCAGTAACGAAGATCATAGTAGATATGATGTTGGACCGGTCCGGGTCGGTCTCGGCCATGCACAGTGCGGGACACAGGATGAACGGGATCGCCACTATAGCGCCGATCATTGTCAGGTAGTGCTAGACACAGAAGACGAATACTTTATTGAAATGGGGCCCTAGTACACAAGGGGACACCTCAAGCTAATATACAAGGTTAAATGCAAAACACCTGACAAAGTCTATGCGAAGCAAAAGAAAGCGATAGTACAATAGCGAGGGGAGCATAGTCGTAACATTTAGAACGTTCAATTTCAATATTTTTATTTTTTTATTTAAATCTGATGAACTAAAATATGACGAATTTTTAAAAGTCATGGAATAAAAGTTGTTGATTATGATGTCAGTAACATAGTCCTGAGAGGTTGCCGGTTACAAATAACCCTGTATATTTCCAGTATAACCTCGCTTTGTAAAGATTTGTCCAACAATGAGAGATGCGCATAAAATGTATATCTATTATCCACTTCGCTACAATTTTTTTACAAGGTGTAATAGGAAAAACTGAATACCTGAAAAAGGGCTATTTATTGTAGGTAACTATGTTTACGAAACCAAAAATGAAAAAATCAGCCCATCCTAGGGTACATTTTATAACACTTGCAAGCTTTTGACGATTTCAGGTTTGGTCCCATTCTTATAGTACTTAACTAAAATTTTAACCAATGAGTAACTCCAACGCCCCTTTTTTCAGTTATTTTGACTATTTGTTGTGCTTATCCAAAGAAGAAAGAAATACGTTTGTTGATGACCTTCCAAAAAATTACGGTAGATTGGACTTAAGTTTTCAAAAAAACAACATGACCCAAAGAACAATCCCTATATGAACCCTCGTTTTATTTTAGGGAAAAGTTTCCCCCCCGAAACATTAACTTCCCTGCCAGGCCTATGTCAGGTACCTACTTAATAGCATGGCCGAGCACGGTCAGCCGCGGGCGGTCCTGTCCGCTACACGTGGACAGTATTTGTCTTTATCAGAACAGAAGACTTAATCAAAAGATTCTATAATTGCGTTTGACTTCATTTTAACTTGGTGCTTTTACGGGATTCGATTTACATTCTGGAAATAAGGACCCAACATAGGGTTACCACATCGAAGTAGGAGAAGTTCTCGTGGCTCATCCACCAAGGCAACAGTAGGTCCACGGGTGGTGTTTTTCATATTCAATCCATCTCCCCGAACGGTGCGCTTTGCGTTAGGCATTTTTAACCGCTTAATTAAAAAAGGGCTACCATATCGAAGTTTAGTCTCGTCAAAAAGCTGATCCGGACGAATGGTATTATTTTATTTAAATAAAATACAGAGTAGGTATTGACTTATTTAGCTCTGGGAACAAATCGCCCATTCTCTTTTATTTGTTCTACCAACAGATGCTATAAAATGTTTCGTATCCATATTGTACGCACCTGTAAAGCCATGAAGATGCAGAGGTACCAGGGCGGTATGTCGTCAATGCCGTAGGTGACATTACCCTTCCTCTCGCCGTCTCCGTCACCATCTCCTTCTGGCACCTGTAGCATAAGCATAGCATGATCAGCCTGCAAAGTGTGACGTTCCCACTGCTGGGATACAGGCCTCCTCGCTGTGAGAGGCACCTGTGATTTCATTTTTAATTACCTACATTTTTATGTCTCAAAAATCAACGAATTTCCGCGAAGTAACGCCAGCTTCTAGTAATTATCTTGTCTATTATCAAAACTTGGTTAATTAATTCTAGCATTTCAATATTTCATGTCAGTAATCAGTTGTACCTATACAGATCTATTAGCAAGTAAGTGTAACGTGTTCGAAACTTATTAAGTAGGATATAAATAAATGCTTAGTACATAGAGTCGAGGTCGTGGTTATTTCCTCAAATGGACAAAAGTGTGTAGAGCTATGGAACTATGCTAGTAGGTAGCGTTAGGTAATGACAACATGGACAACTATGGCAAACAATGTTGTCTGCGCCAATGGCGAATCCATCATCTTCATCCTCCTCCCATGTATTTTGTTTTTCCACTAGGGCCCAAATAAAAACAGCTCTAAAATTGTGATAGCACTTCGATCAACACGATAGAGCAAAGTGGAAAAATGCCTCCAATGATCTAACAACAATATCTAATGCCTCAAATGATCTGTGTGTTTAGTAGCGTGGTTACTTGGGTACACTATATTACTTAGCAATCGAGCTGCAAAATTTTCCATTTAACAATGTTTGGCAATTCGTTTTGCAAACCTACTGAGTGAGCAAACATCGAGATTACAAACGTGTTGTAAAACTAACCTATAATATTTATCCGTAATTTTTTATTAACATCCTAACAAATTACAAACCAACGTTAGAGAAGATGTAGTACGACACAACAATACTCACATAATCCGTATAACCGCACAAGATACCACAAACATTATTGTTTCAATCATTTTGCACTGCATTGTTTGACCAGGCTAATCTAGATTTAATAACTACTAGTACTACAACACACATCACAAGCAAGGATGAGAGAATCACTACACGACCGTTTCTCCATGTAACAAAAAATTGACGACTTATGTCTTACAATAGGAATAAAGTAAACCTAAATTCATAAACGAATGAATGACTATACATTGAAAAAATTTCCTACCTTACCGCTAACAATACTGTAAGAACACTCGCTCAGGCTCATTTTAAAGGTTAGGAATGACTCTAGACGGCGGTTTATGGGGAAATTATCGCTACGAAGTACGACGTGTCTAATTATTCTAGCGAATACAACGAAATGCATTGCTTGCAGTTTCACGGTGTGACGCAAAAAACTGACCATTCAGAAGCCATGGTTACTAGAATAGTAAAACTAGTTTTAATCTAAGAATGATGAATGAATGATTTGTAAAGTTGCTTTTTGCTTGCCTGGATTTTCATTTAACAAAATTATCAAGCGGAAAATAAAATTAAAAGTTCATCATAGGCACTTGGAAAACATCTTCGAGAGCACTTAGGTAGTTTAGCGACACTCAAATCATCACCAATAAAATGTCTAACAGGTTACTAATTGGAAGTTTCAACTGGTTCAATTTAAAAACTCCTAAAACGGTAGTTAACTCTGAAGAAAAATTAATAATTATTCCGCGACCCGAAAACTCAATAAGTGTTTGTAAACAAACAGCACACAACAGTGACAGCTTCAACATTATACAATTAGTTATATAGTAAATTGGCTCGAATATCATCGCCAACAACCCAAAAATAGAATGCATAAAATTGGCCTCGTTCGATGACAACAAGACTAGGAAATCGTTTTACTGAAAAAGTGACGACTTTAGAACACCTCTGCCAATGACATCAAGGGTTAATAAGCGTGAAGGAGTTTTTGTTGTTAACAGACGAAACATTTAAAAGTAAAGATAAAGGGTATGATTTGCTCTGGCAAACTGAGATGTCGACTACCTAAGCGAGATATGTGGATGTATGGAAGAAAAAGACATGCTGATGCGCCCACGCAAACGCAAACTTACGAGAAGTAAGTCGTAGGTTCGAACCCAGGCAGGCGCATTACTTTGTGTAATTTATTCATCGCCGCTGCTCTCAAAACGGTGAAGGAAAACATCGTGAGGAAACCGGCATGCCCTAGAACTAAAAATTCGAAGACATGTGACATCTACCAACCCGCCCTTCGGCTTCGTTAAGTGTCTATTTGCACACTTTTTACCTAACGAATAATAAGGGACCTAGCAAAGTGTTGTCCGCAAAGTGAAGCCAAGTTTCAAGTTACTCGTAGCCTGTTAAGGCTACGTAATAAAACTATTACTCTAATTCTAAATACTCTAAGATCCTTTTCTTTCCGGAAAGAATGATAAACGCATAATACCTATAACAATGGCAGGAAGGATTACATTATCTATCTACTTATGACACCTATACGTATTGCATACGTAAGGCCCTCGAGGAATCCACGCGTCCTACTAAACTTGTTGCCGTGTGATTTTGCTGTGAAATCTGATAGGAAGTAGACTACGACACTCAATCTGTAATCTCAGTAATGCCTAGCACTCCATTTGATTACTGAGACTGGAGCTACAGAGATTAGAGCTCGCAGTAACTAGTAGTTCGCGGTATTTCTGTGTTACAGTCAAAAATAGTACATACATACATAGTACTTAACATTAATCCTCAACTTTACGATATATTTATTTCAAAATTAATGCTGCAGTATTTTCGGCATAACGGAGGATCACGCAAAGCTATTTGAGGTAGTATACTCTTAAGCGGACAAACCCACTTTTGACCGGTGTCAGTCAAAATTGCGTTTTCTCTATTAAAAAATGTTTGTTTGAGAACGCCTCAGATATAAATAGTTATAATTACCGAGAATTACTGCAGTATAATGTTTTTCAAAGGGTCAAAAAAAATCGTAACAACCTTATGAGTTTCTAAGTAAATGTTAGTTTTGACTGGTCAAAAGAAGTTTTGACTGTGACATTTCAATACCGTGTTTCAGATTTGACCGTACTGATGGTATTGACCCATCCTAACGGATCAGCCTGTATCTTCTATTTCGTAATAGAAATTATTTGAATTTGTCTCACTAGAAGCCTAACTATTGGGCGTAGAAGCGGGAACTTTTGTGTTCATGAGCACAATTTTTTTTGACATTCGTCCTCGAGCGGAGTTAATAGGCGATGGAAAAGCAAATTTGTCTGTAAGTTCAAAAAGAAAAGAGAAAATCCTCGAAGTGAAATAAAAAATCCAGACCGCATAACCTTGTGACTAGACTTCGATTCTTTAAATCTTTTTTTTTTATATTCACACTTTATATCTGTACCTAACAATACTCCTGAAGAATCCTTATAGGATATATCATTCTTATCTTTGGAACCAAAATGCGGGAATCCCTTGTGATGTTATAACAAAATGAACAATCGAGTTTTCGGTAAGCAAACATAATAAATATCGTCCCGTATATTTTCTGTAAATAATGGCAATATTTCGAGAGAGCAATGAAGGCAAACCTGAAATACTTATACTTAGGTAAGACATTGTCAATTGGTGCTATTGATATATGTATATTAATAAAATCTTGTACTGGTACAGGCGGCACATAAAGGGTGTAAAACACCTCTTAACGAAGCCCAAGGGCACTGGTTCTCCCTGTCATTGCGATAATTTTTCTGTTCTACACCATACCTGGGAACCTTGCCACGGAGATATTAGGGGTCAAAGTACCAACTTTTTGACAAGTAGGTATTTTTAAATACAAGTTTTTAATGTAAGATTTTTACTCTAAACACCTCACGACCCCCGTACTATTCAATCCGTCCATCAGCATCAGCACAATGTTTTGAGTGCGTTACATTGAGTTCTACCACAAAACATGATTTTACACCCCCCCAAAAAAAAAGTCGTTTCCCAGCAATATTTTTTGCGTAAAGTTACTTAGTTTCATGTACAGAATGCTTGTTTGACGGCTACGTGATGAGGTGATTTACACGGTGTATATGCTAAAATCGTGATTAAAGAAAAAAGTCGAGTTATGAAAGAGTGAAGGATCTTAAATTTTATTCGTAAATTTAACTGATCATAGTCGCTGACAACACTGACGACCGTAGATTTTCATGGCTAGAAGATATGTGTGTAGAAGAGGCTTCCATGAAATCTGCCTACCTATTTATTTAAGACCTATGCAAATCCAGGTATTAAAATGAGAGACTAACTGAAACCCATAGGATGAAGGCACTTTACTTACTTCAGCATCAACTGTTGGCGACAAAACCCCAGTCCATTGATACATGAAAATGAGAAGGCTACTCTCACACAATTTCCTTCCAACACTTCGTTATTCTTAGGCGATACACGTGTCAATAATGTCCATTTCAGTAACACTAAGCGGCACCTAAATGAATGCCTAACTGAAAGCGTTCGATTTTTAACGTTAGTCAAAGCGCTGAAAACTGAAATTCCAACAGCGTAGGTACTGCTGTTTAGGTATTCATCATTTATATAACGTGTATATAAAAGTCAGTCAGTTAAATCCTGCGGTTAAATCACAGTACGCTGTATTCTCTGAGCATGATGTCAGAGTTTTAATGCCGCCCATTGGCCCCTTTTTTTTACGTATAGTAAATCATCAAATGACTCCTCTCGCTCTGGACGGAACGGAAGGGAGTGTCAGACTTGTGCTGACTAAAACCCATCCATGTTCCTTCTTAGCTGTTCCAGGGCCACGGTATCTCTTTCGAACAGTCACGCAGCCCTGGCAGGCATCGGCCCTCTCGGAACCCTTCCGATTTGCTCACATCTTCTTGAGGCGCGCGTGGAACAAACGCGCCGTCGACACGGCCTGTCGTGATAAGACGGACGGACGATGAGCGAGCCCATTACTCACCGCCCACAGGCCCGGCCCATGGGCCCCTGAATTGGCTTTACATGCCATCGAGAAATATCAATATACGGTATATCGATTAATGTGCGCACTGTATAATTATCACTTGCTTCGGTGAAGGAAAACATCGTGAGGAAACCAGCATGCCTGAGGGATATTTCTCGATGGCATGTAAAGCCAAGTCAGAGGCCCATGGGCGGCATAAAAAAAATGACACCAAGTTAAGCACTGACCCCATGATGAAGAAATAAAACGCGGAATGTATGATAAATGCACTTGTTTGAAGCTTTACTTTACTGACCACCTACAGTGGAAATATCCAAACTAAAAATGTAAATATACTAAGCTCCACTTTTAATATTATATAAATAAAATATATGCTAAGTAAAGCGTTAGTAATATTTAATATTTATGGAAAACATGTAGATTAATACACAAATAGTGCAATCGTGATTGAATTGTTTATTGCAAGTAGGTCACAGTCAAGGGCAAAACTATGGTCATGAAACACAATCGTGGGGTGAATCGTCGAGTCCGTTTAAGTGTTGTAACATGATACCTACTTACAATTTTTAGAAGTATGTGCGAATATGTACATACATAATGTCACCTATCAATGAGTACTTAAGTAGAAATTCGGTGTTAAATTTCACCAAATGTGTCACAAAGCGTGGAAGCGACCCGGACGCTTAACAGTTACCAAGTTATTCAGTAAATTTTTCGTCGGATGATAAAAAAACCGGCCAAGTGCGAGTCGGACTCGCGCACGAAGGGATCCGTCCCATTTTTTTATAAAAACAAGCAAAAAAGTAATCTTTTTTGTATGGGAGCCCCTTTAAATATTTATTTCATTCTGTTTTTAGTATTTGTTGTTATAGCGGCAACAGAAATACATAATCTGTAGAAATTTTAACTGGCTAAATATCACGGTTCATGCAATACACCCTGGTGACAGACGGACGGACGGAAGAACAGCGAAGTCTCAGTAATAGGGTCCCGTTTGAGCCTTTGGGCACGTAACCCAAATAAACATGTTTTTTCTACAAAACTGCAGTACCAACAATGTAATAAGGAGAAAAAGTTTTCAAAGGTTCAGTCAGAATGATATACTCAAGACGGGGTAACCGTTTTAGCGTTGGTTTCCTTTCCACCCTGTACCTGTATACCATTAACAGATTACACAATTTGCCTTCGACTGTACCTACTGTTTCAGTCCAGTACTAACCCCACAAGATCTACATTAAGTCCAATGTATCGTCAATTCGTCAAAGTTTTTTCTTATAAATTCATTTCTTGTAACAGTTTTTGTATACACACTTGCTTTTCCATGTCACTTTCGACATATATAGGCAGAATAGTCGACATCGGCTCTGCTTGCCATAATTAAAAATAGAATAGAATACACTCACCGTATTTAATAAAATAATATGAATCAAAACCTCACTTACCGAGTGAATAACGCCTTCCAGTCCTATCGGGATGTTCGTTATGTCAATTGCGTGGACCATTTTGTGGCTGATTCAGTAATCTATAATTTTAAAACGAATGCATGTTTCACGCATGGTCGAAGCATTCAATATTTAAATAGATTAACTTACAGTTGAAAAGTATCGTAGTAAGTAATAGAATAGATCCATATATTCAAAAATATTTTTTGTGAATAGAACCACAAAGTTTTGTGCATGCGGGATTTGTTTTTTAACTTAAACAGAAGAGAGGCAACCGAATCCCCGTATTTATTTAAACTGATGCATTTTAATTTCAGCCTAAATCTGCAAAACATATCTACAATTATTTACCTTCCAACTTCCTAAGTCAATAAAAACAACAAAAGACTGCAATACATTTAAAAAAACCCTCCATAAATTCTTAATTCAAAAAGCATAATTATATTCTACAAATGAATACCTGGAAGAAAAATGAAGACTATGTTATTTTATATTTTTAATAGATACTTTTATTCCCTGATTATTAGCTTTAGTTCGTAAGATTGTTACTACTTTTATTGTTTACTTATTTTGTATTGTTTTAAATTTGTTTTTGTTTATTGTCTATTTTATTAAAGATTTATTATTAGGTAATTAGCAGCAATATCAGTAGTTTTTATAGTCAAAAAACTACAACCTGCATTACTTAATGTGTAAAAATTAATTGTAATTTTGTAAGCCTTGCACGGCAGCACATAGTGAGACAACATTTTTTGATAACACCATGTACATACTTTTACCTATGTGTCACAAATAAACATATTTGAATTTGAACTTTTTAACAAGTTTCTAATAATAATTAGGAAAAAAAGTATATTTTCTCATAAAAACACAAAATAAATTATAACTTTGCAGGGGTTGACCTTAAGGACCATCCGTAGAACATTTTTTTGCAAATGATGACCCTATCTAACCCCTCGTTGCGTTCGATCCACGACTTTTTGTGTCACAAATAAACATATTTGAATTTGAACTTTTTAACAAGTTTCTATTTGCTTTGCGACTACACTTTAAACGTTATTATAAACGGAAATGGGCCTTCATTAATGGAAACATGAAAGAATAGGTACTTTTTTCATAAAAAACTGATGTGAAAAAATCACATTCAAAAATCAAATTCTTGACTAAGGAACTACCACAAAACTTACTTTTTTACTGTTCTTTTTTTTTCACCACACACATCACATGGAACACCACACACAGCCTAGTTTTACTTGAACCGATCCACTTTCTGTCATCACAATAATGATCTTTTTGATAAGGAACACGAAACGCGCGCCAATCAGCTGAACGGACCAACTGACTGTGTCGTCTTTAAATGGCAATTAAATGAGCAGCGTTAAGAGAATCATACATACATAGAGTGGTACATTGAACGAGTCTGATTAGCGATGTATCGTGAATCGAACGTCGTCGTGTCTATTTGATTTGTGATTTTATACAATACTAGCTGTCCCACGCAACTTCATCTGCGTCACATTTTTCCTGTTTTCGCAACATTTTTCATTGCTGCTTCGCCGTTTGGTCGTAGCGTGATGATATGCTTTCCTCGATAAATAGGCTATTTAACACTGAAAGAATTTTTCAAATCGGATCAGTAGTTCCTGAGATTAGCGCGTTCAAGCAAACAAACTCTTCAGCTTTATGATAGATGTTAAAAAGGATTGTGTGGTTTTATGAAACCACGGTAAAATTGAAACTTTTTTTCACACTATAGACATTTAACTAATAATTTTTGGAATAATATTCCAACAAGGGTATAAAACGCGGAGTAGGGATAAAGTGAAAGGCGCTCGTCAGAGCGCCTTTCACTTTATACCTACTCCGCGGCCGAGCGTCACGCGACATGCAACACACAGACGAAAAAGTTTGAGACGATGTAATAAAAGTTTCACTTTAAAAAACCGTGGAGGAGCTCGTGGCTAAATAATAACAGCCACCCGGGTCGATCTTTAAGGTTAAGCCGTGCTTGCCCAGGTTGGTCCGTGGATGGGTGACCATAATTACATACCGAGTTTCCTCCGTGCCTCGGAAAGCACGTTAAGCCGTTGGTCCCGGCTGTCATTTGTAGATCTTTGACAGTCGTTACGAGTAGTCAGAAGCCAAAAAGTCTGACATCCAGTCTTACCAAGGGGTATCGTACGAGTATTACCCAGTTACTGGGTTGTGGAGGTCAGATAGGCAGTCGCTTCACGTAAAATACTGGTACTCAGCTGCATCCGGTTAGACTGGAAGCCGACCCCAAGATAGTTTGGGAAAAGGCTAGGCAGATGATGATGAGATGTTCAAAAACCCTGTCCGATCCGAAAGGGGCGTATAGGTATCCCAATCACGGTTCTCTAATGGGTCACCTAACTTTTTATCCATAATTTAAAGTGCAATAACGGTTTTGCCCTAATCATCATTTGTCCGAATGATAACTTACCCGAATTTAATATCACATAAAATCTCATGCAATAAAAACCTATTTTTATCTTCAACACACCAAATAAACAACCATAAATAGCATGTCTAACGAAAGGACTCATCAGTACCAATCTAGTGAAAATTATAAAAAAGATACAGAATGTAGATTTTTTCGAATTTTAATTATAATTAGTAAAAAAAGTATATTTTCTCATAAAAACACAAAATAAATTATAACTTTGCAGGGGTTGACATTAAGGACCATACGTAGAACATTTTTTTGCAAATGATGACCCTATCTAACCCCTCGTTGCGTTCGATCCACGACTTTTTGGCCACCCTGTATAATATGTCCTAAATCCGTTTGTCATAAATACTACAATCAATAATATACAAATGAGATAAAACCGTTTTAAATAATAGTTATAAGTCCTAAATTCAAATTACATAATGTTTATTTATAAAAATAATATTCTTAGAACAAATTTGTATAACAACGCTTTTGCTATGAACTTCTCTATTATACATGTAAGTACTGTACTCAATAAAGCAGTTGATTGTGAACATGTCGTTTTTTTAAGCATGCAGCAGGCAAGGTTTCTGTCATGGCTAGGGCGCTGCGAGGCTCCCACGCAAGTTTGTCGTCGCATATGGGTTTAACGCTCACCACCGCAGCTTCGATTTGCCCTCAGCCGCGGCGGCGAGTGTTACAACCACCTGCTCCTCAGCTCGCGGGCCGCCTCGCCCCTCCGCGCCTACGCGATTTTAAATAACACTAGGGGTAGAGCAGACAAGACTGCGTGGAGTCGGATTTACAGCGATTCGTTTCTGTCACTAAAACCTAATTTTGAGCAAATGTTTTAGAACTAAAAAAAATATTATAAATGAACATTCGGAATAATACACATTTTTTAACACAATACTTAGGACATATGACTTTAGGTCATGTAAAATTAGGAGATTAAATTATTATAGTACTCGATATTATGACAGAATACTTTTAGAACCAAAGATAATTAATATAACAAACGGGATTTTGAACATTATGGTTACTGAAGTTTATAGCAAACGTGTTATGGATAATGATTTTCGGACAAACAATTTTAGGAGAATCAAAAAGTTTGATGAGGGAATCCAGAAGCGAGAAGTATGGCAGAAGAAAGGGTAGGCCTATACCCAACAGTCGGAGATTCCGGGCTGAAATGATGATGATTGACAGCGTCCTTATTTTGTCAGAAGTAAGGTCTTCTCAGTTTTAGTAGAAAAAAGTATGACATCCGATTGACCTCACTGTAAGATATTATAATTATACACGTGTATTTTGTTGTACCAAGTTCTAGCAAGGTTGATTGCTTTGGGGTTGAATTTTATCACACACAATACCTAATATTAAGAATGTTATCACAATTTATTATGATATACAGGATGTAAAGGACAAAAACAGCTGTTTCCTACATTTTGACCGTGTAGGTTGCACTTTTATAGGAAACAGCTTTTTTTTTTTTAAATTGCTGTGAAAAATTTCTATGTTTGTTGTTGGTTTCAGAATGATATACTGCGTACGTGGTAAGCGTTTTCGCGCCACTGTCCCTTACACCTGTACCATTCCAGTCAACCTACTTCAGACTTAATTTCTATGTCTACAAGTTTTGTTTCGCCTTAACCAGGTGGGCCTGGCCAATAGGCATTGTTGCATGACGGAACGGGTTTCTAGGTATTAATAAGTAAAACAGAAAGTACATGCAGAATTTAATTTTATTTTATTTTGTCAATGAATACAGCAGGAAAATAGATATATCTTAAACAGATCTTACCTTAACTAGAAGCTTATATTAATGTGTGCACACTATACGGAATCAGCATGGCCTCAACTCGCGCGTGAAAAAAACACTGCAGTGATTTTATTTTGACCTAAAATGATAAAATACAATTTTTTTGTGTATTTTCATTAGCTGATTTTTTTCTTGTGAGTTACTAATGCGTTTTTTTCTTATTATTTTTCCGTTGTCCTTATTTTGGTGGTCTGAATGATTTCTAAAAGTTTAAAAAATTAAAAAATAGGTGCACGGTTCAGGTTAGTTCTGCCCCGGTTAAGAGCTTAAGACTCCTTTTATTTTCTTTTATTCGTACTTTCTAAAATTACATTAAATACAAGATAATTAAATTATTAATAAGATAATTTAATTTCCACATTTGGTGGTTAAAAAAACAAAAAAAAAACTACACTTTTTGTTTTGAAAATTATCAAATACCGAATTTCATTCGTACTTTCTAAAATTACATGAAATACATGATAATTTAATTTCCATATTTGGCGGTCAACAAAAATAAATTAAAAACTACACTTAAATTCGGTTTAAAAAGGATAAAAACCTACGTGGCCAATAATGGTCCTCACATACGTAGCACTAAGTAATAAATAGTTTAAAAAATAGGGGATACATCCATAAATCTAAATCTATTCTGAGATTGCTATTTAATTTCTAAACATGTAGACAAATAGGTATCTATTTTTTTTTCAATAGTTCTTATAATTCTTAAGTTGTCTTTATTTACACTGACATAAAATTTATACGAAGAGAAGAATTCAATAGGAATATGTCTTAAATATGGCATATAGCGCCGCGTAGATACGCCGCGAAGTATCCAACTCGCCAAGGTCCTTGGCACCTTGATAATACCTAAACCTAACAGTTGGTATCACTCGGGAATACTCAACCTAACAGTAACAGATCACTAATAGGGGATCGGACTGGGTAAAGAAACCGACATTCTATTTTGTCCGTCAGACAGGTAATACAAAAATATTAGACACGTATTTTTTGTTTTATCAAAATATCAAAAAATTACTTAGTTACTCTCGTTAACTCATTAAAGTTGGAGAGTGGGGGCTTACTACGTCACAAGTAGGTATAAAACTTACCTACATGTGACGTCATGCGCCATTTCAACTCAATATATCTCCGTAATTTTTTGACCACGTGAAAAAGAAAAAATACGTCTCCAATACTTTTCAATAAACTACCCGACGGACAAAACAAAAAAAATTGGATTATCCCCCTATTGAGGTGTAGTGGATACTAATCTGAGGTATGTAAACACGTACACCACTAAAATCTCAATAGGTCATTAACTTATCAATTAGTCTAGGTTTCAGCATCGACTACCTCTCAACTATTCACCCCTTTAGACTCGTATAAACAAGTTGTTATTTTGCATCCTCGTCAAATTCAAGGAGGTAACTATGCTAATGATTCTCGTCCCGAATCAATAATAAAATAGATAGGTAATTTTTATTTTTTTTTCTCATTTACGGAAATAGGTAAGGGTGAATCACCCGTGTTTTAAACGCGGGCCGTCTGATTCTCGCCCTATAACCGCGCTTCCACAAATACAAACAATTTCAAATGTTTATTTGATAAGTTCTTAATCCCTAAACCACGTTAAGGGGGTTATTCTGAAATACTGTCAAATATAAACATTAAAAAAAACAGCATTTATTAATAATTAACTAGGTACCGTAATTTTAATTGATTATTTATGTCTTGTGTGACAACCTCCTGAATTGTGAGGATGCAAAACAACACCTTGTATAGACAGCCTAAAGGTGCGTTTATAAGTACTAAATCATTGCATCATCTTTCTGCCCTTGTCCCCTAGTTACTTGGGGTCGGCGAAACACGTTTATTTCATCCATTCTTACCGTTCACCAGTCACCCTAAGCCTAACCCGTCCTCGGCCACGGTTCCTCACAGAATCCATTCATATTTTATTTAGTCTTCCTCTACCTCTCTTTTCATCATCATCATCAGCCTATAATCTTCCCACAGCTGGGACACAGGCCTCCTCCAATGAGAGGGAGTGGGCTTTAATACACCACGCGGGCCCAGTGCGGGTTGTAGATGTCACATGTCTTCGATTTTTTTAGTTCTAGGACATGCCGGTTTCCTCACGATGTTTTCCTTCACCGTTTTTGAGGGCAGCGGTGATGAAATAAATTACACAAAGTAATGCGCCTGCCTGGGTTCGAACCCATAACTTACTGCTCGTAGGTCGGGGCTGCCACCACTGGGCCACCGCTGCTCTCCTTTCATCAACATTGTACGGACTAAGTTCCTACATTAAAACTTTTTTGTTCCATTTCATTACTTAGTCTCACTTCACAATCACAGTTACAGACAGACTTAATGCCATTGGCATACATCCCATCGTCTCCTTATCACCCACTCAGGATCATCATCTGCCAAGCCCGTGGGGTTGGGGTCGGCTTCCAGTCTTACCAGATTTAGCTGAATACCAGTATTTTACATACCACTTGGTAAGACCCGCTCACGATGATAGACGATTAATTTCGCATTTTAATAAAATTTTATCGACGACAATAAACTTAAAATCCACATAAATTAACTGATATGTCCACAAACACACACAGCCATTAGTAAATAACTAATTTAGATACTTATTAAATAAATAACAAAAATGCTTTCAGCGCAATGAGATTCAAAATCACATAGACCTAGGTCTAGTTTATCTGTTGTATGCATGGAAGAATTAATTTCACAAAAACCAAATAACAGTACCGTGCCACCAACTTAACTGTTTAGGTAATAAATACTAGGTACTTAATTATTTGGTGAACCTGGGCAATACTTTACGGGCATCTAGTAGGTAGGTACTCATGAATATGGAAAAAAAAATACTACAGTAAAAAACCGTGAAATCAAGAAAAAAATATCAGCTTCTCCATACACTGGTAATCGCATAACACGAATTAAAATTAGAAAACACTTATTTTTTTTTAGATTTCACAGATTTGTCCCGAAATAAAAGTTGCTTATATTTGTGAGTACCTACTCCACGTGAAAAGGCCCTTAAAGTATTGCTAACGTTGAAGCAATCATCCTGTATACAAAATACAGTTCAATACTGTACATAAAGGATAAAAATAGGTACAGACCTTAAGTCAGCAGCTATTTTACACCACTTTTAAAATCACAGTTTATCTTTAACCTCGTTATGATAAGGATGCTAAAATGAACTTATTGAAAAAATACTCTAAAACGTCGAAGACTTTTTTTTAAAGCAATACGGCATATAAATGTACATTTGTTATGTACAAGAATTACATAACAACAGCATCTTACCTAAACAGGTATAGGTACGTATAGTAAATTAAAGGGTTAAAAATATCATAGTTAAAATACCAATACAAAAATATATTTTAAAAATATCGTCACCATCTTTTCTAAAGTGTTTACTTTGTCATACACATTAAAATCGTTCTATTACGCATCACATAGTTAACGTCGCTATTTGCAACGTATAATACTGTAAAGGTTCTTTGGAATGGTTTAGCATTTCTTTAGTCGAGCGTACAATCATATAGCTTCTACACATAGAATCTTTTAATCGGTTATTAAAAAAAAAAAGTGCGTGCAGTCCTTCCGCGCGGAAGAAGTATAACTTCGTAATACTACACGCATGCGTTCGAGTGTCACGCATTCACTCTCGCTTTGTCTCTTTCTATTCCCCCTCCTCAGGGGCGTTTAACGCAACAGTGCTTTCACAACCCCTCCATGGTAGCGTTAAACGTTTAACGCAACCTTGTTGGAAGTCGCATAAGAAGTTTCACTTCAAAATACAGCTGTTTCCTACAAAAGTGCAATACCTGTAGGTATTGCGTTAAAATGAAAAATTTCTATGTGGGGGGGGGGGGTCAAAATGCTGTGCTGAAAACTTGTTTAAGCATTTTTACTTCGGTGCCCCCTCCCACCCTGTATATGTTTGGATCTGGTTTGAGGCGACACAGGAGAATAAAATTGTATGCAAAAATGTAAGTATATGCATATACATTTAGATAATTGTTACAGCTAAAGATGAGTGTGAAAATAAAGTTTAGATTTGCGCAACCCCTTGGTTAAATATGAAAAATGTTCACGGCAACTTGGAAAAACGACTAACTGATAGTTTATGCAAACAAGTTAGATGTAGTGCTCACAGTTCTAACTTGACCTAATCCATTCACACAGAAATTAGTCACGTTTCTAACTTACCTAACCCTAACAAAAAATTAATTGAGTTTCAATTATATTGAAATGATAGTCAGATCATAAACTTTTGAGCTACGGGATTCCGGCTACACTTTACACAATCTTAAGTTTATTTTTACAGCCATCTTTAACCATAACAGACACACGTTCGGCAAAAATTTCGGCTTAACTTGAATTTAGCCGAACCGAAAAGAATTTTAAATAGCGATGGTATATGTCGAACAAAATTTGCCGTAGTTAAGCTAAGTAGCTTTCAATCCGTGCAGATGAGAAAGCCAACTCCAAGCAATATTCATTTGATTTCAGATGAATATTGCTTGGAGTCGGCTTTGTTATTCAAATACAAACGAATCGAGTTTTAGGATCCAAATAAGTACATATAGATGTTGCGTTTTAGCATGATAATACCGTCCAATGGCACAATTACACTTGGTCGTTAAATGAAAATGATGTTTATTTGCAAATTGGTTTTTACAAACACTTTTATACGCGTAATTTTTTTTTAACTACATGAGTCGGTGTTTCGTACCTAACTACTCTGAGAAGAAACCGCTGAAACAAAATTGGAGGTCAGTCTCTTTTAAAGTCCAAACATAATCTTGGTCTATGAGGACTATGCCGATTAGTGCCTAAGACGGTATTTTGAAGAAAGAACCACACATATTTGAGTGGACCTGTCCGGTCAGTGCAAGCATTTGTCAGTTATCGTGTAGCTCGACTTATAACTCAAGGAGCACATCGACACGACGAGCAATACCAAAGAAATGACGTTTGGGTAGATCGCTTTTAGTACTCAAACTGCCAAACATTCGTTAAATGTTTGCCTCGAATCGTTTGCCCGAATTCCATACGAAATCGAATTCGGGCAAACGACCAAGTGTAAATGAACGTACACCCGTCTTTGGACAAACTCGTGCAGCTTCATCGTTTCGGGTACAGGCGCAAGTAGGTATTCGACTTTATTCAGACTACTCACAGTCGTTAGCTCGTATTCCATTGCGATGACCAGTGTAATATGCATGCATCGGGAGCCCGAATTGAAGTGAAGTCATTCGACCACACGAGTACGGGCTAATGACCAATAGTGTAATAGGGATGATGACTAGGTAAAGAAAACGAAATTATATATTGTCCGTCAGTCAGCCTCAACCTCTCAGGACTATGTTACTAACATCATAATTAACAACTTTTGTTTTATGACTTTTGTAAATTCGTCATATTTTAGTTCATCAGATTTTCATAGTCTATACGAAGCAAAAGAATGCGATAGTACAATAGCGAGGGGAGCATAGTCGTAGCTCAGTACGTCATAACTACGTATAAAATTAACTTAACCGTGACGTCTTGCGCCATTTCAACTCATTGACTCAACTCAAATATATCTCTGTAATTTTAGTGAATAATTTAACTATGACATCAATCAATAATTTAATTTGTAGGACATCAGTGAATATTTTAACTTGTATGACATCAATGAATAATTTAATCTGAATGAAATCAATTATTAATTTAAGTTGTATTAAATCAGTGTATTATTTAATTTCTTTAAAGCTGACTATTTGAATGAAACTTATATTAATGCATGATAATGGTGGTTGTTGACTTAGGAAGAATACTGAATAATGTTAAATAGATAAAAACCAACAATAAATATTGTACACCTCATGGGTATGTTACAGCGAGCTTTATGTAATAACTATAAGAACCTATATTTCACCTGTGACAAACAATAAATGAATTTGAATTTGTGATTACGTAAAAAAAGAAAAAATACTTGTCCAATACTTTTTCATAATATACTTGATGACAAAGAAAAATAGTCATCATCCCTATTGTGCCATAAGGCTGTCAGTGAGAAGGCTGACAATAATACTTTGATTACTATTTAATATTTACGTCACATTATGGTTGCTGTTGACCTGCAAGTCAGAAAACGACTGTACTTTCGTTTCTGAAAATACAAACGCTAACGACCGCTATCGCCACACTAAAACGCAACAACTATAGCACTACGTACATGCATGAGTCGTTTATAGATAAAGTAGTGTATCCTGAAGAATTAGAAGTAGAAGCCATATTTCGCTGCAACGTCGCACACGATGCAATCATCCGACAGCAGATGTCGATGATCAGGCAGCAGCACGTCGGCAGTCACTGAAGAAGAATACAATTTGTTAATGCACTCTGCTTGATGAGACTTAAAAAAGAAAGCATATTGTTTTAATACGGCGAAAAGAACATAATACTACATCTTGTGATCTAGAAAGGGTTAGGCAGTGCCTAACAGTATAAACTCAAATTCAAAGCATTTATTTCAATTAGACCACTACATGCACTTTTGAAAGTCAAAAAAACAAAAAAAAACGCGAAGCGCGTCGACAGCGCCCGTTCTGGGTGAACGGGCGCTGTCGACGCGAAATTTCGCCAGTTAATTATAAGTCCCATGAATAGGGATCACCCTATTGCCTAGCACCAGGGCGAAAATCCAGACTCTACTACTAAGAAATTCGTTATAGAAAAACCCAATAACACTTTGCCCTAACAGAGAATCGAACCCAGGAACTCATGCTCAGCAGCTGCGCTTTTTATTTTTTAACGATTATTTGACTTATAGAAATATGGTCACAAAGAACGCGACCTCAACCAATACTAGATGCAAGCCAATAACAAAGTCACTAAGAAATGAAATGCTAATTGATAAAAAAGCTGTCTCATTGCAAATTACCAAACTTTACAGCACTATTGTACAATGCGAATTATCTATTCTAGCAACAAATGTAATGAATAAAAATGGAGCACTGGAGCTTAATAGCTAAACATATGTTTATGATAATAAGCTCCATCCAGAGTATGGGCTTATAATATCCCAATAAAAAAAAAACTAATAAGTGTCCGAGGGGAATTGAACCCAAACCACACGCTTAACGGTCGGCGCATGCTACTACTAAACCAAGAAGCAACGAGGCAGACAAACTCAGAAATTTAAAATAAATTAACTATAAAGATCTAAAAACCCGACTGTACTAAAAACATGGAAATAACATTACATACAATATGAAAAGAACCCAAAACATCTAAGCGATAATAACTACGCTAAATACTTCGCGCAGTCGGGTAAGAACTAAATAAGGCAGACATCAAAACATAAGCACCAGATGAACGATCTGAGGGAGACGTAGTGCCGCGCTCTTCCGGAGTGCGTACTGCTTTCAGTCTTCTGAAATATAAATATTAGATTTCTATGTATGATCACTTGTATTATAGTCAGTACAAACTAATCCAAAATTAAGGTATACTAGATTTTGCCTGCAGCTTCGCTCGCGTAAATTTAGAATTTGACAGTAAACGTCTCGGACGCGTGGCGCCATCTATTATCGTTATTGTTGTTTTTCTCGGGAACAGTTATTTTTTTCGGTATAAAAGGAACCCTATGTCCGTTTCTGTACACCTGACAACGTATATGCAATTTCAGAATTATCGGTTTAGTGGTTTAGGTGAAGAGGTAACAAATAAAATAAAAGAACTTCGCATTTATAACATTAGTTAGGAAGTTAAGATTAGGATAACTATTCTGTAAAATCAATCCTCACATACATATACAGCCTAAAATGTATACTTAGAACAGATATAGTATTTGATAAATCGACGTTATTTGCTCAAAATAATAACAATTACTTAGGAAAATAGGAGATACTTTGCTGTGGGTTTATATTTTGGCAGACCGAACTCATACGCTCAATATCGTAATCTATGAACAGCTCAACAATACTAACTCTTGCAGTAATATTTTAGCTTACTACGTCACATGTAGGTAAGTTTTATACCTACATGTGACGTAATAAGCCCCCACTCTCCAACTTTAATGAGTTTTAACTAAGTATTTTTTTGATAATTTGATAAAACAAAAAATACGTGTCTAATATTTTTGTATTACCTGTCTGACGGACAAAATAAAATGTCGTTTTCTTTACCCAGTCCGCACCCCTATTTCCACGCGAACGAAGTCGCGGGCAGCAGCCAGTATATATATTTAACAGTACTGTCAAAATGTCAGTAAATGGCTTTGTTCTAATACTTACTGTTTTTTTTCAATTTCCTTCATTTGTTTTTTTGCCTTAATCCAAATATCTTCCGCAATCTGCTCTTTTAACATGCTTTTGTTTAGATATTTTGAATAATAAACATCAGCATTAACAGATGGTGTATACAGCTTCATTCTGTCTTGTGACGATGTCTTTGAAGTCAGGGTAGGTGAAACATTTTCGTTCCTAATTTCAGTTAGGGACAAAGACTTCTTCCTAAACATTGTAGGAATTACTTCTTTAGGAACGGGCCGCCTGGATGCTAATTTAGCTCCCTTAGCCGTTGTATTAGGTGAGAGGGCTAGATTTATCTTGATTTTCTCTTTCCTATGTCTTGGTACGATGTCTGAGGAGTCTGAGGAGTCTGAGGAGTCTGAGGTAAGCGGGTAGAGCTCGCTAGTGAGGAGAGGGGCATCATCCTTTTCATCAATTTTCACCTGAAAACGAAAAGTGAACATTACCCAGTCAGTTATAGGTATTTTAACAAAAATTGAATCTTTTTAATTATATACCAATCAATAATTGTGAAGGAGCTCGAGGCGAAATAATAACAGCCGCACAGGTCGATCTTTAAGTTTAAGCCGTGCTTGCCGAGGCTGGTCCGTGGATGGGTGACCATAAATAGATACCGAGTTTTACTCCGTGCCTCGGAAAGCATGTTAAGCCATTGGTCCCGGCTGTCATTTGTAGATCTTTGACAGTCGTTACGAGTAGTCAGAAGCCAAAAGTCTGACATCCAGTCCCACTAAGGGGTATCGTATTACCCAGTTACTGGGTTGTGGAGGTCAGATAGGCAGTCGCTTCATGTAAAATACTGGTACTCAGCTGCATCTGGTTAGACTGGGAGCCGACCCCAAGATAGTGTGGAAAAGGCCAGGCAGATGATGACCAATCAATAATTGTATTATTCTCAAAAAGGGACTAAAATTTGGCTGTCTGAAGTGGCACTGAACATTCTTACATTTCTTTCTATGGATTAGTTTTCGCATGCTTTAGAAACACAAGACATACCAAGTCCAGCATCGTTTTAATTTGTGAATATTCTGGGGCGGCAAAGTCCCCTCCCCCCACACAATACGATTCGTAGTAAGACTGCTCCACGCTTTCTGTGAAATAAGATTGCTGCAATTAATATATAATAATATTATACAATTGGGTGGATCGATAGTGATTTAATATACAGGGTGTCCCAGAACTCAACGTCAAACCGAAACGGGGTGACAGGATTGATCATAACCATCACGAGAAAAATCTGAAAAAAAAATCTATCCCATGCAGTTTGAAAATAATGGACATTTTAAGAGAAACCTAGAAATTTGATCAAACTGTACCATTTTTCGGTTATTGTGGTTATTCTTTAGAAACGTAATCCTAAATAACATTTCTAGAATCCCAATAAAAAATAATGACTCATTTGCCTCAAGTTTCCGAGAGTTGTGACTATTTGTTAAACTACGAATTTAAAATTTTCAAGATTGTTGTCTTTGACAGGCCCTCCTTTAAAAAAAATGTACTAGAGTGCCTTGGCAAGTGGCATTAAAAGTTAGCGCATTTAATCAGAATTCTAAAATGGTACAATACTTGTTAGTTCCATACAATAAAAAAGAGTAAAAAAATTAAAACCTCAAGTAACCCGATTTTAGGGATATAGGGACAGAGAAAGCGACTTTGTTTTACACTATGTAGTGATAAATCTAAGTAAATATCAATCGACTCCACTGAACGATGTAGTGAATGATGGCCAAAGCATTGGATACTGAAGAATAGTAGGTAGAATAGAATAACTAGGTACTAACCTTCTTCATCCCGCACAAGTAATGGAGGAGGTCCCACACTAGCAACCGTCTCCAACCTGGCAGGTACTGCATACCCTTGTGCTAATGACAGATCTTGCATTATTTCTTCCAAGTTAGTCCAGTCACTCATTGTGATAGTTTTTTGTTCAACTTCAACTCTTGATTGGCTTTATTCTGTAAGAGTTACCATACAGGTGAGGCATTTAAATAAACACTTTTTTAAGTCTGGCTGATATTGCAATTTGTTTATCTAAGTTTTTGTTAGTATAATCCATTTCAAAACTCAAAGACATTGTGACCTGAACTTGGAGATATGAATAAAGTTAAAAGAAAAATACAGTAAATGTATAGTGTTTACAATGTACTAGTATAGTATTTCATGAACTGTGGAAACAAACAGATTAGTTAATGTGGCAAACTACTTTGAATGTTGTTTTGCATCCTCGTCAAATTCAAGTAGGTAACTATGCTAATGAGTCTCGTCCCGAATCAATAATAAAATGGGTAGGTAATTTTTTTATTTACGGAAATCGTTAAGTGTGACTGTGAACCACACATGTTTTAAAACGCGGCCCATTTGCTTCTTACCCTATAACCTCGCTTACACACATACAAACAATCTCAAACATTTGATAATTTCTTATTCCCTAAATCACTTTAAGGGGGTTATTCTGAAATATTGTCAAACTTAAACAACCAAAAAAATCAGCGTTTATTAATAATTAACTAGATAACGTAATTTTAATTGATTATATATTTAAGTCTTTTGTGACCACCTCCTGCAATTTGATGGGGATGCAAAACAACACCTTGTATAATGTAGTAGGTACTTTAGGTATTAATAAATCTCCTGATAAGAAAATTTACAACTACTTCTACTTTACGCCAGTTGTCTCAGCCTCATTTAAGACTTTTTAAGGGAGGTGCCACTGACATGCATACTCTGCCTCAACCTCATAGCAAGTGAGACAGACTTATTCTGTTGGTGACGGTCTTGAGCGAATTTCACAAGGAATGCATTGTTTCTAATTAACAAAACATCACCCCTTGCAATCCCCTAAGGGTTAGGCAGAGGCACACCTAACACATAAATTTTTCACCAGTTATGTTTAAGTCCCATGTAAAAGATCAACATCATCAAACGGCGTTCCACAATCTGCCTGGAGTGTACTCTCAGCTTTTTCGGACATATTATGCGTTGATCTAGGCATTGTCTGGAAAGGCTTATAATACTGGGCTGGGTAGAAGGTAAAGGTGCGCAAGGCAGGGCACCAGCAAGATGGGCGGACGCAATCACTAAGGCTGCTGGAGGCAGCTTGTACCGAGCGGTTCACAGTGCAGGAGACCGCATGGCTTGGAGACGTATCATATGTGGTTGTGATCCTCAGCGGTGAGGGAACGATGAAGAAGAAGAATCGGGGTGAGCCTATTGCCATCAACCGAGAACAAAGCTAGATTTCATGACTGCTACATTCCTGATGGAAAAACCAAATAACACTTCTCCACCGGGAAGACCGAACTTAGCGTTTGCAGGAAAATTGCTCGGTTTATTTACTGTCATAATATAGTTTTGTAAAATTAATGATCCTTTGCTCCTGGCAAAACCATTGCAAATTCATGACTTAAGACATTCAAAGGGGCGGGTTGCTAGTAAATAAATAATAGATAAACGACAATAATCAAATACCAATAATTATCGTTTCTTATTATAATACACAACTATATTTCCCAGTATTTCTCGTACAAGATTTCACAAACGAAAGAAGGTACGCTTAGATGTTTTCGCCATGTTGAGAGGACGATTGAAAGGCGACAAACAAATATTTACAACGCAGATGAGAGTGACAACGCCCTACAGCGGTATACACTGACCTTATTGTTGATGTCCTTCAAAAATGCCAATTGCGTAGTACTTGCAACCGGCGTGCGTGAACCACCAGATTTACGCACGTGAACGTTGTGAAAAGTTGAAAAGATCGTGCAGGTGGCGCTCTGTTGTTTCTGCCTACCCCCACGGGAAAGAAGGCGTGAGTGTGTTCTTTTATTTCTTTGTTTAGCAACAGAATCGATGTCGACCACTCTACCAGCACCATGAAGTGCTGGCAACGGTGAGTCGAACACACTTAGACTTTTTAATAGAATGATGAATATGTCATAACTTCACTGTACTGTACTGTAACAACCAGTAACAACAATAAAACCAATGAATGAACCAACAATTACCATTCCCAATATTGAGTACTTTGACACTGACAGTATGGTGCAGCACAGAGTACTTTTTTATATTGTGGTGCAGTAGTGACACAGAGTACCACAGAGTACTATAATATAAAAGGAGTAGTGAAGTGATGGGCTATTTAAGGGTGCGCTGCGTTCCGAGTCACGCACGCCAAAATCGCTGGTGGGTGTTTAGAGCGCGCGGCTGGGGCGTTGCGTTGTTTAAAAAAAAAAAAACTATACAGTCATTTCCAATTATTTTACCTCCACGATTACATCGGTGTCAAAATCAAATTGCAACAATCAATTGCAATCTCTATTTTCGTAAGTTTAATTAATGCAGCTATCAGAAGTAAAATAACTAACTGTAACAGTTCTGTAAGTACATATTGCTGCATTATTTAGGCGCGTGGCCATAGTCAGAAATAACATCGCCATTTTGATTTCTCAATAATATACAATTTTTGCTTCCTCGAGTGCTTTTATTGTTTTATAAATCCTCTTAAAATATGGTAAAATTTTGTAGTGTGAAGGGGTGTCATAGTGACGGGTTTGTTTACAAATTAGGACTAGGGTGATAATCCTCTAGACGTCTAGATCTATAAACAGGGATCATGAAAATATTGTAAAGAATGCGCCTTGCTACCACGTAGTACAGTATCCCCTTAACACCCTAATAAGTAGGTGTCTGCTCCATCAAGGTTTTTTACACCCCGTAATTTGGAATAAACTACTACTACCGGGTGCCAGCAAGTTATAACACAACAATAACTGTCCCTAAAGTACAAAATAATGGATACCCTATTAAAAAGGGATGGCATCCACTCTTGAAGTTTGTCTCGCTCAGAACGCTTTTGAGATGCTCGCACTCATTCCCGAATAATATAAAGGGTGTAAAACATCTCTTAACGAAGCCGAAAGGCACTGGTTCTCCCTGTCATTGCGATATTTTTTTTGTTCTACACCATACCTTCTTGGAACCTTCTAGTTACGGAGATATTATGGGTCAAAGTTCCAACTTTTTGACAAGTATTTGTTTAATACAAGTTTTTAATAATGTAAGATTTTTACTTTACACACCTCCACGACCCCGGTACTATTCAATCCGTCCATCAGCACAATGTTTTGAGTGCGTTACATTGAGTTCTACCACAAAACATGATTTTACACCCCCAAAAAAAAAGTCGTTTCCCAGCAATAATTTTTGCGTAAAGTTACTTAGTTTCATGTACAGAATGCTTGGTTGACGGCTTCGTGATGAGGTGATTTAAGGTCAGTTCAGACCGAGACGCGACGCGACGCAAATATACCATCAATTTTTAAAAAGGAGCACTCAGTCCACACGCACACCGACTTCGTCGGCGCAGTTGATGAAAGTTACCATTTGTCCTTCTTCAGGCCCCAAAGTATTATATATTTAAAATTTTAGAAAGGTCGGTTTAATGGTTTAGTCGTGAAAATGTGAGACCATTGCAATAAAACTCAAAATCAAACTTAAATTATGTATTTAATAGTCAAAGAATAGTTAAAACAAAAACCTACAATCCAGCCACTGGTAATTTAAATGAAATTCCAAACATCATAAACATATTATACTATGTGAGAATGATGTAAAAACACGATCACGTTAAAAAGGCGATTAAGAAAATAAGATAAACAATTCAAAATATAAAAAACTGAATTAAAATAAATCGCATTCTTATTAACAATATTTTTGGTTTTGCCACCCTTAGGGCCGGCGCTCACTGACGGCGTGGCACGGCATGGCACGGCAGGTTGTGCAGCAAAGAGTATAATAATATAGATGTTGTGCAGTGACATCCCGTTCCCGCGGCGTGCAGTGGCATCCCGCGGCGTGCAGCGGCATGCCGTGGCATCCTGCTGAAAGACCAGCCAGTCTGGCATCCATCAGTTTCGCTCCGCGCGTATTCGAAGTTGGTTGTGTCGCATAGCGAACATTTGTTGTGTCTGTCCCTCCCTTGCCCCCGCGCACCGTCCGGAACGCGCCCCACAGAAATGCTGCACAAGTTTCAACCTTATTTCAACTAGCTAGCAATCATAATTCCTCGACCCCAAAGTGACCCATACGTCTCGCGGGATGCAATGGCGCGCCGCGGAATCCCATGGAAAAAAAAGCAAGACACGTCATGCCGACGCATCCTGCGGCGTGTCGCGTCATGCCGCAGCAGCCTGCGGCACGTCGCGGCATCGTGGTATCAAAATAAAGTAACATAAATTCTAAAGTCATTGAAATAAGATTCAAAACAACTTAATTAGTATTAAAATCCTTTGCCATGACACACCGTGCCGTGCCGGCAGTGAGCGCCGGCCCTTAGCCAGCACATGAATTTTTTTCGGGCTGGATACTATAGAGTAGTGTTTTTCAACCTGTGGGTCGCAAATTGATCAATAAAACTGGGAATTTGTAAAAAAATATATAAAAAACTACAGTGTGAGTCTGTCTGGCGAGCCCCAACGAGATTTATCAATAGGTCATAGCTTTTCATAAAGACATTCTTTTGTTAAATAAGATATATTTTGTACCTCAAAAGTTTTTGATTAAATGACGTTTCTATGAATGAAGTGTAGACACTTTATAGAAACGTCATTCAATAAGGGGCAGCTAGCTAGACCTAGCTAGCTGGCCCCTTATGATTATTTTTTTTGTTATTATACTTATAGATCGCCCAATAGTGCTTGGAGTTAGAAACTACAACGTTCCTTACAAATCCAAAATTTCGACTTTCTGAGAGCTATACTTTAGGAGTTATTCGTTATTTAGACAAACGTCCGGCTAGCGAGCCCCTTCTTTAAATACTACTCTTTTATATCATACAATAGCAATAGGTGCTTGATGCTATTATGTACCTTACAAATCCAAAATTTTGACTTTCTGCGAGCTATACTTCAGAAGATAATCGTTGTTCAAACAAACGTCCAGCCAGCAGGCCCCTTTTTAAAAGCTATTCTTTTGTATCATACAATAGCCGCAATACCCAGTTGTGGACCCCCAGTGGTACGGCTATTGCGATGTTGAGGTCCTCCGAGAAGACTCCAGCTCCAGTACCTGTACCTGTTTTAGATCCGTCCGTGAAGATCCGTAGCTCTGCGGGATCTAACCCCTCGCAGCGGTGGTCCTCACGGAGCTGGATCTTATATTTTTTATCGAAAACAAATTGTTTCGGTACCCGATCGTTGATGGCTCTCGCCAGGGGGACTCGTTGTAGCATCCCTCCAATACCGCGTGTGTTGCGTGTCTGTCTTACTCCAGAGTTGAAGTGTTTTAAGGCGTGCTGCCGCCATCGTTGCCTCCTGTTGTATGAACAGATGGAGCGGTGGAAGCTCCGGCATGGCTTCGAGAGCAGCTGTCGGAGTGGTCCTCATGCAGCCTGTAATTGCCATGCAGGCAAGTCTTTGCATGCGTTGGAGTTTGTTCGAGGCAGTGACTAGTTTGGTGCGTGGCCACCAGACCACTGCCCCGTACGAGATCATGGGACGGATCACCGCGCAGTATAGCCAAAGTATTATCTTGGGGGATAGGCCCCACTTCTTACCTATTATCCTCCTGCACTGCCAGAAGGTGATGCACGCCCTGTTTATTTTGTTGTATACGTGACTGCACCAGTTTAACTTACTGTCTAGGATGACTCCCACGTACCTTACTTCGGTGGCTAACTGAAGTTTTGTATCAAATAATTTAGGTAAGCAAGGTAAAGTCCTAAAGTTCGTTTTGGGGTAAACATGACTAGCTCAGTTTTTATGGGATTGACTGAGAGGTCATATTCCCTGCACCAACGTTCCACGATGTGTAGCGTTTGTTGGGTGAGGTTGCAGATTTTTCCGTTCACTTTCCCCGAGATGAGGATAGCCAGGTCAACTGCCCAATTGTGTAGAAATTGCGTACCCAATTGTGTAGAAATGACTGGCGTTGAGTTTAGTGATGACATCATTTATCACCAGATTCCAAAAGAGGGAGGATAGTACTCCACCTTGGGGGCAGCCTCTGGCTATCAAAGCAATCTGCTGCTCTCCTTCCAGACGAACCGCTCGTTTGCTCAGCATGTTGGTGATCCAGTCAATCAACACCTGTTGCGCTCCGTGTCGAGAAAGGGCGGTACTGATGCTGGAGAAGTTGGTTTTATCGAAGGCTCCTTCGATGTCTATGAAGGTCCCAAGGCAGGTTCCCTTCTGATGTATAGCATCTTCTATCCGACTGACTACCAAGTGAAGTGCTGATTCAGTGGACTTACCCGAGCTGTATGCATGTTGGTGTCTTGTCTATGAAGTGGTATTGTTTTCAACGCGCCTTTCCCCAGCTCTCTCTCGCAAATTCTCTCCATGGTTTTTAGGAGGAAAGAGGTCAGGCTGATTGGTCTGTGAGATTTACCATTGGTGTAGTCACTGTTACCTGGCTTAGGAATGAATATGACTTTCACTTACCTCCATCCTTTAGGAATGTATCGGAAGGCCAGGCACGCTCTCATTAAAGTCACCAGTCTACCTGCAAGGAGGTTCCCCCCCACTGCAATAAGGCGGGAAAGATCCCGTCCGGACCTGCCGCCTTGAAAGGATGGAAGCACCGGATCGCCCACTGGAGTTTCTCTAGCGTTATCACTTTGTGTGCGTAGCGCTAGTCGTTCTCTGTTTGTGTTTGGCTTGTCTCGGTCGACTCAATAACCTGTGCGAAAGCGCATCCTGGGAAGTGAGTTTCAATAAGGACGCGCATCGCCTCTTCTGGTGATGTGGTGAGTGTATTGTCTGGTTTTCGGAGAACAGCGGACCCAGTCTTGTTTTGCTGTGCCAGTATTTTCCTTACCCTGTTAGCTTGTTGGCATGATTCGATGTTGCCACAGTATTTGCGCCATCCAGTTTTGCTCCTGAACCTGATACATTTTTGTAGCAGGACTTGGTCGCTTTGTACGCGTCCCAGTCCTTGTCAGCGCAGCTGTTCATGGACGGTGAGCTAGCCCATTACTCACCATCCACAGGCCCGCGTCCACGTGGCTGCCTGACCAAAGGTTCTTTCTATATGTGATTTTAAAGGCTCTGAGACTCTTCCGAAGTGTCCGCGGCTAAAAGAGATTTGTGTCGCTCAGCATCTAAAATCAGCCGAGCTCGTCTGATCTTTGGTCTCGGCAGCCCTAAGAGACGCTTGACGCTCCGCAGCTAACGACAGCCGAACTCGAGTCTGCTCTGCAGTCTCGGCAGCCCTAACTCTTGACGTTCCGCAGCTAACGACAGCCGAACTCGAGTCTGCTCTGCAGTCTCGGCAGCCCTAACTCTTGACGTTCCGCAGCTAAAGACAGCCGAGGTCGAGTCTCTCTTCAGTATCGGCAGCACTAAGAGACACTTGACGCTCCGCAGCTAAAGACAGCCGAGCTCGAGTCTGCTCTTCAGTATCGGCAGCCCTAACAGACGCTTGACGCTCACCAGCTAACTGGGACTGATCTTCAGATTCTTAATATTGTGTTCAAGAAACTTTCGCGGCTCGATCTCTGCTAAAACTACGGCCTAGATCAGATTTACGCCTGCGAGGCATTAACAAACAAATATAAAGTACCTCACACAGAACCAAAATTATTACTAATTAGACGATAAAACTTATTTTGGTCGCCGTAATGTATCATCGATTTTCATCTCATGACATCTGCCATTCAATGTCATTGTGCACTATTATGACGACTCTATATTTCTGGTTTATTTTGTAGTGGAGGTTTTATATTTGTCGTAGTTAGGTGTTTTTATTCCGTTAGACTCGGTCACCATGTGGGCAGAACATGGGTTTCGTTCTATGAGAACACACACTACACACGGTACACTGCTTTTAGCGAACTAACAAATTACTTGAAATTACAATCCAACACAATAACACTAGGCACCATGAATCGGAGTACCTACAGTTTCGGGACGACTTGTCTCCGCCGCTCTGTCCTGCAGCGAGCAAGAAACATCACGACTCTGTAAAAGCGCGCTTAGGTGGGGGTAGACTGGTAAGTAGGTCGCGTGACGACACCTTTGGCGCGCTTTCGATTCATTTTCTGTCCGTACTAATGACCGGATCCGACATAATATATTTAATTTATTACTTGTCTATTTTTTGCACAGTTGTTCTAAATATGCTGGGTGGGTGGGTAGGTGTATGTGAAATGTGGGTTATTATTAGGTACACCTCTATTTATTGGCATTTTTATTTTCAAAAAGTATTTATATAACTTTTTGGTTAATGATTTTGAAATCATAAATCGTTAAATAAATATTAGAGTGGATGATGATCATTCGTTTTTATTTGTATACAGTTAAATGATTGAAATATATGGTTACCAAACTTAGGAATATGGACATAATGCAATATTACTCACCTTCCAAAGTAATTAGCGTGATAATATTTATATAGCTTATGTCCTTCTCCAGGTAGAAATCTTACTCCTTGTCAAATTTCATTACGGTCCGATCAGCCGTTTAGTCGTGAAAATGTAACAAACAAACAAACAGAGATACTTTCGCATAGATAGGATAGTATAGATGAGAAGCTGATATTTGTAAATATTTATTAAATTTTATTTCACATAGCCATTTATAAAACGTCGACAAAAGGTACACGGCTCGGGTTCGTCGTTTCCTAAGGAGAAGAAACGGCAAGAAACTCCATGGTTCTCATGGTATGGTCTCTTTTAACATCATTTGGTTTTACAATATTTTTATGTTACAGCGTTAGTACATAAGTATGGGAAGACATCGTAGGCCCGACAATAAGTTGTTGCTTACTATAAAACGTAGAGAAAGATAACCTATATCCTTGATAGATCATAGATCCTTGGTAACTACCAAGGATCTAGGAATCTATAACAAGAAACTCCATGGTTAATCTCTCTTGACTGAATTTATCAACGACCAATCATATTTTCGGTATCAAAATCAGGTGTATTTTTCAGGTTTTGCAAACTCATAATCGTTACAAAACTATACCCATTCGTTGTAACAAAAATCCATGCGTCCATCTTTACTTTAGAATAGTTATCAATAACACTAAAAACGGGATAATTACCATGTCTACTATTTGTTTCGAGTTAAAATAAATGAACGCCCCTTTCACATGCTCAGGCTGCGGGTAATGCCATGACAAGTGGTCACAAGTATCACCGGGTGTCAATTTATGCTCATGTAAGAGATTAATTCTCGATTAAAAAAGGGCTTGTGGGCTGTTAAACACTTTAGCCACAAGAATGACCCACTTTGTTCCCTTTATCACAGCCATAGCTCAGGAATTTGAACACGCGATGATTTATTTACTACATCCGTTTTTTAAAATAGATGTTCGAAATATAGAGTGGTTTAAATTTTAAAAAATGACTTATTCTAAGAACCAAAACGGTCCTTTACATCGAACAACATTAGAAAACATAACTTTAACACTTTGGACATACAAGATAGTTAAATATTTTAAATGGTACTTACGAATATGAATAATTTCTATCTACGTAAACAGGGTGTAAAGGGACCTAACACGAAGCTGTCAGACTTAAGTCACACTACGCAAAAATAATTGCTGAGATTAACTATTTTTGGAAGAACAAGTGCCTCTACGCTCGCTAAGGGAGTTTTTACACCCGTTTATATCCATGGGAACAACCAAAATATCAAAAAAGCAACAGCATTTTTTTCTATACAGATATAGAGTTGATCCCATAGAGCCTACATGAGCAATTAGTTTGAAACAGAACATAAAAAAGCCCGCACGACTGTGTTCGTGCTTATCACAAAAAAATGTGGAATAGTTATCATTTCTGTTTCAAACCGAGAAAAGCCGGGCGGTACAACCAGTCTAGTCCATTTATCTCTTTGAGCATACAATTGCACAGGAGTAAACTTAATGGTATAGGCATACACATATATAATATTATTCTTAAAGCACAATACTACTAAAATATTAATTATTGTTAACCACAAATACCTATTAACAAAAATAACTACGTAATTAAAAGTATTTTTAAGTAGGGATTAGATATTCGGATGTATATTATTTAGTTTTCTTTCAAAAGAGTTTTCTTTTTTCTTTCTAGTAAATACAAGAAAAGAAAGAAAGAACAAATAAATTATATATAGAAACTGTGTTATTCCATATTCAATCCTGGAAAAAAAATGTGAAGAAGTTTGCTGTAGATTTTTTTCCCCCAAAAATCTAAGAATCCGAATATCCAATCCCTAATTTCAGATAAATATAATTTATATCTAAGTATATATTTATATATATATTATTTTTTAAAAGAACTAGATAAAATATCATTTCTTAGGTGTCACAGATATGTTATATCTCAGTCAATTATTTCCAATATTTTAATACATATTATATTATAATATTCCGACCTAATTTACAAACTACATTAGCGATTACAACAGCGAGTTGCATCAAAACTAAGTCACATTAAGTACATGGATAACATTCATAGGTAAAACTGTATATTTGACTAGTTTAAGATTTTATTTTTTACAATATATTAGGTGTCTGATGAGATGACGAGTAATAGAGAAGTATGGAAGAAGAAGAAATGCTGCGACGACCCCAAATTAATTGGGATAAGGACAAGAGAATGAAGATAATAAAATTTATTGCAATGAATCTAGTATGAATATTTTGACTATCGTTACGTTAAAGTATCTCCACTCCGTGTAAAAACAGTATTAATATAACATTTTCAATGAAATAAGTGTTAAACATCATGTGCCAATAATATTTCCCATTTCAAAGTTATTGACGTTAATGATGAAGTAACGTTACGAGTAATAAACGTCAAAATACTCGTGTTTGGCCTATGGCTGATCATATGGTTTATATTGTGAATTGTATGGAACGTACCGGTGAAATGCCGTATGATCCCTGTAAGATATCGTACAGAACGCCCGTGTGACAATAGGCTCAGTATTCGTATCTGTACAGACAGTATCAGTATGTGCTAACCCCTCTACAGTACCGCCGAGTACGCCAGGGGGGTAACTACTTATAATGCTATCTGTACCATTAGAAAATTTCCTGAAGATTGTTTTTAGTTTGATACAACCCGCTGTAGGTATTTTTAAGAACTCGTCGATGCTTGTTCCTCTCGTTTTTTTGCTAGTTCTAAGTCCTTTTGTTTTAGTACTAGGTCCAGGTTTGACCAGTTCACGTCCTTTTCTGCCTTTACAATGGCTTTGTTCCTCTCCAGGTACTTTTTGCCGAGATCTGCAGCGTATTTTGACGGTTGGTACTTTTGTGATTGGTTAGTAGGTTTTGTAGCCTGCGGGGCGGAGTCGCTGATGGGAGATTTGGTGTTGACAGGCTCTTTCCTTTTGAATGCTATTGGTCCCAGGCAAACAACGGGGGACTTTGGCTTTGTTGGTTCATCTCCCAGCCATCTATTCACCTTGTCTATGGATTTTTTAACTTCGGGATCTAATTTAATCTTGGGTGATAATTGAAAGGGGATTGAACTCGAACTGGTACTAAGTGTGGAGCACGTTGGCAACGTTGTTGAACTGTCCTTAGGTTCCGGTGTAGAGGAGGTAGCTGTTGACACATCTAACGCGGGTTCAAGCTTTACGTCTGGTGGTCTTTCTACTTTCCCCTCGAAATACTCCGGCGTAATTAATTTTATTGGCTCTTCACGTTTTTTTGGTGACACGTTGTTTTTAGCGTAAAGCCTCAGGAGTGTTGCAATTGCAACATTTTTCTGTTTCTTGAATTCATATGACTCGGACTTTGCTGCGTCACTGATTTGATTCTTTAACGTCGTTGCAATTTCTTCATACTTGTTTTCATCAATATTTATACCGTCTAAGTTTGAATCATTATTATCGCCGCTATCTTTTCCTTTTACTTTTTCTTCGGTTTCCATTTTACTTTCTTGTATTACGTGAACAAGCTGTGTAACAACATTAGAGTTAATGTCTTTACTATTAGGACTCTTACTGGGTGAACTAAAGTTGTTACTACTTTTCGTAATGGGCCTGGGTGAAATGAAACCCTTCGGTTTGAATTCCTGAACGTTAGGATTTAATCTACTAACTTTTGATATTGCTATAACGTCCGCGTCGCCAGCGTCGTTGCAATCATCATCTGCACTGTTGAAGTCTTGCATCTGAAAAGACTCAGAGCATTATGTACCTACATAAGTAGGAAGCGGAAAATCTACATCAAACCTAAACCTATTAGAGTTCAAAGTTTATTCCACCAGAATCATCATCATCATCATTAGCCTATAATGTTCCCACTGCTGGGACACAGGCCTCCTCTCTATGAGAGGGAGTATATCCACTTAAAATAAATGTTAATTATAAAACAGTTTCGCGCATTATTTCATTTCCGCGATTTTGGCGGACTACCCTAGCGCTTGGGTAAACAGAAACCCTGTAGTACGGTGAAACCTTGTGATCCGCAGCTGCGCTACATTGTTCTCGTTAAGGTGTTACTAACTAGAGATCAATCTTTACATCTTCTATACAAATAAATAACATTGAAGTGTCTGTTTGTAATATTAATAAACCGCTTTTTACTACATTCAAATGAATGTATATATGTATATGTTACATATACCAAAAAACATTTTTTACAATTTATGTATGTTTGTTTATTCCGGCTAATCTCTGGAACGGCTTGACCGATTTTGACGGGACTTTCACTAGCAGATAGCTGATGTAATAAGGAGTAACTCGGACTACTTCTATTTTAGAAAAAATCTAATTCCATGCGGACGAAGTCATAGGCACAGCTAATGGGAACATTTAAATAAAGCCAGAGTCTCACCATGCGTAGCATTTGTTGTATGCCTGCAAGATCAGGCGTGGCATCTTCTTCTGTCAGAATAGCTTTCCTGCTTGCCGCTCCCCCAAAAAGGATTTGCATTTCGTCATCTGTTTTTAAAAACATTGTTGAGAAGTAGTATTAGTATTACTAGTGCAGCACTTTATTAAACGTGGGACTAAATTTTTTTTTATGAATGGTGACACTATATCACCAGCACTGTAAGGTGTCTGATGCGAATGAATGTGTTTTTGTCCACAAAAGGGACTCAAGTTTCAAGTGTTTCACAACTATAATAATCAAGTTTTAAGGCGAGGATTTAACTGCTAGCTTTAACTAAACAACTAACAAAGTAAACAAATCAACCTTTCAAGAAAGATCTTATTCTAAATCCATGTCTGATCTTATATTGAATTAAATTAGATTCTTATTGACAGCAGATCACATAATACATAGTACATGCAAGAAACTATAAAAACATATAAATAACTACCAAGAATTGGACAATCTAATTAGATCTTTATTACTATTAGCTAAAAGACAATTATTGCTTGCATGTTGTGACTCAGACTTATATAACTAATCAAGCTTGTACTTGTTGTAACATGAAGTGATGAGATTGCATTTTAAGTTATTTGATGAATGCTAACTAACTAAAACATTGCCTTATTTATAAACCATATATGTCAGTAAAATTTATTAAGAAATCAGCAAAAATCAACAGCCTGTATCAAGAGTTTTGGATTTATGTGTTAATCTGACAATTGTGAAGTGCATATGACAAATGTACAAGATAAAAAAAATAAAAAAAAACCGGAGCTTCTTAAGAGGAGAGGGCAGATTTTAGACAATTGCTTGATAGGTTTATGGCAACAGATGACAGTACCTAAGAGAAATAGTTCAAGAATGAATAGCTTCATTTATTAAAGACAGTCACTGCATTTATATTTTACAACAAATAAATTGTATTTTATTCCAATTAGGTCTTATGGTTTAATGCTGCTGCTGTAAACCAGGCTAGAGATATACATTTTTATACTTCAAAAGAAATGCATTCATTAATGCTGATTGAATATTGAATATATGTTTTCAATATATTGGGCACAATATGGTAGCATTAAGGAATATTGCAACAAAATACTTAAAAGAAAATTACTACATCAATTTATTTATCCTTCAGCTGGACATTATGTTGCTCCTTTAATGTAAGTGTGCCATTTGGACATAGTTATTTTAGCTTTGCCATTTAACCAAATACGTCAAAAGTTTGAAAAATCTGTCAGTTTATTCACAATGATGACTTACCTTCATCTTCGGGAATCACCGGTGGTGGGGCATCTCCTATCACCAAGTAACCTTCGGCGAGCTCGTCCTTCTTCCTGGATCGCTTACCCGAGGCTTTGGCAAGGTCCTTCAGCACATCTTCCTTCGTAGACCAAGCCTTCACGTAAGCCATAATGTACTACAAAACAAAAATTTAATTTGTTTTTGAATATTGTAATTCGATTTCTGGCTCAGTGGACAGTAAACCACGTCAAATTGTGTAGTTGAAGAAGGGCAAAAAAAAAAAACCTTGAATACCTCGGTGAGTCGGTAAGTAAATCTAAATCAAGTTAGCTCTAACCGAATGTACTACAATGAACAATGAATTAAATAATTTCCAGATCACTACCGCACACGATAACCGAACAAGCAAACATGAAGCGAACTAAATAAATACCTAGTTAATACATAAACCAAAAGTCTTGGTAAAAAAAGAAAACCACGGCAACCACAATGTCATTTGTCACTTTTTCAATCATTCACATTGTCAGTCATTTTTTGGGACCATGACAGGCTTGCAAAAAATAATCGATTATTGTAAAAATCGATTAAAAATCGATTTTCCCCCCAAAAATAATCGATTTTTGTAACCGATTTTTGTATTACGAAAATCGATTAATAATCGATTTTTGTTTTTGTACTGCCGATTTATTTCCCTCCAGCAACCCCGACATTTAGTCCGAACTTTGGAACCAGAATTACTATTAAGTCCATCACTATAACATTAACGCCATCTGTTCGTCTACATGGCAGCCCTTCTGTGCTTTGAAAAAACTTTCACTAAATGGCGTTAGTCAATGAACTGTACTATTTATCTACATTTGTTTATGTCATATGTCATTAATGAAGCTTCGCTGTTCAAAAGTTAAAACTTCAAATGACAAAGTTTTGAAAGTGAAAAGTTTCGGTGAACTTCCTTTCGTAACTGAGTGTTTAGTGTTTTTAATTTAACTCTTGTATATATTGTATTATTTTAATTAACGATGTCAATGACCAAAAGGCTGACGAGCAGCTGGCGTCAATATTTTAATATTGACAAGAAATCTGGTCACGCCCAATGTAAATATTGCCCTAAAATATTAAAAACATGTAGCAATAGTACAAATTTGAAACATCATATCGAGCGAAAACATTCTGGAGTACTAGGCAATATTGAAAATAACCAGGTAAGTACCTACAATTTGTATTTAGTTAAAATTTGGGGTAGAAATGTATTTAGTCATATAAGTATTATTCATGTTGATTATTCTCAAACTTTAATTTGTGTTGATTATTTTTATATTTGGAATTTCTGATGTGTATTTTTAATTTAATAAAGCTTTGATTAATATATCTTTTTTTTTAATATACTGAGGAAAAAATCGATTAATATAACAAATCGATTATTTTATCAAGAAAAATCGGTTATTTATTAATTGACTTATCATGCTAGGAAAAACAATCGATTAATAATCGATTTTCTATGTAGAAGGTCACATCCCTTGCTATCAAGCTCTGTGCTATCAAGTATCAATTTTTCCCCTTGCAATATTTTTCCCCATTAAATAACATATATAACATATATAACATAAATAAAACAATTCGACAGATAAAAAAACAAAGCACAAATATATCTAAGGATATTATTTTAAACTAATAGGTAGTATTCAAATCTTTCCACTTCGTTTTTAATAAAAATCTCGTAGAAATTATCATTATTTCCTCAGCAAACAAGTATTTATTCTTATCTTTCCATAATCTGTGACTGCACTCTTGACTTTGTGTAATTTATTTCATCACCGCTGCCCTCAAAAACGGTGAAGGAAAACATCAAGAGGAAACCGGCATGTCCTAGAACCAAAAATTCGAAGACATGTGACATCTACCAACCCGCACTGGGCCCGCGTGGTGGATTACAGCCCATTTCCTCTCATAGAGAGGAGGCTTGCGTCCCAGCAGTGGGAACATATAGGCTGATGATGATGACTCTTGATTATTATGTTTTTGTAGGCATATTCACATGCTTTTTAGAAATCGAATCGGAGCGTTTGTGAATACGGGAGCAGACGACAAACGCTTGGATTCGATTTCGATTCGGAAAGTCGTATGTCTATCTTGTTTTGGCATTTCGAAAACGAGCTAGATAGACATACGACTTTCAGAATCGAAATCGAATCCGAGCGTTTGTGAATAAGGGGGCAGATCTCTTTTTTATTTTTCTTACAGCAGATCAGCAGAATAGTTACGAATTCTGGCGCTAGCTATGTGGGAAAAGGGGGATAGGACGACGTATTAATTGTTTATAAATTGATATAAACGACGGCGATTGGAAAATTTTGATTGATTTTCTATGTAAAACCTAAGAAAATTCAGAGACGTAATAATTTAAATAAGAAAATATTTATTTGGCAACCCTTATTTGACTTTTATGGCTCTGACCTGAGTGCCTCCGACAAAAGTTGACGTTTTGAGGTTAGGTTGGTTTTGATAAGATAATATCTTTGTTTATTTCTCGTAACGTTATTGCGTAAATATTGTGGGATAAATGGGAGACGAAAAGCAAGCCGACGATGTTCAATCGGACTTGTCTACCGCAACTGAGAGCTTAAAAATTGAAGGCGACCAAAAAGAGAACGGAGATGCCTCGAAATCAGACAAAGTTAAAAGTAAGATTGTTGTGGTATTTTTTGCAGCCTAGGTTACAGGGTACAAACGCACTCGTGACGAGTGATCAAATTGATGTGTATGATTCGAAATGCCAAATAAACAAGTATTAGTAGTTATTCGGGACCGTCTTCGGCGTAGTATGTTTCTTCGTTTACTTACGTTTTTACGTATTTAATATACGTCTGTATATATATATCTGTTTGCGGATGGATTGATGAAGATTTTATTGGTATGTCAGAAGTACTGCGAGAGGAATTTATGAAAGTGTTGTTAACCTTCTTTTATATGTCATGATCTTATTAATGTTTCTACTTAATTTGATTTACTTGTTTGTATATGTGTTAATCTTAGTTACTGTAATTGGTTGTAAAAGCAACCGTTGTAATTAATTAAATAAATAAATAATTAAATAAATAAATACGTCACTATCCATCCACCTTTTTGTTGGTCATCTACTCCACCGTTCCCCAAGTTACCCAACACTAAAGAAAATTCATAGATTAAAATTAAAAGATTGATTTGGGGTTATTGTGCACAATTAAGACAATTAGAATTTGGCAAACCATGAAAGCGTCATTTTCCAGTTGACATCCTACTGAAGGCCACTGGGAATGCTCCAATTATGAAGAAAAAGAAGTGGGCAGTGGATGCAGAGAAACCAATCGGATGGATCATGGAGTTTGTGAAGAAGTATCTTAAATTAGAAGCTGACGAGAAACTGGTATGATAATATTAGTATATTGTTTCTATTTTTAGGGTTCCATACCCCAAAAGGAAAAAAACATATCTCTTAAGCCGTATACAGACATTGTGAGGCATGCGCCACGAACAACGCACAGCAAATGCCTCACAATTTGTATTCGTGGCTAGGCATGTGCTACGTATGTGCTAGGGCGAGGCAAAGTACGGCCGCGGCATTCGTTGTCCGCTGTTCGTGGCGCATGCCTCCCAAAATCTGTATCCACCTTTATAGGATCACTTTGGTGTGTGTCTGTCTGGTCAAGATCCTTTAACTCAGGAACGCGTGAAGTATCGAGTTGAAATTAAAATCATATACTCAAGTCTATGTCCATTGAAGTGATAAAAAAAACAAAATTCTAAGTTGATGTTAAAAAAAGATATGGGCATTTATGCTGCAAAAAACGTATATTTTGACACTCTCAAGGGAATCAAAATGTAGGGTACTTCCCATTGAACTAAAACTATGAAATTTGGCAAGTAATATCATCTTATACTACAAGTTCAAGGAAAAGTCTGAAAACTAAACATTTGTAGTCTGATCATTTGTATTTAACTCATAAAAAATATAGTCTTTACAAAATACAAATTTGATGGAACCCTTGGTGGGCGATTCCGACTCGCTCTTGTCCGATTTTTGAAGTTGCATAGGGTTGTTGGAAATACCTAACTATTTAAGAAATATAACAGTATCCAAGGCATTAGGCAGTAAAATTTTAAGCACTGGACAGACAACAAACAACATTGTGATAAAATACCATAAATTAATACTGTCACAATTTTTACTCTCCAAATAACACCGTTATGTTAATTTTTCAGTTTCTCTATGTGAACCAGACATTCGCACCTTCGCCAGACCAGTTAGTGAAGAACTTGTATGAGTGTTTCGGGACTGATGGCAAACTTGTGTTGCATTACTGTAAGAGCCAAGCGTGGGGCTGAACTGAGCTCCATTGTGTACTGTACTGAGCTGCGGCAAATACTAAGAATATTTTAAAAGTAAGAGAATGTTGAATTTATATTTTAATAATGTAAATGTTTCCAATGAGGATGCCCATCTTAGTCTGTAAGTGAGCAAATTGTGATGAAAGGACACTGGGCAAAATTGTATGTGGAGTGGTCTATGAACCAATGAATGGTTAATATATCAAATCAGTCAATCAAAATTATTTCAAGTAGGCCAGTTACAGGCATGTTTGAATAGTCAAACAACAATAAAAATGAAGCTGCAGTCCCAGTCACAAGACATAATAACTGTGAAAGTACTGTAGTTGCCAATTCCAAAGCGTAGATCTCTATGGAGAAGAATGAACAAGAAACTCCATGGACACTCTTTTAAATCACAATCTTGTTACAAAAACCTTGGTTAGATCATTCATGTTGAGAACGTACATTATGTGAGAATGATGTAGCAAGACATGCACCACCAGGGCACTTTCAATTAAAGTAGGTTTCCGGTAAATGATAGCTTTTTAGTTCATAGTACTCCTACAATATTGGCTATGCGATTATAATACAAGGTGTTGTTTTGCATCCTCATCAAATTCAAGGAGGTAACTATGCTAATGATTCTCGTCCCGAATCAATACTAAAGTTAGTAGGTAATTTTTCTTTTGTGCTAAATTCGGTAAGTGTGAATCACCCGTGTTTTAAACATAGCCCGTCTGATCCTCGCCTTATAACCTCGCTTACACACAAACAAAAAATCTCAATTGTTTATTCGATAATTTCTTAATCCCTAAACCACATAAAAATAAAAATAAATTAAAGTTTATTTCAGACTACAGTCCATCTATATATATAAAAGAAAGTCGTGTTAGTTACTTCACTTATAACTCAAGAACGGCTGAACCGATTTAGCTGAAAATTGGCAGGGAGGTAGTTTAGAGCCAGGAGACGGACATAGGATACGGTAGGGTAGGGTAGGTAGGTAGGGTAGGGTAGGGTAGGTAGGTAGGGTAGGGTAGGTAGGTAGGGTAGGTAGGTAGGGTAGGTAGGTAGGGTAGGGTAGGTAGGTAGGTAGGTAGGGTAGGGTAGGTAGGTAGGGTAAGGTAGGTAGGTAGGTAGGGTAGGGTAGGTAGGGTAGGGTAGGTAGGTAGGGTAGGGTAGGTAGGTAGGTTAGGGTAGGTAGGTAGGGTAGGGTAGGGTAGGTAGGTAGGGTAGGGTAGGGTAGGGTAGGTAGGTAGGGTAGGGTAGGTAGGTAGGGTAGGTAGGTAGTAAGGGTAGGGTAGGGTAGGGTAGAGTAGGTAGGTAGGGTAGGGTAGAGTAGGTAGGTAGGTAGCGTCGGGTAGGGTAGGTAGGATAGGGTAGGTAGGTCGGATAGGGTAGGTGGGTAGTAAAAAGTGCATTGCAACGCATGCTGGGGACAGCTAGTATATTATATATATGTAGTCTGAAATAAACTTTCAGTCCATATATATAATATATATGAACTGTATAGTAAAGTATATAGTTAAGGGGGTTATTCTAAAATACTGACAAACTTAAACAACCAAAAAATCATCGTTTATTAGTCATTAATTAGGTACCGTAATTTTAATTGATTTATTTATGTCTTTTGTAACAACCTCCTGAATTTTGACGAGGATGCAAAACAACACCTTGTATAATACTAAATTAATTGAATTTATAAAATGCAAAGATAGTTGTACTATCTTCAGCAGCTCCAACACTACTATTTAATGCTATCAATTTATGCGAACCTGACCTGAAAATGTTTTTAAGTAATTTTTTAGACCTATGCATCCTGCTTATTCGTATTAAGTTCCATTGAAATCCGTTCAGTTTAATGTTAGCATGGATTTATTCATCCTCTAGGTCCCTAATTTACCACAAAGCCATACAAGTTACTACAGTTGTTGAACCCACCCGTGACCACCATTCAATGACCACATTAAAGTATTCCTGATTTTTGTTTCAATGTGTGATCTTAATAGGGGTGCGGACTGGGTAAAGAAAACGACATTCTATTTTGTCCGTCTGACAGGTAATACAAAAATATTAGACACGTATTTTTTGTTTTATCAAAATATCAAAAAATTACTTAGTTAAAACTCATTAAAGTTGGAGAGTGGAGGCTTACTACGTCACAAGTAGAAGTATAAAACTTACCTACATGTGACGTCATGCGCCATTTCAACTCAATATATCTCCATAATTTTATGACCACGTAAAAAAAGAAAAAATACGTGTCCAATACTTTTCAATAAACTACCCGACGGACAAAGAAAAAAAAAATGTGATCATCCCCTATTGCTTGAATTTAAATTATGTACTTGTTTTAGTTAGTTTCTGTCATTGTATTTTTCTTTTGAGACATAGTGGTGTCAGTGGGGGGGCTGATGTGTTCATGCCCCTGGAAGTGCCAATGTCTAAAATCTGTGTTATTGCTGTTAACTCCAGGCGTTTGCACAATGTCAAGCCATATGCAGATATAATACGCCTACTTATACATACATACATTTTTTTTTTTTTTTTTTTTTCAATAAAAACGTTGCCCCACACTAGGAATTTCTCCTGTATCGTGGGTGCGTTTACAAACATTTAAACTCACATACACAAACAGCCAGACCCGGAACAACTATCTGTAGGCCATACGAATATTTGTTCCGTGCGGGGATCGAACCCGCGACACGCAGCGCAGCAGTCGATCGCTCAACCACTGCGCCAACCGTGCCGTCGTTTTGTCAACAATTACGTTAGATTGTTGACAAAAATAATATTAGTCAATATTGTCTTCTTTAATAATATAAACCAATATTCCTTTACTAAATAATTTGTATCACTTTCTATGTTGTATGAAGTTATGAAAGATCCGAGTTAGGCTGTGAAGTATAAACTCAGAATTATTTGCATTCCTGTAAATTAGACATTTGAGGCTTACTGTAGATGACACTGGACCTTCGAGTCATTAAATGCTTGAAACAATGCTTAGGGGCCATCCACAAATTACGTCAAACGAATTTTAAGCTGGTCAAATTTGTGTGACTCCCTCCTCCCTAGTGTGACGTCACATAGTTTGCAATTTTACATATTTTTAATTTTTAAGTCAATCGTACACAGTTCCGTGTTTTATGGATTTTGAACGTGACGTCACGTAATTTAGGACCCCTCCCACCCCTTAACGTGTGACGTAATTTATGGATGGTACCTACCTTGTGTGTGCATTTGTATATGTGATATATTATGTAACATATTAACTGTAAGTCTAAATAAAGTTATTATTAACAATTTCTAACTGCTGATGTTTTATCAATGTTCCGTAACTTTTGATGATTAATTTGGGATAGGCTAGTTTTACAGTAAAAATAACACAGAGTAATACCTAAAACACATTTATTTACGAAGCCAATTCAATTCTTAGTCACAACACTGTAAAGTACACTGAACTGGAGGTCTACTTCTTGTCACCGCTACCACTGACATACTCCTTGCTCGTCGTTCGCGTCGGTAGATTATCTGGGAAAAAGAGTTTTGAGGATGTGTGGGTACTACTTTACCTGAGACAGCAACTTTATTGCAATAAGGAGAATAAAGTTCACTGTGCTGTGATTTTGGCAGCAACTTTATAACAACGACAGTAACGATAGTGATGCAAAATAAACGACTGTAGTTTGCCAGGTGTTTGATTATAATTTTGTTACGGAAAAGGACAGGACGAAATTATATGGAGATGAGATAGCAAACCACACCGTAGCAGTAACCAGCAAAAACAGTTTTTACAGTCTGGTATTTCTCCTTTTAATGTGATTTTAAATTGTACTAGAACTTTTGCAATGACAATATTAACTGCAAACAATACGTACTTAAAAACAGCTGTTTCATACAAAAGGGCAATACCCACAGGTTAAAATGTATGGTACGTATATCAGATTTTTTATTAATCGATGAAAATTTTCTATACAGGGTGTAACGGAAAGGGTATATACATCCTCAAGGGTGTGCTACAGACCATCAAACTGAACATGTTTCTCATAAAAAAACATGTTTTTCAGCAAAAAAAATATCTACTGCCCCATAGAAAATTACAATACCTATTCGACCCAAATGTATAGGCAACTGATATTTTTTTTTGGTGCAATTTTTTTTTTATTTTGAGAAACATGTTCAGTTTGATGGTCTGTAGCATACCCTTAAGGATGTATATACCCTTTCCGTTACACCCTGTATAGTTTGTAACTGTTTGGGCTTATTAAATCAGATTGGTGAGTCACCTGAACTGTTAGGAGGTCTGCAGCACTTTAGCCCAGTAGCTTTGGGGCTGGGGCTGGGTTTTTGGCTAGGTTTGGGGGTGGGTTTGTCGCTTTTCTTGCTTATGTTAGATCGAGCAGTTTCGTCGCACGGACAACATGCTAGGACACTCCCGCGTGTCGTGTCCATTGCTTCGATTTTCTCCGTCTGTAAATTTATTATTTATTTAAGTTTATGTACACATTAACTACAGAAAAGAAGAAAGGAACAGAAAAATAGGTACAAAGGTGATGGGTGTTTATTTATTTTATTCCATAAGTATGTCAAACTTTTTGTTGTGACTGATGTAAGCGTCACAAGTTCTTTTCTTCTTTGGAATCAATCTCATTTTGAAGTCAGGGCGAGCATCAATGAAACTGAACGCGATCAGCATATGTATATGAATTCGCGCTGTAAGAGCAGTGGCAATAATTTATAACAATGATGAATTGATGACACAGCTCTTGAACTCAGTTAAGATCGCGTGGGCGCTTGCTAGCGGTTAGTTACATCGGTGGAATTCGTCCTTATTCACAGAGTTTGAACAAGAAAGCCAGTAATAAGGTTATATTATAAACATACTGGTGCGTATAACCTCTAGATGATTGCTAGTAAAAATCACACGCGCTTGAACCTAAATTATTAGAGTAATCTAGGCTATAATTGCTGATTCAGCAGTGCTACTTGAAGGAGAAAAATACGCCGTTGAGACGAAAGGCAATGGATAAAGTTCAATTTACTAATTATGCCACATACCTTTGAACAGCGATTCCCAGGTAGAAGCAGCCGGAAGGCACGTTCGGGAAGTTCAGCTCACAGACTCGATACACTAGGCTGGCCAGCGGTACACAAACACAGTAGGTCTAGGTAATACAGATAACACTTTCATGTAGGTTCAATTAAGAGGTTTGGGCGAGATGATGCGTGATGATGGACGTGCGCGCACCCAACCGTGGTTGAGACGACTCGACAAGGCCGGCGGCCAATGGTCTGGCGGCGGCGTGTTGATGGTGAACCAACGATATGTGACACTTATTTAATAAATTGAAACTATTAAACCAATGCCTCTCAATCGCCCTATGGTGATGCAATAAAATATAAAAAACTATAAATTAGGAGCGTAACCACATACCTTGTTAGGCGCCGACGGGACATAGGGCCGGTCCCCGGCTGCCTTCTGCGCCTTGTCGCCGAGCGGCAAGCGCAGCTCGTCCTGCAGCGAGCGCGGCGCGTGCACGTATTGCTGGAGGGGAGGCGCGGAGTAGCCGTCAGTGTCAGTGTCAGGTTGTATGTTGATTAACATATGACTCGCGACCGAAACTAATTACAACCCCTTTAATTTAATCCCATTGAATGACTCATTCAGACCAACCCGCACTGGGCCCGCGTGGTGGATTACTGCCCACTCCCTCTCATAGAGAGGAGGCCTGTGTCCGAGCAGTGGGAACATTATAGGCTAATGATGATGATGATGACTCATTATCATTCTCTTGCACTTATCCCAATTTATTTGGGGTCGGCGCAGCATGTCTTGTTCCATACTTCTCTATTACTTGTTCATCAGATACCTCCTTTCTTGCCATATAAGCGTTCACACAGTCTATCCATCGTTTCTTTGGTCTTCCCCTACTGTTATACCCATTCATTTAATTAAAAAAAAAAAAAAAAAAAAACAAATCAAAATCATTTATTTCAAGTAGGCCAGTTACAGGCACTTTTGAATAGTCGAAAAACAATAAAAATGAAGCCAGTCAGTCCCAGTCACAAGACATAATAACTGTGAAAGTACTGTAGTTGCCCATTCCAAAGCGTAGATCTCTATGGAGAAGAATGGGCAAGAAACTCCATGGACACTCTTTTAAATCAGAATCTTGTTACAAAACCTTGGTTACATCATTCATTTAGAGATGGTACATTATGTGAGAACGATGTAGCACGTGCACGTTAAAAGTGTCCATAGTAAAAACGAAAAGAACAATTAAAATATGAAATCATAGTTCGAAATGAGCCGTGGCAGCTAAGAGACGACCAGGCACAACTGACAGCGCCCGTTCACGAACATGACGCATGGATCAGCCATCATTCAACTCAACCATTTTGAAGGGAACTAAATGACCCGACACAACCCGATACAATATCATGAAAAGGCCATTCAATGGGATTCACGGAGTTAGAGGGTTGTATTGATGATTTTAACCTTTTGAACGCCATTTTCGCATATACGTGACAAACAAGCGCGTGCCCTGTACGCCAACGACACAAATATGTGACAAAAAATGTGTGAACTATAACACGAAATAATATACGTTATATTATAATTACTTATTTATTTTTTATTTGCTATGGGTTTGTTCTTGACTGTGGTCTAGGTCAGAGATGACAGAGGCAAAGTCGACGTTTTTAGCCATCAAATTAGGTACTTAATACACTTACTTAACTTGTATTATTTTTAAAAAAAATATGTAGTATACCACTGACTACCCCCTTTTTAGTTTGTGTCCTTATTGCCCATTCAAAGATTGTCTGGAATATATCGCCATCAGCGATAAGATCGTCATTGTAACTATAAAATAAGATAAGTATTGTAAAACCGTTATGTTGCATTTATAAAGTTTTATTCTATTCTATTCTTAGGTACATCGTGACTTTACATAAATTCTGGACTTCAAAGAGAAGTTCAACTATTCCTGGTAAAAATTAGCAAGCTATATATATGGGTTCGGTACATCTGAACGATCAAATTGATAAATACCTACGGTTTTCCATCACGCAATTGACCCCCTCCCTCTAAAGCACAGATGGCAGGAGAAACAACCTTATTGAAACAAAAATAAAGATCATCGTGGTTTTCCAACGACTCGGTAGTAGCAGCAACAACCCAACAGCGATCTTATGACAAGGTCCTAAACGATCCATATAACTGTGAAACTATTGTAACATTATGTGTGATAATCATGTCAAGGACATCCTCGTGTGTGATGTGCGCCTGGTACTGTACTGTACCTCGGGCACGCGCCACACGATGATGCTGCCGGCGGCGCACGAGCTCACGACGTAGCGCGCGTCCGGGCTGAAGCGGCAGCACGTCACCGCGCCCGCGTGACCCAGCCCCATGTGCGTGTATATGTGATGTGCGCCTGGTACTGTACTGTACCTCGGGCACGCGCCACACGATGATGCTGCCGGCGGCGCACGAGCTCACGACGTAGCGCGCGTCCGGGCTGAAGCGGCAGCACGTCACCGCGCCCGCGTGACCCAGCCCCATGTGCGTGTATATGCCCTCCTGGTACTTCCACAGCTGGAGACACAACACGTATAGGTATCATAATTTCTGGTAAGTAGGGTTGGGTAGTGTAGGTAGGTAAGGTTGGGTAGTGTAGGTAGGTAGGGTTGGGTAGGGTAGGTAGGGTTGGGTAGAGTAGGTAGGGTTGGGTAGAGTAGGTAGGCTAGGGCAGGGTAGATAGTTAGGAAGGGTTGGGTAGGGTAAGGTAGGTAGGTAGGGTTGTGTAGGGTAGGTAGGGTTGGGTAGGGTAGGTAGGGTTGGGTAGAGTAGGTAGGTAGGGTAATATAAGTTTTTAAACTGACATGGTCACTAACACTATTAATAACACTTGCAACGGGATATTTACCATGTGTATTATTTGTTTCGAGTTCCCGATATTTCGGCGCTGTTGCAAACGCCATGAACACGGATAAACGAAAAAAAAAAATACACATGGTAATTATCCCGTTGCAAGTGTTATTAATAGTAGGTAGGGTAAGAGGTAGTTGGTAAAAAGTGCGAGCGAACCAGCGGACAACAAATATTAAGTAAATATAACATTAATTGACTATTTTCGACATTATTTTGCGGGGGTAACATAAATGTAGGCATTTTCATTTCATTTCCGAACTCCACGCGGGCGAAGCCGCAGGCAGAAGCTAGTTATTTCTATAAAACCATGAACATGGTTGTTTTGGAGCCTTTAGCCGGAACCAAGTCTGCCATCTTGTTTAATGAATATAATTTCCACGAACAAGAAAATATATTTTTACACACATTTGCCAAAAATTCAAAAATGCATTTCATCTACAATATTAAATAAATAAATAAACACGCCAAATTGGAGTTAAATTAATGCACACAGGTCACTATTACGCCAAATTAAATGTTCGTCGAATTTCAAGTATTTAAATAATTCACGAAGGAAACAAAATCAAAAGGAAACTCAGAAAAAATAAAGTCTCTAGCGGCAATTTTATTTTAAACTTTTTTCTTCTCCCCTAACTCGAACTCGTTGAAAAGTCCCTTGAAAATCAAACTACTATAAACTATAAACCTTTTGAGTAGTTTTTGACTAATTGCATTCGGCTATTTTATCTGTATGAATGTTTCTTTCTAACGCTCGTTGTACCGCGGATACCTCTCAAATCATGATCTTTTATAACTCACCTTAACCGTTTGATCGTTAGCTCCCGTCACGAATAGTTCACCATTATGTGTGATGTGAAGACCATTCACAGCGCCAACTTTGCTTGCCTCCAGCTAAAAAATAATTTAAGTACCTTGATTCAAAAATCTGCTGAAGAAAAGGAAGCATTTAAGCCGACAAACTGGCGAAAACTTATGGAAACGCAGCGATGATGCCCACCCATTGCCACATATGACATAAGCAGTATTGTTTTACTCTTATTCCAGTGTGGGAAAGAGACGGAGCTATAAGGGACGTCTAACGCTATCTCTTTCCCACACTGGAAAAGGAGTAAAACAATAATGTTTTAAGACGCCATGGTAGGTCAGGTGGTCTTATCCGAACATAGGTATCTGGGGTCGGTAATTCTTTACTTTTCTATTCGTCATCTCTACAAGGTGTTGTTTTGCATCCTCGTCAAATTCAACAATATCAAACGTTTATTCGATATTTTTTTATTCCCTAAACCAAGTTAAGGGGGTTATTCTGAAATATTGACAAACTCAAACAACCAAAAAAATCAGCCTTTATTAATAATTAACTAGGTACCTAATTTTAATTGATTATTTATGTCTTTTGTGACCACCTCCTGAAATTTGACGAGAATGCAAAACAACACCTTGTATAAACATACCAATATTATAAATGCGAAAGCAACTCAGTCTGCCTATACGGCGCTGGACACACAGAAAAGACGTAAGACGCAGACGGGGCGCGGACATATGTCTCTTCCGCGTCCCTTTCATACAAAATGTATAGAAGCGTCGCGACGCAAAACATATAGAAGAGGCAGGGCGCGGACACGACGCTTACTCGTCTCAAGGACGGGGCACGGGCGCGAGCGGACGAGTGACGGCGAGAACAGGGGCGCGGGTGTCGGGACTCGCGCGTAGATCGTCCATTACTTTAAAGCCGTCATCTCTCGCGGTGCCCAGCGTCACGGCCGCGCCTCGTCTTTTCTGTATGTTTTAAGAAGTCGCGACGGCGCCCCGTGTGCGCCCTGTCTGTGCCCCGTCCTCGTCTTACGTCTTTTCTGTGTGGCCAGAGCCTACGGATGCCAATAAATTTAGCACACAGGTAAACTATGAACTGGATTAAAACTTACAATTCCTACACTTTTTACCCCAGTAGTACATGCCTGTAGGACAAGTACCGACGTCTTCTTGGGCGAAAGCTAGTATGAATAAACCCTTACCTCTCTAGCAAGGTTGCCACTGCCGGTTTCCCAGTAAGCGACCCGTCTGTCCGACCCGCCCGTGAGTAGCTGACAGCCTTGCGGCTCGAAGCACACGCACATAAACAGCGTGTTCGCGTACATTACTTGACGACGGGATAGGGAGCTGACAAACAAAAACATAAAAATAGAATCATTTTAACAATCGCCAAAAACAATGTTAAAACAGAAGCTGATTTGGGGAATGAAATCAAAGATAGATTTCCCAGTAAGTGTTTAAGAGTTGGTCAGATTATTCAGAGAAAAAGTTTGGCTTTTGGAAGCAGGTTAGTCAATTTGAAAATCTTTGGACAAAACCCCGAATTACCGTCTCTAGTAGGTCTTTAAAATCTCGAAGCATGCTCATCCAGGTCCATCCAGTCGTGGCCACGGCCCTGAGCCCTTGACCAGCAATAGTAAAAGTTTGGTGTAAGTTAATTCACAAGATATACATTTTGCATTAAATAAATAAATAAATACAAGGTGTTGTTTTGCATCCTCGTCAAATTCAAGGAGGTAACTATGCTAATGATTCTCGTCCCGAATCAATAATAAAATGGATAGGTAATTTTTATTTTTTTTCTCATTTGCGGAAATCGGTAAGTGTGAATCACCCGTGTTTTAAACGCGGGCCTTCTGATTCTCGCCCTATAACCGCGTTTCCACAAATACAAACAATTTCAAACGTTTATTCAATAATTTCTTATTCCCTAAACCACGTTAACAGGGTTATTCTGAAATACTGTCAAACATAAACATCCAAAAAACTCAACATTTATTAGTAATTAACTAGGTACCGTAATTTTAATTGATTATTTATGTCTTGTGTGACAACCTCCTGAAATTTGACGAGGATGCAAAACAACACCTTGTATATGCAGGTACCGTCAGTGCCATTCTTTCGTTGTTCTTTTCTTCAGCCTATTAAGTGTTTGGTGGAAGCTGACTCACACAAGGTCCCAAATGATGCAGGAGCCATCGGTGCCGGCGCTGACGGCCTCGGTGTTGTTGGGAGACACCTGGATGGCCGACACGGGGCTCTTGTGCTCCTTTAGCACCTTTTTCAGCGTCTGCTGTTCCGGTTTTATGTCCCATACGCGGACCTACGGAAGTTTATAAAACGCTATTACCACATTGAAGTCGAAAACAGACTAACAAGTCACGAAATAAAATGTTATGTCATATTTAGGGTGGGGCATCCTCGTAGGGTAAAAGAATCGCGCCGTGACGATCAGCCCTCGTATTTACAAACGCTCGGATTCGATTTCGATTCGGAAAATCGTATGTCTATTTCGCTCGCTTTCGTAATGTCAAAACAAGATAGACATACTACTTATCGAATCGAAATCGGATCCGAGCGTTTGTGAATCGGGGGCCTGGACTCGTTTCTGCCAGATTGGCTGGAGAAAGCGAAATATAGAAAAGACTAGGAATATGTGCGGTGTGCCTCTGCCCCAAAACTAGACATCGTACCTACGGTTAAATAAAAAAAAACAGCAACTGATTTTCGCCTTCGATATCAAGGAGAATTATTACCGGTTTCATTATATGTACCTGTTGCTAAAAGATCATCATTACTATGTTGCAGGTCGGCTTCCAATCTAACCGGATACAGTAAAGTAAGTAAAGTAAAGTAAAATTTATTTGCATAAATTGTAGGTACATAAAATAAGGTGTAAAAAGTAAAATTGGTGAGCCTTGTACAATTTACCATAAATTAGGCATGCAAACATTAAAGAAATTTATAACTTAATTGAAATAATGGTTTCGAGTTAAAGTACTAGTCGGTTAATATTCCATTCCACATAAAAGAAAACATAATTTTAAAATCTACTACTTGGAATAAAATCATACAAATTTAAATAATGACATCAATAAGTATGTTAATATTAATTAAAATATACAAAATCGGTTAAGTTAAAACAAAGACATCATTTAGGTACATTTGTAAAAAAAAAAAATATGTAAAATCAGAATAAATGAAGACAAAAAAATTAAGTAGTATTAATGAAATCTTTATATTATACATTATATTATTCAAATAGATAAGTCTGTATCATTTAAAAAGTCATTTACTGAATAATAACATTTTGCAATTAATAATGAAGTCAGTCTCTTTTTAAAATTTTGTAATGTGTCATTTTTAATAATATTGGGTACTTTATTAAAAATGATTGGGCCCATACTAATAACACTTTTTTTGAGCAAAGCAGTATTACATCTCTCAACATTCAGCAAGTTCTTATACAGCTACCGGTATTGTGCATGTTGCAAACTTGCGAATGCTTATCTGACCTCCACAACCTAGTTAGTACCTACGATACCAGTTCGTAAGACTGATTGTTAGACTTTCGGCCCACTGAGTAACTGTAACGATTGTCATACATCTACAATAGGGGATAATCCTATTTTTTTTTCTTTGTCCGTCGGGTAGTTTATTGAAAAGTATTGGACACGTATTTTTTCTTTTTTCACGTGGTCATAAAATTACGGAGATATATTGAGTTGAAATGGCGCATGACGTCACATGTAGGTAAGTTTTATACCTACTTGTGACGTAGTGAGCCCCCACTTTCCAACTTTAATGAGTTTTAACTAAGTAATTTTTTGATATTTTGATAAAACAAAAAATTCGTGTCTAATATTTTTGTATTACCTGTCTGACGGACAAAATAGAATGTCGTTTTCTTTAACCAGTCCGATCCCCTATTGACAACCGGGACCAACGGCTTTACGGGTTCCGAGGCACGGAGGAAACTCGGTATGTAATGGATGATCGTCGGATCAACTTAGACAAGCGTGGTTTTTACCTGAAGATTGATTTAGACACGAGCTCCTAAGTCTTGCTGAAATATATGATATAATATAAGATAGGGTTGCCCAAATAAAAACACTACAGACAGACTTGACATATTTTGGTCCACTTTTCAGTGTTATATTTATTGTACTCTTTTGGTTGAAGACAGTCGTCAGTTTGAGTACATTTATTACATACCTGTCCTTCACAACCACCCGAGATGAGTGTCCTGCCGTCAGTAGTCATGTCCAGCGCTGAGGTGCCCTTGTTGTGTGTGTTGAAGATGACATAGATCAGTCGCCCCGTGAGAGGAGTGAAGGCGCGAATGTTGCCGTCGTTCCAGGCTGGGGGGGGGGAGAAGTAAGGAACCAATAGTTAGGACTGGGTGTAATAGAAAAAGTTGATCAGGTATCCAGGTATATATAAACGTTGTAGCTCATTAGTCCAGGTAATTGCTATAAAAAATCCTGATGTCTTTCCAACCTATTTTTAGCAACCTAGAGTGTCGACTGTAATAGGCAAGTCCCTAATTGCATATGGTACTTTAGTAGAACTCCGAAATGTGGGTGTTCTTACTGTACCACGAGATGTTATGTTTAAAACAAGCCAATAGTTTTGAAGGTTGGAAATCAAAGGGTTGATGAAATCATTTTGATAAATGATGTTTATTTTACAACTAGGTTTTTACACTTAGGTATACAAGTCAGTTTTTTTTTTATTTGTACCTGACTTGGTGTTTCGTACCTGACTACTCTGAGAAGAAATAGCCGAAACTAACTCAGAGGTCATACTCATAGTCTCTGTTAAGGTCCAGACATAGTCTTACGTGTTTTCAAGGTATTGATTGCCTTGGTGGGCAATCAAGACCTTGAAAACACTCAACCCATACATTTTAAAGTGAAACTTTTATTACATCGTCTCAAAATTTTTCGTCTGTGTGTTGCATGTCGCGTGAGGCTCGGCCGCGGAGTAGGGATAAAATGAAAGGCGCTCCCAAAAATTTTTTGTCAAATGTCTATAGTGTGAAAAAAAGTTTCACTTTTACCGTGGTTTCATAAAACCACACAATCCTTGTTTTTTTTCAGGTTCACGCGTAGGTAATGATTATGGTATTTCAGTTACATTGTTATGACATAAAGAGGTTAAACAATTAAACTAAATCCATTTCTCCTTGTAAACATACCTGACACAATAGACTTGCCGTCCCCGGAGAACAGGACAGTGGAACAAGTAAAGTTGGGCACCACGATCCTCAGCAGCTCCTGGCAGGTCTCCAGGCACCACACCCGGACGTCGCCGGACCCAGCTGTCGCGAACACTCCGGACATACCCCTGTAATGGTACGGACCTCGTAATATCGTAGCAAAGACCCTGTAGGTGATATAAAGAATGATGGCGACTTGAATTTTCGATTATCATTAGAAAGTGGCCCCCCTAATGACAGCTTGAGCTGGGTATAATCAGCTTTATGTCCTTGTAATAACAACATTATTCACTGCGATTCAGTTCGGACGACTCGACTCAAAGCCGAAGTAAATGCGACATATTATGGTGATAAATGATTGGCTCAAACCAATTCAGTGTTGATAAGAGTGATCGCTTCCTAAGGCGTTACTCCACTGTAGCCCGCGGCAATCGTTCAATGCGACTAAAGTTTAAATGGTCAAGAAGTCGGTTAGTTAGTCGGAAAGTTGAATCTAGTTAACTATCTCTTTCAAAACGAAGCTCTCCATCAAGATGAATGGACAATAGAATCCAGGAAACTCTTTTCGGCTGTCAAACCTATTCAAACACATCCTACGTAGCAGTGCACGGTCGACTTTAGCCAGAAAAAAATCAAAGAAATATCATCTCGGGGCCGTTAAAAACTTACTTCGGAAATGCGATATCATTGATGGCACAGCGATGGCAGGTGACGACCAGCACCGGCTGGAAGGTAGCCACGTTGATGGCGAAGATCTCGGAACCGCGCGTGCCCGCCAGCAGCAGCCGGTTCTTGCCGCGCAGCGAGGGAGACTCCATCAGCTCGAGGGAGGTGATGCTACCCGGCAGCTTCGTTGACTTTAGCTGAAATTAAGGATGAGTTGATTAAAGAGCTCGTGGCTATAATAACAGTCGCTCGGGTCACTCTTTAAGTAAAGCCTTACTTGCCAAGTCTCGAAGTAAAGCCGCTGTGACATACGACGGGCAGACAGACGTACAGGACGAATCGACAAGGGTTCTTTTTTTTTCGCAACAGGACCCTAAAAAGCACTTATAAATTTCTGAAAACTATTTTAGAACAGAAGTATCAAAGTTACTTACAGCTTTAAAATGAGGCCTGTTAGGGTCAAGTATCTTGCCCTTAGGAAAGGTCCCTTTCCAATTGATCTCGTCCAGGATATCGACGGTGCCGTCTCCAGAGCCCACGATGAGGCAACCGTCTTCCATTATAAGGATTGCTTCGATTCCTGTAAGACAGTTCTCCGTTACTAGAGGCAGCTTTAGCTAAAGATACCAAAATCCAGCCCAGCAGTTGAATGTTTCAATAGGCTTATGAAGCTGATCTTTACTGATAAGAAAACTGTTTTCCATTAGATCAGGCAGCTCATAATAAATCCCGATTTACACAAAGCAAAGTTATCTCTCGCTAATTGCGTTAAAGATGGGATGTCTACAGGGACGTGTCTACGCAGTTCTAGATAATAGGAGTATGTTATAATACAAAATCTCGTAAAACACACAAACCTTGACTGTAGCAGACCGACTCTGGTCTCCTGCCCTTCTTCCAAGGTCCGCACTTGGCGAGACAGCCAAGCAACCCAGGCTTGCACATGGCGACCGAAGCGTTAGGGTCAGACGGGTAGTTGATTGAGAACTTTATCATGTCACCCGTCCTACAAGTAACAAAATAAGTTTACGTACCTACATTTGTTTTTTGTTCCGTGTAATATTAGGCGCAAATTCAAACTCCGTGTTTGCTACTTAAAGTAAATTCCTGACTGACCTGGGGATCGCAAACCAGGACCAGCAGTTGCACCTGCGACCACTAGACTAACTATGCAGTAAGTGATTATTTTTTTATGCATGGCATCTCGCTGTTCAACCTATGAGGTTGTCGTCTGCTTAACCGGACTATCCTGTGGGTGCCTTGAGAGAAAGCCTCCAGCCAGGGCATAATAACTTACGAACTAAGCGACTACACGCTTAGGGCACCCCCTGCGGGATACGAGTCTTGGCTTAGGGCGTCGCTGGGGTGGACTGCTTGGGGACAGGCTGGATCTAAATGATATCATTATTTAGGGACTGATTTAAAACTACTGGCACAGCATCGCGGGCTGGCTCGAGCGAGGGTCGGGGAGGGCAAGGACCGGGACGTCGAGGCGGACCTCGGCAAGGTCGGAAAGACGGCGGTTTGCGTCTGAACTTTTATGCAGTAAGTAAGAGAAAATAAGTGTATTTATACACGTCGCGTAGTAGGTACGAAGATGGTTGTTCCGCCACTTCTTCTTCCCATCTAAAACACTAGGAAGTGGCGAAGGACGGCATTTTAGGGGACTGTCTCTTGTAATTTTGACATTCAAAAAGTGCTGATTATCAGCCTAATTTGAATAAATGACTTTTGATTTTGATGAGATTTTGTTACGAGTGACATATCACATGTCACTCGTACATGTCACATGTGGCCTACTGTACGTTAGAACAAGCCAAACTGTTGGGCATATCTAAGGAGCAAGGTACAAAGACGCTAAAACGGTAAATACGTATTCAGTGTACCCACATCATTTTGAACCCCCACATAGAACATTTTCTACAGTAATTTAAGAAAAAATCAGCTATTGCAGTTTTATAGGAAACAGATATTTTGAAGAATAATGTATCTACTGAATACGTGGTAGGTAACCGTTTCAGCATCAGTACCTATCCTTTCCACCTTGTATAATGTTTGTATTTTTTTAAGACTTATTATCAAGGTCTTGAAAGCGACTATCACAGTCACGACAAAGCCGAAATATATCTAAAACGTGATGACTCGATATTCAAAGCTATTTATTTTTATCTGAGATTGGTTTGCTCTCGACTCTAGTCTAGGTCAGAGATGATAGAGACAAAGTTGACTATGGAGCGAGCTTACCCAGTTAGTTACTGTTTTACGTAACAAGTGACAAGTGAAAGTAACCCACGTGGTCCCCGCGTATCCATAGGCGTCATTCTTACTGATGACGATGCAGCGCACGCTACGTCGGAGTTTGCCCAGAGATACATCTATCACGTCCAGATTCTTGCTCTCAGCCCGAATGTTCCACACTCTTAGGTTGGCTTGAACACAATGGAAAAGAGTTGCAATTACTTTTCTGGACACATGTTAGATGGAAATACACAAACGGTACCTCCTCGGATAGGAATCAGCTAGTAAAAATGTGGTGAGGTTACTACCTCACCTACATCAGATCAGCACCAGTAGGCATTGATCGGAGTTGTAGTTACGCATATCTGCATGCGTAACTACAACTATCGGTCAATGAGACCACAAATGCTTGCTTCCGACCTTGCAAACTGGCTAATCTAACCCACAAACTCCAATAGGTAGGTACTCACAATCACCGCCAGTAACAAAAGAGTTAACTCTCAAGTTCAGCGCAGTCAACGTCATGGCATCTCCAGTGGTCAGCTTGGCAGCTGCTGCGGTGCCCGTAGCGGAGCCAGAGATACAGTCCCATAGGACCACGCAGCCATCATCACGGCCTCCTAGGGATATCATGTAGCGCTCGTCTGATGAAAAGGTCAAAGCTTCTACGCGGACCTGGCGTTGGGAAAGAGAACCAAGTGTAAAGGCAGATAATCTAATAATAACCCGTGCCATCTTCCATCTTGCAACGCATGCTCCATCACTTACACACTTGATGATCTATTTACTCCATCACTGAGTGGAGACCGCGTGGATAAGTTTTGGGCTAAACATATTTGAACTTTTGGCCATCGATACACTGAGAAGATCATCATCCGCCTTTAGCAGTGCACTCCTGAACAAAGGTACCTCTAACCATCCGCCATTCAACTCGACTCAGTGACTCTTACGACAGTCGTGAAAGAAACTAAATGAAAACGGTATTTCTAATCCCAACATTGTTATGCAGTTTTTTTAAACTTATCTATACAAGTAGCCAGACCCGGAACAACTACGTGTAGGTCATAAAGGGAATCGAACCCCCGACACAACAGCCGATCGCTCAGCCACTGCGCCAACCGTGCCGACACAGACAGTTGCCAGTGAAATGAATACGAATTTTCGCGGGCTTTACCAGGGCTTTGGTCCAGCTACCCTCCCTGTGCCTTCCAGCAGACAGCGACCACTCCAAAACCTTAATCTAAATAAGAATGAATTATGAAATAAATACGCTGGACTTACTCGCCTTATGCAATTCATGACTTCCAACCAGTGCCTTCTTCTTAAAGTCCCAAACTTTAGCAGACGCCTTGAATCCAATGTGGTTTATTTGACCCGATCCCACGAATGTACCTTTAGGAGATAGAGCGACCGTCGACACGCTGTTGGTGTGGCCGCTGAGGAAGTACATCTTCTTGGTTTTCCATTCCTGGATGCAGACCTTGTTACCCATCGGGTAGACAATGTGCTCACTATCCGGATGGACTTTGAGACCTCTAATGGCGGATCCTGTAAAATGTTTGAACATAATTTTCGGCTCACAAAATGTATAAAAGTTACCACAAAATATTACGCTTTGTCCATATCGAATCCTGTATTTCACGAACTGTCCACATAATACAACTACATTTCGCCAGTTATGCTGACTATGTAAGCATGTATTAGAGAGCCAGCCTTTGTGATCAACCGGGTCCAAATCTAGAATCCGGTCTGCTAAAAACTTCCTGACACAACGTAATATCGGTGAATTTATACCGAGACCACCTCAGAAGTATCTTTTGTATTGCAACCACTCCACCAATGAGGCTGCTGAATCGAGTATTTAAATCAAAATAGTTATTTTATGAGAAATTGCAAATATTTACGCATAAACGGGAGACGTTAAAGATGAAAAGTTTCCAAGGACACACACACAAAAAAGTTCATACCATCAAATCCAATGATAGCATATGATTCCAAATTCTTCACATCACCCATTGTATTAACTTTATTTCAGTCTTATTTCTTATTGTCAAGTAGTACCTAATATTTGTATAATAAAATACGAATGAAATATAAAATATGTATTGTCAGTTCAGAAGACTTGAGCAAAGAGTATAATACTTATCAAATTGTTTGTTATGGTGGTTGCTGGGCAACCTGTAAACAAACTGTCATGGTTACTGACTTTTGTATCCTCCAGGTCTGCACCATAGAGGTATGCTACCATGCAGAAAATACTCCTTTCTCTTTGTTTCAGGTTTCTTCGTGAGGGTGGGTGTCTACCACACTGCTGCAATGCTTTCAATTGAGAGTTGTTATATGAGACACAAGTTAATAAAAAATAGTGATAAAACCTTATCAAAGTATAGGCATTTTAGATGAAAATAAAGCACATAATCATTCTATAAACATTTTATTAGTACACATGCATTCAGTCAATACATTAGAATTAATTAATAAACCTCAATCATTTATTATAATTTTCTCAAGTCACCAGGGAAGGCGCTGTAAATTAATATTATTGTTTAACATCATTAAGTATATCATGTTGAAGTATCATTTCCGTCCTAGGCATCTTCTGCGGACAGACTTTGCTTTCTCATCAAGCTTTTCCTTGGCTGCCTCGGCAATGCGCTTTGTTTCATTTATCATGTATTGCTTGATTACTGACAGAAATTCAGAGAGCTGGAAAGATAGCAAAAATAGACACTCAGGTTAAACCGTAAACATTTTTGTCATAGTTTTTGGGATATCTAGAAACTTATATAGGGACAAAAAAGTAAACCGAGATACCACACACAATATACAATTTCATACTGGCTATTCGAAAGATACTAAATATTCGTACTGGTTCTCTAGACAGCTCATTAAAAGACTAAACGAAAAGAACCGCCTACGACTTAGGGTTAAAAGTACAATAATCCTTTAGACATTATTGCATTGGATTTACTTGGAAAAAGATGTGACCATATAGCTACGACTTGTTATAATCCTCACATTGCTGATGAAGAGGAAAAAATAACTTGTAAACCAAAATATTTTTTGAGTTACTTAAAAATAGAGAGGCGGTGCCAGTAATTACCCCAGTTCCATGACAGCTGGTATAAAGTTTTATACCATTTGCCATAGAAAGAGCTTTTGACAAAACAATGCACAATAGCATCAACCACACCCTTCAAAAATTCAAAGTAGAACCAGTTGTGAGAAACTGAATAACTGAACTTATAAGTAAAAGGGCGGTTCAGATAGAGATGAATACTACCACAAGAGCTAAGGTAGTCAGAGGATGTCCACAGGGGAGAGTCCTATCACCTCTTTTATGGAACATAGTAGTGGATAGCCTTTTAAAAAGGCTAAACGATAGAGGATACACTACTATTGGTTATGCAGATGACCTAACAATACTGATAAACGGGAATGAGAGAATGTGTTATGTAAAGTAATGCGTTCTGCCCTCCAGATTGTAGAAGAATGGTGCGACGGACAACAGCTGTCAGTAAATCCGAATAAAACAGAACTTATCCTTTTCACCAACAAGAGGTAGTTACCAGAACTACAGTTACCAAAATTATTCAATACCAAACTCTCCCTATCAACACAAGTCAAGTACTTGGGCGTCGTTCTTGATGAAAAATTGAACTGGGTGAGTCACATCGATACAGAAATAAAGAAGGCCTGCATAGCTTTTGGTCAGTGCAAAAGACTTGTTGGTAAAAAATGGGGTCTCAATCCAAGGATCACACTTTGGCTGTACACATCAGTTATCAGAGCTTCTCTTACCTACGGATCAGTTGTGTGGTGGCCCAGAACACAACTGACTACAGTAAAAACGAAACTCCAGAAGCTGCAACGCCTAGCGACCGTAGCAGCTACAGGATGTATGAGGACCACACCATCAGCCGCTTTAGAGTACCTCTTAAACTTGAGGCCTCTAGATCTTAGTATACAGGAAGAGGCGAAGATAGCCGCCTTAAGATTAAGATCGAACGGTTTGTGGAAACTAAATGCAGAGACAAGACACTCCAAAGTTCTGCAAGGGATTCTAAAGGAAATACCACTCCTGGATGCACCCACGGACAGAACTACATGTCACCACGTCTTCAATCGAAGATACAATATCTGACCCAAAGCGGAAGCTGAAGATTTCTCTGGCATCAATGAAGTTAGGATATATACAGACGGCTCCAAAACCTTAAACGGTACTGGAGCTGGCGTCTTCTTGAATGACTTAAATATCAAAATATCAACCACTTTAGACAAACTCACACTTCAAACTAAACACAATCTTCCAAGCAGAATGTATTGGAAACACCAAAGCAGCTCAAGCAGTTGCTGCCAGAGACGTCAGAGATCTTAACATCAAAGTCATTTCAGACAGTGCATCAGTGCTCCAAGCGCTACAAAATAATATCTTAACTTCTGCCCTTGTATTCGAATGTCACAGAGCACTCCAACACATTGCAAAGACAAACAGAGTAACTCAGCAATGGATAATAGGGCACAGTAACTCACTGGGCAACGACGCAGCAGATGAACTGGTCAAAAGGGGAGCAGAGACAACAGTATACGGTCCGGAACCACTACTGCCCATACCCCAAGCCCAAATAAAATCATGGCTGCGTAAGAAAACCGAGGAAATACACCAAATGGAATGGAGAAACAGTGTGACCTGCAGGCAAACAAAGAGTGCAGTTCCGGAAGCATCAAAGAGACTTGCCCGCAGCATCACTAGACTGAAACGGGACAAAATTCGCAAGATTAATTTTCAATAATTCATGTGGTGCTTTTCTGTAAGTGATGAGGTGCTTAGACTTAAGTTTACAATGTATGTGACAGTGTACTATAATCTCCTATATTCACTTATTTATAAAATTTGCTCCATTTTTAATAATAATAAAAAAATAAATAATCTGGCGTTAGTTTGCCAAACAACTTTGGATGCAAACATATTGGTTATAAGGCAAATATTTTAATGAAAAGTAAAACCTCTTCCAAGGTACTTAAACCGTCTAGTGTTCTACACAAATATTAAACAACACTTTGTATAGGTACATTTAATGTACTAACCAGCAGGTCATCCTCTCTCTTTCCCAGCTGAACGAAGGCGCATTTCATAGCATGGCTTTTGTGTTCCGCCCAAGGGTCGTCGCTAGCTTCCCATCCATCCAGTTCCTTGCCACAAAGGAAACATTTGGCGGCATCAGCGTCGTCGACGCCCGTTGCTACTGAATAGAATCCGGCCTCCGCCATGTTCCGTACATTGCACTTATTTTTGTCATTAAAAGGCCAGTTCTTAAATGTTTTTATTCTTTCTTCAACTAAAAATAAAGAAGGGCTTTCTAGTGTGGCATTTGCCATTGCTGAAATAATTTACCAGATGAGTAAATGCAGAGCTGATGCAGAAACAACTCCACACACAACACAACAGTTTGAAATTCAAATAAGATATACGTTTTGTTGGCTGTCAATTCAGAAAAACTTTTCATTAATTTTATCATCGATCGGCATAACGAAACGTTGAATGACGTTTCTAGAAGAAATTCTCGACCAAACTGCAGACTTTAACAATAAAATGATTAAAAAAAAAAACAATTATAAAGACTTCTAGACTTGAAGAGAAAAATTTCTAAATCAATTACACCACACGAATAAATGTATTTGAAATCGAATTTCCTTTCAGTTAGGCGAATATCGATTTATTGTTACTTCTGGGAATCGAGTAGTTCAACGAGTATCGAGTCATTCGTTCACACACACACTCACTGCCCTGCTGTTAGGGACATGGTATCGAATAGAAAGTAGCGATACTGTACTCATGAGTAGTTTCGAAAAAAAAGTATCGTATACATAAAAGTATCGAAACAAAAGTATCGATACTTCAACGTATCGAGTACTTTTCTCAGGGCCTAATGCGCATAGAGCATAGGTCAATATCAGTCAGCAGGACACGAAAAAGCAAATAGTATTGGTACACAAAGGACATGTCCATTACAGGTTTTTTAATTATCAAAAAATCTAACCACGGTAATTTAAATATATGTGGATAGACATCCCAAAAACGAACTGTTCCTATTATAACATACATTTTTTAAGACCTCCAATTTTGAAAAAACTCGTTTTTAATTTAAGTGTGAACTTACACATAAAATGAACAAACCTTTCCAAACATCAAGGATAATAATACGAACACACACACCGCAAAAAAAAGTAAACTTGACATGTCACTGTCACCACTGTCAGTCGATATTTTAATTTATGAGTATGACAATGTAAACAAAACATAAGTAATCATATTATTTACCCTATTATATATTATAAAATGCGATAGTCAGATAAAAGTAGATAGAATATTCGTTTTACGACTGAAAGCGATCTATATTATGATTATAGCTACCTACTTCAAATGTTCACCTGCAAGTTACAATATTTTACCCAGAACCGAGTTACAATGCATAAAGAAGAATATAATAATATCGAAGAATCCGTTGTGTGAAGGCCAAGTCGCTAAATTCAGGAAAATCAATCAAAATAATATACGAAAACCCAAACACAAGGCGCGTGGGAAATGTGAACTGATATAATAATTATATTATATTGTAGTCTGGTGAACTCTGAACACTTTGACAATGTCATTTTTGACAGATGATTTTATTTTTCTTCCTGCTTTAGAAAATAATCATTCTAAAGGCACTGACGTCGCAGGAATTAATAAATATTCTCGTGCCTATTTGTATAATTTATTTTGGGAATACACCTTTAAATGGGTAATTTCTTAGATTACCCATTTCAAACTTTATTCGATACGATACCTTCCAAAAAGTACTCATTGAGTAAAAGCATCGAATGCAAAGTATCGAGTACAAAAGTATCGGTATCGAATGGAAAGTTACTCGATACCACAAAGTATCGATACTTTTTTCGTGCCCCTACCTGCTGTGCTGTTTGTTCGCTTCTCTTTATTTATTTCATTTCCATTCTCTAGAATCGCTCGTCGGAGTACTCGGATTTTTATATAAAAGATTTTGCGGACTGTAGGTTTGTTGGATTTTACCCAATATAGCTTCGATAAAGTTAATTTGTCACTAAAATACACAGCATTTACTATTTATCGTTGTAACTCCAGTTAAAATAATAGTTAAAAAGTAGTTCATTGCCTCTCGGTTGAGCGATCAAAAAAGAAACCAAGTGCCTAACATTTTACTACAATATTTTGTTGTTTCCATTAATATCGACACTCATTTGTTTTCGTTTGGTGTTTAGTGATTTTACGCGAATATTGCGATGATCCGAGCTGTTTTCTAGCATCGTCCAGTCGAGTAAAGAATTTTGGTAAGTGCTTTTGCATTCTTTATTTTTGGTAGAAATGAGGTAAACGTGAAACTAGCCATGCATGAATATTAATTAAATTATTCAAGTTACTACTCACACTAATACTCAAGATGTTACAATGTCTGGACAGTACAAGAGTAAAAGTCCAAAAAATTACGAAAATATCGATCCTAAAATATCTCACGAGGTAACTCATGACTATAAAATTAGGTTTCATTCACAATGTTTCAAAATAGCAGTTTTAAGCACATAACCCCCAAAAATTGTAAGTTGCAGCTTGCAGCAATGGCATGGCAAAACACATGTCCTTGTAATATAGCTTTCTGAGTAGGGCAAACACAAACAGCTGACTAGATACCAACCTACTTTCTAATATACACTTCATTTTTTGGAACATACATTGTTAAGGTTTTATCACATATTACTGCCATAATTTAGCAGAAATAAATGAGGTTTCCTTAGGTCATAAAATTTTAGTTATTAGTTCGTATCTACACACAATATTAGGTTTGGGAATCTCTGAATAGTTATTGTTTAGCGAAACACTAGTAACAAAATAAAGGAGAGTAAAATAAAATTTATAAAAAAATAATGTACCTATAAAAAAAAAGTTTGATGTTAATTTGAAAACTGTGCTCAGCACTTTCTAAATCTAAGTTTGTGAAGGTTGCTGATTCTCAAACATATGTTTTTGAGGATCCATATTGAATCAGTACTTTCTTTGTTATGAAAACCTCATAAATATTTATAAATTATTGAAAATCAAAACCCTTAAATTAAATCATCAAAGTTTTTCCCTAATGATGATTGAATGAACAATTAAACAAATTATCTGAATGAAAAAACTGAATTGAATAATTTTAATGGGGAAATTAATATTTTAGCTATGTCATTTCCTCCAAGCTATTATAGTACACATAACATTAGAAACATGATTAATAAGCAGCTGGTTTATTTTTAGCTTATCTTGTGTCCCGTTTGTAATTGACTGGTCCGAATCCATACATTCTGTGTGTACTTAGTAAACTACATACTGTTTTGTATTAATAATACTGTCTCACAACTATTACACGTATATATTGTTGCAATTAGCACTTAAATTACACAAGAATGATATAGTTATATCTTATTAATGTGATACTAAAATTCTGTAGAATTATTATTAAAAAAGAAATTGTCTTTGCATTTTTCTCTAAAAAGTATTATCGTTTTTTTTTAATCCTTAAGTAACTTTTCGGAAATTAAAAGGGACCTGTTTTAAATATGTGTACCAAGTACCTGCAAAATCTCTTTATTGAATATATTTTTACCTTCTTTTCTCTACCAAACCACTAATATTGTTTTCGACTTAATCATTCTATGAATGTATGGATACAACATACAATCAGTCATGCTAAATTCAAATTCAGAGCATTACCTTCGAAGATCAATTTTAGAACATGGCTCGAAATTTTTGGCGGCTATCATGCATTTGCGCATTTGGCGCGCGTTTAGATTCCCTCATTCAACGGACTATTAATTTTATTTCTGCTTTCGTTCTTCGGACACCATCAGACGTGACGTGACCGCGTGACGCTTTTGCACGCATGTTCGGGTCGGTATTTAGCATCGCATAAATTGGTTTTGTCACGTGGTAGGCACAATTACCTTTCTGTCAAATTACGTACGGCGGTAAATTGGAAAGACGAATTTAGCGCAGTAATTTTCTTGATAGGACCCAAATATTTTGAGTTAACGTTAGCAGTGCCTTGAAGCTCTGTCGTACTCGTTGCGAAATTCAGACCTATCTTGGTAAATGATAAGTCAACAGCCTAAATCTCCGCACTTAATACAGTTTAATCGCAGTCACAATTCACATTACCACGTTTAATTTCTTGGCAAACATGCCCCAGTAATGTCGTGTATGGCGAGGTCCTAACACTCACGAGTTCACGACATAACATGGTGTTGATTTTGCGAGGTCGTGTCGGACATAAATCGACAATACTACCGGAAATAAATCGACACTTTTCTTTGAAATTAAGGCCACGTCTCTACTGAAATGAAGTAAAGCTTGTCAAATTTATCTCCAATCGGGTGCCTCTGCTGTTCTTCTCCAGTTGGCCAAGCCACCTTGCGAAGATCGTCGCTACGCCTAGCTGACACCTTAATTGACTAAATGTTGTAAACTAGTTTGTAGGAATGTATAAATATTTAATTCTAGGTTAATCTTAATCAATTGTATTTACTTTGAATAGTCTTTTCAAAAATTAAAATGTGCTATATCGACAAGAAGTAATATATTACAAACTGCGAGGTCGTAATCTAAAAATAGCTTCAATGGTTTTAGAAACAATCAAATGAATCCTTTTTTATGTATAAACCCATAAAACGAACAATGTCCAGCAGTCTTCTATGAACAATACAGATTCAATATTTTTTCTATCGCGAGAAGAGAGATCGATGCGCGAAAGTGAATCAAAGCTCAGTCCAACTCATACAATCCTTTTAACTCTGAAATTGAATTTAGCTCTCGAGGGGTTTCATGTTCTGTGAGGCTATCGTCCATTCCTCACAGGCCAAGTCTCAGACCCTAAGCATCCACCAGTTCTCGCAACTATAGTTCAAACATCATTGTAACAAAGGCGTGTTGCAATTTGTAGTGTCACTGAACACGTTTGTAGAGCTGGAACAATGATCGCGTTGTATTTCGCCTTATTATGCGGCCCGGATCACGTGTGCTAAGACTTAACGCGATAATGTTTACTAATAAGCGAAGGCCATTGCCCGCACCATCACCGCAAACGATACGTCACAGAACGAATAAAAAATCAATTACCGCCCAAATGGAATTGAATTTTGGCAGAAACGTGGAGGAAAACCTAAGACTACAATTTTGTCATTATGATTTTATTTATAAAATTAATTGGTTTGAGGTAAAAGAGTTATTTTTAGTTGGGTAATTAGCGGATTTAAAATTATTATACAGTAAATAGGTATATGTATATATAATAGGTTTATAATAATAGGTAATAGGTGTATACCTAATTATAAATCTTTACACCGAGCACGTAAACAACCTTTAAGCTGAAGATATAATTGGCGATGAGCGAATTGTTTAAGTTGCCGTAAAAACACAGCCGGATTTGATTTACAACGAATGTATAAAATAAGTGATCTGGATACTGTCACAACGTATCACTAAAAAACCGAAGTCCAAACAAACAGTTGCAAAAATGTCTAATAAGGTTAGACAGATAACCGTCTAAAAATAATAATACATGTCTAAAATACCACATCGCTCTGTTGATAACAACAGAGCGATGTAGTATTTTAGACATTAAACTGACTTTCTTTTTACAAAATAAGTCTGACCTAGAAAAGTTATCACACATGACACAGCAGAAAACTATAAGTCCTGCCAAACACTTCAGCAAGAGTCACTTCAGAACGAGGTCAGTTCTTAAATCCGGGCGAAATCCTTTCGTGACTTCTGGAGTCTATCGGACGTAAATCAACGTATCGCTGGCGACAAGAAGCCTGATTTATTTTATGATCCGCCAGTAAAGTTGTGACAAATAACTCGACGGGAACGAATACCATGAAAGGGAAATGTAATGACGTTTGCTCTGTAACTCAGAAGTGGGATTACTTTCTGCATATTTAGAGATCCTGCTTCGCTTTGTGGTATGTTAGTTACTGTTGTTTTTTATTGTCTCGGATTTGTGACTTACTTTATGTTATAAAGTTCGCTGAAGTTTCCCAAAAAACTCCAGCTGGTTATTGCAAAAAATGCACACTGATTTTAACGTAACCATTTCATTTTTATAAATCGCGTCGATACTTCAAACGCGTGTGAACTTAAAACATATCCATGAAGCGCTGCCTTTTGTCACAAACACAATACCGGTTGTTCACTTCAGTACGGTATGGCAATAAAAATAATGAAAATTACTCAATGTCACGGATCACGTTCTATTCGGATGTTTGTTCTGTTATCTTAGGTTGGTTAAAATGTAGACCTCATTTTTCTCTTGGCTGACATGCTAATACTTCAATTTAAGCAAGTGTTTTCTCACCAAGTAATGGTTTACTTGTCATAGAATCATAAACACACCGTAAACAGGTTTTGAAGATCGTGCTTAGATGGCGACGAAATGAGATCAGAAGTACGGAGTACATAGTTGCTTAAATGGTTCTTGTTTTCTCAAGCACTTGGCAATATTGGGAGCGATAAGGCGTTCCATTTCCCGTCTACAATAATTTTTAGAACATTCCGTGTAGGAGGATCATGTTCGGCCTCCAGGTTTAATGGCGCGGTGGTTTCCGGGATGCTCGGTATTGGCCTGGCGATCAATACGACACCCGCACTGCGGCTCATCTCGGGTTCAACGAGCCATAACTAGTTTGGAACTAATCGGGCATTACTAACGACGAATTTTTAGCCCAAACACTTGCGATTTTGAAATTAGCCACGGCACCAGTCAGGTGAACTGAATATTAACGGTCAATGCTGGAACTTCCTATGCGAGATGGTTGACGCTGATCGCAAGAACAAATTGATGAAAAGAAAAAGTTAAGAGAGAATGAATCGCAATATTCGCAAAAGAATCCAACATTGAAGAAAACCCGAAGAGAGATATTCAGCTAAATAAAATCATTCATCTCAAATTAAATGTATAAACTCAAGAACGAAAAGAGAACAGTTGGTGGAAAGGAACGAGCACTGCACTATGTAACTTTTAACTGTCTGACTTGATTCTTGAACTTTCGATTGTTACTCTCGAAGTTTCTAACCAACTTTTAGGGAGCTTCATTAACGGTATTAAACCTAGGCCTGGTCAGTAATTGATTGTTTATAAGGGAGACGTATACTGTTGCAATCACTCGATTGATGTCAATGGCTGGCAATTGACTTTAATTAGCTGTTTCGAAGTCGTTGTTTGGTGAAACGAAGTGTAGTGATTTATATGATGAAGCTTTTCGAGTTGTTCGATGTTTATTAGCTCTTTTCCTTGATTTATCGAGTTAGTGTTCTTGCCCTATCTCATCCCAAAAAGACAGTTCATTTTGCGTAATTTGGCTGTTCAGCAATATGGAGGGAGGACTCATTTTGCTCGTTAGTATTCGTTAGCCTACAAATTAAAACCTGATTAGCGATCGCCCACATGATAATAAAGCCGATATTCCTATACAGGCAGGCAGTAAGTACAGCTAATGTCCCCGAAATTGAGCGATCATTACGAGTAATGAGCCATACAGAGGAGTGCGTTTAGGCTTTAGCATCGGCGTCGGGGGATTATGTTTGTGCTACATAATAATAAAATATTGGAACACTCGAGAAGCGAACAAAATAATTTAAGCATGAAATACACTTATCCCATACGATTTACTGAAACTTAATTTTGAGCATTTCGATATTCATTTGGCATTATACAATTATACTAGCCATCTATTACTGTCCCACTGCTGGACAAAAGCCAGCTGGGAGAAGCTATGAGCAATGATCACCATGCCACCATTCTTCACCAATGCCAATGCTTTTCTTCTTCTTGATCATCGATTCTTCTCCAATATTTATCCATGTCTTTTGCGACGTTGAATAGGTACGTTATTTTGTGCGAAATAGGATTTATTGGTCCACGTAGTAATAAATGAGATCATCAGCAATAAACTTTGTTCGGATAAGTTTTGGGGCTAATTTGGCATAAGCAGCCAATAACTGATATTTCTTTCTTTTTTTCCTAATTGCGTGGAAGTTTTTCTGTAGTTGTATATACTTACTTTTGCCAACAAGTTCAGCCAAATATATTCGTAGAACTACCAACCAAGGACTTCGCTTTTCTTAATTCAAAAACTTAACTCCTATACATCGATGCATAGTCTCCCCTCGGCTTATGTCATTCGCTTTCTTATACTGCACTAATCCCATCCACATAAATCGATTTCCCTCTTAACTCAGTCTTATAGTTCTTCCGTTATATTTCTTAAGCATCGGTTTTAGGAGTCTCGCGACTGACTATGTGGGTCAGGTAAGCTGTAACCGATTGTCTACCATATACTGTATTTGAATAGGACCTTTATATTTACTTTGATTGTTAATTTAACAGGACTATGTCACACTTCGAATTGAATAAAACTTGTTTATTACGGTTTCAGTATGCATAACATGAATAGATGTTATTGTTAACGTGCTAGAGGTTATTCTTGTTAATCGATTGTTATATTCAAATATGTACAATGGGTGTAGACATACAATATTGTTTACAACAACTGTATATCGCTACTTAGTTGTCAAAAGTAGTTTCATAATCTATTTTTTAAATAAATTGAAGTTTGTCGTCAAATATTATTATTAGATACGGAATTAAGCCGGTACTGTCATAATTTCTTCTGACATCGATTAGCAGATTACTAAGCAACATATTTGCTACTCCAAAGTAGACAGATTTGTAGTATCACCCTACACCTATCTAGTCAATGCAACTGTAATTCCTGATATAATTCTTGAGTCATCTCTTACGACACGTTCAGGAAGTGACCAGCCCCCGGATTCACAAAGGCTCGTATTCGATTTCGATTCGGAAAGTTGTATGCCTATCTCGCTTGCTTTCGTAATGCCAAAACAAGATAGACATACGACTTATCGAATCGAAATCGAATACGAGCGTTTGTGAATAGGGGGCCAGATGGTAGTTTTATCTGTTGCCAAGGAAGCTAACACATAAATATATTTCTTATAGATACCTAACTTAAAACTACCCATATCTTCTTTGAGTCTTTGACAGTGAACTAGAATATTCCATCGTCCGCGTTTAAAATAGCCAACTGACCTCAATTGAGTCGAATACCAAGCGTCTTGGTAGCCGACCGATCTATTAATGCGTTTAAGTAGCACTATAGCCCTTAATTAAACCTATTTAGATGTATCTTCGATAAGGTCCGATATGAGGACATTCATTTTATTCATGGAAAATCGAGGAATAAGTGGCTGGTTTGGGCATCAAAATGTAGACAGCTCTTATGACCTAACAAGCATGATTGTGTTGAATGTGTTAGTTTATGCAACTTTCATTGATACAATGTCGTCAATGGTGCTCTGAAATGTGTGCTCGGAGTTTTTCAGCCAAAGTTGGACATGCTAGCCACTTGAGAGCACATGAATAAGCTCTCATCGAATGCATTCGCTGTGGCCGAAATCGGCTAGATGGTAACATCATAATCATGGATAAAAGAGAGAGAGAGAATCTTCCTGAAACTAAGATCTCTTTTTCACCTGTCGTAGACTACCTTTTTTGTCTAAGCCAACTGGTGACATTGAAACGATTTATTTTTATTTTGTTGAGGCCTAAACAATATTAGCATTTGTCAAGACCATTGCTCTTCATATCCGGAAGCGTATCTAGCGATATTTTTGTCGAAGTTCAATGTTATATATATATATATATATAAATATGTATTATAATACAGATAGATCATTAAATTTACACGGTTATTAAACGTTGGTTGCGTTGAGATGAACTGGTAAGATTCTTCATAGATTTGGTCTTTTAGGAGAAGATATTCTTTTAATTACAGTCTTAGAATGCAACTTTCTTTTTGCGCAAAATAACACCTTTCTACATTTCTCCTTCAAAGTTCATCACCGTTTATTTATTGCGCAAACTTAACACTGTTACATAATACGATAACGCTTGCACACCGGTATTTAAATTACGTATTAACCACGCTATTCTGTACTCTATAAAACGGGCTTTAAACCCGATAATTGATTGTTTCAAGCTAGGATAACGTGCAGTGAGTAACATACAGTATGCACATAGTATGTGTCTGGTTTGTTTATATAAGTAACACGTGTACAGTGTTGTCGTAGATAGCCGTCCCAAAGTCTCTTTGTTATAAAAACACTAACCATACTCAGCTTTATTGTACACCTATTGTTTATACAGTTATCGTATCGTTTTTATCGTTCTGTGATACCTAGCTTTATCGTAATTTCCAAATTGGTTCCTATCTATGTTATTATCCTGCCGATAACCCACATGTGGAACTATGATGGTGGCCTAGTTCGTGCTTCAGACTGCTTTGTTTTCCTTGAAGATGTTTTTTTTTTATAAATAGTACAGTCATTTGTTTCGAAAAACAAATTCAAATGAATGAAACTAGAAAATCAGTCAGAAAGAAGATACTATCGAAAAACTACTTTTAGGCGCCATTTTTCCAAAATGAGCACGAGCGGCTAAGTTAAAATTTGGAAAGAGCACATCAAAATCAACCAACCCGCACTGGCCCGCGTGGTTTGTTCCCTCTCATAGAGAGGAGGCCTGTGTCCCAGCAGTGGGAATATTATAGCCTGATGATGATGATATCAAAATCTATAAAAATAACAATTTTCAAAACTCCGCCAAAACTTTTCAGGTTAAAATACCACATGGCTATACTAAAATATCGATGTCATTTTCATTGCCACTCTTCCGTTCATTCGTCTTGTTTGTTACAGCTTGTGATGACGTTCCAAGAATATTTACGTCTTTGAGTAATTTCTGTACTTAATCATTCCAGAAACTGACCTCCGTCGTTACGAAATTTTCCTCACGAAATATGATTGCTATGAATCATCTCTCGTTTCTATCCACGAAAAAAGATCCTTTTAAGTAAGCCTCCGGAGGTATTAATTCCTTTTAATCTCATTCCGTCCCGCTGTGTTATTGCGACATGAATTATATTACGCTTTCATGGACCCTAGATGGAAACATGTCGGAAAATTCCCGAAATGAGATGAATCTCTGTCGTCGATACAAAGACAAAAATTTGCGAGAGAATACACGCGATTAGCATAGAGGTTTTGGTATGTTACTCACTTGACTAGGCATGTGACATTTGCTCTTCGGTATGGAGCAAAAGATAGCTCTAGCTAGCTAGTCTTGGTTGCTAGCAGCTATTTTATGTCACATTTGTTCCAGCTGGTCGCATATGACCTCTATACATCGTTCTGTCATACGCAAAAGGTTTTCCCTCGTGGTTTTCTCTCATTAAACGTAGGAGCCCACCGAGTTTTTCTTGTTTTTATTTTCGGTATATATAAAAGGGTCTTTTTTGCAAGTACTGTAATACATGACCGAATGTATGTTGGTAAGAATAAGCGCTGAATCGCTTGCGTTTAATATTCAACTGCTTACAAATATGAAAGTAAACCTCATTTAGCTAGCTTGCCAACAAGCCGTTTTCTTTTAGTGCTTAAATTGGATACACATAGTTATGCTGAAACAGGACCACATTAGCACAATACCAATTCCGCTTGCCAGAGTTTGTTTCCAACAGTAATATCACACCGGCTTTGACTTTAATACAGCTGTAATAGAAAATATTAATCACAGCAGAAACTCTTACCATAGTACATAGTGAAAAACTATGTGCAAAGTAAATTCATAAAGTCATATTCTATTGAAGCCTGGCCTCTTTCTTCAACACTCCAAAAAGCGTCGTAAAGTACACCGAATTGCCCGACACACTAATTTCGACTAATTCTTTCAGCATTTTAGGGCCGCAGCACTTAGTGGTTCTTAGAAAGTTATCCTTGAGCTATTCGCCCTTGACCTTCACGCGGGTGCTCTAACAGGACTGCTATTAGAGTTTCTTGCTCAAAATGTAACCCCTTGACAGACGACTCTGATGTAAAAAGCACTCCTTAAGTCATTATGCTAATAGAGTGAAGACGAGCTTTGTAAGGAGATATGTTGCTGACTTGGTGACGAATGTTCGCAGATAAATTTTTATACGTATAGTCGATATAATATGTATTTCCATCACTAATGATTAAGCATAATGATTCGTTAAAAGCCTTTAATCATAATCATCATCATTCTATTACCTCAATTTATTTGTGGTCGGCGCAGCATGTGTTTTCCTTCCATACTTCTCTATTACTCGTCATCTCATCAGACACCTCCTGTCTTGCCTTATCATCTTTCACACAGTCCATCCATCGTTTTTTATTAATAATCGCCCACAGAAAATAGGGATTTTACACAAACCATAATTCAGATGAATATATTAAAGAACTACTTAATGGATTTTATGTTGGTTGCTCATTTTGCTTAGCATACTGAACTGATTTACTCGTTCCAGCCGACGAACAAGTGCTTACTTTCGTCAATTCTAAATAATAATATGCTAACATAATCTTTAAGCCTCATAAACTGGGATATTGTTTGTACAGGCTTTAGTAGCGAGCTCAATTGAGCAAGCTTCGCTTTTCATCGCCGAGGCCGACCTAAAATGTGTAATCATTTTTGGGAACCTTTTTGCTTGCTACATTGCTTGGATCAATATTAGTTAGAGGTTCTTTGAATTGGTGTCATGAGTCGTTATCAAATCATTCAATATGAGGTAGATAAGTGTGAAGTCTATGGAACATTTATGTATTGATGAAAGAGCAGATGTGACTAAAACAGAGAGTCGGCACAAATTCAGTCTTCTCTGGGGGGGAGCTTATGATATGGCATCGGTCTGCGATTTACTCGACCCTCTGAAGGTCAAACGTGGCTTGTATGTCAATTGTCTCGGAGCCATGTGCCGTTAACCCTCGACTTGTACCCGAAAGGCTCGGCTTTTCGGCACTCAAATATTCAACGTCTACTGTCGCAGAAAAGTAACGAGACCTCCAAGATGTTATGGCAAGATTTCATTATTTATTCTCTTGATAATATTTGAGCTGAGTCGGTTATTTTCTCAAGAGGGTTTCTTGAGTAAAAGCCGCAATTTTTCTGCTTTTCATCGTCACTGCTTTTGGAATTTGTTATGTTTAATTATGATACTTGTCTGGAGCACTCTTCATTAGTTAATCGCAATTTTTAACATAATGTTTTACATTTAGCTTTATTGTTTATACGGTGTTGGAATTCTTTGTTTGCAACACGCTAAATTGTATTTAGCGGCACCAGATCTATTTCTATTGTTTCTTTGAACAGTTAATGGGGTGCACCTATAGACATAATAAAGAAGTGTTTCTTTTGTAAACTGTTTTTTTACATTTCTGTGGGCGCACCTGTATTAATTGCCTTTGTCATTGGAACTACTTTCAAATGCGCATGTCTTTAGTAAAAGTATATAAAGAGTTCAATGCCTCAAAAGACCTCTTTTTCTTTCTTTGCAATCTGCGCGAGATTTAAACTGAATAATAAATACAATCTGTATAAAGTTTCACGAATATTTCGTTCTCAAATGTCTCCAAATTGATTTCTTTTAACAGTTTACTACACGAAAAAGTTTTCTAGATGTAGCTGTCTGATTGTGTCCCCAGATATTAGTCCCAGCTGAGAGCATTTCATTGCAGTCCGTCGACCTCTGGAGCATCTAGAATATTTTAGAACTCATTATTATGCCGCAGTTACTTTGCTTCGTCATGCATTTAATTGGAAAACTGTTTCTCTTAATGGAAATTGTATGCTCCATTTGTTTCAAGTTGCTTGTGGTGGTACTTGTTCAATTAGAGTTATAGACATATTGGCGCGGAAGAAATTGTTTTTGGCGTTTTATTTCAGGCCTAAGTTATACGAGTTGCTTCACGCACTGTCAGGATTACTGTCAATCCAAATTTGTCTTGAATATTGAATTTAGTTCGTGATCAACACGTGTAGAAGCGTAGTCAGCATAGAACATTGCACTGAAGCCATAACTATGCCATTTTGCTAAGATGCAAGCCCAGTGTATCACCTTCCAAGACCATCTCCAGTTACGTTCAACGTTACTTTTGTCCACTGCTGGTAGTAGGCGATTTTAAAGTTCTAGGCCTACTTCCTTTAAAATCCAATTTACCACAGAGTTTCCTTCTTCAAATGGAAAAGCTTATTGATTAATTCAAGCAATGAACTCATCGTTTTTCCTTTTATTAACCAAAAAACCAACCTTAGTTATGTAAGGCGTCGAATATTAGAAAAGTGAATAATGATACTCGATTGTACCCAAATGTATTTAAGCAGAAACATCCAGAGCTTTTGTAGCATTAAATCGTCTGTACATAAACTATTTTCTTTCGTGATGTAGAATGATTTAAATGACTTTATTGTTAATACTTTTCGTACTATTCGCTTGTAAGCTTGCAGCCAAAATGAAAACAAAATATCATCACGTTTCTTGTCAGCCGTATTACCTCGGCCTTCAGGAGATTAGGGCGCTTTTCATTTATAGATAAGTCTGCTGTCGCGTGATTTTATAGTGATAAGATGTTAACTCATTAAATCTATTACTATAACTTCAACAACTCCTTGACAACTATTTCAAGGTAAATATTAATTATCTCTATATTGTAATTATTTGTTCTAACGTACAAATTTAGTCCAAACAAATACGCATATGTACTTACGACAATATTGAAATGTCGTCTGTATAAACCACACGTTAAAACAATAGACAGTAGAACGATGGAACGGGGCACAATATCATTAACGAGTTTAGCAACACCACATCACGTGTCCACGTGTGTCATTTGCATTTAATTTTATTTCTGGTTTTTACGAGATAGTCTAGAATTGAAATTGTGGCAAAAACTCGTATATTGTGATACCCGAAACACGTGTCAATTCACGTGAATACAAATTATCTAAGTTATATCTGCGGCTGATTGCAAATTTTTCGCGTTTCGTAGATAAGGAAAACATTGCGGCGCCTATACAAATGGAATTCAGCGGCATTGCGGTTGACAATACAGTACCAAAAAAGATGTGAAAGCCACAAACGAGGCTTTGGGGCGTTTATTCAGTAACCATACTCTACTTGAAATACGGTCGGTGTTGTTTTTCTAATGAGGGTTTACACTAGAACCTTTTCCATACAGATCTGGAACTAGATGATAAACACGAACCTCTTTTTATCAGCCTGTCTTAGCTGTGGACGGCCAACTACGGCGATAATTGGCATGTGGTATTTAACAAAGTTGTGTCTTCGTCAGTGCCATATGGTATTTTGTTGTTGCACATAAAATCAGTTCTTAATTTTGTGCTTTCTGTTTCTTAAATAAAATAGCCTTGCTTTCAAATGCTAAATTATGTCTTTTCAGTAATTCTTTTTAATTGTTGTTTGCGTTGAATTCCACAACCCTAAAAAGATGGCCGAAGTTCTAAGATACTTTCATAAGCATTCATTTCGTAGTGATGTGTACAAGATGAAAGAAGTGTACCGAACGCGCCATTTCCTCGATGGCTGGTGTGGATAACGTTATCTATCATATAATTTTGAACTGAACACGTCACTCTGTTCCCAAACTAAGTAGGTATTCTAGATACGTACACTTTGAGCAATGACTAATTGTTCAGTAGTTGTGTTGTGTCTAAACTAATATTCTAAAGAGGAAAGATTTGATCGTTTGTTACGATTTAAGTCAAAAAAATACACACTAGACCGATTTTAAAAATTCTTTTAACATAGGCTATATTATATCACAATAGGGGTGCGGACTGGGTAAAGAAAACGACATTCTATTTTGTCCGTCAGACAGGTAATACAAAAATATTAGACACGTATTTTTTGTTTTATCAAAATATCAAAAAATTACTTAGTTAAAACTCATTCAAGTTGGAGAGTGGGGGCTCACTACGTCACAAGTAGGTATGAAACTTACCTACATGTGACGTCATGCACCATTTCAACTCGATATATCTCCGTAATTTTATGACCACGTGAAAAAAGAAAAAATACGTGTCCAATACTTTTCAATAAACTACCCGACGTTAATGTAATTATGGCGAAATTTTTTTCGGCCTTTCAAATATTGCTTGCGATGTGAGTTTGTGTGTCACGATGTTTTCTTTTATTTTCAGTCTGTCAAAGGTAATTTAAAAAAAAAAAAAACTACACAGTTTGACGTACAAACCAAACTCTGAATTCTTTATCGATATCTAATGATGATATGACAATCGGCTAGACACGTGACACTCAACTTATTTACAAGGATTTTTCGTCTCCGATTTCTGGATAAAACCGACATTTATTACTACTGACATAATCATCGATAAACATGTCATACAGATATCATATCGTAAATCGTTTTATACTCAAGTAGGTAATGCTATAGCTCTTCACTTAAAAGTACTTGAACCTGTCACATTAACTCTTTAGTTAAACAGACCCTCGTCGTGATGGTAAATTCATTTTAAGTATTTTCTCTTTAAGTAGTTCGTAGTAATTACAATGTAACTAATATAAGAGATAGTTACTTGTAATAATTATCTAAACGACTCCATGCTACTCGTGTTTGGTTATATAAATGCTATAACAAATACCACGTGGAGTAATGAGGTTCCAGGAACAACAAGATAACATACAACTTATGTTTATCTTTCTAATTATTAGGTTCGTCCTGTATTTGTTGTATTAAGTAATTAAATATTTTAATAGCAACGAATGTTTGATAACATGAGGTTGGAGAGGGAGAGGAAGAAGAAAGAAAAGATGGATGGATTGTGTGAAAAATGATATGAAGGAAAAAGGAGTAAATGATAGCATGACGAATGACAGAGGAGAATGGAGGAAAGAGACGTGTTGCACCGACCACAAATAAAATGAGACAAGAGCAAGAAGATGATGATGTTTGATAAAATAATGAAAAAGTTTAAAATTCATATAAATTTACATGAGGATCTGCAGAAAAGCATCTCTTTCGATATTGAGTTTCTAGCAGTCTTCGATTTACTTTGTGAAACATTTAGTCAGATGAAATGTTTGTCCAATCAATAAGGGCACTGTTCGTCACCACATTACTTTTGTTTGAGTGTTCGCCTACATGTCGACAATTCGCTTCATTCTCTTCCCAATTTCTGGTCACTTGGGTCACGTTATCTCCGTTGACGACATTTATCTTTACGCTATGTGCCGAGTACCTCTTGACTCTCAGTTCTTCACTGTCAGTTTCATCGCGGCAATTAATGGGTTAAGTGGTGTCCGTGTTTTAATTTTATTTATCTTTATTCCTAAATTTTGCACTCCGTTGGAATTGAACAGTGCAAAGTGACTCTAGCTCGGGGGTGTTTGTGTTGTTAACGTTATGTTGTGTAGTGGCATATAGTATGTAACCACTACATAACTAACCACAGTGGTTATATAGTCTTTGTGCAGTTGAGATCAAATAATAGACGTCACATAATTTTCACTTTTACCCTCGACCCCTATTTTTCTGTCCAATTTTGCAAGCTGCGATTTTCAAGGCGCAAATTGGGTGACAACTATTTTATGACCTCTGTGGTCATGTCAGACAGTGGTGATAAATACGTAATTTAATGTCGTATAGACCGAGGACGTCTCAATAGATAATCTTTTATCTGACTATTAAATAATGAGCGGTCGGGAGCGCGCGCACCGTCCACCACATCGCTAGTGCGCCCGCGCTAGTTCAGAGACGGTCGCCCGTCGCGCGCTCATATATCTCATCTGACACCAAATAGATCTTGGACTTCAAATACTTTTCGAACTCACCTCGTGAAGTGACATCATAAGTGAACTCTTCAACTAACATATGTGTCGCCGAAAATAGCGTGTTCGTGTTTTGTGATTGGAGACAAAATGTGTAATTTAACTATCTGATAATAATTGCGTGAGAAATGTGCTTGTATACTTTGAAAAATACGGGGTTTTGGCAAGCACGCTTTATACGAAGAGAGTGCCAAAATGACGGCGCAAACAGAGGTTTGTTTTTATTTACATTGCTTGTTGTTTGGAGTTAGTATTTTTTATTTGAACCTTGTAGGTATAATCCTTGTAAATGTCACTGCAATCCAACGTGTCAACCAACTCTTCAATGCGAAGTTATTCGAAGGTGATTTAAAATTCTTCGGAACCGAAACCAAGTTTTACAAATCTACATTTTTAAAAGACTCCTCTTTTTTTAGTCCCATTAACAACAGTTTTATTATAATCCGTCTCTTAGCACTAAAAACTTGATCTAGAAACAAGTGAGTGTATTCGAGAAACGCGACTACCAAGCTGTTGGCATTCTTCTCGAGTACATTGTTTCCGTTGGCGACAGTTTCTGGAATTGTGTTGCTGTAACCATGCTCTCTTACAACAGTGTCGTCTTCCTTCGTTTATTCCTTACAAAATATGCTGATGTAGATTTTAAGACTCTCCTTGATTGTTTTAAGGACAGTATTTGCTTAGACACAATGGTTAGATCATTAGCTTTATTATTGTAATCAGCAAACAACACACCGACTACTTGGCTACGTTTTCTTTAAAAAAAAACTAAAATAAACGCGTTGACCGTTGCTCACTCCCAACATCTGGAGCTATAAAGTTGTCGGGTTTACTGCCGTTTTAACGCAAATGATTCCAGCTGTAATCAAGAGAAAATAATTTAGGTACTTTCTGCTGGTCACTTTAATTACTACGCATTTTACGGTTTCATAGTAATCTACATTTATGCGTACGTACCTAATCATTGAGGAAAATCGATCAATATATTGTATTATTATTTGATTAAATTATCTGACAATGTTTTAAACTTGCAATGACTCCTTACTGCAAATCGTCGTCAAGTTTACAAATAATAAAATAGTTCACTTATTCTTCTACATATTCTGGAAAAGAGGTCAGTCAAACTGTAATAGTTTTAAAATATTTCTGTCCTGATAGCGACTGGTATTTATCAACCTCTTTTAAGTAAGCTTTATCACGGTTAATTACATTTTTTAATATTTTTAGAGCTGATACTATTTAGTTCCTGAACTGTTATCTTGGTTTGTCTGATTGTGGCTAACATTTTTGCTACTTAGTAATGGTCTACTGTCTATCGTCCATTGTCCCATATCCATTTTTGAAATCGAAAGTTGAATGCTCTTGTAAATAAAATTACTTCATGTTTGTTTGGGAGCTATATGTATAGGTCTTTACGTCTTGTGACGTCTGCTTACACCGAGTATATTATCATTTATCACACAAATACTTATGTTATAATTATACCTAAGTATCTTAGTCACTCAATACGACGGACTGATCCAGCTAGCTATCTTGCCAAAATATATCAATTGAGGTGTCGGGGTTAAACTTCATTTTCATCTCGAATGTACGATAGACTTGTTATCACACTTTTGTTATGCTTTTAAATAACTGCGCTGATGATAATTTTGGCAAAAACTTCCACGGTAGTATGGCGTGGTATATTCTGTATAATTATTCATTGTTTTATAGATAGACAGACGCACGTGTAAAAACTTACGAATTTAATGACAGCTAGTTATTTCTTAACAATGTGGTATTACGTGGGTCTATCAGACCATCTGCGTAACGTTCAGGTGGCAACATTATTATACTTCTAAACTCCAAAGCACAAATTAAATTAAAAACTTTGTTTATTGGAGATCATTCATAGAAAGTCAAAACTTTTGACGTGTTCCCAGAAACCTTCATGGAAAGTTTTTGGCAAGAAAGTCTTGCAAAACAACATTATTAATGTAGTGATGATGGTACATGGTACCTACAGTTCTTCGAAATAAGGAGGAAGATAGGGAAATGGGCAATCATCATTTGCTCTCCTGAGCATACCATAAACCGTTCCAGTTGCACAAAGTACTTCAATGTTTCCGCCACTAATGATTTCTTCCCCTTCGTGAAACTGTTCCGGGACTTCATTTGTGCTTTTTGAAATGTGAGAAAATGAAGTATTCAGTGACTTTTGACTAGCTTTGATTCAGTTGATTAATTTTGTGTAAAGTCCAAGACTAAGGCCCGTTTGCTTCACACTGAACCATGTGAGTTCTGTTTTGTCAATCTTTTGAAGATGACAAAAAAGAACGAATTTCTGTCTGAATTGCACATTGACTGTTGGCCAAAGCAGTGAGTTGATCGTTCAAACTAAAGCCTCATACATATATTAAACGTAGGCACTTACAAACCTAGTTAAACCAAGTACATTAGCACTAATGTTTCCGTCACCTCGACCATTCATTCAACTTGGCCATCGAACCGCACCACATGACGTTTGTTAGTACTCGATAACTTATCATTCTTATCAGCTTGACCCTCGACACGAGATTGTGAATTTTTATTACTTACCACTTTACAAATATCGATTATCAAGAATTTGAAGTTTTTTACAGCTATGATAAATTATGATCATAATTGATGTATATTTGAACTATAAATTGAGTTGAGAACAGAATGTTATTTAATTCATAAAACAACGGACGAAATAAACATGACCTAGCAGTAATATCGCATGAGAATTTGTCATGAAATATCGGTTTTACTAACAACGCAGATGTTAATCTCAGGAACGCAATTAACTGTTGTCGAAGGAAACTGTTTCTTTTTAACGAATGTTACTGCTCTTAAGTTGGAGAAAAGCCTTCGTAACCATTATGTAACATATCCGCAGATCCCGACCAACCTGGCAACGTGCCAAGGTAGCACAAGTTTTTCATGCCGCAGGATATGACCTTTATTTCTTCCTCTCTATGGTATAATTTATCTTGCGGCCTATTGTTCAGGGGTAAATGATACTGAAATGTTAATGTCTTCAGTTAATCAAGTGCTGAGAACTATGCCTCTTTTTTTTTTCGTTAATCTTTTCTTATAGCTGTTTTGGGCAACATTTTCTGGAATAGTGGTATGGTTGATGGCATTTTTAATGCAAATATGGGTCGTTTTCGATAGAAAATTGTGTAGTTGGAAGTTTGTGTAAGAATCGAGACTTATGTAAAGAATTTTCTATAGAAGATATTGTGTCTCGGTTATACAAGTTGTTGTTTTGCATACTCGTCAAATTCAAGGAGGTAACTATGCTAATGATTCCCGACCCGAATCAATAATAAAATGGGTAGGTCATTTTTATTATTTTTCTTATTTACGGAAATCCGTAATTGTGAATCATCCGTGTTTTAAACGCGGGCTGTCTGATTCTCGCCCTATAACCACGCTTCCACACATACAAACAATCTCAAACGTTTATTCGATAATTTCTTGTTCCCTAAATCACGTTAAGGGGGTTATTCTGAAATACTGACAAACTTAAACAAGCAAAAAATCTGCGTTTATTAATAATTAACTAGGTACCATAATTTAAATGGATTATTTATGTATTTTGTGACAACCTCCTGAATTTTGACAAGGATGCAAAACAACACCATGTATAGGAATGAGCAGAAAAAATCGAATGAGATCAAAATAGAGCAATATTCTTTTAAATGCGCTGCTTCTTAAGGCTAAGTCATAATTTAGATCCTAATATTGTCGATCTAATAGAGTCTAAGTTAATTTCCGACGTCTTCAATCTTTTGGTGGACGTGACATGTCGATCGATCATCCGACAGACGAGAGGAAGCGTTCAATTTGCCGCCATGTATTTTGCTAGAGAATTAAGATCTTGAGCGCCGTTTACGCCTTACGTACGACATTTCATACAAACTTTCAAGTCCTTATTTTCCGAAACGACTGAACCGATTTTAATGAAACTTCATATGCATAAGTAGGATACATAGGTCTAAAAGGTAACTAAAAAACATTGTTGAAAAATAGTGTTACTTACAGCTAAATTAGACCGATTATAAATTATCTGCAGATGAAGAAATTTCCAATTATCTGTTTTTTTTAAAGACATTTTGAAAATGTTTTTAGTAACTTTAATAATGACGTATTCAAAGAAAAAATATTTGTCCGAAAGAGGCAAAATAATGTTAAGGGATGGAATGGGAGCGGTAGATCAAAGAAAAGATGGATGGATTGAGTAAGAATTAAATTAAAAAAGGAGTAAATGGAATGGAAGAAAAAATGTCTTGCGTCGGCTCGAAATAACATCGCACAGTGGCTGGAACATGATGATGGTTCGAAAGACCAAAAACACAATCTTAGGGAGTTTTAGTCCTTCGGTTTTCTTTTGCCACTTTTGGGGAAAAAATACAAAATAAAATGTGTCCTTTTTACCGAAAAACTAGTTGGAAATATTAACGTACGTAAAATAATAGAACCGCTTTACTCTGAATAAGTTGAGACAAGTGCCCTAATAAAGGGTGTAAATCAACCCTTAACGAAGCCAAAGGGCACTTGTAAAGGCGGAAATATACTTACGTGTCGTGGCGTGTCGTGTCGCGCCAGAAGCAAATCGGTTTCATACATTTAATATGGTTAGGGACATATTTGCATGGCGTGTCGTGTCGCAACGATGTATGAAACCGAATGCTTCTGGCGCGTCACGACACGCCACGACACGTAAGTGTGTTTCCGCCTTTATCCTCGTCATCTCGATATTTTTTTTGTTCTGGACCATACCTTCTAGTTACGGAGATATTGGAGGTCAAAGTTCCAACTTTTTGACAAGTTTAAAAAAAAAACAAGGTTTTAAGGTTAGAACGTTACTTGTTTTACGTTTTGTAGTAAGCAACGACTTATTGTCGGGCCTACGATGTCCTCCCATACTTAGTACTAACGCTGTAACATAGAAAAATTGTAAAACCAAATGATTTTAAAAGAGCAACCATGGAGTTACTTGCCGGTTCTTCTCTATAGGAAACGACCAACCCGAACCGAGCACCATTTTGTCGACGTTTTAAAAGTGCCCATGTAAGCTTATGCAAAATAAAAATATTTTGATTTGATTTTAAATGCCTTCATGACCTTTACTAGTTATTGCATCCATCAGCACAATGTTTTGAATGGGTTACTTTGAGTTTTACCGTAAAACGTGACTTTTCACCCCAAAAAAAAAAGGCGTTTCCCAACAATTATTTTTACGCACTTAGTTTGATGTTACATAATGCATGGTTGACGACTACGTGAAGGTGTCTTTTGACACCTTGAATACATGTCTATTAGATTGGATTGCCTCGCTAACGCCGGCGCTGTGGTTATCTTGATTGTTTTAAGGATCGTTATCAATTGAAGCCCCGCGTGACAGGACGCAGTTGTCACTCAATTGTACTTCTCCTGACTAACCTGACTAACTGCTGATTTATAGAGGGCCAGTAGTTTTCAGACTCAAGTGTTCCATGTTAACAAGAGTTTGTTGATGCGAAGGTAAAATTGCCGAGGAAAATCTATATAACATAACATCACTCATTCACCCATATTTCGCGAATTATATTTAAGCCTTATATAATAGGGGGCGAGCCCATTGTCATCAACCAGACACGGATTAAGACTACGTGGCTGTTATTGATACATTTCTGATGGAAACCCAATAAAACTTTTCACCCAGAACCTCAAACTCATTGTAGCATTTGCGAACAGTACATCATTTTCTAAGTGTATAAGCGAAATTACTTTTTATTACTAATCTGATGAAAATGAAGAAAAGTTATTTTTACATACAATTGAATTGAATTTTCTTCCATATTCTATTTTCAATAAGAAATTCAATATATCCGTTCCGTGTATTGTTACGGCTTCTTCTGGTGCTTTTCCACTGACGACCTTCAGCCAATATTGTTGGCACGAGTAGAGTTTTACGATGAACGAACTGTTCATCTACTACTAGATACAACAACTAATCAAGATAAATCTATTATATACTAGGTGGAATCCACTTTCGCTAAAACGTTTACCTCGCATTCTGTACCCCCCAAATATAAATAATTCTTCGGTATTTTTTTTTAAACCAGCATTTCATTCAATACGTAAAAATTTCTACGTTTTCAGAATGACACCTCCCAATGGTTCCAAACTTAGTAACCGTTTTAGCGTTGGTCGGTGTTCCTTGCACCCTGTATAGATTTAGATTTTAGAAGTGGAAATTCTGAACTAGCAGTATTTATAAAAAAAAAATGTTTCATGTTAGTACAGTCCACGGCACCCATTGTCGTTGTCTGAAAGAACAATCTGTTCCGATATTAAATATTCCTTTTTACTTTTTCCTACAATGGTTCCGTTTTGTTTCTAACAAAGTATGCTCCCACAACAATTCGTTCGGAACCTTCTATTGTTTCTGAGTAATTTTCTATAGGCTGTCTGCTACTACTGTTTTCTGAACGCCACACAATGCCGATTCATACAGTCCGGGGGATTTCCTCTGCTGTTTACATGTATTACGTGGTTTGTGTTAAGCATTCCCCAGAAGTTTACTAGTTCTCATAGACTTGATGGTGTAAGTACCACTCTACGGTATAGTATCTATTATTCAAGAGCTGCTGTCGATTTCCATGAAAGAGTTATTTATAGTGAAGTATTTGATTGTAAGTGATAGACTAATAGGCGCCACTGATTGGTGACTGATGTTTTAAATCAACTTGTTATTATTTGAGATCAGTGAACTTTGCTTTGGTCTTAAAAGAGTTCGAATATTTAACCTACATAATATGTAAAGATTAATTCTGAATGGAAAGAATGGGACGACATGGAAGAGGAAAATATGATGAAAGGAAATAAAACCTTACCATACGAGTAGTTCCAAGAGAAAATGTGATAAAAGAATGAGTTAAAAGGCTGAGGAGAGACCGTGACCGTCAAAAGAGTTACAGAAGAATTACAGAAAAAATACAGAAGAATTACAGAAAAAATACAGAAGAATTACAGATCACAAAAGATTATTTTGTAGTGCACTCCAAACGTTATAATAACTGAATACATGATTGTCTAATCTACCTCGTTGGTCTAGTGGTTACAAGCGCAACTGCTGAACATGAGGTCCAGTTTTCGATTCCCTGGTCGGGTAAAATGTTATAAGGGTTTTTCCATCAGGAATTTCTCAGTAGTAGCTACGGTGTCAGGATTTGTGCTCGGTTGATGGTGATAGGCTCGCCCCCTATTACATGGGACTTAATTATATCTGGCGAAATATGGGTGTGCTATATAGTACACCTCTTACCCTTCGGGATTTGATACTACCCAAACACATATCTTCTTCCTGCGCTTAAGACTTTGAAGTTAGTTTTTTTAGAGTGTCCATGGAGTTTCTTACCCATTCTTCTCCATAGAAATCTGCGCTTTGGAATGGGCAACTACACTTTCACAAGTTATTATGCCTGGTGACTGGGACTGTAGCTTCCCGTTTTATTTCGTTTTTTGACTTTCAAAAGTGCCTGTAATGGTCTAATTGAAATAAATGCTTTGAGTTTGGGTTTAACCCAATATTCTCAAAAAATAGCAATCTCGCCGCCCACCTTTCTCACGCGATACTGGTATTGCCAAACATTCGTATTATTTATAGTAGTTGACGTAAACTGAGTCTGGAAGCTGGCCAGTCGGTCTGTCATGTGTCTCGTGCGCCTTGCCATGTGTTCGGTATTAGCGCCTGTTACTGCGAGATTCCTAAATAAATAAAGTAGGTACACGTGAGTGTATGGTTCTAACTGTTTACTACGAAATTGGACCGTTTGTTCCAGATTCATTTGGTGTGTGTTTTTAAGGCTACTGGGTAATTTGTATTTCTTTTCATATCTATATATTACATCTACATATTCATATATACAAGGTGTTGTTATGCATACTCGTCAAAATTCAGGAGGTTATCACACAAGACATAAATAATCAATTAAAATTACAGCACCTAATTAATTATGAATAAACGCCGATCTTTATGTTTTAGGAATAAGAAATTATCAAATAAACGTTTGAGATTGTTTGTATGTGTGGAAGCGCGGTTATAGGGCGGGAAACAGACGTGCCGCAACTGAAATACGGGTGGTTCAAACTTACCGATTTCCGTTATTAAAAAAAAAAAAAAACTCATTTTATAGTTGATTCGGGACGAGAATCATTAACATAGTTACCTCCTTGAATTTGACGAGAATGCAAAACAACAGCTTGTATTACTTTGGATGGTGTGAGGAATTGTATGAAAGCGAAAGGATTAAATGATGCTGTGACGTCTGGCAGGAGAGAATGGAAAAAGAAAAAGTATTGCGCCGACCCGAAATAAAATGAGACGAGGGCAGTACGATGTTGATTGCTGGATTACATTCACTGTCATCTTTCTTATTCTTTTTTATTTCATCAAGTCTGTCAGTAGTTCCTACGTTGATAAATATAATTATCATCATTACAACTATAAGTACCTCATAAAAGATTCTACAAAAATAAATAACACAACTTTTTTCGTACGTGAAAACATCATTGAGGAAGTTCAATATTTTGTGTTCAAAATAAAAATTATAACGTTAGCGACCTCCAGACCAAGGTCTAGTGCAAGCCGATTCCGAATAGTCAGGAAAAGGCTAGGCAGAATGATAACATGCAGAATAGTACAGTAGCCTTGTCAGAAATTTGCGACTAATTTAATACTAGAAATAAAGGGTGTAAAACACCTCTTAACGAAGCCGAAAGGCACTGTTTCTCCCTGCCATTGCGATCATTTTTTTGTTGTAAACCATACCTGGGAACCTTCTAGTTACGGAGATATTAGGGTTCAAAGTTCCAACTTTTTAAATACAATTTTTAATGTAAGATTTTTACTTTAAACACCTCCACGACCCCCGTACTATTCAATCCGTCCATCAGCACAATGTTTTGAGTGCGTTACATTGAGTTCTACCACAAAACATGATTTTACACCCCCCAAAAAAAAAGTAGTTTCCCAGCAATAATTTTTGCGTAAAGGTACTCAGTTTCATGTACAGAATGCTTGGTTGACGGCTTCGTGATGAGGTGATTTACACGGTGTATAATGAAGTTCCTAAATCTAAAGTGACACAAAAAAATATTTAGTCTTAACAAAAAAAAATAACTTAGACAAGTAAAATCAACAACAATTTCTTCTGCTCACTTTCAAATTAATCCTATACACGAGTAGATAGATAATTAGTCTTTATTAGGTACATTATGCTAGTAACTATGTCCTTAATGGTTTAACTCAAGCCAATTTATTCTAACTCCATCTTAGTAATGGAGATGTGGTAAATACTAATGTGGCTTAATGTTTTAATTATTTTGTGAGGTTCTTTGACCTTTGGAGCTTGGCTTGAAAGTTTTTATTAGGGGTTGTTTTCTTTGTGAAGTTCTTCATGTTATGCTGTTTACCTTTTTATGCTGTAGTCGGCATGTTATGCTATTGTCTCTCACATTTTTCAAATGAGACTAGTCCAGGATAAAAAGAGCCTTGCTATAAAGGGTGTAAAACACCTCTTAACGACGCCGAAAGGCACTGGTTCTCCCTGTCATTGCGATCATTTTTTTGTTCTACACCATACCTGGAAACCTTCTAGTTACGGAAATATTAGGGGTCAAAGTTCCAACTTTTTGACAAGTATTTTTTTTAATACAAGATTTTTACTTTAAACACCCCCACGACCCCCGTACTGTTTAATCCGTCCATCAGCACAATGTTTTGAGTGCGTTACATTGAGTTCTACCACAAAACATGATTTTACTCCCCCCAAAAAAATGTCGTTTCCCAGGAATAATTTGTGCGTAAAGTTACTTAGTTTCATGCACAGAACAGTTAAATGGTTTCATGTACAAAATGCTTGGTTGACGGCTTCGTGATGAGGTGATTTACACCGTGTATGTATAGCATGTATTTTAACCGAAAGACCATACATTATTTTATTATAGTAGTCTATTTAAATGTTGTTGACTGAGGAGAATGGAAGATGAATACGTGTTTCGCCGATCCTAAGTAACGTAGGACAAAGGCAGAAATATGAAGATTGATGAGTCTTAAATCTGGAGAATTAAATTAGTCTAAAAAGCTTTTTACGTTGACTAACGCTAATGTCTTCAAAAAGATGATGATGCAGCTACAAAGCAGTTAGTATTAATCGAATATATTATAAAATCAATCTTATACCCGTTTTTAACGAATCTAGCACGCGTAGCATGAACGCTGCAGAAACGGGCTATGTCGATGGAAGAATCGACAAACTGACACATTGTCATTGTCTATCTGTCATTATGTCGATTCTTCCATAGACAAGACTCGTTATTACAGTGGTCATGCTACGCGTGCAGTACGTCTACCATGAGTTTTAACAATCTATACTCGCTAGCGTCTGTAGTTAAAAAATTGTATGTAAACTGTTACAGCGCCTCTAGCGGATAGTTGGGTACTAAAATGCGCAGTATGGTATGAGTCACTATAGTTATCTATCCAACGTCACCGTGTAGTAAACTATACTACAGCGACTGCAAGTTTGGGCTTCATTTGCTTAGAATTTGGTAGTAAGTACCAACACAGCTCATGGTACCATTGAAAAAGCTAACTATAGTATTTGCGTATTGACGGAACTATTGCAGTTACGTCAAGCGATCTAACTATGACAACTCATGGTAGACGTACTGGAGAAAACAATAAAGCTACTATGCGTAGCGTAGATTCAATTTACTATCCATTTCACGTATAAACTGGGTAAATGAAGTAAGTTGCGCAGTTACGCAACATACCCTCGGCCAAGCATTAAACATGTATAGGGTAAGTCTGACTCCAAACCCGTATTACATTAGGTGCCTACTGCATGTATATTTCATGATCGTAAAGTTTTAATGTCTCACTCGCTTTTAGGAAAGAAAAATGAAGTTCGTTTTGGCCCTTTCACGATTAATAAATATTGAGTTTTTTATATCTTAGATAGGTATTTGATTTTTGTGTACTGAGCTGTGACAAACAAAAGATTGAATATATATGCTGATTTCCTGGATTTAATATTATTTACTTCGACTTGATATTTTATCCAGAGGGTTTTATTAATCAACACTATTATCCGTGACCTATGCTTTTCAGGGACAGAATGGTACTAACGCGGATGACGTTTTACATAACAATGCTATACAACAACCATATCTTCCACTAGATAAGCCTTCAAACCACGTGTATTTTTGTTCTGTTATTTTGATGTGCACTCTCCTCTGACGGCCTCACGGTCACCAGACGCGACATAACAAACAACGTTCGATTAGGTACAAACTTCAAAGTGCCATGTCTTCGTATTTACTTACTCTTTGGCACAGTTCGCTTCCAGATTTAGTTTCATGATTTATAAATGCACCAAGTAGTCTTGGGTAAATCGGCTTTTCGAGAAACACAAATTAGATGTAGTCAATTTGGCAATGGGCCGGCCATATTGGTCGTTGAATCTGTAACCCGTGATCTAGAGAAGTTCCTAAACGTTGGGCAGAGTAGGTGTCTGGTCTCGGTCGAAGTATAGGCCATAGTCTTCAGAATGTGAACTAGGATCGGGAAAGCCAAGCTTATTCAGATATAATTAAAAGAACCTTTATTCTGAAGAGGACTGCTATAGTCCGATGATGATCATGCAGGTACAAATGAACCCTGTCTGCAATAGAAGTTTATATATGAGTGAAACTCAGAACCTCAAAGTTTATTTCGAAATAAAAGTGAAAAACCAAAAACTTTTCAAAGTGAAAACATCCCTCAATTTAGATTGAAAAATAAAACGCCAGTTATGTGATTACCCTCGCTCTATTAAACCCTTTGCCGTTCAATTGAGCTGCAATGTTGTTGTGTTCAGCAAAAAACAACATTCTCATACATTCGAATGAACGTCGTACCGCATAAATTGTGCTCTATAAATTGTTCACTTTCAGAACTGGAATTGTTACAGCGAATAACCACAAAAGTTGTAAATGGTAAACATGTTTTGTTATGACCTTTGTCCTTACTTTTTGTTATGCGACCCTGTCTAAGCCGAATTGAATTACACACTGACTTCGCAAAAAGAGAATATGAAAAATAATTCTCTGTTTCGATCTTACACAGAAAACATTCTTGTAATCCAGATTGTGTAAAAGGTAGGCCATACGTAATGAAACCAACCCGTTACAATATTCAGCTTCGTTTGTTTAGGAAACATAATTTATGGCCGGACAGGCTCGGCCTTCTTCGGCACGTTTTAATCTTACCATAGCGATGGCATGGCGGCACCCTGTAAACACGTGAACGTCATGCAGGCTAATCTGTAAAATAGGCTAATGTAGGCGGTCGGTGCAAGTGACCCCCTTCCGAAACAGGTCACACCACACGTGCTGCATTGCGGTCGGGAGAACAGAACACAGCCTGCAGATTTACTACAGACACGCCTAGAAATGAAAATCCTATGAAATATTTTAATACGCTGCCAAAAATAGAGCCAAGGCGATTCTGGGAATGTTCTATAAGTACTCCCGGATTCACCGATGAAACGGTTATCCACGAAGAAGTTTGTAACTTTTTGAGTCACGACTTATTCCAAGGGATTTCTTCCCTTGGAAAATAATGAATTTCTCTAGAGCCATTGATAACGGAAGGAAAATTTTACATTAATTAGTCAAATTACAAACTCCTGGAAATCGTTATTTATTATACTAACCTTTTCTTCGAAGTTTTAAACAGAAATACTTGTTGCGGAGTTTTAATCACAAAAAAGTTATAATGAAACTGTCAGTTCCATCGTTTCTTTTACCTGGACATGTCACAAAAACTCCTCACGTCTCAGAAAAACGTGAAGTGGGTCCTCAGCAAAAACTTATATAACAAGCTATTAAAACCTGCTGTGAGAGAGACTACAAAGTGATAGGCTCGGGGGCCGGAGTTCCAGGAGATTGCTCAGTGACGGAGGATTACTGCGGAGTTGTCGGACTAATTAGTTAATTAGCATCACGTAACGAACCCCCGTTCCTTTATTTGTCCTTCATTTAGAACGCCCGTGACACGATGTACTCGCTTATATTGCAACACTAATTCAAAGCTTGTACTGAAACGAGTAACACTTTTATACGAAACCTGTTATTGCACCCAAGTTTTAAAGTTAGAAAATTTCAGCTTTATTCAACACAAAAGTTTACCTTGAACGTTGGAAGTTTTGTAATTTTAAAGTGTTTCTGTGGTCTTAACTGTAAAATACAGTGATATTGTGAGCTTTGTGGGCGAACTTCAACAGTTCATAGCGAAAAGGCCACGAGTGCTCTTTGTTCTCACAGGTTGAAACAATAGGCAAGTTGACGCCATTGCCGGTCGCGTCCGAGAATTTTCGACGTTCGGAATATCCCAGATGTTAAAAAAAAAACGTTTGAAAAAAAGTTTACATTTTTGACGGGGTGGACCTTTTTGTTATACTCGAGTTTTTTTTTTGCTTAGGGGCATAAAATATGTGTTCTAAGGAGCGCAAAGGGAGCTCTGTAGGGGGTCATTTGTTTTCTCAGAAAAGATCATGTTTCAGTAAGATAGACTTATATTTTTAAAATGTGAAAGTCGCTTTAGCCGTCCTATTATATAATTAATACAATAGCTCACATATAAATAATTGCCGACCCTGAAGTAAAACAATTAAGACCGAGTAAGTGGCAGAGGTCGACTTAATAAGGATTTAGGACGATATTGCGACGTTGAATCTCGGAGCAGACTGAGTGCCTTGTTAATGTGACGCCTATTACGTTACTGATGTAATTATGTAAGATGTATTAATTCAGAGGCAATCTTATGAACCTTGACATCTGCGACTTATGACTACCATGTTTTGTCATTGTATTGCTATGTAAATTGATTTTGTTATAGCATCAATCAAAAAGCCTTTTTTAGATCACCTGTTTGTTATCTATTCTAACCTTTTCCAAAGCAAGTAATAAGCTTACGAAAACTATGTATATCTGCGTTGATATACCAATAAACGGCAGTTGAATGATCCTTACATGTATGTTCATATTCACATCTATCAATACAAGAAGCGCTCTTTGCATGGCCTCACGGCGCGACCATTGTCCACCAATCAACGGTGTCTGCAGATCGACGATTTAGCACTTGGAGCATCCGCTGCAGATGAACGAACGTCCATTATACTCGTTTCCTATTTCAGTAGATAGAAAAGAGCCAATTAGAGCGCCTCTGGGCGGTTGGCTTATTCGTATGTGCGTAGGTCAGGTGACCAGTCACTGCTTGGAAATAAATCAAATAACTCTCTGCAGTGGTACTTTAATTAAAGTTCTGTGCAATGGTGAGATGTCATTTTTGTTTACTGATGTTGAGTGATAAGTGATAAGTGGTTCCATGTGTCGAAATTGCATTATGGCGACTAATATTTTTGTGTTGATAATGGTATCTCGAGTTTAATATTAACATGTATGATATTAACATGTATGTTGTATTGTTCCAGCATGAGGTCACGGCGGTGGTGTGGTGTCCGCATGGAAGCCCGGCGGACTGCTGATCACGCGCTGCACACGCTGCGTGCGCAATTCCGCCGCAGCCTGCCGGAATGGACCGCGCGCGCCTCTCGCCGCCGCCGGACTGCGCGAACCATCGGTCGCTCCAAGGAGGACCCCGCGAAACCATCGATAACGCAGCCCCGCCCGCGGAGGCCTTAAACGAACCAGAGACTCCGCGGCCCGCGCCGCGCGCGTTAGCTTCTATACCCGAGAGCGAGCCTCTCCTCCGCGAGCCGCTCAGTGTCAGTGCTATCAGTGAGAATGTCGCGCGTAAACACAACGGGCGGCCGCTGCACGTGCAGTTCGACGCGCAGTCGCCGCCCGCGCCCGCCTCGCTGTCGTCCAGCGGCTCCAGTTCCTCGGATGACGAGGACGTGTCCATCGCCGAGGCGCGCCCGCCCGACGGCGGCTGGGGCTGGGTGGTCGTCTTCGCCTCCTTCATGGTCAACCTCATCGCCGACGGAATCACCTTCAGCTTCGGTGTATTCTTCCCACACTTTCTGGAGTACTTCGGCGAGAGCAAGGGCAAGACGGCCTGGATCGCCGGCATCTTCATGGCGATGCCGCTGCTGTCCGGCCCCATCGCCAGCTTCCTTACTGATAGATACGGTTGTCGGCGGATGACGATATTCGGCTCGATCCTAGCCGCCATAGGATTCGTTATATCTGCTTTCGTAGATAATATGGAGACATTGTTTTTGACGTTCGGCATAATGGCCGGATTTGGATTAAGTCTGTGTTACGTGGCAGCTGTAGTTATAGTCGCGTATTATTTCGAGAAGAAACGTTCTTTAGCCACCGGAATTTCGGTCTGCGGTAGCGGTATCGGCACATTCGTGTTCGCTCCCTTGACCTATGTATTATTAGATGAATATGGGTGGCGCGGAACCACGTTAATATTAGCTGGTTTATTTCTAAATATGGCAGTGTGCGGACTGTTGTTCAGAGACCTGCCATGGACGACCACGATGAACGAGGAGAGGGCGAGAGAGAGGAAAAGGAAAAGAGAGAAGAAACGGCTAAAGCGTTATCAAGCATATCAACTATCCCAGCAGGCGTCGGCGGATAGCGTTTCGGACGCTAAAAGTAGTCCTGCGAACTCCACGAAAGCGAACGAGTCCGCCGACATCGAGACTGTGACATCACCAATAGTACCTCAGTTCAGTTCGCTAGTGGACCTGCCGACGTTCATGACGGGCGGGGAGGGGGTGTCGCTGGAGGTGTTCGAGCTGATGTCGAACAGAGGTCGCGCGTACGCCATCCTGGCGCAGAACTACCCGGGGGTGATGCTGCCGTCGCGCAGCTTCAGCGACAGCGGGCGCCTGCACGAGATGTCGCCGCCGCGCGCGCTGGCGTCGCCGGGCGCGACGTCGCCGAGCTCGCCGCGCGCGCCGCTCGCCAGCGCGGCGCGCGCCGACGACAAGGCGGCGCTGTGGCTGCGGCGCCAGGCGGGGACGGGCTCCACGAAGAAGCCGCCCGCCTTCCTCAAAGACCTGCGCGTGCATCGGCACTCGCTCACGTACAGAGGCGCCATGCTCAACATCAACCGGTACAGACTCCGGGCCTCCTCCTGTCCTAACATCTTCAGGAACTCGATGACGACCATCGCTAAAGAAAAGGTGAGGCGCTGATTACATTTTTTTCTTTTCTGAATGTAGTTCGTTTCGTTAATGCTAAAGTTATAAAGAAGAAGAAAAAGTCCTATTTAGACTTTGCCACCCAACAATGACAGATCTTGAGTAACGACAAGTTTCTCTAGTGACTGCAAGAAAGACCGATGAGCATCGCTCTTCTGGTTCGATTCCCAAAATTATTTGGTTTATTATTTTATGAATCACTATAGCAGCACTATAGCCTAGGCTCAAGGATTTGAGCCCAGTTGATGGCAAAGGATCTACCCTATTCCATTCGCATCTTAAAATTACTAAATACCTCCTATATGCTTAGAAGCAAATTGTTATTGTGTGTATTTTCTGTATCCTATCTTAAATAACGCCAACTTCCATAACGTTCCAGGTCCAATGGTACGCCGGTCTCTGGGACTTCTGGGACCTAGTGGTAGACGTGCTGGACTTCTCCCACTTCTCGAACCCAGCGTTCCTGATCTTCGCGGTGTCTAACTTCCTGCTGTACATGTGGTACGACGTGCCTTACGTGTACATCGCTGACAACGGCATGACCATGGGCTTCAACGAGTCGCAGTCCAGTATGCTGATCTCTATTATTGGAATATTGAATATGTTTGGCGAGGTGAGTTGGTTTTCGTACTTTTTTGAAGGTTTGGTGGTTGAGGATATTTATGAGTGTTTTTTTTAGCTTAGTCTGGATGTAATCATAATGCTATACATCATGATAACATTTCTATATTATTATCTTATTCTTCTCTTATTCTACTTGGTATGTACAGCAATAATATTTTATCTAAAATTTCCCGAAATATCATCAGATTTACTTACATCACCATAACAACAGGAAGCTATTACCGGTGCATTGAAATAGGCATGTTACATTATCAGCCCTTATCAGCAACAGGCATTGTTTTACTTGACTCATATAAATCATCTCCCGTACGACTGACAACAGCGAGACGTATGGATTGTTACGCAATCAGATGATACATGTGTGCAGGTCATGTGTCATTGAAATATCATGTAAGACGATGAAAGTACCTGTATCATGAATTTTTTTTGCAACCTATCATCATCGGCAATAATAAAACGTTTATAAACGTATTTATTTTATTTAAACAGTGGTTTGGACACCTACACAAAACGGTTACCAAGTACTCAGTAACTAAACTAAAATCTAACTAACTAAAATTCCAACAACAAAATTTTTCTTTGGTAATTTTAATAATTATCGGCTGTTTTATACAAAACTGCAATACTTACACGGTCAAAATGTATGGAAATGCTGGTTTAAAAAAAAATACAGATGAAAAATTTGGATGTAAATTGGCTTAGAATGATGTACTGAGCACTTGTTGGTTTCACTTCCATCCTGTATATTTTACATTCACGAGTTTTAAAATCTCGCACAAAACTCAAAATATTATCAACTCTCAAATTAACTTGACCAATACCACCACAACAACAAATAAAATAATACGTGGACAAGAGCGTACCTAACAGTGGTATCATAAATATCGTATTATTGTCTCTCGAGGCGAAATTCCTTGTATTTCTTGTGATACAAAAGGCGTCACAAGTCCATGGCCACGTTCCAGATCCTGCTGGGCTGGGTGGGAGACTTCCAGTGGGTGAACGCGAGCATCGTGTACGCGGGCTGCATGGTGGCGTGCGGGCTGGTGACGCTGTGCATGCCGCTGCTGCGCTCGTACGCGGCGCTGGCGAGCGCGGCGGGCGCGTTCGGCGCCTGCATCGCCGCCAACTACTCGCTCACCAGCATCATCCTCGTGCAACAGATCACGCTCGAGAAGTTCACCAACGCGTATGGCTTGCTGCTGCTCATACAGGGACTTGCCAACTTGGTCGGACCGCCTTTGGCTGGTTAGTATTTCTTCTTTGATATCAATTACTAGCTTATGCCCGCGGTGCCGCCCGCGTGGATTTCGATAATTGTCCCACGGGAACATACTATCGGGATAAAAAGTATCCTTTGTGTTAATCCAGGTTATAAACTACCCGTGTGCCAAATTTCATCCAAATCCATTCAGTAGTTTTTGCGTGAAAGAGTAACAAACATCCATCCATCCATCCTCACAAACTTTCGCATTCATAATATTAGTAGGATTGGGACAACTCCACTGTTCCGCCAACCCAAACTGTTCCCTAACGACTGCGACTCCTGTAAGCCAGCAACAGTAGCGACCACCAGAAAAGATCACCACCCCCACCGCCGAGACAATGAAGCTCGACGTAGTCCAAGAAAAACAATTTAACTGTCTTGAATCCCGCAACGAAATTAATAAGAAAATTATAGTGTAATAGGAAAAATCATTTAAATTTTAATTAGTTAGGATATCGTATTAGTATACAGTAGTAGAAGTAAAATAAACGAACACATGAGAAATGTGTAACTAACCAGTAACATCCATCAGCCCGGGGCCCGCTTGGTAGATCACATGTCACTCCCTCTTACAGAGGAGGCCTGTGATTCAGTACTGAGAATGTTGTAGGTTTCATATGCTTATGCAAGCTACTGTTTTTTTTACCAGAATTGATAGAACAGCTATCGCTGTTTGTGTGCATACACTGGTACACTGTTTACACACCCACGATACAGGAGGAATTTTTGATGTGCGGCAACGTTTCTTTAAAAAAAAAACTAAATCATCACCTATGTAAAAGATCTTCCAATGATTAACTTGCCCCAAAAGTTCTCAAACGTATTCAACGCCATTTGCCAACAACTACATTAGCAAAATTTCAGTCTGTACCCACTCGTCAGTCATTTCATAAAAAAAGAATAAATCTTTTCATCACAATAGAAAATGACTGACAGCAGCATAACCTCTCTTTGTTCCCAGGTTGGGTATACGACGTGACAGGCTCGTACGACCTGTCGTTCTACCTCGCCGGCGTGTTCATCGGAGTGTCCGGGCTCGTGCTGTTCGTGACGCCGCTCATACGTCTCGGGAAGTACATCGCGCGCAAGCCCACGCCCGCTACCGAGCCCGTGGAGGACAAGCCTAATGGAGAGATCAAGCAGAATGGCCTCAAGCTTATGGTCTAGGCAACATAGTTTAGTGGAAAATTGTTCTACATGTCATCATCCCCTATCTAGCCTTTTGTGGTCGGCCGGATACAGCACAATACCAGTATTTTACATATAGCATACAGTGACTGCCTATCTGACCTCCGATACCAAGTTGTTAGGTAACATGATACTTCTTGGGGACTGGTTTACAGACAAAAGAGGGACTAAATGTAAATTATTAATATTAATTAAGAGCTGCTGTTGAACTAGACAGTATCCTGAGTTGGGTTTACCAAATCTATGGCACCAATGGCTTCAAAGCAAGAATTAACCATTTATAGTAAATTAATTCAGTACAATGGTAAAAAATTATCATTTTGTACAATTATATTCCTCAACGACAAGTATTTTCAAATATTTGTCCAGTCCAATATACAAAATCATGCTTTTTATTACTTTATTGTATTTCCTTTATTATATTAATCAATTTTCTCTTTTTTATAATCGATTATTATCAAACTAAAATTATAATACCAATATTTAAATCTATATTACAATTACTATGCCAACCAATGAAAATTATAATACAAAATCATATTAACAATCAAAAAGATTGACGTCTTATCATCAAGGCACATCTAACCAGTTTATTGTATAAAACTATGTTAAAAAGATATTAATACAGTCTGGAAATTATGCCTGAGACAACCTAGCTGGGCTAAAGACTAGAGGTCCCTCCGCTCAATGTTAAACTTCCTAACAATTATAGCGAAGTAAGTATTTCTAGTGTTTTTTACATCCTAGTATCAATTATATGCAAAATTATCAAACGAGGCATCTCTAAACATCTTTACGGTGGAAATTTCAATAACGTAAAGGACATTGATCGCGCTATTGCATTAGCCACGTTCCGCCCCGCGCTGAAAGTTTAAAATCCAGCAGCAGGCTCAATGTTCCAAATGAAAGAAAATTAGTGTAGCAATTGTGGTGTTTACTAAATGTTATTTATATAAAGAAGGTAGCAGCGTGATTCTTAGTTTCGGTGGAAAGAATGAATCGAATTTTTAATCGTAGTGGCAGTGAAACTCGGCACTAAGGGTTCTGTATCACGAAAACTAATGCAAGTTCTATTTGGGGGTTTACAAATTAAAACTACTTTAAAATGTTAGTGAGATAAAACGGTCTGCCCTCGTCGGATACGGAACCCAAAAATTATAATGTCGAGTAACAGATAAATTAAGAACAAAGTTGTGACTGTAAAAGCACTTTTAGTAATTAAACGAGTTTCTAATTATTAAGTCTTATTTGAATGAATAAGTGAAATGTGAAAGAATATCTAAATACCTATTAGATATGTTTTTGAGCTGTCTAAGTATGTTGTCATAAATATGTGCAAAAATATACGTATTATTATTTGTCAAATGAGTATTTGTTTTTAACAGGGAGAGCTACAATACCCAATACTAATCGTAAGTTCTAGAAGTTAAGGCAAAATCATACTTGACTCAAAAAGGTGACTTCCGCGAATAGATACATTTTTATCAATTTTTCATTGTTAATGCTACTCCATTATTCGCGTAAGATTTAACGTAATATTTTAATTTAACTTAATCCAGGCTTTATATGAAATTAGAAAAGCGATAAAAAACTTGTAATTTTAAAATTGTATCACCAAAGACTGCCCATGAAAACAGAAAATATAGATCTTCCTATAGATTTTTAGACCCAGAGGCGGAACGATCAACTCCTTTGCTACTAAACTGTTATATCATCCATGGCAAAGGTATTGACTCTTCAGTTAATATGATACTAATACTGTATCTGCGATATTTATGTGGTCTAGCAAATATTCAAAATAGTTCTTCCGAAATCTAATGTGAATGAATCAAACTTTAGTAGCCTTAAAAATGTTCAGTGCCCTATTATAACATCAAGTAAGAATTGTCATTATATATTTAAATCAATTGCATAAATTAACAAAACGAATACCTTAGTAACATAGTGGAGATTATAATCCTCTATATTTTTTAAGTTATGATTCAAGGTAAAAAACAAATGATCTACCAAAAATATGTTATCAAATAGTTTTGTTTGCATTTTGTGTAGTCTAAGGTGTTATATTAGAGTAAATGCCTTATGTACCGCCAATAATCCCAAGTTAAACTTAACAAATAAAAGCAGCAAATATACCTATGATACTAATACCAGATAGATGCCTTTTGTGAGACCAGTAGATTTTGTATAATAATGTAGTGCTAATCGAAAAACACAATTAAATAATCTTAGTATTTCAGTGCTACACTTTTATTATCCGTTTATATTGTACTATGCAAGGTGTAAGGCACACCAACGTGAAAACGCGTAACACGTACTCAGTACATCAGTGTTTCCCAGACATTATTCTGCCACGGCCCGGTAAATGTCACACTGACCCTAAGTGACCCACTCAATACTTTAAAACATTTCTTCCCCCGTTGATTAAATTAAAATAGATGGGTATCGCCTATTTTGTGCAAATGGAGCAATTTTTTCTAAGGTGGACTGGGAGAAAATGCCCAAGGCAATAAGCCCGCCTTTATACAGTTTTTTTACTAGTGCATTAAGTTTTATTTTTTTAAATTTTTTTTGTGCCGATGGCCCGGTACCGGGTCACGACCCACCACTTGGGAAACGCTGCAGTACATCATTCTGAACCCCCCCCCCCAAATATAAATTTTGAAGAAAAAAAAATTGCAGTTCCATACATTTTGACCACGGTATTGAACTTTTGTAAGAAACTGCTGTTTTTCTTTTAAATTTCTGATGAAAAATGCAGAGAAATTATTCATCGGAAAATTAAAAAAAGTTCGAATGATTTACCGAGTACGTGGTAAGCGGTTTCACGTTTGTGTCCCTAACACCCCACATCTACTGTATTTTCTCGTTTCGGTATTTCTTGTACAAAAAGCGAATAATGACCTCAAAATCATGTATTATATACTATACTATATAATGTTGAGGGGCTTATAAGAAAATCTTGACAACAAAACGAATTGAATATGAATATATATTGAAACGAGAAAATATAGCTTTCGAATCTTTGAGCCATAACTTTCCGTCATGACTATAACGTAATTAAAAATAGTATTTAAATCTTATCGATAATATTATTGCCTTTTATAATAATGACAACAATTTGAATGCAAAAAAAAATATTCATAACATCAAATATATATTTTTAATCAAAAGTTTTTCAGCAAAATCAGTAAGCTCTTGCCAAGATTTATATTTTAATGTGTGAAAAAGGTTGTTCTAGACAAATTATGTTTTTGAGGTAGCTTGCATGTCAGTATGTTATATATTGTTGGAATATATATTTGGAATTACAGTTTGTGACCCAGTTCGTGGGAATAATACTTAAAAGAAATTAATGGAATGTGGCAGCTATGGTTGCATGGAAATATTTTGAAACTAATTCTGTATGTAGTAAGGATTATTATGCTTTGCATATTATGCCACATGTATTTACTACCGCGCTCACAGACGCTCGAACATTTTTTAACCTTATTCCTCAGGGTATAACGGTAAAAGCTGCTCGACAATCAGTGAACACGGTAATAGTACATCGCAATCTTTTGAAAAAAACTTCCAATCATTCGTTAGGCATCTCGAACTCTGTTTCATAATCAAATCTAAACTGACGCATGGACTTTACTATTATCTGTTAATAATAAGTAGAATTAAAAAAGCAAAAAAAAATTCCATAAAAAACAAACGGCGTGAATTAGTAAGTAGTTATAATGTCAATAAGATTATGAATGTGTGTTTCGTTCGCATTTGATGGCCGACATGTCAAGTGATTGTAATAAACGGGTATACAAAAAAATGTATTATGTATATTTCTGATGCGCTCTGTCGTGTGTATGTTAGTAAAATTCTTTTTTTGAATTTAGTTTATTTTTGTTTTATTTTTCTTCTTCACAACCAGTCTTGCTTTTTAACCCCCGACCAAAAAAGAGGGGTGTATTAAGTTTGACGTGTGTATCTGTCTGTGGCATCATAGCTCCTAAACGGATGAACGGATTTTGATAAAATTGGTGTCGTTTGAAAGGAAATTGAATCGAGAGTGTTATTAGTTATTTTTCGAGAAAATCTGCTCAGCCGTTTGACGCTCATCACCTCTTTTCTAGTTGATGAAGATATATGAACAACTTCTAAGGGTCTGGTTGATTCGAAATTTGAATTCTTGTCACTTATCATGGGCAATCGCCAGAGGCGTAGGCTGCTCACCCCCCTCCCCCCTTAAATCAGTTTTTTTTTAAATTAATATGATTATGTAGCACTCATTAGCGTTTCTCTATGCGTTAAAATAATTCTCAATATTACCGTTACAATAATAAATGTTTTTAATTTACCAAAACTATCATCATTTAATTAGATTTCAACAAACTGTGGCTTGTTAATAACTATCTTTTATCTAAAACATGTTCTCTAGAAATGAAATGTGATAATAAAAAGGAGAAACCTAACCAATCGAGTAACAAAGAAAAGTAGATAATTACTTATTATAATTAAGCATAGCTAGTTAACGTAGTATTGAATCGTAGATGATTGGATTTTAAAGGAAATAGCATAGGTAAAGAGCTAGGTGTAGAAGTAAAATACTTTTCGCGACAATTTACATGAAGTAGACATTTTCGATATAATTCGTCTGAGAGAAAGTTAATCGCAATAAAGTAATTATAAAATGAAAATAATATTAAAAAGTTCTTCCATAGTATTTTTTGCACTCTCTAGAATATTTGCACTACTTAGAAACGAAACGGGTGTTGTTATTCAAGACTAATAAATACAAATACAGTTTTTTAAAACAACTTAGCAGTAGCCATTTGATATTTTAAAATCAGCATCGAAATATTAATTATCCAATAACTTAATAATACGAATTAAAAGGAATATTTGCACATTAAGATTTTACATATTTAACTAAAAGTTTGTGATTATTATAACAGTTTACACCAAAGTAAGCAATCATTTACTAGATAATATTGTAATAAGTCAAATTCGATTAAATATTTATTGTAGAAGTTGTTAATGAATAAATACCTCATAAAGATAGCGTTATATTTTATTGATCGGGGTCTTTTCGTATTGGCTATTTGAGACCCTACTATTAAAGAATTCATAATTATGTATTATTACAATAAAGACCATTTTAGCTTGAATCTGTCTTTCACTATAAACCCGTTAAAACCCCTCTCGACAAGCTCCAATGCTGTGATCAATATGGGAAAATAAGGGTCAGTTCACACCGAGACGCGACGCGACGCGACGCTGCGCGCACACTTAGAGCAATTCAAAATATAACTTTATTTTCTACACGAAAAGATACACATTTCGTTGTGAGAATTCAGAATACGTTGCGCCATGCAGCGCTGCGTCGAGCGGCCTCGTGAGGTAGATTTCAGTAGAAATCAGAATACGTTGCGCCATGCAGCGCTGCGCCTCGCGGCGTAGAGCGACGCAGCGCGAAATCACTGGCCTCTTCAAGTATCGTCGCGTCGCGTGGCGTCTCGGTGTGAACTGACCCTAGAGCTACCTTCAAAAGGTATCAGACGTTTTGGACTTAAGTTAGAAGAAGTTTCAGGATGTTGGACGCACGATTTGGATGGTTACGAGCTCCAATAAGTAAACCCTTAGCAACTCTTAAAAAAGATAATCTCCATGATCATCCAACATTAAATTTTAATCTTAACAGTAGTTAATGTTACGAACATAGTATTTTGGAACACATTATTAAGAAATAGATCCTATCTCAAAGCTACAATCGTTATTTATCGCGGAAATCGCTTTTTTATGAAAGTGTATTGTGTATACATATAGGTGCTCGTGACTGTACAGTAAACACCTGTTCTATCAGCCTATTCTAAAATTTTCATCGGATTTTTCTCCGGAAATTCTATTTTTATATATCTGGGAACCCTGTTAAGGAAAGTGCGAGTTTTATCACTGACAACTAGTCAATCGCGTCAAAGCAACTTTTAATTGCGTATTGTTCTTTCAGCTACTAACACCTTAGATCTACCACAAAGTGCAAAATTCGACGGCTCACCTCACCGCGCTGTCGTCACCACTTGACACTGGCAGAATAGTCGGCATCGGCTCAGTTGTCAAAGAAGGAAAAAAAAAAAACCTTTAATTGGTACCTATACAATAAGTAGTTTTAGGACGAATTGTTGTAGTGGAAGTTTACGTAAACGTTTTTTTTAATTGTTTCCTTGATTTAGAGGAGCTCGTAGCCACTCGGGGTGGATCCTTAGATTAAGCTGCGCTTTCTTTCTTTTTTTAGGTTGGTCCGTGGATGGGTGACCATGTCCACCCATTACATACCGGTGTCACTGACTCTGGCAGGGCCACCATCAAGGATTTTAATTTTGAAAACACAAAAAAATTGTCGGTAATTAGTCGAAATTTGTCGCCAAATATCAGAATTTGTCGGTCACTGGTTCAAAACATATAAGGGTTTATAGGTGGCCGATCTGGAGAGACTTTCCCCAGCAGGGCCACATTTATATCTCAAAAACTAGGGCACCTAGCGAAGATCTGTTTTCTTCCATATTTTGTCGCCAATTAGTTGGAATCATTCGACAAATATCAGAATTTTTCGGTCACTGGTTCAAAAGATAAAAGGGTTTATAGGTGGCCGATCTGGAGAGAGTCTCCCCAGCAGGGCCACATTTATATCTCTAAAACTAGGGCACCTAGCGAAGATGTGTTTTCTCCCTTATTTTGTCACCAATTGGTCGCAATTTGTCGCCAAGTTACAGATTTAACCGGGTCTTAGTTTAGGAGATATAATGAGTTCAATTAGTAAGGTATAGTCCAAGAGCTAGATCGAAGAGTTCACGAAAAATTACCAAGAAAAAATATTTCTATTAATATGTGTAATATACTTCTAGTTTTATTGGTCTAAAGTCTTTAGAAATGTCCGAGAGAGATAAATTCTGAATTAAATTCATGTTTTTATGTTTTAAATTACTAGGTTAGAGTGGCTTAAACTTCTTTGAAAACATTAAACCTTGCTCTTGGTCTATTTGGTGTCAAGATGTACAGTCGCATGCAACTGTTTTACCAGTTTACAATGTTAAGCTCTAATTAACGTTAAATTAACAAAAAAATACCGTACCTTTAGTAAAATGTTTAAAATACTTAAACGTTGAAAACGTATTGTCAATTGTAATCAAATTTTATTTTATAAAAATGGTTTTCCAAAAAGTTCGTTTGATGTGTGTTGTGTTTGTGTGTATTTTGAGGTGATTGTGAGTGTTGTGTTGTGGGTATGGACGGGTTGAGTTTTTATTTTATCTTAATTTAGGTTAGAACTGGCAGACTTTAACTTACGTGACGGGCAACTCGTTCTAAGCAGCTCGTATGTACACGCGCATCTATATCTTTCTTACTTACCGTAAATGAAACGGAGTGCAGCGATCTATCTGCCAGCGACTAAGTGGCAAGTGCACATTGTGTTAGATATATTTATTGTAGATTTGTTTATAGGTAATGAATACAGATTTCCTATGGTGGGTTGAAATTATAGAATAAGTTTATATTTATTTAATTCAAAACAAACATTCGTAAGACGTCATAGATACTGTCTAGAAACTACATAAAGTATTTTGTACTCGTTTGTACCACTGTATGTGGAAATTGAATTCTTTTATATCTTTTTAATTACACACCGACTAAATCTGTCACTTGGCGACTACTGAAATTGCGACTATTTGGCGACAAAATATGGGAGAAAACACATCTTCGCTAGGTGCCCTAGTTTTAGAGATAAAAAATGTGGCCCTGCTGGGGAGACTCCCTCCAGATCGGCCACCTATAAACCCTTATCTTTTCTTCTCAGAGTAGTCAGGTACGAAACACCGGCCCCATCTAGCTTAAAAAAAAATGACGTGTAAAAGTGTTTGTAAAAACCTACTTGCAAAATAAACATCATTTATATCTTTTGAACCAGTGACCGTCAAATTCTGATATATTTGGCGACTGATTCCGACTAATTGGCGACAAAATATGGGAGAAAACAGATCTTCGCTAGGTACCCTAGTTTTTTAATATAAAATGTGGCCCTGCTGGGGAGACTCTCCAGATCGGCCACCTATAAACCCTTATATCTTTTGAACCAGTGACCGACAAATTCTGATATTTGGCGACAAATTTCGACTAATTAGCGACAATTTTTTTGTGTTTTCAAAATTAAAATCCCTGATGGTGGCTCTGCCAGAGTCAGTGACACTACATACCGAATTACCTCCGTGCCTCGTTTAGCCTTTGCTCCCGGCTTTCATAGGTAGATCTTTGACAATCGTTACAGGTAATCAGTAGCCCAAAAGTCTGACAACCAGTCTTACCAAGGGGGATATATCGTATTACCCAGTACTAACTGGGTTATGAAAGTTGTGGTGTGTTGTATTGTATTGTATTGTATTTATTTATTTCTTAGTATATGGTACATTGAGATCTTACATTAAACTTAGTTTCACACATACTACCATTGCTGGTGTAGAAATATTAAATAATAAGCTAGGTACATGCAAATCAAAACTAGGTACATTACAAGAATATTATATAGAGATATAAAATTTGAATTTATAATTTCAGATTGTTAAAGTTTCATTAAAAATGCATTATTTATAGTAACAAAAAATCAATACTTAATTCAAGAATATAAATCATAATGTCAAATCTAATCTATATAATCAAAATAAAAATTAAAAATGTCAAAAAAAAAACACACACAATAATGTCAGAGTACTAATGTCATTATTAAGATATTAATTACAATATCAAAATGTATGATTAAAAATTCATTGACGGAGTAAAAACACATGTCTAAGAGCCAAGCAAACATTTTACATTTAAACTTACTAATTGGTAACATTCTCAGGGCTGGTGGTAATTTATTATAAATTTTAATTGTCATACAACTGGCATTCCTACTGTATAATTGCAGTCTCTGAGCAGGTACTAATAATTTACCGGCATTTCTTTTGTTCAGTCTTTCAGAGACTTGTTCATTTAATAGAAATAAATGAGGGTATTTTTTCACAAACAGGCAAATTTCAAAAATATATAGACATGGGAGTGGGAGAATTTTTAATTCCTTAAATAATGGCCTGCAATGGTCAAAATATTCAGCTCCACTCATGGCTCTGATACATTTCTTTTGCACTATGAATGCTCTTTCCAAATCTACCGAATTACCCCATATCACTAGACCGTAACGCAATACTGATGAAACATACCCATGATAGGCATTAAGGACTGTTCTTTTACTAGACACTAGTCTTAACTTGCGAAGAGCATATACAAACTTATCAAGCTTACTACATACCCTTTCTACATGTTCCTTCCAGTTTAATTTATTGTCAATTACTATACCTAAAAATAAAGCTGATGGTGCTGGTTGAAGAATTGCATTATTATGTTTAATTGCTGTTGGTATTACTGGCAAGTTACATGTCTGAAATTGAATTATTTTGGTTTTGTCAATATTAACATGAAGATTGTTGTTTTTCAGCCATTTTATAACATTAATTAATTCATTGTTTGTGTCAATTTCTATGTCAGTTTTGTTGCAACATTTTATAGTCAAAGTAGTATCGTCAGCAAATTGGATACATTCACATTTTAAACATTTTTTGAGGTCATTAATATATAATAAAATAGTGGCGGACCCAGTATAGTTCCCTGCGGGACGCCGGACGTATTAATTTTTAGTTCTGAGCAATATGTCGTCATAGTATCATTTTCTATCCTAGAGATAATAGTTCTCTGTTGGCGATTAGATAGATAACTTTTAATCCAATCATACGCTTTGCCTCTTATGCCATATTTTTCTAGCTTGTAGAGTAGTCGTTCGTGTGATACAAAATCAAACGCTTTGCTCATATCTAAGAATACTGATAAAGCAGACATTTTTTTATTAACAGCTTCAGTAATTATTTTCACTAAAGAAAAACAGGCTAGAGTCGTTGAACTGTTTCTCCTAAAACCAAACTGACTCTCCACAATTAAATTGTATTTAGTTACAAAGCTATTTATTTTGTTATGCATTGCTTTTTCAAAGATTTTTGCAAAGATTGGGATCAGTGTAATAGGCCTATAGTTGCCCATATCAGTACAGTTGCCCTTTTTGAACAGTGGTTTAACTATAGACTGTTTTAGTCTAGATGGGAAAATGCCTTCTTCAAAAGAGAGATTTATTAAATAGGTAAGTGGGGATGCAATAATATGCGCACTTAATTTAATTATTTTAGTGGTTACTTCGTCATATCCTGTAGAATTCGTATTATTTAATGAATTAATTATTTTAATAACGTCAATTTCATTCACTGGAGTCAGAAATAGGGTATTTATATTATTGTCAATGTTAATATTGTTTACGTCATGTTTATTATTGTTGGTTTTTTGTGTCAACTCAATGAAATAATTGTTAAATTGGTTGCATATGTCATTTGGATTAGTAATTTTGTTATCAAGGATTATTAATTCATTTATACAGGGTGTAACGCAAAGGGTATATACATCCTTAAGGGTGTGCTACAGACCATCAAACTGAACATGTTTCTCAACATAAATATTTTTTTGCAGCAAAAAAAAATTTCAGCTTCCTATACATTTGAGTCGAATAGGTATTGTAATTTTCTATGGGGCAGCAGATATTTTTTTGCTGAATAACATGTTTTATGATGAGAAACATGTTCAGTTTGATGGTCTGTAGCACACCCTTAAGGATGTATATACCCTTTCCGTTACACCCTGTATAGTTGTTCTCATTTGGTTTGCTTACATTATTTTTTATGATTGACCATGTCGCTTTACATTTATTTTTAGAATTATTTAAAAAAATATTGTTGTTGAGCTGTTGTGATTTTGATATGCATTTTTTTAAGATTTTCGTGTAATTGAGGTATTTTTTCTTGTGATAACCTTTACTTATAGCATCATGTTGATATGCATAATATAAAGCTCTCTTTTTAATGCATGAGATTTTTAAGCCCGTACTAATCCATTTATTTTTTATGGGTTTATTGGTCTTTTTAACGAGGATTTCGGGAAAACACAATTTATAAAAGAGCGTGAATAGGTCATGGAATGCAATGAAAGCCTCATCGCAGTGTGTTACTTTGTAAATTTCAGTAAAACTTAAGGCTGCTAAGCAATTAAAAAATTTAGTTATGTTGTCTTTATTATAGTCCCTTTTCTTTTCATACCAGAATTTTATAGGTCTTGATTTATTATTCGTCTCTTGAAGGTAAAAAATTAACGCTTGACCAGTATCGTGATCAGAGAGAGCTAAGTTATGTGTACTACTTTTCAAATCAAGTGCGGGAATATTACTGGCTATTTGGTCTATGCTAGTATTTTTCCTGGTAGGTATTCTAACATGTGGTGAAATATTAAAGTTGTCCAGTATGGATATTAGTTCTTTTGAAGATTTATTGTCTTTTAGTATGTCTATATTCCAATCACCACACAAAACAATATTTTTTTTTAACTTTGCGAGTTATATTGTGTAACAATAATTCAAGTTTTTAAAAAATGTTGACACTTCGGAATCCGGAATTCTATAAATGCACACTATAATTAAATTATGGCTCAATAATTGTATGCCACAGCATTCGAAACAAAAATCACTGGCTAGTTCCTCTGTTATCGGCAATGGACTAAAAATAAGACCCTTTCTTACTAAAACGCATGTTCCACCACGTTTTTTACCGTGTCTTGTGTAACTAGCAGTTAAAATGTGTAAGTGCTAGATTACTTTCATGTCCTGATTTTATAAAAGTTTCACTCAGACAAATAAAATCGATATCGCCAATCTGATTTTCTAAGTCGGAAATTGTGATTTGGAATAAATCAATTTTATTTAAGATTCCAGCTATATTTTGGTGTAATAGTATAAATTTTTGTTTTTTATCACTATCGATAACCTTTTTACAAAAGGGGGCGAAAAAGAGTTTTCTGGGTTTTTTTTGGTGATTTTGAAGAATTACAATAATTATATTCCGTTGGATAGGTCTCAATATCAACGAGTAGGCAGCGGAAAATACTTTCATAAATACGTTTTTGACCGAGTTTGTTAACTTTGCCCGTATTATATGAAAATGTTTCATCGGATAGGTCACGATTACTATCAAAGAAATAAGCATATTTATGGTTTTCAATGTCCATGTGAAGCAATCTGTTAAACATTTCTACTTTATAATTGTGTATCAGAGCCTCTTGTACATATGTAGGGCCACATATAATAACATTTGTATTAGTTATATTTTTGAGAGTTTCTCTAATTAACCTAACCATTTCAATTGATTCGCCGGTGCCTTTAAAATCCTGCTCACCAATCATAATGATACAGTAGTCATCCAAGCTATAATGCTGTATCTTATTAACTATATTTGATAAAATGTCCTTTAAACTACTATTACGTGACAGGTAATGACAGAACTCGAAGTGTCGGCCAAAAGTGCTTGCCAATATCTCTAATGTACCGCTATGGTTGCAGTTACTAAGAATGCATAGCTTTCTTTTTCTCGTACAGTCTTTTGTTATCACTTTTTGCTCTTGTGGTGTCGTCTTGTGTTTAACAATGTCCTTTTCGATATAATTGCTATACTCGGTCGACTCCGATGCCTCTGTTTGTGTTTGCTTATCCTTGTATATTGGTACGGAAACTGTTGTATTTTTACTTGATTCTAGATTCAATTTAAGGTTCTCGTGTACATCAGATATGGATATAATAGTTTCTGATGTTCTTTCATGGTCTGTTTTTCTAGGAGAATCATCAAAATGATCTGACTCTAATAATATATTTGAGCTCTCAATGAAGTCCTTTTCATTGTGGCTGGATGAGTATTCCTGGCCTAAGGATACCACACGTAGATTGTCCGTAATAGAACGTCTATTTTTTTTTTCGTACAGACAGTAATTTTTGTCTTTGCAACTTTATAGGACTGGTACAAAGATCTTTCAATGTGTTAATATAAACTTGCTGTCGTAATACTGTTTCTTTAAGTTCATTGTTTTCGCATATCACCTTGTCCAATTCATTTTGTGTCAATTCAAATTGTTCTTTTAACTGTGATATTTCAACCTTCATTTCTTCTAGTTCATTTTTACTTATACCCGTTGATAGATCAAGACTTTTTGTTTCTATGTCCGAATTTGTTTTGTCCAATGATGAGTCATTACTCAATGAATCTATTGACTTAGATCTAAACAACTGCTTACGTCGTCGCAATGTTACGTTGTGTATGTTTATTTCTGTTGACATAGTTAGAAATAACACCATACAACTTACAAAAAGAATTACGGACCGTAGAGAACGAACTCGAGCTATGCTATTCTCAGGTGAGGCTATGTTACCGCTGGTGCCATTCGCACGGTTAAGAAAACTGATGAAATAGTGCACCTCAATGAAGAGAGTGTGAGATTTTTAAATAAACATGTGGCGGTTAAATGATTCATGCATGGAATTTTTTGCACAGTTTCTTTGTTCACCTGCTTTTAGAAAATAGCACTTGTTTACGTTTTTGAGATTGTTCTTTCACTTTAAGGGTATTTAGGGTTGTATTTCGTTGATTACTTCACTGTAGCACTATTGTATTGTTGGTTGTAATGTTTGTATGTAATAAGTAAAGTTGATTAATCACTGGTAGTTGTTGAAATTTTGTTTAGAGTTTAATGTAATTATTTGTAGGATTTATCACTGGATAACACTCTCACTAATGCATTGTAGCTTCAGGAACATTATTTATAACTTTCAAGTTTTAAAAATCTTTGATTGATATTTTTGTTTATTTATTTATGCGGAGCCGATACGAGCGCTTACAATCGCTGTGTGCTGGGTTGTGAACGGCACGGTTTGGCGCAGTGGTTGAGCGATCGACTGCTGCGCTGCGTATCGCGTGGGTTCGATCCCTGCACGGAACAAATATTTGTATGGCCTACAGATAGTTGTTCCGGGTCTGGCTGTTTGTGTATGTGAGTTTAAATGTTTGTAAACGCACCCACGATACAGGAGAAATTCCTAGTGTGCGGCAAAGTTAAAAAAAAAAGTAACAAAAGATGGCAGTCGTGTAAAATACTAGTATTCAGCTGCATCCGCTTAGACTGGAAGCCGATATCAACATAGCTGGGAAAAGTCTAGGCAGATGATGATATAGAGGAAAAGTACCTGTACCTAAGTGTACAGGTAGACTAAAGCTAAATAAATTGGCTAAACTACCAACCATTTCTCAAGAAAATTGCATTTGTCAATCTGGAAGCTGCTATAATTAATCTAACGAGTCATGGTTAGCGTTATAAGGTTTACCCGTTTATTATTCACTGGCGACGGTGAAGACAAACGTAATTAAATTACGCCATGTTGCCTACTTCACGCCTGTAATGTATTATTCTATGACGACTCTGTTACTTTCCGTTTGTTCGCACTGGAACTTGTGAATTATAAATGTTATGTACTTGTTCCTGTTCGGAACACTGGTTGAAATAACATTGTAAAATTGTTTCCTTTTTCTTTTAAATCCGTTAAACCTATCTTGTAACGTCCAAGCAGAGGGATTTCTAAGGATGTGGCCGACAGGCACTCTTTGCACCATACTCAGGATATTATTAAGATAACTAACATAAACCAAAAAGGACAATTGTCCAGTCAGCAACGTAGGTCTTTAAAAATCGTATTGATTTAATACAAGATTTAGCGAAGATAAGCCACCTTCTGAAATAGGGTTCGTCGATGTTGTGATTTAAAAAAATAAAGCATCTATTTGGTTCTTATTTTTTACCTTCATTGCAAGAATTTTGTGTTAGTGCGGCTGCTGCCGCCGCGCCGGCGCATATAATACCTATGTAGGCATAATAACCACATTGGATAAATGTGTTTGCGCAGTTTGGGGTTGAAACACTAGGGCTATGGCGTTCGACGGCCAAGATTGGTCGACTCTTCTAGTGACCAGAGTATTTCTTTCTCAAAGAATCAGCATTGCCATCCGATGTGGCAGCCTTCTTGTCATTATTCCTGTTGACAGCGATGTGGACGAAATTTTTGACGCCGTTAAATGTAGGTCCTAGTAGGACCAAATTTATTTTCCCTTTATTTTAAGTTTGTTTATAGATCAGTGTAAAAAAAGATATATCAATTATCCTCTTCAGAACATTGTTTACAAAGTTGATAAAGAATGTGACATTTTGATACTTCATCTTATTTTCGACCTGTGACCTCGAATTCTTGCAAAAGCCCAAAAGGTGAAACGGCAAGTCCTCAAACTGCGGAAATATTTCATGAATATATTTATGAAAGTTGATAAACAAAAGAATTGTGGAATTCCCTTAGCTATCGGCGGTCGGTCGACCCGACAAGCTCGCAAGGGAGTTTATCCCATGATCTTTCGATACTACATATCTACCTTCATGTCCAGGGTAACCATTTACAAAGAAAACTCTTGTCAAAAACCGGATATTTTCAAAAAAGACCGGTACATTTTGATCTGTTTTTTTAGGCGGCCTGTTCGACGTTTTTGTTTCGAAAAATCAACCCTACTTCAAAAATCCCGGACAAATGACAAGACTGCACATAGCGAATGGATGTTCAAACATCCTGACGTTTCCGGACAAATCCAGACTGGTGGCAACCCTACACGTGGGATTATTGCTACAAAAGAATATTATCCTGTTGCATTTTGTAGTTTATAAAAGCGGTTGTGCAAATTGTGGGCCGCTTACAACGCAGGGTTTTTGAGAAAAGGTCGGCTTATGACTGTTCCCGTATTATCAAGGGCGATAAGCGTTTGATGAAACTGATGGGCTGGTAATATAGTATAATAAGCCTACTGAGATTTGCTTTGTGTAGACCTCTAGGTTGGCAGTCATTAGACCCTTGGGTTAGGTGTTTATTCTCATATAGGTAAACCTGATTTTGTGTGGAGGTCACGAACTATGTAAATATCTTACTTCATTGTCCCATACGTTTACAATAAATGCAACAAAACTTATTCTGTACGAAAGTTGAGCAGCAATAGGTTTTAGGAAGTTATCTTCGGCTGGCTGATGTCGTCAGACTACGAAACGGTTGAGAATCTACAAACAGTGGTGATTTAACGTTTTCTTTTTTTTTCCCCTGAAATAAGTAAGTTCTATCTACCTATCTATCGAGGGTCTGTATAAAATCTAGTTCCCCCTAAACAAGTAAAGTCGTTCTATTGAAGTTTATGTGTCGCTGGCATGGGAGAGTATCTCTTCCTATCAAATCATTCAAGCCTGAACACACACACACTCGCACCCATATACAAACTCGCACACACATACATCATACTCACGCACTAATACACTCACTTCAAATATTTTTATTTTTGTATTTCTTTTTTAACAAAGTTTTCGTTTGTTAATTGCTTTTTTTTGTCATAAGAAAATTCAGTTTATTCAATTCAGTTTATTAGGGGAGGACACTGGCTACTGCAACCAGTTTCAACTATCACAGGAGTTAGAGAATCCTACGTACCGTGCAATGTTTTTATGACAATAAATATTTTTTGATTTTGGTTTGATTTATCACATCAGCAAAGCATGCGTGACATTAAAGCGTTTCGCCAAGATGATGGAACAAGAACTGTGGCCAGAATTGTGGGTCACAAAACGACCTCATTTCAAACCTGATGAATCCACCAGGTAACTTTTTTACCCATATGTCCTTGTTACAGACTGAGTAGATGCTTTTTAGGTTTCCGTACCCAAAGGGTCAAACGGGACCCTATTACTGAGACTTCGCTGTCCGTCCGTCCGTCCGTCTATCACCAGGCTGTATCTCATGAACCGTGATAGGTAGCCAGTTGAAATATCTACAGATTTAGTATTTCTGTTGATGCTATAACAACAAATACTAAAAACAGAATAAAAAAAATGTTTAAGGAGCCCCCTTAAATATTTATTTTATACAAAAAAGTGATTTTTTTGCTCTTCGCTTTTATAAATAATGGTACGGAACCCTTCGTGCGCGATTCCGACTCTCACTTGGCCGGTTGTTTTTCATAATTCATCATAAGCAGCAGTCCACTGCTGGACATAGGCCTCTCCAATATTATACGCTATACGCTCCACCTCGCCTGAGGGCGTTCCACCTTGCCCAATTGTCCTAGATCATTAAATAGCAGATACTTATCCCCAGACAAAGCTCAAAATAGCTCCTTTTGCTAACAAACATTTCGCAGCAAGCCCCTCATGTCAGACAACGTTAGTTTTTCGACGTCAGTCGACCCGTTCGCCGGTCTCTAAGGCATTGCAACTTAACTTCGGTTACATTTCCTTGAATTCTCTTACAAGGAAGTATTTTGGCTACGTTTTGTTTTGCTATTTATTCAATGTTTTTTATTCCGTATAGACTAACCTTAACATATTATGTACTAGCCAGTATTTACAATAATAATTATAATTTACAAGTATCCAGGAAAATGAGAGTTAATACTCTTCAATATAACTTAATAATAACATCTGGGTAGTAGTGAACTAGTCAGATGTTATTATTTATTTTATTTGTACCTATTGTATTTTTTTTTGCAAAATTCTCTCTACAACCCATCAACTCTCTGCAACACATCAACTATGCTTTTAACCATGATCTTGTTGCGCCGACGCGACCTGCCGGCTGTCCTTTGCCTGACGCATCTAGTCTGTACAAATACACATACTAGATTGCATAAAGCAAACTAGCGCCTCTCATTATTTATGCTAATCTCTCTACGTACTACTTTTTCTACGATATCGATTTATTTAAAAACGTAAGTACATCATATTTGGGGTATCCAAATATGATGTACTTACGTTTATTTATTTATTTACGTTATTTGCTAATACAGAACAATATTATTATTACCTACTAGCTAGATATCAAAATGTTTTAATAAACCCAGCTAGAATATAAAACTACGCTGCAGTGCAATTCGTTTTATTTGTTAGCTACGCTACGCAAAACAAATACGGAAACCTCTGCCAAGTTGTGTTGAACCAAGCACATGCAGGGATCTGTAGTCAAATATAAAATACAACAGAATATATTATTTAGAGAAATATGTATGTATCCAGCTGAACCATAAACTAGATAAATCTGAACCTCATCTACCTTTAAGGTAGTTTTCTAAAGATTTTTCTTTTGGTAACGCTTTACGATTAGCTTAGTGAAATGTCCAATGCCTTTTGTCATATGCAAAAGACACTTAGCGTAATGGATTCTTAGTGATCTTCCTCTGCACTGCTTTGCTACCTGCTGCTGACGACGCCATTGAAGTAGCGACCAGCGTTTTGGAGCAACAAAATATAGAATACCGTCGGGCCAGCGACACGATGAAGAAAGTATATTAAATAACTGTAAAGTTACTATAATCAATTAACCGAAGAACTTAAGGGTGCAAAGAATTACATATTTTCCTACAGAATTTTTCAAATACAAATACAAAATGCCAACAGAAAGAGAGTTTGTATACTACAAGCTGCGGGTAGTTTGTGACGTCACACGCGTGTTGGTAACGCGACGTCGAATTAAACGAACAGTGTTTGACGTGAAACGTCTTTAAAATCAAATAATATAAAGTGTAACGCAAAGGGCTACAACTATCGTCTAACCTTAATTATAACTTATTTACATATTTATTTATCTTACAAATAAATCTAGTGTAAAAGCTTGAGTACGCTGTTACGTAACTCTTCAAGCCAACGTTTCTTTTAAACGGGTTTTTGGCATTTTTTGGAAGATAATGTACACCATATTTAGTGTTATATTTTACCCACCATGTTTCCAATGAAAACTCCGCGATATACCTACAGAGAAAAAGCCTCTGAAATATATGTACATCTATATAAGTCTAGACAATATTATTCTGTTCAAAGATTCAATAGGTTGCGAAGATCGGGTTGACGTGGAGACTGCGAACATCCCAACCGTCATATCACAGATATCCGGCTGAGATTACATTCTTGCGGGGAATCTCTGGAAATGTATTAGGAAATTGGTACAAGGGTAGGATTTTTTTTGTGAAATTATTTGGGGCAGCAAGAAAATCCTAAGAAAATATTTATAAGACGAATTGCTACAAATAGCCCACAAAACTTCTTCTGTAACCACGTAGAGTATTATTAATCTACGAATGACTTTTGATAACTACTTTGCTTTTGCTAAAATAAAATCATTAAGCTGTGCAATTTTCTGATATTTGTGTATGAATTCTGTTACAATTAAAAATATCAACATGAACGAGTCGCTCGATGAATATTTCGTGTGAAAATAATTTCCGATATGTTTTTGCTTTCAGCTTTTTCACACTGACAAAATTATGTATGTACCTACCTTACATACATATATTTTGTTTTCTTTTTTTATTTAATTGCCGCTGCCTGGCACGGCTTTTACAACTGGGCAAGAAATCTTGATATTTCTTAACTACGAGTAATATACTAGTTCGATAATACGTAAACCTCCCGGAATTATTTATCTAAATGAAGGTGTCGACTTTAATTTCATGTATAGAATAGAATCAAAACATAACGGGTTTACAAAGCTGCTAATTATATATGAGCTGTAACACTCGCCTCTCTGCCAGTACTTTGGGTTATATTGTGATAGTACGGTCAGCAGCAAAAGTCGCTTTACACAACCAAAATTATAAGACGTCTTAGTTTTAGAACGATCCATATTAACAGACTGGAGTAAAAGACATAACAATATTTTCATCAATGGTTACACAAATTCGCAAAACAATATAACATCAGATCACACTGACCAGCACAAAACTTGGAGTAATATTTATAAGTGTTAACCGACTTTTGATGCTGACTGTACATCATACATACATTTAGGTGAATATCGTTTTAACACGTGATAGTTATTTCCCCGTGAAACTCTTGCCTATATGCGTATGTTCGCGGTTACGCAACATGTCTGCACATCACTGCACACATTTTACTACGCGGAACATTATTTGATCGGGGGTAACCGCGTAGCCGCGTAGCTACGCTCGTAGGCGCGTCGCTACGTTCGTAGCCGCATTGCTACGCAACTTGTATTGTGGTATTTGTTTCACTTTGTAGCTGGTATGAAATATAACATAAAATCACGCTCGTAATCCACGAAGGGTAAGGTAGAGGGGTACCAGTCCCATGTAATAAGGACGAGCCTATTGCCGTCGACCGGGTATTAAATCCAGATTCCTTATGTGCTACAGTGAAATTTCTGATGGTAAAACCCCATTAATACTGTCCCACTTGGTAATCGAACCCTGGAGTTCATGCTCAGCAGTCGCCACTAGACCAAAATATATAGATAGTAACGTTTTCGTGGGTACAAAACCTACGAAGAATGGCTGCGTCGACCTATCGCGTCCGGCCCTTGTTGAATCCATGATCTGTTGCGAGACGGAATGGGAAGGTATCACCTTAAACAAAACAAAAAGGGTTAAGAAGGCCCGCTCCATTGTTCCATGTGTATTCATGTTACTACATGGATGGGTTTTAGTCAGTAAAAGTCGAAAAAACGCGTAGGTACTGTATTCGTAACATGGCGATCGCAAGTGTACGAGCTACGCTGTACTGTACATTGTACCTTTGTGTAGTTTCGAAATTGCTTAGTAGTACATTTCTCTAACTTAGCAAGTAATTGTGTAATTATAATTCAGTAGTAATAAATCCATCAAGAGAATCTACTAGTTTACTTTCGTCTACTATTTTACATAACATAAAATAGTTTACAAGTGTACAGACAGGCAGGTCAAGCTACGCGGAACTGTTAAATTTTCCCAATCAAACTTGAATTAAATTCTTTAACAATAAAGTTGAAAATCTATTAAATAAATTTGACATTTTGTTGTAGCTTGACGTTCTGACGTCTGTGCATAACAAGTACATAACAATATCTTCACTGTTGAGCATCATACCTCAACAGCAAGAAAACCCTATTCATTTACGAATTCAATTATTCTCCCCATAGAAAATGACAGCCTATTTATTTCCTTGAAAAAAAAATATCCTAAGGCTTGTTTACGTTATTTAACAGAACACGATTAATTTTCTTGGAACTGAAATAAATGCTTCTCTTTTTGTTTCGAATCACAGACTTGAGCTTGTCACGCCGTTTCTTAACGGACAAGTAAAATAAACTGGTTTATTCCTCAGGAAACTCGTTTTAAACTAGATAAGTTTATATAAAACGTGACTGGTTGGTGTTTATGGGCTTTTGAGAAGATAATAAGAATGCGGAAACAGTCCATTCTTATAGTAAAACTGAACACATTCTTATAGTAAAACTGAACACATTTTCAAGCTAAATTACTAGTGTCTAAGATCTAGAAATGACAGCCAGGATCAACTTAACGTCATTGGGGGTATTCGGCCACCCATCCACGGACCCACATCGGAAAGCGTTGCTTAATTAAACCTTGAAGAACTGTTCGTGCGACTGTTATTATTTAGCATCCGTTGACAAGTATTCTTGGGAATCCAAACATTTCTGAATACAAAACCTATCATAAAAAACTTTTTTTGTGAGATTAGTTTGATCACAGACCTATCTTTTTTCAAACTATATAAAATACAGCATAATTATGATGAATCAAGAAATAAACCCGTACAAGGACTGAGAAGAATAAAATATTAATAACTGATATCTTTCCCTGCCTTTATCATATTAAAAATATTTTAAGAAATTGATGTATTGAATGTTACGTTTAACAAGTTCTAATATTGGTATGCCAGAGCTTACGGCGATACATGTAAGATCATAACCCTATTTATAAGACATTAATGTCGGTACTATGTTCGAATTTTTTTTTTTTTTTTTTTTTTTTCTATTTTTATTTACTTTTTTCCATTATTTTTAATCAGATGTTTTACAATAGTTTCTTAATCATTACACCATTTTGTTTAGAATAGTTACAGCACGGATGACAACATTTGTGTCACTTGTTTAATCTAGTCTTTTTGCAATATCTTCTTTTTTTTTTTGTATAGACTATTTTCTTATTTACCGATTGTTTGTAAATGTATGGACATTGTAGGCCTTATAGATTCCTAGATCCTTGGTAACTTTTTATCTTGTTCTACGTTTTGTAGTAAGCAACGACTTATTGTCGGGCCTACGATGTCCACTCATACTTAAGTGCCAATGCTGTAACATAGAAAAATTGTAAAGCCAAATGATTTTAAAAGAGTAACCATGGAGTTTCTTGCCGGTTCTTCTCCATAGGAAACGACCAACCCGAACCGAGCACCTTTTTGTCGACGTTTTACAAGTGCCCATGTAGGCCTATGTGAAATAAAAATATTTTGATTTTGATTTTGATTTTGAAAACAAATAAAAATAATTCCAACAATAACACTTGAAGCGGGATATTTATCATGTTTATTATTTATTTTGAGTTCCCGATGTTTCTGTGCTGTTGCAAACGCCATGATCACAGATAAACTGAAGTTATTGCGGGTGGGTGTTTATGAGCAGACAAATCGGTCTTATATCTATCTTACAATGTACCATCGACAATCATGTCAGTCTATCCGCATTAGTATTCGTCGTGGAGTACCGAGCCTATCTGCGAAGCCAAGGAGTTATGTGGCAGGGTCACCTCCGTTCAAGACGGTCGACCTTTTTTTGGAGAACAGGTAACATTTAAGTAACTTAGGGTGCATGAGTTAGCTAGTATTTCTATTGATAACATGACTTGCTTTTCAGGTTATTTTCGCTGACGTTTCTGGTGTTGAGAGAATGGTTTGTACTGTTTATGAGGAAAACAGAGGCAAAGGCGTAAGTTATTACAAAGTATTCAGTAGTACGTTAACATTTTGATATATGTGACATTAATATCCAGGTATGACCACTTTAAGTATGCAGTTCAAGGTAGCCTTGCTTGTTAAGCTTTGCATCGATATGTCCAACTTGGTACATTTATTCTAGTTCTGTGTTTGTCCCGCCCGTACTGTAAGATTGGTTGAAGTGGCCCTAACTACAAGAAGTAACCATAAGTCATTAATTACACTGCTATGTAAACAAACTGTATGCGTTTGTTGTCGATATTTTAATTAAATTACGATCATAATTATTACGAAAAATACTTGTCTACTCAGCTTTGCGCAGAAGAATTGACCAAAATAAGAATTTCAAAGTCGTTTATATGTAATTTTTTCTATGCTGTCGGTTTCTCTTGTCTTGATTCAATTTATGATTAAATAAACTCTATCTATTACAGCCTACAGCTGGACATAATATCACTATGTAGCTTCGTATAACTTCATCTGAAAACATCATGTTTTTTAATCCACTTCCAATAATACTCCTGTGGCATAACCATCATGCACGAAATAAAATAAAACCGTAAAGTTAATTTTAACTGTAAAAACCCGCCATCCTGAAACATTGATGGCTACTCGTTTTACTAGAACTAATAAAAATGTCTCATGAAAAATAACTCTAAACATTATATTCATACGGAGAGTCACGTAACATACGTCACCGAGTTAGGGTTGCCACAAATTTCGGACCAGCTTCGGACACCGGACAAGCCGCAGATTCAGCAATTCTTTAAAATTAATATTAATTGCACCATGGGCGGGCAACTTGATATCATCCTCATCAGCCTTTAATGTTCCCACTGCTGGGACACAGGCCTCCTCTCTATGAGAGGGACTGGACTGTAATCCACCACGCGGGCCCAGTGCGGGTTGGTAGATGTCACATGTCTTCGAATTTTTAGTTCTAGGACATGCCGGTTTCCTCACGATGTTTTCCTTCACCGTTCACCTTCAACTTGATATATTATCTACATATTTGATGAACAGCACAGATTGTTTTTCAAAGTTCTAAGAAATATAATTTCTAAAGTTATAATAAAATATCAACTTAGGCATAATTTTTTCTAAATACAATTTTGATGACTGCCGCTGCAATGCAATTTATAGAGCGATTAAAATTATTGAATTGAGCAGTGGCAATTTACCTTATATCTTCGTTACACTTCGAACAACTTTATGAAACGGAAAAAAATTAAACGGTTACAATCGTTTTACTTCCTTGTTTTCAAATGTCAATAAAAGCTTACTGTCTGCACTTCGCAAGACCCTTTACAGAGACAACCCTATCTTTTTCTAATTCTCAAATTGTCCGTCTGTACATAAAAACGTATTAACATTTTTACAGCTTCGATATGGTAAATTGGAAACGTACACCAACTTGTTTGGACGTAACAAAATGTTATACGCCAACAAGTTGGTATAAAACATGTTCTGTTTACGATATCCCAAGGATGTAATATACTATGTTGTCAAGATTATCGGAAAATACGGAAAAGTTGTAGATATTTAAGGAGCTGTTAAGTGTTGATGGTATTTTCATGTATTTTGGGCCCTTTTATGTTGTTTGGTGCTTGTTATTTTCTTGTTTTTATGATAATTAATTGCTTCTTCACCGTTGTCCCTTGCGCGTCCCAAGCGGAGTTACGCTAAAGGGATATTGGAGCATGGTTGGCCGATGGCGCCAAAAAATTCTGGAATTCTGAACGCGAACCGGAAGACGATGCGTTGTAAGGCCTCCCACAAGTTTGATCGATGACCTGGCGAAGGTTGCGGGGATCCCCGCTGGATGCGAGTCACACGGGACCGGTCAATATGGCGACACTTGGGGGAGGCCTATGTCCAGCAGTGGACGTCTTTCGGCTGAAATGATGATGATGATAGATCATGGTTACAATTAGAAATAACGCTGCCATCATGTTTATCAAAAGACATTTTCCCCTTAACAACCATGCCCCACTTAAAACGCCATTCGAGCACCAAAGGACCCTTGTGGCACTATACTGAAATTTATTGTGCAAAGTATACCTAAGCAATAACGTAGTCGTCAAATCCATCGAAGCCTTAGCAGCTGCTCCTGCTAACTTACTGCTTACCTAACTTTTACTGACGTCATTATAAACTATTTCTGCACAGCTTGTCTATTATAACTACTACCACATAACTTCGAGTTAGTAGTAACTTACTCACAGTTACATACCTATTGGAAGCTACATAGACCAAGCTTGCAATAGAAAACTTTCTGAACTAATTACAGGCTCGATGTGTGTTAGTAATTAACGCACGAGTTAATAAACGCGGCTTAAAAATGTTCATTAGTGGTATGATGTTACTTCATTATGTAGAAGGTATATCAAGCAAGATTAAATGTGTATATCCCCTTCATAAATAGGTACTCAGATGTAGTGGCCGAGTGAGACCGACCCGCCGCACGAGTAGGTAATCTGGTGATATAATAAATTAACTAAAAAAATGGTAAAGGAAAACTTCGTAATATTCGAAGACATGCGACATCTACTAACGCGGTTTGTGCTCATTTTGTGTTTCATGTAATAATGAAACTCGACCTCGACTCGACTCGACTCGCCTTTACCAACTATGTTGGGGCGGGTTCCAGTCTGACAGGATGCAGCTGAATACCAGTATTTTACATGGAGCGACTGCCTATCTAACCTCTACAGCCCAGTTAGTACTAGGTAATACAATTACGATAAGTAAGACTAGTTTTCTTACTTTCGGTTCACTGACTACCTCTCACGACTGCCAAAGGTTATGACGACACGGTTAGCGCAGTGGCTAAGCGATTGACTGCTGCGCTGCGTGTCTCGGATTCGATCCCCGCACGAAACAAATATTTGTAAGGCCTACATATAGTTGTTTCGGGTTTGGCTGTTTGTCTATGTGACTTTAAATGTTTTTAAACGTACCCACGATACTGGAGAAGTTCCTAGTGTGGGGCAATGTTTTTGAAAAAAGAACCCGAGGCACTGAGGAAACTCGGTATGTCATGTATGTTCACCCATCCACAGACCGACCTTGGCAACCTTGAAGATCGACCCGTGCGGCTTTTATTATTTAGCCACGAGCTCCTCCATACAACTCGACTAAAAATTTGATAAAATACTAAACACAAACACATAGTTCAATTTAAGTCTTATTCTGTTCGTTCTCCACAGTGAATATTACTGCGAAAACCTGTGACAACGTTATTAATTTCATCAAGCCAGCTTTTAGTAATAAACGTGAAAGTTGTGAGCCTCTGGGGCGTAATAGCAGCACACTGTGATACCGGCTCCACAGATAACGTATAACAACAATATTATCTGAAACAGTCCCGTATTTCAAGTCTCGATTCGCACGACACATCCGGAAATTAATTTAATAATACAACGTTTAATATTAAAGTGGGAAGGATTATGTTATGGGAGGAAGCGGGTTGGGAAGGGAAATGATGTATTTTAGAGAATATAATTTACTTTTATTCTTCTTATTTCTTAAGGAATCGTGAGGACCTGTTTCCAAACCACTCGTGTCTTCGAGCCTTAAAGAAATATTGAAAATACCAGAGTTCTGACAATTCTCTTCTTCGTCATCTTGCCCATAGAGGCTTTGAAAATCTGTGTAAGCCTAGAACTCGCTGTCTACACAGGAAACATGGTGTAAATTTTAAATGAATAACAGGACCCTCGTTCTGACAAAATAACAGTCTATTTGCTTTAAACGCTTATCAATTAAAATACAGGATACGCTTCGGGACACTGAATGTACGTGCTTTCAAGAAGCGTTATTATGTGCATAATATCCTCCTTTGAGGATCTACCATTTATCAAACAATGTCACCTGATTTAGCTTCACAAAAGGAAGCTGGTGAACTCCCAAACGTACAACATGCATGAAGAAAATTTTGCTGCCCCATACATATGGGTCGAGCAGGTATTAAAACTACAAAGGTTTTAATGCCTACTCGACCGGGTCAGCTTCATATTTTTTCGCTATTATGAGAATGGACCAATAAAGATAACTATTCAGTTCTATACCATATTCTTCAATATGACCAGACCTTTCTAAAACATGCTGTAGAATAAAGTAAAATCGCTGTCCGCTAACACCGGTACCACCGCCTCCTGCATCCACGGCGCTTCGGCCGCTAGATTACCCATTGTGGTTTAAAAGAGCAGTTTTTCGCGCAAATTTTAATAAGTGCTACCCCGAATGGGATTTAATTTCGCCCTGTCACGGCCAGCGAACAGGCGAGCACTCCAAAAGAATTCGTTGCCAAAATAAAAATATAAGTAGGAGTTGCTTTGGAATTTAAATCGAGCGACCCCGTGACCCGGACTCAAGCGGTGGGAATTACTTAGGGACTGTGCATGTTGTTGTGGTAGTTTATCACAATCAGCTGCTTCATTTAATGTTTCACACAAAAGTCAAATTCAAATCATTTATTTCAATTAGACCATTACAGGCACTTTTGAAAGTCAAAAAAACAAAATAAAACGCGAAGCTACAGTCCCAGTCACAAGGAATAATAACTTGTGAAAGTACTGTAGTTGCCCATTCCGTAGCGTAGATCTCTATGGAGAAGAATGAGCAAGAATCTCCATGGACACTCTTTTAAAACTTTCTATATTGCACAAAAAATTAAAGAAACACACGCATTGCAATTTATAGCTTACTAGCTGTCCCGCGCAACTTCGTCTGCGTCACATTTTCCCCGTTTTCGCAACATTTTTCATTGCCGCTCCGCTGCTATTGGTCGTAGCGTGATGATATATAGCCTATGTCCTTCCTCAGGCTGAAATCTATAATCTTGCCAAATTTCATTAAGATCCGATCAGCCGTTTAGTCGTGAAAAGGTAACAAACAAACTTACTTTCGCATTTATAGTATTAGTTAGGATGTACAACGGCGAGCATTGCCAAGAATTGAGTTTTTTTACAGCAAACCTCTCTTCGATTGCGAGATAGAAAGGATAAACGAGGACAGGCGGATATTGTTATTTTATTTTAGTACAATCCTGCTCTATTCTCATCATCATCAACGTTCTCCTGCCTCGATCCCGTTTTATTTGTGGTCAGCGCAGCATGTCTTCTTCTTCCATACTTCTCTATTTCTCGTCATCTTACCAGTCACCTCCTTTCTTGCCATATCATCCTCACGCAGTCCATCCATCGTTTCTTTGGTCTTCCTCTCCTCTTATAACCATCCACATTCATACTCAACATTTTCCTCACTACTCGTTGCTGATTCCTCGGCATCACATGTCAATAGCACGATAATCGATTACCACACATCTTTCAGTCACCGGCGCCACTTTCAGACTTCCTCTTATGCACTCATTTCTTATTTTATCCATTCGCGTCACACCACACATCCTCCTTAGCATTCTCATCTTAGCCACATGCAAAGAGAGAGCAACCACAATTGTACAGGTTATTGTCGCCACTTTGCCAACCTCTGCTATAAAAAGTCACGTTAAACAACCAGGAAAGCAATGGGTTCGCTGACATTCACCCCTTTAACCCCTATTTATATAGAACAGCCGTTAATTAATAACGTAACCTATGTTAATTCTGCCGCCTATGGAAATGAATGGATTAGCTTATTTAGATTAGGAGGCAGCGAACTGAACGCTTGGATTAAAGGGCACACGTTGAGTGCGACAGATTGTGTTTTTGACGCCGTTCAACATTACGTTTCTCATTACCATTTCGTATTTGTATGGAACTTGAAATTTTGTACACGTGTGACACGTACTAAGTTTGTGTTAATAATGTTTACGTACAAGTTGAAGCTCATTGGTCTAGTTGTTGTAAACTGCTAGTGAGCATGACGTTCGATTCGACCCCCTTAGGGTCAGTTCACACCGAGACGCGACGCGACGTGACGCTGCGCGCACACTTTTAAAGAGCGATTCAAAATATAACTTTATTTTCTACACAAAAAGATACACATTTCGTTGTGAGAATTCAGAATACGTTGCGCCACGCAGCGCTGCGCCGCGCGACGCCCCGCGGCGTAGAGCGACGCAGCGCGGCGTCGAGCTGTTTTTTTTTTTTTAGTGTATGGCATCTCGCAGTTTAGCCTCTGAGGCTGGCTTCTGCTTAACCGGTCTAATCCTGTGGATGCCTAGAATTTAAGGCCTCCTGCCAGATTTAAGGCCTCCAGCCAGTATGTGCGTCGCGCTGCGTCGAGCGGCCTCGTGAGGTAGATTTCAGTAGAAATCAGAATACGTTGGGCCATGCAGCGCTGCGCTGCGCTGCGCCTCGCGGCGTAGAGCGACGCAGCGCGAAATCACTGGCCTCTTCAAGTATCGTCGCGTCGCGTCGCGCCTCGGTGTGAACTGACCCTTAGCAGTTCAAATTGTATCTAAGTTTTCCATTATGTGATATCGATATGATGTTGATAACAGATTGACATTAATATCAGAGAGACTTTAGATTTGTGTCTGATTTTTGGCAGTGAGAAATAATTATTATTTGATTAGATATTTCTTATAGCCTCACATGAAATTGAACACGGAACCTTGCATTCAGATGCTGGTGATTCAACTAATAATAGAGCCCCTAGAAATGCATTCCATTCAGGAAATGCTTTCCATCGTTTCGAAAGCATTTCGTGAATTTTAATCTTTTGCATGTAAATAGAACACAGATCCTGTTGTTCCTTTTCCCGTGTGAGCTTAATTAGTAGCTTTGTAAACAAGTAAAGCAATTAGTGCTGTTAAGTTCAATAGCTCAAACTCACTGAATAGCTTGTACAGCTAGTTTCAGCGCGTAGTTCATGAGCTGTTTATGATTTTCGCATTTTGTAAAATTGGTACTTAGTAGCTATTCGTGCTTGTAAACTGAAGAAGCTGAAAATATTTAATTTATTAAAGTTTATGATGTAGAGATGAGAGGTTAGGTTTTTGTCACCAAGCCAAAGATTACGTATTTTATATAACAAGGTATTTTATTGAAAATGGAGCTAAATATTAACACAAATAGGTCGAAATCGAACAGATTCCAAGACAGCATACCCTTTTAATTAAAACAAGAATGTTGATCGCTGAAATACCTCCTTACGAAAAACATTCGTAGCTACCGATCTCCATCAGCTGCCGAACCGAGCCATTCAAAGAAAAACTTCGCGATTTAATGCCATTTTAGCCTCTATTCGTACGCGTTAATGGCTATAATGGCGTAACTTCTGGTCGGTAAGACAGGAAAGCTGTCAAAAGTGTACGTGCCACGATCATTCTCCTATAAAGATTGTTGAGACGCTACAAAGGGATATTGTAAAAAGTGGAAAAATGCTTGCGACGTGCCCCTCGCGAGGAGATAGAACTGACAGAGAAGAATGCGGGGAAGATGACATGGCACAACATCGTGACGTCACAGAGGTGGGGGGGAGGGCCCATAGATACGTTATGTCATTTAAGTTTGCAATTTATCGGCGGTACGTACGATTAATCTGATGTTATCCTGAGATTATGTTGTGTTTTAGTCGCATAGCCGGCGGCAGTGAATTAATTACACATTCTCCTCTACTTTCGTGGTTTATGGCAATACGGTGCACAGATAGTTGTGCCCAGATCAGGGTTTTAGTGGGAGTGAGATACGTGCTTGTTTATATTGCTCCTAGAAGAGAATGAGTCATTGGCACTATGCAAGAGGAACTCTAGTGTTGTCTAACGATAAAGAACACCAATGAGATCGATATTTTATTGAGATCGAAACTAATAAGTTAAAATCGAAATAAATGAGTGAGTTGTTTTAAAAACTTCATCGTATCATCCGAATGACGTCCACAGCTAGACATTGGCTCGGAATTGGAATGGCATTGAAAAAACTGCCGAATGTGAGAGGCAAATGATTATGTTTCAAAATTCAAATACTTAGCAGCAATTACACCTAAAACTGAATTAAAGATAAAATAAAAACAGAATGAAACCGAAATAATAACATAAAACTAGTATCGTTTTACGAAATAGCCGTGTTGGAACAATCTCTGTAACCTTTAGTCGGTCGTATTGAACCCTTTTGTGGCCTTATCACCACTTTACACCAATGCGCAATGCTCTAACCTAGATCATTCGGTTACGGGCGACAATGTAATTGGATTCCTCACGATTTCTGATTATAATCGTAATTGCCATACTTACGATTTGATTTTTGTACAATAGTGAAGTTTTCTCATGTGTGATTTGCTTTGACAATGGTCTAAGAGTACGCGAATATGTAAAATAAATCGTCGGTCAAATTGATTACTAACTTAAATTGACGCAAATATGTCTAAAACTCGGCTATTTGAAGTTAATTTTATAAAAAAATACTCTTACTGTACCTGTATAAATACGAGGATTTTAAACACCTACTACTACGGGATGTATACTTAATGTAAATTAAGGCAAGGTTTTCGTTGGATTTTCTCTTTAATTTTTTCTATCAGCCTACTCTGTCCCACTGCTGGGCAAAGGCCTCGACCATGGGTATTAAATTTTCCTTAACATTTGCCTTCTCCGACCAATCCATTAAGAATGAGTCCAGATCGTCACGCTGGCGTTTTTTAAGCCTGCCGTCTCTTCTATAAAATAAATAAAAGTAAAACTTCTGCATTCATTACCTCTTTCATCAGGTGCTCGGCTTCTCACAACCACCCATCACTTCCGTGTATACTTCTGCGAACGTAGAACAAACTTAACTCTTTACAGGAAAATTCTAACAAAGCCTAGAAGAGTCTTAAAAGAGTCGCGCATTCCAACTGACAAACAATACATCCAGTAATGAAATTACTACGAAACAGCTTTATTTTAAAAACATCAGCGCTGCTAATTTACTCTTTATAATGTAGCTTATTTTAGTAGGTACCCACCTTCCGCTTTAAACGGGTTGAATTTAAATTACTTCCTTTATTATTATTTTTTTTCAGCTCCGCTCGCTTCGCTCTGCTCGGGTGAATGTTTGTCTTTCTATCTCATTAATTTCTCGGCTTTCTTTGCTTTTGTCCGATGTTGCCTAGGAGACTTATGATGCCTCCTCCAAAGCGCGTTAAAAATAAACGATGTTACCAGTTAAAAAGATAGTTAACGTAAATTAAGTGAAGATTCTTTTTAATTAGGTGTGTAATTAACTGAACATTTTATGTTATTTTATTTTGTTTCCCGGGTATCGATATGACAATAGATTTGCTTTTTTTCTTGTAATATTTCCTTTATTGCGACGTCATTACAACCATTTACGTCTATACGCCAATTAAAGAACGTGGAATAGAATCGGAGAACTTCGTAATATAAGTTTATGTCAAGAAGTCCTGTACCCCGTTTGTATAATACGAATATTTTATAAATTTCATTTATTTATTAAAGTGACAAGGACTCATTACTCAATACACAAAAATTCAATAATAACAAATAATAAACGACACATAATTAAACATACACAATACAAACTAAAAAAAGAAATCACATTACACCTTAACTGGCACAATTTATGTTGATAGCCGACGACTGCAGGTGACGTGCAAGTCACTGCAGCGTCGTATGTATGGACAGTCGAGCCTGTCGGCAATCATCATCAGTACGCTGTTGGGGCTGCCGAGCACCATGAGGTAAATATCATTTTTTTTTTAATTGAAGCTAAAAGATATATTTATTTATTTACTAAAACTTTATGCACAAGTGTGAAAAAAACACTTTGTAATAGCGAACTTAATGCCTCGTGCATTTGCTTCCAGTCTACCTTAGGGTAATGCAGAGAGAAAACATAGCATAACCAGAAAATGTTAAGAAAACATTTACAAATTTAAATTATAACGATAAATACAAACGGAATAAACAATGTCAAGAGAGAGAAAAGCTAACAACAATTTAATAATGAGACGAGTCTGCCAGTATTGATGGCGATTTCCACCGCATCGCAGTCCGTTTAATAAATATTTCTATTTTAACGTGAACTCCGCCTACCCACTCTTAATTCCAATTTTTCTTTAACTTTCATCGATTATTATCAAACTACAACTTTACAGATAACTTTTTGCATCTCTCATTTTTTAGTCACGTACTTAGATTTCTTTTATTAAATCCACAATTGTGAGGCTAGAGTTTCTGAAATTATATATAAATTGGGCAATTTATTGTTAAACTACTTTCGAAGTGCGTTAGCCATTGTTGGCGAATTTGAGAAAAATGTTATTAAGTTAGAAAGTTGATAAATTGGCGTAAATCTTGGTAAACTGTTGGAAGTTTCGACGTGAATTATGGTGTGTTTTGAATAGGTTTATTATTTTGATTGAATTGAGAGAAAAGGGAGTGTCAGTGTAGACCTTTTAATAGCTTTAGACCACCTATATTACTAAATAGTGTAGCTCTAATTTTGCACAGTTAAATATCTTGGTCACATTGTAACTCAGAATTTGGGTGACGAATTAGAAATGGAGATGGAAGCGAAGAGCATTGTTGTTGCGCCGAAATATGTTGGCATTCAGGATTGATCTGTGTACTGATGTTCAAGGCGTCCTGCCAGAATTCTGTACGAGTGCAGAGCGCCTTGTGGGCAAACTCAACACAAAAAGCAAAACCTGGCGCGTCCAGGAAAATAATGTGCTCGGGGGTCTGTTTTGGCTCTCTTCAAAATCAAAATCAAAAATAAAAATCAAAATATTTTATTTTACGTAGGTCTACATGGGCACTTATAAAACGTCGACAAAAGGTGCACGGTTCGGGTTGGTCGTTTCCTATGGAGAAGAACCGGCAAGAAACTCTATGGTTACTCTTTTAAAATCATTTGGTTTTACAATATTTGAAGTTACAGCGTTAATTCTTAAGTATGGGAGGACAGCGTAGGCCTGACAATAACTCGTTGCTTACTAAAAATGGTAGAATTACGAAAAAAAAAGAAAAACTACGAATTTACAAAGCCTTACAATGTCTACACATTAACAAAAAATAGGTAAATACAAAGAATCTATACAAAAGTAAAAATAAAACATTATAAGAACACTAAATTAAACAATTGACATAACGATCTTGATATTGCAGTTCATCAAGGTATGCGTTTGACTTAGTCCTTAGTAGTTTGACCTCACACAAAAATAACAACTTAATATCAATACCCAGTTTCTTTATAATGTATTTACAATAAGATGCACCTATTTACATTACAAGTATCTAAACACATGTACCTTCACGTATTGAAACAAATTCATTCAAACTTCTACCCATATTCAACTTTGTCCAATATCAACCTTTCATGTTTCGCATTCACATTCAATGTTCAATGTATCTATACCTCCCTGGTACCTTTCAAATCTGTTCAAAGGGAAAACATAGCTGTACTGTGATTGCGTTAGTGCCGGACTCAAAGCCTTGCTGTAAGGCCATGCAAATAAATAGTGCAGAGGAACGACGGCTTACTAAGCTGATCAGACCCTTACCGCGCAAACACGCAAAAAAGCAAAAGGTAGGAGAAGCTTTTACCTTTGTGCATGGGGATCGGGTGGCTTATACACTATGGAGTGTACGCAAGCTTTGAAACGAACTAAAGGAAAATAGGAAGGCTGCCGTTCGATTGCCGTTTCGGTTTTCGTGTTTTGAAGTTCGTAAACAGAACTTGTGACGACACGGTTGGCGCAGTGGTTGAGCGATCGACTGCTGCGCTGCGTGTCGCGGGTTCGATCCCCGCACGGAACAAATATTTGTATGGCCTACAGATAGTTGTTCCGGGTCTGGCTGTTTGTGTATGTGAGTTTAAATGTTTGTAAACGCACCCACGATACAGGAGAAATTCCTAGTGTGGGGAAACGTTTAAAAAATAAAAAATAAACTTTGACGCATCTTAAATATTACCAGCGATGTGTTTGTGTTTGCCAAGTGACCTTTTCTTTGATTTTTAGAGGGTATGTGGCTTTTTATACGGCTGGTGAAGCTTATCTTTTATGAACAAAAATCGAACTATTAAAATGCGCTTTTTTTTAGTCTAATTGGCTTGCGTTTGACCGCAACTGGCCTTATGCAAAGCAATGACGCCGCGCCATATTTACGCGTTTCCAATTGAAATTGGTATTGGAATAAAAAATTATGAACCCAGAATTAAATATTTAAACTATTCCGAAACCTAAATAACAGATCTAGTTAGTTCAAATTGTTTTTTTTTTCAAATATTCCTGCTGTAGTCACGTTCGTTATAGCCGGTACATGTCTATTTAAATAATTTAAACGCGGAAAAGCAATTTTGTTCACATAAACGTTCACGAACTCGACAACGAGTGTTTTTACAACACTCACGTGAGTTGAATACTTGTTCAGCCTGAATATTACATGTGTTTGATATGTCTTGGATGTCATTTATAAAATAAGTGTCCGTCGTTGGTCCGCAGCTTGAATGGTCCCGTAGTTACTTCTGCTGGACATAAACTTGGGGAATAAGACTAGATATTTTTTCCTGCCATATTAATACTACGCTGTGTATAAAAGTTGAAAGGATACCCCTTTCGCGCACATACCTACCAGGTAATCATAAGTCCAAAAGGCAGAGGCCTGAACTTAGCCGTGAGTGGATGTAGAAGAAAGATGCCAGTGGTGATGATATAATTCTCTTCGTCTGTTGCTATATTTTGAAGGTTCTTGTTACCTAGATACAGTTTTACAGCGCTTAGGTTCAAAATGAAGTCCCTGCTTGGAGAAATCATGTGAAGTAAAATAACGATGATGCAACTTTTAAATACTTTATTCAATAAACACTTAGAGCTAGACTAGGAGAAGCGGTTATTACCTCTTCCTCTGTAGGTATTTGTCTACTAAACGATATAAGTTACAACTAATGTATAACACGGTACTTTGTACGGATACAAGCCACTTATCAGGCAGCTAACCGCAATTGTGGTCGTAGTGAGCGTCCTAGTTCCTCTCAGGTGTCTGCTAATATCTTATCGGATTAGTAATTGGAAGCGGGGCTGCGGGCTGCGGGCTGCGGTCTCAACACTAATACTTGAAGCAGGGTTTGACCTTTTTGTTATAGTAAGCATTTGAGAAGAAATACGGACTTTTTAGTGTTAAGATACCTAGCACTACATACATCCTAACTCCTCCTCCTTGAGTCGTATTCCTCAATGCTGAGGGTCGTGACCTCCCTTCAGAATCACCTTCTGGCGGATGATCTTTCTCCAGCTGTTTCTGTCTCTGGCTGTGTGACTCCTAACTAATATGTAGTATAAATGCGAAAGTAAGTTTGTTTGTTACCTTTTCACGGCTAGATAGCTGATTGGATCTTAATGAAAGGCAAGAAGATAGATTTCAACCTGAGGATTGACATAGGCTATATATCATCACGCTACGACCAATAGGAGCGGAGCAGCAATGAAAAATCTTGCGAAAGCGGGGAAAATGGGACAGCTATTACAAACATAAATTATGAAAGGCCACCAACTACAATCCTTATTCGATACTTCTTTTGACTAGGATGTTGTTGAGATCAGTCAAGTAGCATCATCATCATCTGCCTAGGCTTTTCCCAAACTATCTTGGGGTCGCCTTCCAGTCTAACTGGATGCAGCTGAGTACCAGTATTTTACATGAAGCGACTACCTATCTGACCTCCATAACCCAGTAGCTGGGTAATACGAACCCCGACTTTTTGGCTTGTGACTACTTGTACCTAACGACTGTCAAAGATCTACAAATGACAGCCGGGACCAACGGCTTAACATGCTTTCCGAGGCACGGAGGAAACTCGGTATGTAATTATGGTCACCCATCCACGGACCAACCTCGGCAAGCACGGCTTAACCTTGAAGTTCGACCCGGGCCGCTCTGTTATTATTTAACCACGAGCTCCTCTAGCAAACATTTTATTATTATTAAGTTAAATTGCCCAAAAACGATAAGTTACAGCTACACGTGAGAAATTCAACTCAAACATCAACTACATGAGCGAGCGGTCGTAAAACAACACCGAGCAATATTCATAAAGTCTTATTTGTAATACAGTAATAGCTCCGCCGTTTCACTCATAGACGATCGTCATTTTTCATTAGGGTGAATATAAAAAAATATATTATCGCGGGAATACCGCGATGGCTGGACTTATATTAAAGTAAGCGGATCAGGGTTTTAATAATAGTCCGTTTTAATATTAAAATATGGTAGTTGTGAGTTTTTGTTGCAGAACCGACGGGGTTTAATAATTTTGTTGAAAAATGTTGCAGATTTTTTTTCTATTTTATGTTCGTGGAAGACTGGGTCAGCCATAATTAATAAGTTTATTAATGTGTTGTTGGTGTAAGCTTTTGTTATTAAACGAGTTAAAAAATAATATTTATTTTTACATATTTTAGGCGATCTATTTTCATGTTTTTTTTTCTTCTAATTTACTTGGCATTATTTGGTTGTGTGTATACTTTGTTCCACGGTATATTTATCCCAGTCAAGCTCTAGACGTGAAGACTTGTAATTGGCTGTCAGATTACCATACTGTTATTTATGACTACTGTATTTAGCTGTAAGTCTTCCAAAGTCTTTAAATAAATAAATAAATAAATAAATAAAAAGTTTTGTATTAATATTTGTTACTTAGAAAATGGAAATGTCATAATCTCTTACGAAACGACATCGTTTGCCATTAGGATGATATCGTGTTGATATTACCAACATTAGCATCTTTGGATTTTTTATCTCCTTGATTATTTAGCCTGCCTATCTCGGATAAGATTTCTATGATATATTTCTCTTATTACATGTAAATTTAAAAAAAAATGGTGAAGTTCTACTAATATTATAAATAAATGCGAACGTTTTTGACTATGGATGGACAGTCAGTAGTTTCTGTTACTCTTTCACGCAAAAACTACTGAACGGATTTGGATGAAATTTAGCACACGATTAGTTGATAACCTGGATAAACACATTGAATACTTACTATCCCGGTATTGCGATCCCGTGGGATGATCACCGAACACCAAACGTGCGAAGCCGCGGGCATAAGCTAGTACAATCATATTGATCCTAGCTCATATTTATTCTCGCAAAACCATGTACCTACATTAAAAGCTAACCTCAAAAAAATTAACTACGCCAAAAGACTTCTGAACTCTGTCAAAGCGAGACCGCTATTCATATTTAACCGACCGAAGAGTAATTATCTTTCAACTAGCGCTGCGGCGGCCGCGGGCGAAAGTGTACGAGTTGAAACTTTGTCGTATTAGTGGCCACGACTGAGGTTCTGTAATCTATGGGGACTCTGTGTGTGAGTTACTAGCTGAAACTTGCAATTTTACCTCGGTTAGAGAGATTTCCATAGGAATATGGCACTTGAACATAACTGCCTAAATTACTGCGCACATTACACAGACTGGACGCCAACACCAATCCGACGCGAAGTCCACTCCGACTTCACTCTGACTTCACTCACAGTAGCATTGAATTGTGAGCTTTATATCGTGTTTTTTACAGTGTAATTTTCAATTTGGTCATAAGGTTACGAAGTGTACAAACGACGCGTCGAAAACGTGTAGTCGACGAGTCATAAACTTCTTGAATTTTTTCTGCTGCCCGATATAATAATTGTAGACTAAAAAACAACCTCTGAAGGGTGAGTAAGTTCAGAATTCTTGTGGCTTCATAAAGACAGCTATTAAAAAAACGTAACCTTAAAAAGTTTTTTACAAAGTTCTGAAAAGGTCATGAAAAGTTTCTTTCTTAGCTAATTTCTTTTCGCTTTGCTGATTGTAACAATTAAGAGTATTATTTAAGTACTTACTAATATAATATTTTTATTTGCTCAAAACGATTTGGTACCTAATGAATATTTTATAAAGGTTTTTTAAACTCACTTTTTACGAACGTTTTTATCTAAAACGCTCAAAATAAATATATAATGATACGAAATGAATGAGTTTTATGGATTACATAGTGCTGTTAGATGCTTGAGATATTGCTCGCAAAAGAATATTATAAGTTTTGTTTACTTTTTCAACGTATTTTTACAAAATTATCTAGGGCCATTTGCGAGCGATAATATCTTTATTAGCCGTAACAAATGAGTTGTTATTTTTTTCATAATACAAACTTAGACTAAAAGTCAATGTACGAATATGACTGAAGGATTTTTTTAAAGTTCAAAGTAACATCGCTTCACATCACAAGTTGCGGCCCAACGCAAGCCTTTTTTTATTTTAAATAAGGGAAATAATAAAGCGGGCGATTAAACAATATATGGACGACTGTTAATGAAATACTTTAATACTAAACCGACCAGCGGCGTTAAATTATCTTCACGAAAAATGAACTTACCTAGAGATAAATCATGAATGATTCAAATTCGTAAAATTAGCTACTAGCAGTGGGAAACAGTTAATCTAACCTAGCAACTAAAATTCCAATCAAAACGAATAACTTAATTGAGCGAAAAAAATACTGTGTGATCGAAAATAATACTAAGTGAGTGGACTACATAACCGATTTGAGTTAATACATGAAATAATTCAAAAAATACTGTTTTGGTATGTGTTTGTGACCTGCGGTAATAATATCTTTAGATATTGTAATATTATTTGAGTTTTTATTTTCTATTCTTGCACATTATTCTTCTAAACGCGCACACAGGATTCGTTCGGCTTGTACAATGTAGGGGGCGACAAAGCGGCAACGCTGTGCAGCGTGGGAGTTCGGGTGCACTCCGAGGGCGCGTTCTTATGACGTCGTAACTTGTGGTCGTGGACTCGAGAGGGAGAGCTAGGATGCAAGAGCGAGCGCAGCGAGCTCGAGGCCTGCGGATGGCGGGGCTAGTGAGCGAGCGAAGTGAGCGAACTAAGACCGTGCCATCGAAAATTAGCGATTTTTTTTTACAACATTTTTCATTGATGCTCCGCTCCTATTCTATTAGTCGTAGCGTGATGTTATATAGCCTTCTTTGATAAATGGGCTATCTAACACTTCAATTAAAACTAGCGCGTTCCTGAGATTAGCGCGTTCAACCAACCAAACTCTTCAGCTTTGTAATATTGGTATACATAGTTAGAAGAGGTCTTCTTGTCTTTGGGTCAGTAAGATATTTTGAACTTTATTGCATTTATGATTTAGTGGGAATTGTTGTCAAAAGCTGTAAAGCTATTACGATTATTAAGGTCGATACCTTAGGCTATTACTTAACCTGCTTGGGCCAGAAGTTAAACTTGACCAAATAAAAAGCAATAAATGATAATGATAATGTTGGTGATTACCGCTGAGGCACCATTGAGACCCGAGCCGTGAGGTGAGGGTCTTAAGAGAGCCGAGGACGGTAATCACCAATACACACGTGTATCATACGACGTTTTTCAACGCACTTGTGAATAAAATAACAATAAAAACTCATTTTATTTAGTAGTTATTAGATATTTTTCCTTGGAGTTTTCTGGTAGTAAACTTTCCATAACGTTAAGGGCTTCACATATCGGGTTTATATCGGGCGGTGTACAACATAAATCATTTTCTTCGTTACTAGGTACTAGTTACTTGTAGACATTTTAATTAATAAATAACTATAATTTCAACAGTGAAAACGAGTTTTGAAAAATGATTCGCATTGCGATCAGCCACAAACTAAAGGGATAAGGATTTTTTTTATTTTCCGCGCATAGGGTTTGCGCTTATTCTGCCACGTACAAAATGGGGAATTTAAAGTTTTCTTTTATTACAGAGAAAACAAAAGTTATATTTGTGTGAAAGTTTTATTTATTAAACACGAACGAGTTAAAATTATCTATTTAAATAAGAAGTTGCATGAAATGAGTAAGCAATAGATTGAACACGATCTTTTTTTTTAATAAAAAGTTTTTTAAGATCAAAGCACCTCAACCAATAAAATTAAAAAAAAAAACTATAACTCTCTAGTGAGTTATAGCAATGAAAAAGTCACAGTTTGATTATGGGTGTCATTCTGTGCCTAATTGCGGTGACCATAAAGACACTTTATGAGCAAGTGTGTTGAAAAAAATATAGCGTTGCTTGGTTTGTGTTAGTGGATCGAATATAATAAGATAAATCATGCAAAACTTATTGATGGTATTATTAACATTTACTTACTTTTAATGTCCATATTATTTAACGCAAATATCTCATTCGAAATGAAATTAATATTAAATAAACTATAAATGCCAAAATCACATCAATACCAGGTACCAGGGCAGCATGATTCTGAGGAGCTTTTATTCATAGCCTGGGTACAAACTGATTAATTTTTAAGTGGATTCGGATCTACTGTATAATTCACTTGGTGTTTAATCCATATTCATAGTTATGATTAACAGGCATCAGTTAACGTGAAAGTACTTAAGAATTAATGAACTGACTGGCACACAGTTCTATGTGTGTTGTATGTGATGTTGTAGAAGGTTGATTAATGGAAAATCGGAACATAACTACGTAAGTACTTGCTTGGTGTACTCGCTTGTCCCATGTGGACAGCAAACAAACAGGGATGTACTCAAAATAAATTGTATTTAATTACCAGTCTTGATAGTGTACTTAAGGTTTTTAGGGTAAACACTAAAAACCTGATACCAATAACCTCATCAAGTATGAGTAGTTCGAGACTAATAAATTATTTTTCTTTCTTTCTTTTATATTTAAAAGATAACATTTTATCATACCCATAGACACTGTGCTGGGATATTACGAAATTCATAATGAAGCAATCAGATTTTACAAGATTTTACTTCTCAGGTTCTCTCTCAGGTTTTATTTAAGTTACTTCCATTAGCCAGAATCATTAGCTTTGTAGGTTAATGCAAAAATTCATGGTTCCAACAAAAAATAATGATTCCTAATAAATCGAGGCGTCACCGACAGTTTTTATTAAGTGACGGATTTTCCTAGAATGTCTCAAGATTTACCATTACACAGGCTTTTACAGCAACACGTATGTACACGCACTTATGTATATTGTAAATATATATTAAGTTGGGACCTCCGAGTGATAAATGACGAAGGATATTGCTACAACGAGTTTGTAAGCACTTAAAAGTTAAATGTTGTTTGTTAATATTAATTTTAAGAGTATTTGAAGAGGTCTTTGATCTTGTCATTATGTCTGAACTTTTGCTAAGTTATTAGGGTTCCGTACCTCGAAAGGAAAAAACGGAACCCTTATAGGATCACTTTGTTGTCCGTCTGTCTGTCTGTCAAGACCCTTTTTCTCAGGAACGCGTGGAGGTATCAAGCTGGAATTTATATCAAATACTCAAGTCAACTGTCCCTTTAAGCTGTGAAAAAATCAATCTTCTAAGCCAACGTAATCAAAAGATACAGACGTTTATGCCGCAAATTTTCGCAAATTTTCGACACTCGCAAGGGAATCAAAACCTACGGGGTACTTCCCGTGAATTCAGAATCTCGAAATTTGGTACGAAGCAACGTCTTATAGCACAGATAAAGGAAAAATTGCGAAAATCGTAAATTTTTAGTTACATCATATAATAAAAATATTTTTAATAATTTTAAACTTACTACCCCTTTCCTCATGAACGCGTAGAGGTATTAAATTGAAATTCATATCAAATACTCAAGTCTATAATACCTTTAAGCTGTAACAAAATCAAACTTCTATGTCAACGCAATCAAAAGAAACAGCAATTTAAGCCGCATAATTTCTAACTCGCAACCACTTGCAAGGGAATCAAAACCTAAAAGGTACTTCCAGTCGACCTAGAATCTTGAAATTTGGCATGCAGCAATCTTTTATAGCACATATAAAGAAAAAATTCCGAAAACCTTAAATTTTTAGTTAAATCACATATTTTTATTTATTCTCTTCAGTAATTTTTTTTCAGTAATTGTTTGTACGGAACCCTCGGTGCGCGAGTCCGACTCGCACTTGGCCGGTTTTTTTGAGGTCACGTAATCAGTACTCTACTTTCTGGGTTTGTGCCCGCCTTATAGCAATAGGCCCCTATTTGATGGGACTTAAACATAGCCGGTGATATGTGGGTGTGCTAATAGGCCTTGACTAACCCCACGGGGTTTGCAGACGTGATGTTATACATGTGTGTTAAGTAGTTTAATTATTAATGTAGTATTTGCAGATAGTAACATCAAGCAGCTTAGGTCAGTCGTCTCATTAATAAACATAGGCTTGCAACAACAACTTGTTATATATTCACACCTGAGTTTACATGTTTAATTTGCATGTATATGTAATACCGTCACTTCTTCATCTGAATTCTTTAATACGTGACCGATCTATCTTTATTGCAAAGCCAAGATAAAAGTACCTATTTCTAGCTAGGAGGTAGTGTTTTTTTTTTTTTTTGGAAAACGCATAATTTGCTACAATGTGTCTGTTGTATTTTCTTCTCAATTTGTTTTGTTGTTTCTGTTGTTGGTTCATTTGTTGGTTCTCAATAACTAATAATTGGTAGAATCTATGTAAGTGTAGATTCAGTTATACCATACATTATGTATTTTTTTAATCATTGCTTCTTACCGTATCAGAGGAGCTCGTGGCTAAATAACAGCCGCACGGGTCGATCTTTAAGGTTAAGCCGTGCTCGCCATGGGATCTAGAGGCGATATTCCTCGCGCGCCTGCACGAATGGCGCGCGGAGGCACTACGCCGGGGGGAAACTCCGCTGCCGCGGCAAATTGTCGCTCAGCGGACAGACCTCCGGCGTGATCTCATGGCGACATGGAGACAGCGACTGTCGCAACCACGTGCAGGGCATGCCACAATAGTGGCGATAAGTCCCCTCTTTGAGGAGTGGCTAGAGAGGCGCCACGGCGCCCTCACCTTCCGCCTGACGCAGGTCCTCACCGGACACAGTTGTTTCGGGAGGTTCCTGCACCGAATCGGGCGGGAGGAAACGCCCGGGTGTTACCACTGCGAGGATCGGCCGGAGGACACGGTGGAGCACACCGTGGAGCTCTACCCCGCTTGGGCTGAGCACCGCCGTGTCCTCGTAGCGGCGATTGGCGGCGGCGACCTCTCGCGTCCGGCCTTGGTTCCATCCATGGTCCGGAGCGAGAGGGAATGGGATGCCGTCGCCTCCTTCTGCGAAGCAGTCATGCTAGCGAAGGAGGTGGCGGAACGTGAGAGGGAGAGAACCTCACGTCCCAGCCGCCGCGGGAGACGCCCCGGGCGTCGAGGGGCAACCAGTGGCCCCCGGCCACCGTAGGCGCGAGCCTGTGGACGGTGAGTAATGGGCTAGCTCACCGTCCGTCCGTCTCAAGACGACAGGCCGTGTCGACGGCGCGTACGTGTTCCACGCGCGCCTCAAGGAGATGTCAGCAAACCGGAAGGGGTCCGAAAGGGCCGATGCCTGCCAGGGCTGCGGGTTGTTCGAAAGAGATACCGCGGCCCTGGAACACAAAGGGCGAAGAAGGAACATGGGTGGGTTTTAGTCAGTACAAGTCTGACACTCCCTCCCGCTCCGCCCAGAGCAGGAGAAGTCATTTGATGATTTCCCATCCGCAAAAAAAAAAAAAAAAAGGTTAAGCCGTGCTTGCCGAGGTTGGTCCCTGGATGGGTGACCATAATTACATACCGAGTTTTCTCCGTGCTTCGGAAAGCACGTTAAGCCGTTGGTCCCGGCTGTCATTTGTATATTTTTGACAGTCATGACGAGTCGTCAGAAGCCAAAAAGTCTGACATCCAGTCTTACCAAGGGGTATCGTATTACCCAGTTACTGGGTTGTGGAGGTCAGATAGGCAGTCGCTTCATGTAAAATACTGGTACTCAGCTGCATCCGGTAAGACTGGACCCCGACCCCAAGATAGTTTGGGAAAGGGTTAGGCAGATGATGATACACCTACGGTGTAGGGGTAACCTAAATCAATCATCTGGACATGGCCTCCGTCAAGCTGCTCGATAACTCCCGGTCTTCCGTCTTCTGCGACCGTCTTTTCTTCTAGCTGGGGGTATCTCATGCGTAACCTACCTTACCAAGATGTCTACTTACCCCTTAAGTGACTTCAAGCGTGATTATAATGTGATGTAACAGAACAGAACGTACCTCAAAGAAATCATTACGAAATTCTTCAATCCCAACTTCTCAGAAGATGAAATTCGATATTTTCTGTTAGTATTATTTGATATTGAAGCTGAAAATTCTTTCCTTTTTTCTTTATTGAATAAATTTGTGATTCATTCATCTTTGGCAGTACAATTTCGTTACTTTCCAATCAGGATTGTAACTTGTCTGTGCTTGTGTGAGCCTTTCCGAAGATGTGTCAATTTTTGTAAATACAAAAATGTTTTTTGTTCAGTTTGAACATCATCCTATGTTTAAGATGACACAACGCTGATATTTTCCTCATTGTTTGTGCTTTTATTATATAATTTATATATATTTATAGTATTTTATATATCTTTTAGTATGTCTTATTAATATTTTTTTTACATTTAGACACCTACCACTGTTTGTCCCTGCATCACCCAAAGGTTGACTGGTAGAAAATGCCTATGGCATTAAGCCCGCCTCTGTACATTGTACTTGTAGTGTTAAATAAATAAATAAGATAATATCACATACTCCTTACAACATAACGTCACGACCGTATAGCCCGTGGGTTAGGCAGAAGTTTACCTATTTGTACCAGCCACACACATTGCGCCAGTTATGTTCAAGTCAAGACATCAACCGGGTACAAATTCAGCCTCCGGGCTTGTAAAAAGAAAATGTCAAGAGCACTTTACGCGATCAGGGAGTTGAATCCAGGAACTAAGGCCCCTACTATAAGTCCAGTTATTGTTATTGCTAGCCCGCGGCATCCCAGTATTGGGCACGGCCTGTCCCTGTGACTTCCATTTCTTACAATCCTGGGCCACCACCACTGGTCTACTGGTTACCACTGGTCTATCTCATCACTGGTTCTATCCAGCTCGTGCCATCATCTCCTGCGAGATCTACTTGGCTGTGTCAGAGCTCCACGTAGTGGTCATTTTGATCCACAGCATGCCCAATTGGGCATGCGGCAGACGTAGCCAGCCCAGTCCCACTTCAGCTTAGCGGCTTTTTGAGGAAATTCATTAATTTGAGTTGGTGGAGTGCAGAGCGGTTTTACTTATGTGGTCGGTTAGCTGAGTTAAGTTACAACAACAAAATATGACAGTCAATAAAAACAAAAAATACTTCTTGCACTTTTTACCAAAAGTTTAAACAATATATAGTTACTATAACCTCGGTTTATAAACTTATCTCTTCCATACATTTCCTCAAGTAAAGTTAAGTTCGATACTTTTTGTGCGAAAACAAGCAACTGTTGCTGAGTTCAGTTTGTTTCTCCAACACTCCGGTTAAGGGAAACTCTTTTGTTATCTTTGTTAAAGTTCAACTTTAACTTTGATCTAATAATAAGCGGTTTCTTTCAATCGATGTATTCTTTCGGTATTTTAAGGACGTATATAAATAAATCATTCTAATATAGTTTTAAAGGTTTCGACAATCATTTCTTTAACTGTTATGGTATTGTTTTGAGTGTAGAAGGTATTTAACTATTTCTGACTAAGATTAAATAAGTACGTAATCTTTCTTTGCGGTAGAAGGCTTTAAATGAGCTAATTGATTAATAGTTTTTTTTATGTTCTCCAATATTAACTCAATGGATAAGGTGGAGAACTGCTCACTAAATGCACGGAGAACATTACGTTATGAAACATTAACTTACTACAAAATCATATTATTTATTTTGTTTACAGGGCTCTACAAAAACAACAGCAGTACATGTTATTCACAGTTCTAGCAGTTATAAAAGTTTGTCAAATTGCTCGCGAGAAGTAATATCTAAAATTTAAGCAATAAACTTCTGAAATATGCAGCACATAAAATATCGAAGGATATTATTAACACCTGCAAAATCACAGGACATCATTGAGACGTTGTCGTAAAACAAGGGAAACTCGTCTAAAATACGTCCTGACTGCAACAAAGTGAATTACCGCAGGCTTTCAGGGAGGTAACAAATGTGTTGTAAAGTGTTGCCCTCTCCCGGCTGCGGCAGCAACGTGCAGCGCGCCAGTTGCCACCCGCTGCTAACCGAGCAAACTGCTGACTGCACACTCCTGTGAACTGATGTCACTGAACAGGTAGTTGCAGCAGTTTAGCTTCTTATATCTAGCGAAAACAGGAGCAGACAATCGTAGACGCATGTTGGACGTAGAATAGCAGCTGAAAGTGGAAATAACAAAAAAAAAAATACAACTTGGATCATTGTCAATCGTTTCTAAAGTGTTACGTCTTTCTATAACAATTTTAAACACGATTGTATAAGGCTTTTCGGTAGTTTATGACTATGCAATACTATTTTCACAAGCTTTTATTTAACTTACAATGTTTCTTAGGGCAAATGAATTATAAAACAATTATCCCCAACCGATTGAGCTGAGATTTTTACTATTAATTTTTAACTTTAAGCATCATCGGTAATGCTAAAGGGACATTTCGTTGTTCGTTCGTTTTTCATGTTGGCTTTTACTATGAAAAACTACAAGGTATGTAATTTTATCTACCGCCAGCACCGCCGTGCGGCCATCTCGAGTTGTGACAAACAAATGACAGTCGCGAGTGCACTTGCACTCATTGCACATAGACGCATGTGTAATGTCTATGCGTACGTTTTCGCTTAATGTATGAACCTGACCTTCTGTGCGCATCTAATGTGCTGACGATTTATATTGTAAAAACTTTGTCATGTAATTTGATGGAAAGTTTTTGCGTATGCCTAATGTAATAAGTTGTTAAAACGAAAGTTTGAATTATTTGGGGTATGAGCAAAAACAAATCAGTTTTTGCTCATGGAGTTTTGGCTCATGCAGTTGATCATGGCGACTATGTAATATCATGGCGTGTAATGCCTAAGAAATAACTGGATAATCTTTGTATCTTAAAAATATGTGTTAATAGATATGTTATTTATTTTAAGAATTTCCTGTAAATATTTACCATTGCCTATTAATCTAACTTCTTGAATTCTTGCCCTAGGTTGATGTCGCATTTTGATCTATCTGAATTTTTGTTGTAACTTCTTCCTTATTTATTGTCTTTCAATTCTTTTGTACTGAAAGGTTTTATTGCTCACAACCAACCTTAAATTACCCGCGAAAAATTAACAGATCAAACCACATCAGAAGAAAAGAAGAAGATCAGATCATAGTGTCTTTTCACTGGATTGTCAGTTAAGTTTTATTCTTGTAAAAGTGTGGTCCATATTCAAAAATATATAGCTAAATCGACATTAGCTATATATTTTTGAATATGGACCACACTTTAATTTAAAATAGAATATCAGCTCACATATTGGTATTCTACATGGCTCTTTACTCAACTGATGCCACTCATTTAGGACCAGCGGGTCAGTTGACAATTTTTTTTATTTAGTAGTCGATTGGAGCCGCTGTCAAAGAGGAAAAAAATGTATTCGAATTTCAATACATACCAATTAGCACCTTAAACACCAAACACAATCAGTTCAGAAACAGAACACAAAAGAATCTCAAAAAACAACTTTACTTACCTACTATTGTCATTAACTTATTAGCCATTCAATGAACGACTGTACTGTAAGGGTGCGGACGAACCCTTCCACTCGATCCACTCGAATGAAATTAAACCCCCTAATAATGAAATTAAACTCCACCATTTTGTTTTTTTCCCCAAACTCAGTCATTTACGATGACAGAGAAGTTCAAAGACGCCGCCGTCTGAATTTTATTGTGCTAATAAGGTTAGCCGCGTTAATTAAACTTAAGACAAAACGCGACGAATTTACCTAAAGCAGGGACAAATATAAGGGGTGGCGGTTCGCTAGAAGTGGGTGCGCGGTTTAGAAGTTACGATACAATCTTTAATCGTGAAATTAGTAAATGAGAAAGATTTAATTTAACATCAACCCTCCAATCCCCGAAGGGTTATGTTAGTTGATAATCTTAGTAATGTAGTACATGCACATCGTTGCACCAGTTTTGATTTTCAAATCAAATCGTTAATTGCATCCATAATGTACACTTAAAGGTGGTCAAAAATAAAAGAAAATGATAGACACAATTATGGACCCTGTCGGACACAGCAATTTTTAAATAAGTAGACATAGGAAGAGCGCTTCTCTAAATTTTTCTTTATAACATGAGAAAGAAGAAATAAATCAATTATTATAATTGCTAATTATTAATATTATGTATTTAAGTGTTATCTATTCATTCATTATTTATTTATATAATATATTGCTTATTTATTTACTCTTTTAAAAATTGTTTGTTATTATTAGTGTTATTTTATAATTAAGTATTATAATTTAATTTATTTTTGTTATTTTACATATCACATGTATTTTATTCATATTTATGTATTATTACTGTTTTTTTTAAATTGTATGTAATTGGGGGCGTGTTTATTGCATTCAACCGAGATTGCTTCTGAGAAATTCTTGATGGAAAAACCTAATAATTCTGCCCGACCAGGGAATCTTACCCAGGACTTTGTGCTCAGCAGTCGGCTTGTTACCACTAGATCAACGAGACAGAAAAACAATAATTTGTATCACCATAAAGCATGAGGGAAATATTTGTAACAGTAAGTGAGGATGTGGTAATAAACTTAATAATCTAGACACATGTCTAACTAAATAGAAAACGTCCCAATCATTGGATTGTTTTAGTCAGACAATATTTTAGATCAGGTGAGACCCCATTTAATCTATCGCATTGATTCTCTTATCAGAATAAAAAAGAAGTTTATTTTACCATTAAAGTTTACCAGCTTAACTAACATGCTGCCATAAATTAAGAACCAATTTATTAAATTCTTGATCATAGATTTGTAAGCGTTGTCGAAGCAAGTTCTGTCGTAGCCGCCTACGCGCTACGGCGTAGCACGTGAATCGTTAATCATCTTTGACTCAAATGTAATTGCCAACACAGGGTTACCTATAAATTGTAGACAATCTATGAACAATCGATAGTTTAGATAAATAACAATCATAATTGTATTGAAAGTAATTGGGTTTCGGTTTTGGTTTATTCATTTTCATTAATGTGAGCATACCAGACGTTGTGACTATAATGCCTTGGAATTTGGGTAGGCCTTTGGTGTGGGATGCCACGAGTGTCGACACCCTTGCCCCTGCCCATCTTCTTAGGAGCCGAAAACTTCAGACAGCGTAAATAAAATAACCTCTTTGTTAGTTTGGAGTTGAAACACTAGGCCATGCGGTCCAAGTACCAAACTAGTCTTTTGGAAAATCTTGAAGTGGTTGGTCTATTTTCCGGTCAAAGAATCAGCATTCGCCGTCAAACATGGCAATGCTGCCAGTCTTCCGGGCATTATTCTTTTGACGACCTTATAATAATGTTGTGTTATTTTTACTTGTCAACATTTCTGATATTTTTTTTTTTATGTGCACAGTTGGTGAATGTTTACATGTATATCGAAGACGACGAATTAAAAGTCCATAGTTGTGGGTCACTTTTACACTCATTTCTCTATTGGAATTTCAATTTCACACCTCAGGACTTAAAATAGGCAAACGTCAGTAAACTGTATGTGAAAAAAATGTTTTTTACCGTACTGCCCGGCCCGAAGGAGGGTGATGTGTTTTTGGGATAGTTGCCACGCAGTTGTTGGGATTGTTACATTAAATTTGGTAGTATTTGTTGAACTAAAAATCCGACTCAAAACCATACTACATATTATACCCGTTTATCCCACCCAGCTGTGCCCATTACTCCCAAAGAAGTATATGTACGCATGCATATAATATGAGCACATCAAATAAAAAGAAGAAAAAAATAGTGTATGGAGCCCCTCCGCGCAGAAGAAGTGAAACTTCGTAATACTACACGCATGCGTTCGAGTGCCACACATTCACTCTTGCTCTGTCTCTTTCTATCCCCCCTCCATGGTAGCGTTAAACGTTTAACGCAACCATGTTGGAAGTCGCATAAGAAGTTTCACTTCAATAACTCAAGTGAAACCTATGTGTATCAAAACTGGATTATTTCCTGTTATCTGTATACTGAAGTCTCGCACCTGTTCGAGTCGTACGTACATTACGGAGTCGTCTTAATCCTCATATTTATCCGCTCGCCGCAGCCGCGATCTGCTAATTATTCCACACAGACAGACAGACGGATAGACAGACAGACTGAGCAACACAATCTATTGTCAACGCGTAAACTTTCGGAGATGTGGTGTTTAAATAAATAATACGACGTTTGAATAAATGGAGATATTGAGATTTGTGCGTTTTTACTTACTCACACCTAAACGAATGCGTAAATCAATTTCTCAGCACTGAGAGTTGAAAATCCAATAACATAACATCACGCCGGTATACGCTGAAGGGTTAAGCAGCGGTGTACTTAACTATTACATACACATTTCGGCAGTTATATTTAAGCCGCACTTAATACCGGGCAGCCTATTGTCGTCAACCGGGCACAATTCCAGACTTCGTGACTGCTACTGAGAATTTCCTGGTAGAAAAACCTGCCCGTTAATCGACATCAGGACCTGACGCTCAGCAGCCACGCTTCTAATCACTAAACCAACGACACAGTAAAATCAAAATCCGATAGTGCGTTTTTATTAAGCAATTTCATCATCTTCATTTCATTTCATAACAAAAGCACTAATTGCGCTTTGTAAACATTATATTGTAATTTCTGGTCAGTGTTTCAAGTTTTTGTTTGCTGTAAAAAACAAATACCTCCTTCTATCTTATTTAATTGCCACCTACATCCTAGACATCCAGAACGGATGACAGTTCCAGCGAGCTTTGCCAAACACAAAGTTCGTTTAGACAAACCGTAGCGCGTAGCTCCGTAGCAACATCGTAGCACCGTAGCAACATCGTAGCACCGTAGCATCTTGTTGTAAGTTCATAGCGTAGCAGTGTGCACGAGTGTGTGTAGATCTGTGTGGTACTTTGGCACTTCGTGGAAAATAGCTACTAGTTAGAAAATGTAGTGTTATTGGATGGATTTGAAACGTTATGTCTTTATCTACGTATTCGAGTAAAACAAAATAATAACACTAGTGTTATTATTTTGTTTATTTTTGAACGGGATATTTACCATGATTACTATTTGTTTCCGGTATTTCGGCGCTGTTGCAAGCAACATAGTCAAGGTTAAACTAAAGTTATTGCGTGTGGGGTGTTTATGAGCAGAAAAATCGGTCTACCCTCTTCCTTGTTCGTTTTTTGCGCTCGGTACCACTAGCACAGTGCTAGTGACTCACAACTCGATTCTGTTCCCAACACACGAAACTCACTAGTAAACATCGGTTCTATTTTCATTACACATTAATTAAGCTTCCAAATATAAAACAATCATGTGTCTAAATTCCTAACCAAATTTAATTAATTTCCAATCCTTTCAATGTAAATTAGGTCTGTGACCTGTGTGTTATATCTAGTATTCAAAATAAACGCAATCTAGTTTATTGTTTTGATAACATTTATATTTATGTTGTTGATATATTTATTGGTTGTATAAAAATACCAATTTAGTGCCAACTGTTTATTTGGATTTTAATTTATAGTTATTATTTTAATGAAATTCGATATATAGAAAATTCATTACATCATTCTTTATAGCTAGCTCCACCAAAAAAATAATAATTTCCATAATTCTCAAATCATCATACTATGCCAGCATGTTACCTTTCAGCTGAAATGAATTTGATGTTTGGCATACAGAAAAACTCAAACTCAAAGCATTTATTTCAAACACATAACTACATGCACTTTTGCATTGTCAATAAAAACAAAAAGATGAAACTACCAGTACAAGTCACAAGGCATAATAACTGTGAAACTACTGTATTTGGTACACATGACCTGAGTTAGGTACTTTTTATCTCTATGGTTCGTTCCCGAGGCATAATTTCCAATAAAGACGTGGGCAAAGCCAAAAGCACAAGCTATATTATTAAGAATGTCTCGTATTACCCGATTTCAAAACCAATACTTCCAAGTGTGCTAGACTAGTATAGAAGGCAGTAAAAACAAAATGTCTGTGGCCAATGAAATGCGCGAAATGTTCGCAGAACATAAAAGAAGTAATATTGGAAAATTGGCATTTTAAACGTAACAAAAGCAATACTCCTCTTTGTACAGCACAGTGGCAAATGCAATCGAATGGCTGTTTATACAATGGCCCATGTTTTAACTATTTTAATGTAGGACTTTGCTGGTATTGTGGCGTACATGAAACGTAGTATGAATGTATAAAATCCGCAAGTACGATTTGTTGAATGTGAATCTATATTCTACACAATCTTTTGTGTTTGCGATCGTCAAAGCATTTAGATTGATACTTGTTTTGACGATTGCCACAGAACTCTTGGACTACAATCAATTCGGACGAAGTAATTTACTTTACATACTTATAAAAATATTTTTTAAATATTATGCGCATCGTGTGTTCATTAAAATAACGCTTAACACAAACAAAATAAATGAACTATCTTTAAAAGCACAGTTTTAATATACAAGTAATCGACCTATCACTAAATCGAATCTGAAAACCACAAACAAATCTATTAAAATCAGATCCATTTCAATTCGAAAACAAGACGAAATACTGCGTAATATCTCTCTCTTTCAACACAGCTACACCAGAAACGATTGACCGTATTCTCTTGAACTTTTCACCCACATTAGTAAGCAGTGCCGCATGAACTCACTAGTAATAGTCCGACGGTTCCCGCCAACTGAAGATACGTTCGCGTGAACTCATCAGCTGGCATTGTTGTTCCGATCGGTGCGGGTCCACTGTCACATACGTCACGGTTCATTAACTGAGCCGTGCCGACCCGGGATCGAAGTTTGCCGATGGGTATCAGCCGAAAATCCCAATATGAGTAGTAATTCTTGTTCAACGATTACTTCCGAGTTTAGTCTTACGTCTCAAATACTACGTACTCCTAAAAAAACGTTGACAGATGATGGAATTGGTTTACCAAAAACAATAAATAAACCATCATCATCATCTGCCCAGCCTTTTCCAGCTATGTTGCGGTCGGCTTCCAGTATAACCAGATGCAGAATATCAGTATTGTATATAGAGCGACTGTCTTCCATATAACAAAAAATCAATAAACAACCATATAAAACGTCTTGTTATTTGATAAGTTCACAACTGCCTGCACACACTGTTAAAACCCAGCACGTTTCCAGAAACTGGATATTTTTTTCGTAAAGAAAATACGAACGCTAATAAGAAACTGTAAGTACTTATTAAGTAATAAATATTTTTTAAGAACTCATAATTTACAAGCCGAATGCTAATAATGGAGGGAATAACCTTAATGGGTTTTAAGGAAAAACATTTCAGAATTATTTTGAGGCAGTTAATTTTACTATGTAGTAATTTTGTATTAGGACCTTATAGGATTTGGGTTTGAATGTTCTGTTTGACTTTTATAAGTTTAATAATCACTCATATATATCATTTTATTTTTATCTATTCTTTTTCAAATTTCAAAAATACTATGCATTAAAATCAATCAAAATAATTTATTTCTTTATTTCTACAAAAACTTATGTTCGCGTAGGTGCATGGTTTGGGCTGGTCGTTTCCTATGGAGGAGACCCAACAAGAAAATCCATGATTCAAGGCTCTATCGAATCAATAATAAGAGTTATCAGGGCGCAATCCAATATATTTTATTCTATCCACTTGCAACATTAATAATTTCGAGATTAACAGGTTGGAAAGTTCCTCCTTCTCCTTTTAACAGGGCAGATGACCGACATATTTAGTTGCCGGGCAGTTGTTTAAATCATTACCTCGTCCACACGTGACGTCAAGTGACATGCATAGTTCGTATGCAGCATATTACATGTCACCACCAGCAATCCAATTTCAAATCAACCAATTAACAGAACACATTAAAAATCTCCATATCACATCAATCTAGCAAAATAATCATACACACATTTTGATTTTTTCCACCGCGGTGAGCTTAACTCCCGGGTGCATTGGAAACCGATATCATTCCAATAGCAGTCGATCTCGGAGAATGATTGCCGAGGAATGTGTGACGTCATCACCCGGTATCGACGACAATGCATGAGTCAATTGGAAGATACTGTTTTTCATTTTATTGTGTTAGGTTAATGGTTGGTTTTAAGGAGAGAATCTTTGTGAATGTGATTTCATTTTGAAATTGAGTTTAAATCATGAACACTTGATGATGCTCTTGATTGTAAAGTTTGTTTTTCGATGCTAAAAACAAACAATCTTGTAGTCTTTCGAGGTTTTTAGAGAATTTGTTGGAAAGACCTCCATAGAAAAATACTTACACTTGCATCTGAAAGTAATAGGGGATAATCCATTTTTTTTTCTTTGTCCGTGAAAAGTATTGGACACGTATTTTTTATTTTTTCACGTGGTCATAAAATTACGGAGATATATTGAGTTGAAATGGCGCATGTCGTCACATGTAGGTAAGTTTTATACCTATTTGTGACGTAGTAAGCCCCCACTCTCCAACTTTAATGAGTTTTAACTAAGTAATTTTTTGATATTTTGATAAAACAAAAAATAAGTGTCTAATATTTAAATATTTTGTTTTTTCTGACGGACAAAATAGAATGTCGTTTTCTTTACCCAGTCCGGTCTCCTATTGCTTATGCAACCAAATATTACGAATATTACGAGCTACCTCTTTAATTTGAACGAGGCAAAGTTAAGAATTCTAGTTTTTGACAATTATAACTTCAAGCAATTACTACTACAGAATAGAAATCGTTTCATAATTATTTTTACTCCAGTAATCACGTTGACTTGTTTATAGATACGTGTGTTAATCTCAGAACTAGATTTTACTACTTTAGGCTTTTGTGTAGTGTCATTTCACGTGTTACCTATATGTAAACAAATAATAATTTCATTTCATTTGAAACTATTCTTACACTCATAACTTATCATTCACTCATTACTCATAATGATTGATTGATTTATTTATTTACTCTACATAATACAAATATCCTTACAGGTAAACTCAATGCGATATTGTAGCACATTTAAAATTTAAATAATTCAACTGTTGTTGACATAGCAAATTCTAAAGGTAGCTGTTGTGGTGTTATTCGTTATCACTAACTTACGAGTAAATGAAAAATTCCCAAAATTAATAAGTTAAGTTACAAAGAAAAGCTTTCTGTTCTGAATATTTCTTCATAAAATTCAAAACATGTTGTTAGTATTTTAAACATTTTTGTCAGAAAAATCCTCTTAAAGAATGCGCTGTACACAAGACAATGTTCAGGCGTATAATAATAAAGTTTACGACGTCACGCAATAAGATTTTATTTCAGTCTGTTCTTATTTCCTTACTGCTGTTTTTTCCTTCTTCTGGTCGTTGTTGCAACAGTTCCGTCGTAAATCTGTATTTAGTTACTTGCTCGAATAAAAATAAGTCATGAAAAAATGCCTTGTTGGTGTAGTGGACGTATGCTCCACTGGTGAACCGGTTAGCAGAGTGTTATTGGGTTTTTCATCACGAATTTTACAGTAGCAGCTCGCCGTCTGGATTCGGAATGACAATAAGCTTCCCCCTCTCTTACATGGGATTCCAAAATAACCGGCGAAATGTGTGTGTTAACTCTTCGGGTGACACCAGCGTTATGATTTCTCGCAAACATGTTCAAAGTATACAAGACCGTTGAGTTTTCTGGATCTTGAAAGATTGGGTTGTCAATGTGTGAGGCAGCTATAGCTGGATTCTAAGAAAAACTTTTTCTTTTCAACAGGACTTTTATTCTAACCGTAAGAGTAAAAAGTTCTTGCTCACCTAAAATAGAATATTTTTACTCCAACACCAAATATTTCTAAAAATATACAATTTTATTTCCGAGACTTTATTTAATAAACGAAGCTTTACAAAAGAAACAAATCTCTGTGTCCAACACATCTCGTCGTGTTAATTTAATATCAGGTTCAAACCGGTTGGAGCCAGTAATATCGGTCTGGTAATAACCGGAATCAACTGGATTACGAACCGCAATATCTGTGATATTGGTCGCTAGCACTTTGTCGCCGGATCCGCCCGTTTATATCCTCTTAAACTTTTAATGAGCTCCAGAATTTTAAAGAGTGGTGCGAGGTTTTTTGATGACGCATTTTTGTGGCGGTTTTTGAGTTATTGCGTAATTAAGAAGTCGATAAAAGTTTATGTAGATAATGTGTACTTCCGGTAAATTCGTTTATGATGGCGTAAACAAAAGATCGTTTATGTAAATTGTTTATGACAACATCACAGCCAAAAACCGTCATTAAAAAAAAATATGATCGACTTTGCATTCCATTACTACTTTGCTATTTTAAATGTTTCTAAAACTTTTCCCCGCACTAGGAATTTGTCCTGTATCGTGGGTGCGTTTACAAACATTTAAAATCACATAAACTCACTGAACTTTAAAATCACATACATAAACAGCCAGACTCGAGCATGAATACTACGCACTTCAGTAATCGTCGACGCATCAAGTGAAACCCGAGACAGTCACCGAGCAGGCCACGATAACCGATCGGCCACACAATGGAACACAATAGCGGAGAGTGACACTTGAACCGTGACACAGATAGTCTGCAGTAGACAGGATTCTACGACTCAATGAATTCTGTTCCTGATGGTAATTTAGTCATGGTGTAACAACTTCTGTTCCTGGAGGTGTAGTCAGAGGTGTGTTTGGGAAGTAATGATGTTTATAGGGCCACGTAATAGCGAGGCAAGGCAGGCAGCGAGTGGAGTTCGCGTAGCTGAGTTTTGAATATGGATTTGATGAAAATTTGCCATCGACACTATGAAGAAGATAGAGAGGTGACCTTATTGTATTCTTTAGGGCGCAACTCCTGATTCAGAAGAAATCAATTATCATACCAAGTCTGTATTACCCCTATCGGCCGAGAGTAGACCATTTCGTATTTTTTTTATTTTATGTTTCTGATGGTAAAGTCGAATAACACCTTTTCCTATGGCGACCTAGCGACCGAAACGAAACGGTCTACATAAGTGGCTAGGGATATCAGCTTTTCGATATGTGTGCGGATTACATCAATCCTATCCTCTTTATCAATGAAACAATGCCACTTTGTCCAGCCCCTTAGGACGTCTCGCTCAACATTGGGGTCACGCAGTTAACCTACGAATCAAATTAATTGAACATTCATATTATATAATCAATTTTGAATCAAATAACTTTATATGCTGTAATTAGGTGGCGGTCGCGGTGGCGTGGTCATCCGCTTATGTACGCAAATGGAGTGCGTTTTATTGTAATTAAATGAGTTGTTAAATCTTTTATTAAAAATAAAATGAGGGAGCTTATTTAGTAGTAAATAATTAGTTAACTGATTAATGTCTACATATTTGTGGTCCGGCGGCAAGATGGGCAGACGACATTGATACCAAAGCAGGTGAATCATTTATAAGAGCGGCACAAGAACGTGGAGCTTAGCACAAGCAAAGAGAGGCTAATACCCAGCAGTGGGTAAAGTCGGGCTGTGGATGTAGATGATCTGTATTTCCTATGCTTCTGTAACAACTGTGATAATAAATTAACCCATTATGTAGCGTAGATATTTTTAAGTGACTGTAGTTTGGAACCTCATTCGCAATAAAAGCTTTTAGACTGAAATAAACGATGGCTCTAAAATAACTTGACCTTTAAAACATGCAACACAAAAGCGTAGATATTTAAAACTAAACCAAATATATACTAATGCGTTTAGGGTGCTGATGAGGCTGCCCCGGTTTTGTAGCGCATCAGGGATGTTCGCCGGGTCGCAAGTTGATTGTTTCTACACGACTATGCGAAAACGCTGCACATCCCTGGTCCGCAGGGTTCGGGCTAGCTCCAGCGGCATCCTTAGGGTATTCACGCAGAGGTTTGATTGCCAGTACCTTAAACATTGCTGTATGGTTCATTTGCTGAGCAATCGAAATATTTAATGAGGTACTCGTAGTGATATTCTTGGCTATCTTAATTATTGCTACTTTTTTAATTAATTAATTAACTATTTATCACATTTATTTAGAAATCATTAATTATTTGAGTTAGGAAATTATTATTATTTTGTATTATTCCCTTTATTATTATTCTGTGTGTTTGTAGTTTAGGATCTGTTGATGTTTGTTAAATTGTATGATCCTTTGCGATTGAAATAAATGATTCTATTCTATTCTATTCTATTCTATAAAGTTCGGAAGGTACTAGGTATTGTCAAAACTTGCCACGGCATATGAAACTCTCTCAATTTCTTAAAACATCTGTCGATCTTCGATCAAGGCATAGATTAACCTCTGTATATAATGAGTGGTCACCCATCCACGGACCAACCTATGCCAGCACGGCTTAACCTAAAGTTCGACCCATCATCTGCCTAGCCTTTTCCCGAACTATGTTGGGGTCGGCTTCCAGTCTAACCGGATGCAGCTGAGTACCAGTATTTTACATGAAGCGACTGCCTATGTGACCTCCACAACACAGTTACTGGGTAAAACGATACCCCTTGGTAAGACTGGATGTCAGACTTTTGGCTTCTGAAACGACTGTCAAAGATCTACAAATGGCAGCCAGGACCAACGGCTTAACGTGCTTTCCGAGACATGGAGGAAACTCGGTATGTAATTATAGTCACCCATCCACTGATCAACCTCGGCAAGCACAGCTTAACCTTAAAGATCGACCCAAACGGCTTATAGTATTATTTATGCACGAGCTCGTCTCTCAATTTCTTAAATATCAAAATGGAATGTCAAACTTATTGCACAAGTTTGATAGGTGCTAAACAGTTTTACAGACAGACGGACGAAGTCATAACATTTTATATTTATGATGAAAGGGAACATTTTCCGCTGGAACAGACCCCGCGACTTAATGACGATTTTTTAATTACTCGCTTTAATTGATTCGCGTTAAATGAGATGTCTAGAGAAGAATATTGTAATATCAGCTACTTTTTATGACGGGCTGGGACATGGATTTAGTTTTAATTATAATGATTTATTGTTACGGGGTCTTATGAGGTTTTTTGTCATGGTGTCATTTATTAATAGCAGAGCATCACCTTTCCTCGATACTGTAATATTCTGATAAATATTATAGGTACTTATATATAATATTTACTTTTTTATATGTGCATATATTTGAATGTAAGTTTATTTACGTGTTTTTACTTAGTAAACTTTTCACAGATAATAAATTAGTTTTTGTTTGTGGTGACTTAAATATTGATCTGTTAGTCAATTCACCAGAAAAATGTAAGCTGGTCTCATTGTTTAAATCATTCAACTTAAAATATTTATTTAATGAAGCAACCAGAATAACAGCAACCTCAGCTACATGCATAGATAATATATTTACTAATTGCATAGTAAAAGATTCTTCATTAATTAGTGGCGTTAGGTCAGACCATACTGGTCAACTTGTATCTTTTGAGTTAGAAAAAAAATTACACTTAGTTAAATCAATTCAATTAAGACCTCTTTCTAAAAATAAATTAAAATCTTTTAATAATGATGTTCTTAGCAATCTTTCTAACGCTAGTTTTGATTTAGAAGATCCCAATATAAACTATGGTATATTATTTTCCACAGTTTGCCAGGAATTTAATAAAACGTGTCCAGTAAAAAAAGTTAAAGTCAACTTAAAACCTAAATTTAGCGAATGGGCCACTGCGGGAATAAGAAAAAGCAGAGATATTTTATACAATTTATATCACGAAAAATCTCTGACCTCAGATCAAGTCTTTCACACTTATGTTAGAAACTATTCAAAAATATTCAAAAGTGTCTGCGCTCAGGCAAAATCTATAACAATAAGTAATAAAATCGGTATTTCTAAGAATAAAATAAAAACTGTGTGGCAGGTAATTAACAGAGAAACAGGAAAGACGCAAAAACGAGATAAGAATGAACTGTCTTTGAAAATAGATAATAAAACCATTTGTGATAAGCTAGAAGTCGCTGAGACTCTAGACAATTTCTTTGCCAACATTCCGTTAGAGGTTACGAAATCGCTCCCCTCCTCAGCTACTTTAGCTGAAGCTCTTCTTAAAGAGAACTTTACAAAAGATTTACCTAACTTTAAATTTAAACCAGTATGTACTGATACAATTAAAAACGCATTCAAAAGTCTCAATATAAAAAATACTGAAGACTTATGGGGGATATCAGTCAAGGTTCTTGGAAACATCATTGACTCAATTGCTCCTGTCTTAGCAGGCATATTCAATCAATGTTTAGACAGCGGTAAGTTTCCTGACCTGATGAAACATAGTAAAGTAGTACCAATTTTCAAATCAGGTTGTAAGAGTGATCCCTCTAATTATAGACCTATATCTGTGCTTCCAGCATTGAGTAAAATCTATGAAAAAATCATGCTGGACCAGATGTTGTCTCACTTCAATTCTAATAAGATACTGCATAGTCAGCAGTTTGGTTTCACGAAGGGTAGTTCGACAACGGACGCGGGAGTGAAACTCATCAGTTACATTTTGGAATCCTGGGAGAAGTCCCAGGATGCTATTGGCATCTTCTGTGACCTCTCAAAAGCGTTCGACTGCGTCGACCACAAAACACTGATCTGTAAATTACACCACTACGGAATTCGTGGACTAGCTGCTGATCTTGTACTTTCTTATTTATCGGACAGGCAGCAAAAAGTAAATGTAAATGGGGCGACGTCCTGCGGGTCTATAGTCAAGATGGGCGTGCCCCAAGGTTCAATTCTCGGCCCTTTCTTGTTTCTTGTTTATATTAATGACCTCCCTTACATGATGGCCAAATTTTCGGATATAATTCTATTTGCTGATGACACCTCGCTAATTTTCAAAATTCATAGAAAAGATACAGACGTCTTACACGTCAACGAAAGCCTAACTATTCTCTCAAAATGGTTTGCAGCCAACAATCTTTTACTGAATACGAATAAAACAAAATGTCTTAAGTTTTCTTTACCAAATGTACCACAACGTGACCTAAATTTTTTAGGGGTATGAGGAACAGGGTGTAAAGTTCCTCGATACTCCATAGAAAAGGGAGGATCCTCCGGCCAGACAGGTGTTATGTCTGGCGGGCAACTGCCCGATAGTTGTTATCGGGTTTCTGTATATATACTGAAGTCGATGTAAATTTTTGCTTGTGACTTGTAGGAATTTGATGTTAGTTGCTCCGTCGTATCATAGATGGCGCTGTAGTCTTTTTGTATTATGTTGCTTTTTGTGGCCGCTACATCACTCCCCCCCGGAGACCGGAGGTCGATAGTTGAATGAGTCTACTCTTTTTAGTATTTAGCCGTGCCAGTTTGAAAGCTCGTTGCCGCATTGTTCGCGGTGAGTCGGAACAGTCTGCGGTGGTGATGCGAACCCCAGTGAGTCGGGGCCGGCGCTGCGTTTGCTCCGGTGTGTCGGACGTGGTACAGCGCCGCGATGTGGCAGACAGCTAGAGAGGTGTCGACCGGGAGGTAGAAGCTCTCGACCGGCCGAAAGTGCAGTATGCTGTGCCATGGTCGCTTGATGAGAGGCTGAGGGTGCTGACCAGGAATGCGCTTCCGCTGCATGCTGGTGGTCAGGAATACCCAGTTGAAGCTGGCTGGCTGTGAGACTCGCTGCTCGAAAGCTGGAGGAAGTGATGCTGATGTTGATGACGTCACGTTGCTCGAAGGCTGCGCTGACGTCCATTTCGGGGTCACCAGTTTAGGGGAATGAGGAACAGGGTGTAAAGTTCCTCGATACTCCATAGAAAAGGGAGGATCCTCCGGCCAGACAGGTGTTATGTCTGGCGGGCAACTGCCCGATAGTTGTTATCGGGTTTCTGTATATATACTGAAGTCGATGTAAATTTTTGCTTGTGACTTGTAGGAATTTGATGTTAGTTGCTCCGTCGTATCATAGATGGCGCTGTAGTCTTTTTGTATTATGTTGCTTTTTGTGGCCGCTACAATTTAAATCTTGACGGCAAAAAACTTGATGTTATAGCGGAAACTGTATTCTTGGGGATTACTATCGATTCAAAACTGCAGTGGGGCGCGCACATTAGAACTCTTTCGGGAAGGTTAAGCTCAGCTGCCTATGCAGTTAGGAAAATAAGGCAGCTAACTGATGTAGCCACGGCTAGGTTAGTATACTACGCTTATTTCCATAGTATTATGGCCTATGGCATTCTGCTGTGGGGATCGGCAGCAGACGTTGACTCAATTTTCATACTGCAAAAGAGGGCAGTCCGCGCCATCTATAAAATGGGTCCTCGCGAGTCCCTCAGAGAAAAATTTAAAGAAATCGATATACTTACTCTGCCTTCACTCTATATTTTAGAATGTATTTTATATGTCCGCAAAAACCGAGGACTTTTCAAAATTAGAAGCGACTTTCATAATATAAATACACGCAGTAAACACGAAATTGTAATACCCAAATTTAGATTAACTAAAACTAGCAAGTCATTTCTTATTAACAGTATACGCTTTTATAATAAGTTGCCAAAGTCAGTTACAGAACTGACCGATGGAAAGTTTAAAAATTATATCAAACGTGTCCTAATTAAAAAAGCATATTACAAAATTAAGGACTATGTTGAAGATAAAGAAGTTTGGCCTGAACCCCTACGCACATGCGGCTTCCCTGGTAGCTCATAAAACGGCACAAATGTGTGGATGTCTCTAACTATTCGCAAGCTTATATTTTTTAATTTTTATGTTTTATTTTATTTACTTTTTTATTTTTATTTACTTTTTTCCATTATTTTTTAATCAGATGTTTTACAATATTTTCTTAATCATTACACCATTTTGTTTAGAATAGTTACAGCACGGATGACAACATTTGTGTCACTTGTTTAATCTAGTCTTTTTGCAATATCTTCTTTTTTTTTTTTTTGCTTGTATAGACTCATTTTCTTATTTACCGATTGTTTGTAAATGTGTGGACATTGTAGGCCTTATAGATTCCTAGATCCTTGGTAACTTTTTATCTTGTTCTACGTTTTGTAGTAAGCAACGACTTATTGTCGGGCCTACGATGTCCACTCATACTTAAGTGCCAACGCTGTAACATAGAAAAATTGTAAAGCCAAATGATTTTAAAAGAGTAACCATGGAGTTTCTTGCCGGTTCTTCTCCATAGGAAACGACCAACCCGAACCGAGCTTTTTGTCGACGTTTTACAAGTGCCCATGTAGGCCTATGTGAAATAAAAATATTTTGATTTTGATTTTGATTTTGATTTTATCAAGGTATATTTTTGTTTTAAGCTCTATTTTAAATTTACCTGTTTCGTACTTTCTACACACTGTGTCTACATGTCTTTCCTTTCGCAGGTCTGCTGGAAGATATTTCTTTTGAAATAAGCAGTACCTTTGTGTTCTCTTATCTTAATGTATTGTCCTTCTAAGTATTTTGTGTGTACATAAATAAATAAATATTTTTCCGTCCATTAATGACCTGTAGTTTTCGGATACCAGTAGGTACCCGAAAACTAGAAATATTACGCTTTATCTCGTTTTCGTCATCTTCGTAAAATACTGCAGGGGTTTTTTAGGGGTCTGTTAATGCATTACGATAAGGTGCGTTGTTATCAGTCATACCATAGTTTGTTGCATTAATAGAGAAAAGTTTCTTTTTGAGGATCAAAGAGCTAATTGGGAACATATCTGTAGTGACAATCACTCTCATCTTCACAGGGCTTGGCCACTGTTTTATGGGATTCAAAGGTAACTGCCGAAATAAAGTTGTAGTATATATGCACCTCTGTCCATCCTTACGGGGAAATATAATCGGGATGAAGATGTAATCTGTTTGTTTAAGTCATATAATTGAATATAAATAAATAAACGATTATTACGCGTAAACCTCCCCACACGACCAGTTCGCGACCCGTTCAGTATAATTGAAAACAGTGCTAATCCAGATTATACTGATGAAATTGCAAACTACTGGCTGTATATTTATATCGTATCCTTTTTATACCTGGCCCACAATTTATTGCGACGTAAGGGGTGGGATTGAATATTTTAATGGTGTTTCGCGGTTCCCGAAAACACTTCTTAGGAATCTGTGATAAGTGAACTGTGACATATAGTTGAATATTATATAGTTTTATAAAATCAGAACTTCAGATTATGTGTTATTCGTAGAAGCTAAATAATAACAGCCGTAAGGTTCCATGGAATATATGCTTGCCGAAGTCGGTCCGTAAATGGATGTCATTCATTAGCTATATCGATACCTGTACGTGTCTCAGAAAACACATTAAACCGTTGTTCCTGTGTGTCATTTTGACAGTCGTTATGGGTTGTCAGAAACCCGAAAGTCTGACAATCAGCCTTACCAATAATTAATCGTTTTACCTAGTTCGGTCTCAGAGTATATAGGCGTAAAATACTGGTGTTTAGTGGTTTAATTGGAAGCTGAATCCAGCATAGGTATGGTGATGGTAGATGGGTATTTTAGTTCTGCCAGTCAATATTTAGGTCCATAGAACTTCATTCTGATTGAAAACATCAAACACGCAGGTTTTTCTTTAAGATACTTCAACTGTTTTATTTTCGTAATTATTCAGACGTCGACATTTTGCCAACAATGGTGCCTCGTGTAAGTCGGTCACTGATCCGACAGTACCCAGACAGAAGAAACCAATAATATTAAATTCAATCTTGAAACCGAACATTGATTCGCTCCACCGAACTTTAGAGCAGCACTTTTTTATCGTCGAACTGAATTTAACGCCCTTTGTGTCTCGTATTAACCCTAGACCTTGACTACAGTCCTGCCCACATCCCAGCCCAGCCTCAGCCTTGTATGTGCCCTGTCCACAGCCTCGGGCGGTGCGACTTGGTTTGCACGTGTGTAGTTTTCTTTGCGTTAATACAGTCGCGTCCCAAGTCGCTTTCTTTTTTTGTGAATGGCATCTCGCAATTCAACCTATGAGGTTGTCGTCTGCTTAACCGGACTATCCTGTGGATGCCTTTAGAGTAAGGCCTCCAGCCAGGGCATAAAAACTTACAAACTAAGCGACTGCACGCTAAGGGCACCCCCTGTGGGGTACGAGCCTCGGCTTAGGGCGTCGCTGGGGGAGGACTGCATGGGGACAGGCTGGATCTGAATGATATCATTATTTAGGGACTGATTTAAAACTACTGGCACAGCATCGCGGGCTGGCTCGAGCGAGGGTCGGGGAGGGCAAAGACCGGGACGTCGCGACGGACCTCGACGGCGAGGTCGGAAAGACGGCGGTTTGTGCCTAAACTTTTTAAGAGTACTAGTCTCTTTGCTAGTTTCCTGGAGGAGGGTGATAGCATCATCGGGGGTACCGAGAGTATGCCTCGGACGGCGTACTGAACTAATGCGCGAACTAATGCGTCGCACAAGCACATGATATACAGGATATTCCATATAATGACGTCATTAAAATATTAGCTTTCTCAAGCTCATGTACGTTCCGCGATTCTTGATAGTTTTCGAGTCATAGTTTCTTGAAAATAATCTGTGAACTGCTTAAAAAAAACTACAATTTTTTTTACACCGCTTTTTGTTAAATGCCTCTAGTTTACCTTAAAGAATGTGAATAAGTCAAGTAAAAACAAAGACAGTTTTCTTTTTATCTACAGCTCGGACATCTATTCAAAATATCAAGAATCGCGGAGCACAATGGGTAATTTGAGAAATCTTTTTTTTTTTAAAACGTCTCTATTTGGACCACCAATGTTGGCGATGTCTCCGCTGTCGCCGTAACAACACGCGTGTAGATCGTGGCCAGGCCGTTTGCCTCGACTAAGTATTTATATCCAGACCACTTGAAGCAGTAAATAGAGGGTAGGATAGATTTTTCATCGGAGAGTTGCTCGGGAGGAATACTAATGTTACACTGTCATAACTATGAAGAACGGGTTCGCGTGATTGGGATACTGTGTGGTGGATAGCGTTTGTGAGCAATTTAGGACATTTCTTTCTTGATTTTAGGGTATTTTTCACATTCATGGTAGTTTCGACTAACGGTTCGATGAAGTAGACGACTTTCTTATACCCTGCTTTTACTTTTGGTTTAGTGGTTGCCTGTCGAGTTTGAAGTCCTCAGTTTGGTTGCCAAGTCAAAATCTATAGCTAAAGTTCTATACTTACAAGTAGGTACAAAACATAACATAACGCCTGTAATCCCTAAAAGGTAAGGCAGAGGTGCACCCATTAGTACTCTCACATTTCGCCAGTTATGTGTATGTCCCATATAATAGGGGGCGGGGGTAGAGAGCAGCGGTGGGCCAGTGGTAGCAGCCCCGACTTACGAGCAGTAATTCGTAGGTTCGCACCCAGGCAGGCGCATTACTTTGTGTAATTTATTTCATCACCGCTGCTCTCAAAACGGTGAAGGAAAACGTCGTGAGGAAACCGGCATGTCCTAGAACTAAAAATTCGAAGACATGTGAGATGTCACATGTCTTCAACCAACCCGCACTGGGCCCGCGTGGTGGATTACAGCCCATTCCCTCTCATAGAGAGGAGGCCTGCATCCCAGCAGTGGGAACAATATAGGCTGATGATGATGATGAATAGGGGGCGAGCGTTACGCCATCAACAGAATCATAGATCCAGACTATGTGGCTGGCATTGAAAAATTCCTGGTAGGACAACCCAATAAGACTTTCCCCACCTGGGTATCGAACCGCGCGTAAGGCTTACAATCATTAGAACCAACGAGGTAGCGAAATCAGAACAAAATCTCTATAAGTGCGAAATTTAGTTGGTTTACAAAATATTTCTTTAGACTATCCGCTTTTCACCCACACTTATGCTCACCGTCCCATAAATAATGTTTCACTTCACTGATTCCCCTTTAGTCAGATTTCTGCCAATTGTGATCGTATGTAGTTTTATGTATGGTAATAACTACACTGTTCCCAATATTGTGTAGTCGACAGTAATCCAGCCAAATATACATAGAAAATATTATGAAAGACAGACATTTTCACTTTCGTATGGATTTGGTATGTAACGTTAGTCACGGATCTGTAAATTTGCTGATGTATGTGAATGATCAAAGCGAATTATACTCCAATAACTAAATAACAAAAAATAACTCCAATAACTAAAAAAGCGATTTGATAGCTGATGTTAATAAACTGCTTGCAACTCCCTATCATCAAAAAGTTCTTGTGCATAATCAGCCTGTAATGATCCCACTGTTGGGACACATACCCCCTTTCTATGAGAGGGAGTGGGCTGTAATCCACCACGCGGGCTAGGGCGTGTTTGTAGATGTCACTAGTCTTCGAAGTTTTTATTTCTAGGACAAGCCGGTTTCCTCACGATGAAATGAAATGGAATGATGTTTATTTTTGCAAATAGTTTTTTCAACCACTTTTTTACGTCTTTTAAAACTAGATGAGGCAGGTGTTTCGTTCCTGACTACTCTGAGAAGTAACAGCCGAAACAAACTGAGAGGTCACATTCTCTTTTAAGGTCCAGACATAATCTTGGCCAACTCACATGAGGACTATGCAGATAAGTGTCTGAGATGGTCTTTTGAAGACAGAACCACACAGATTCGAGTAGACCTGTCCAGCCAGTGCAAGCATTTCTTAGTTATCGTTTAGCTCGACTCATAACATAATCAAGGAACTCCACGACACAACGAACAATACCAAAGAAAGGACATTAGGTCGCTTATAGTACTCAAATTGCAAGACAATCGTTAAAACCACCCTTTTCCTTCACCGTTTTGAAAGCAGCGATGATGAAATAAATTATACAAAGTAATACGCCTGTCTGGGTTCGAACCCACGGCTTACTGCTCGTAAGTAAGTCGGGGCTGCCATCACTGCTCATTAAAATAAAAAACAATCTAAATAATCCAATTTTGAATTTGCAGCTAAGCCCTTGTAGGTACATCACAAACCCCATCTGTGTAGTCTGCGGCATTCAGTCAGACGGAGGCATTTCCATGTGGGTACCGTTTTACAATTCGGTGCGGAACTCTAAAAAGGTGATAAATGGCGCCGTCCGGATTAAGAAACCCGGACACGGGTGTCGTAAGCCGAACAAATAGGGGGACCAGCGAATTTGTGAAATTACGGATTTGCCGCGTTGCGAACACTCCAGCCGGAAATTTTTGAATAAAAATGTGATGGACGGTTATTGCGACTGGTCGTGTGGTATTTGTGTAGGGGGACAGTTAATGGCGTGAAAAGGAAAGGCCTATGTTCAGCAGGACTGCTATAAGCTGATGATGGCTGACTTATCACAATATTTAGTGAGAGTGGAAGTGTCAAAAACTTCTAGGAGGACTTTAAACCTATTCAAAATCAAAATATTTTTATTTCACATAGGCCTACATGGGCACTTGTAAAACGTCGACAAAAAGGTGCTCGGTTCGGGTTGGTCGTTTCCTATGGAGAAGAACCGGCAAGAAACTTCATGGTTACTCTTTTAAAATCACTTGGTTTTACAACCCACTCCCTCACATAGAGAGGAGGCCTGTGTTCCAGCAGTGAGAACATTATAGGCTGATGATGAGCCAACTTAATAAGTTCACGTAACGAAAAAATAATCTAGACCGAAATAATATTCCTGTAGGCGTACCTTCGTAGGCCATCCTTCGTGAATTAAGTAGGGAATGAAACAAGGTCCTAATCCTCGACTGTTCTAATTTGTAACATATTTGTAGAAGGCACGTGTCTATTCCAGGGAGAGCAATATATCATACTTTTATATGTATTTCGGTGTTCAGACCAAAGAATTTATAAACTAACTGAAATGAGTACGAGCATCTCAAAAGCGTTCTGAGCGAGACAGACTTCAAAAGTGGATGCCATCTCTTTTCATTATTACAGGTGGGCCATATTTTTTGTATCATATAAATGTTGACATTCGAAAATTACTAAATTCATGAAAAAAATGCTTATTTTATTAATATTTTTATTTATTGTTTTATTAATTATTAATTGAATTTAAAACTTTGCAAGAAATGATTATTTTTATACGAGTATTTAGAATTTGAATATTAAATTAGTCTCGTTACGAATTGTGTGCTAGTTTAGCTATCAACGTGATTTCTATTTACTTTAAATTTTCTCTTACAGGCAATAGCAAAACAATGACACAATCAACCCTCGTAGCTATCTCGCTCTGAAGTTCTTTCTCCCTTTGACATAGAGTTTGTATTAATTAAAGTAATAAAAAGACCCTACGAGTTTGAGATAAAGTTAATTTTTATACGGTTTTTTGATATAGACATTTTGTTTATACACATTCCAGTTAGTATATAAGTTCCTTGGTTCAGACTGACCTTAGATTTTAACGTAGGACAATATAGAATATTTATTTTTGGAAGTGTCAACACCTGGAATGTTTGATCATAGGCATCAAAATTAAGGATTAAACGCCTAGTTGGACCCTAGACAATAATTAATTTCGGATTCTTCCAATACTGTTCAATGCATGTTTTATTTAATAGGCAGAAAGATTGGTGTTCACTGTTTTCCCCTTTCTTTTCCACTCAAAATCGTTTGGTAAAGCAGCGGTACGAACTTCAAACGGATCAAAAGCAAATGAAAAAAAATAAACCTAAACCACATTTTGATTGCTCGATGTTGAAAGCGAAACGAAATGGTACCGAAGGTTGCAGTAAATCGAGATTATATTAGGATCTGATAAAATGTAGCAAATGCAATCTTATTTCAATAATTTCCACGTTCAGATCAACAAAATGAAACGGAACAGCTCCCCCCGCACATCGTTTCTTCGGGGGCGTATTCCAGCATATTTTTATAGGTTAGTTATACTTATTACAAAGTACTTGAAGTAGTTTGTGCTCTGAGTGCTCCCGAGAGCTCCGCTTCAAGATCTCATCTCAGAAGAGATGTAAATTAATACGGTGAAACATTATGCTAACTATGCCAAGTGGGGGTTCTTAGCCGAGTACCTACCTCGTTACCTTCCAATTTTGTTTTAATTTTTTGATGCTTTTATAAAGTTTAAGTTTAAAGAGGAAAAGTCTTAAGTCGATGTTAACTTTGCTTGCAACTTAACGTACTTAACGACGTAGGATATTGATGCATGTTGTTCCGTCGTGTCATATAGATGGTTGTAAGTTGCTTTTTGTAGGTCGCTACGGTTGTGATCAATATCACTCGTAAAATTACCCTACATAATATTATTCCAGATTAGTCTTAAAAAACCATCACACTGACTTTTCAAGTCTTAGGTATACGGAAGAACTTCTTAGAACTAGGCAGTAACAGTCAAGTCAGGCAATCTTACCATACAAAACATGACTAAACCCTATAGCTCATGAACCACAATTATAATACATTATTATCAATACCAATAAAACCTTACAAGGCCATATGTCAGAACAAATCATGGCGCTAATTAATGACCATGCACACGGCTGATTGCACGCGATTAGAAACGCGATTAACAAGGTATTATGCCTTAATGATAGCTCATCATGGATATGTTATGTACGAGTATAGGAGAGCTGGATGTTATGGTAGACCGTTATTGGTATTAATTATGGCTTTAAAACTACCAAAAACGTCATGAGGAAACAATGTCCTAGAACTAAAAATTCGAAGACATGTGACATCTATCAACCCGCACTGGGCCCGCGTGGAGGATCACAGCCCACTCCCCCTCTCATAAAATGGAGGCCTGTGCCTCAACTGTAGGAACGTTATAACCTGATTCCTTACTAAATAACTAATAACATTGACACTGTCGATATAGCACGTGTTCCACGTCGCGTCGCACGACATAGCGTTACATTGACGCACGTTCGATCGCATGTGTTGGTCGTGTCGGTCGGAATTCCAACCAATTACTGATGCCAATCACGAGTAACAAGTTTTACGAACACTGGTGGTATTCTGATATCGGTGTTATTGATATTGTTTTATAGTTTTACAAAAGATATAAGCAATAAATTTTACCATCAGAAATTTCTCGTATTTCAGTAGCAGCTACGGAGTCTAGATTTGTGCCCCCTTGATGGCAATAGGCTCGCCCCTTCTACATGGGACTTTAAATATAACGTTACTGGCAAAATGTGGGGTTACCTACTATTAGGTACACCTCTGTCTAACCCTCGGACATAAAAGGCGAGATTTTATGTATTAAATCTCTTCGTGAAGGAATACATCTGAAATCTGCATTCATACAGCATTTGGATGGGGTGCCTGGTGTGTTATAAATATTTTGCACATGTTTTTTTATTATTTACTATTTACGTCCTGGAACCCGTGGGAATAGGCGACAATCCGACTATAAAGGTTATTTCATAGTTTTCTGTTATAAAAAAAAAAAAACAGCAGCTGTGTGAATTTTTTAACAAAATTTCGTATTGTCAGCCATATCAAATCAAATCAATCAAATCATATCAAAATCATTTATTTCAAGTAGGCCAGTTACAGGCACTTTTGAATAGTCAAACAACAATAAAAATGAAGCTACAGTCCCAGTCACAAGACATAATAACTGTGAAAGTACTGTATTTGCCCATTCCAAAGCGTAGATCTCTATGGAGAAGAATGGGCAAGAAACTCTATGGACACTCTTTTAAATCAGAATCTTGTTACAAAAACCTTGGTTATATCAATTAGGAATCAGGTTGTGAATACCATCTGTGAAGTCTTTGGTAGGTACTGAAGATGAGCTTATGCGACGTTAAATTCTTATCATTAAACCAGCTGCTGCTTACGCCACCGGCTTGTTTGGAACTCTCAACTCTTAGAAATAAAACCAGCTTTATCACAAAAACACCAGCCTTTACCTGCCCGTGAATGTCGTGAATTGCGAGCAAAGGATTAGTTCTAAGATAAGCAGCACTGTCCTCTTGTTTGCTAGTACAAACTGTGGCCATTAATCTGTCTGTCTGATTATGCTAATGTTTCTTTTGATAGCTAATTGTAGCGGTCATTGTGCGGCCTATCTTTGGGTGTATGAATTTACGCAGATATCGCCGAGCATACATAGACATAGCATGCCTTTACATTACAAACATAGACATGGAGGAGCTTGTGGTTAATTAATAACAGCCGCGCCAAGGTTGATCCGTGGATTGGTGACCATAATTACATACCGAGTTTCCTCCGTGCCTCGGAAAACATGTTAAGCCGTTGGTCTCGGCTGTCATTTAAAGATCTTTTACAGTGGTTACGAGTAGTCAGAAGCCAAAAGCCTGACATCTAGTCTTACCAAGAGGTATCGTATTACCCAGTTACTGGGTTGTGGAGGTCAGACAGGCAGTCGCTTCATGTAAAATACTAGTACTCAGCTGCCAACGGTTAGACTGGAAGCCGACCCCAAGATAGTTTAGGAAAAGGCTAGGCAGATGATGATGACATAGGCATTAATAACATTACACCACATCTGGTTTCCGTGAAGGCAACACGGGCGCCATTGTACGCCCGAATTTTGCCTTGTATGTTTTAGTACCATATCATACGGGGCGAGCATATTGCCTACAACAATTCACAAATTCAACTCCTAATGGAAAAAGGAAAAACTCAATTTTCACTTTGTCCGATCCTGTGACTCGAACCTAGGATCTTGACCAACATCATCATCATAATCATCATCAGCCTATAATGTTCCCACTGCTGGGACACAGGCCTCCTCTCTATGAGAAGAGTGGGCTGTATTCCACCACGCGAGCCCAGTGCGGGTTGGTAGATGTCACATGTCTTCGAATTTTTTGAACAACTAAAATTTATACCATTGTATAAATTTTAGTTGTTCAAAAAATTCGAAGGTGGAATACAGCCCACTCTTCTCATAGAGAGGAGGCCTGTGTGTGGATTTTAAAATTGCCATTTTGACTGCAGTGAAGGTTTTAGAAAATGCTTATCATGCTAACCCGTGGATATTCGTAAGGTTCGTTCGTATGCGGAACCCGATTTCAGTCCCATAGTAAAATCGGTTTTTCCCCGGTTGTGCAATGGGACCGAAACTCGGTTTCGTTTGGCCCTGTTCGTAAGCAATGATAAATGTTTGACAGCATGGTTGGCGCAGTGGCTGTACGATTGGCTGCTCCGCTGCGAGTCGTGGGCTCGATTCCCGCTCGGAACAAATATTTGTATGGCCTACAGGTACATAGTTTGCCAGGGTCTGTCTGTTTGTGTTTCAATGTTTGTAAACGCACCCGCGATACAAGAGGAATTCCTAGTGACGGGCAACGTTTAAAAAAAAATGCGTAGAGTCCCTCCACACGGAAGAAGTGAAACTTCGTAATACTACACGCATGCGTTCGAGTGCCACGCATTCACTCTCGTTATTTTATTGAGCTTCTAAATAATGTTTTGTTGTTTTCTTGTTGTATTATTTTTATTACATAATTATTACATAAGTTTATCGAGGTTATTCTTCTCATGGAAATTAAGCGAAGGCTGGTCACACAGAAGAGTCGAATGCATGACTGTTTGCACGCCATCTTGCGTACCTAGTAGAACTACGTAGTCACAAATCTTGTAATACTGCCATCTCTTGGTGAGTTAGAAAATATTCCCCCACCATGGTAGCGTTAAACGTTAAACTTGTTGAAAGCCAGTTTTTGAAGTTTCACTTCAAAAACTGGCTACATAAACTACAGAACGATGATCTTTCTCCACCTTAATGGTTAATACAACTTGTGTTAAGTTTTCGAGGTTTATTACAGTAGCGACATCGCATCTGTCTTCTCGAATACTCCTGCTACGCCACGTCACCCAAAACACATGACAGGCATGTTTCAAGATTAGCCTCTGACGTCACATCAAAATGGCGTCCCTCATAACACTTTTTACACGTTTTCGCGCTCGATTTATTTCGAAACGTTACAGTTTTTGTACAGTAAATCATTCCGTCTGATAAAACTTGGGCTGTGTACTTAGGTACTGAAATATTCGTGTGTGTAAGAGCTTAGGTTTTTGTGTGGAGAGGGGGTTCTCTCATCTTTACTGATGATGTTAATTTTTTGTTGGATTTATTTTTCCAGTAATTTTTTTGAGGTTTGATGCGTAGAATTTAAGCTTAAATATTTCAAAGTGAGGCTTGATAATAATACAAGGGAATGTTGAGGTAATAGTATGAGGAGCACGGGTTGATCTTCAAGGTTAAGCCGATGTCTTCTTCCCAGCTAAAACACTAGGAAGTGGCGAAGGGCGCGCGTTTTGGGGGACTGTCTCTTGTAATTTTGACGTTCAAAAAGTGCTGATTATCGGCATAGTTTGAAGAAATGACTTTTGATTTTGATTTTGATATAAAGGGCTTAGATAAAGTGATATTTTATCAGCGATAATCATGATGTAAAAGTAAAAAACGCTGAAGAAAAGTCAATTCTGTACAAAAGTGGTTGTACAAATACCTTTAGGTTTATTTTATAATCTCATGAGATGCCCATCGGTGACACTTAAAACAAGTAATGTGATGCTTCCAAATGGTTAAAATCTTTAAAAGCAAGTAGAGGTTAGGAGATCCCGGGACGAGCTGGATAGATCCAACGACCAGTGAGCCACATTGGCCGTGAATCGAAGGATTTGGAAGTCATGGGGACAGGCCAGCAGTGGGATGACACAGGGTAACAGTAACAGAGAGCAGGACGAATTATTAACCTAGATACTATTATTATAAAGCTGAAGAGTTTGTTTGTTTGCTTGAACGCGCTAATCTCAGGGACTACTGGTCCGATTCGAAAAATTCTTTCAGTGTTAGATAGCCCATTTATCGAGGAAGGCTAACGACTAATAGGAGCGGAGCAGCAATGAAAAATGTTGCGAGAACGGGGAAAATGTGACGCAGACGAAATTAAGAAATAATCTCCGTTCGGAGAGTACAATTGAATTAATTGCCTACGACTTTAAAGACGTTTGATCAATCAAACGGAAACGTCTGTTAAACAGCACCATTTAATCTAAACCACCAATAATAAATTATGTCTGAAATATCCGTTTAACCTTTGAGTTATTTCAATTACATTTTCTAAATCAAATTCTAGGGAAATAATATTGGTCCTCTGGGAGCCAACAGTGGGTCACGGAGGGTTATATTAAAACAAATCTGTCTCTATCTTCGACGTCCAAGGTCCTTGTGAAGTTATGTATTTGATTTGATTTGGTTCCAGTTTTGGTACTTATGGCTTTTGTGATTTTCGTTTAGATGGATTATTGTTTGAAGTTTTGAATGGTGAAATAGGAAGTACGGTGTAATTAAAGTTATTTAATACTACTGACGTCATCTAATTACATTATTAACTGTTTTGTTTTTTTGACGTATGAAGTGTATGTAAAAAATTAAATACAGAATAAACATAATTTCACAATTAATATTGGACTCATAGACGAGATATAGTATAATTTGTTAGGTGTCGTGCCGGGTGGTTTTTATGAATAAATGATGAAATAACAAATAAGAAGGCACTTACTTAAAAAATAAGATGACTGTGATCAATTAATTAACAAATATTGATTTTTACTACTCTACTTGTATCGTAAAAGCTTATTAACCTTTTTGTAATTTTATACACAGTAGTAGGTATCTATTATGTGTATATAAAATACTGCTTACACAGTAAGCAAAAAAATCGTAGACAAAAAATTTATGTCCATTTCCAGTTTTCTTTTCAGTCTCCCCGTAACAATGCTAAGGTAGAAAAGTAGAGGTGTCACAGCGTAGACGTTAAAATTTAAATAATGGACGCGAAATGATTTTACAAAAATCTCGGGACACAAAAAGTCGTGCTTTCGCTTTGGAGAAGAACTCGTGTCATGAATGAAATAGCCGTGTCTTGAAAGTAGACAACGTTTTGCGAAAGAATGAAAAACATAAAAGAGAACTAGTAAAAAATGGTGCGCCCCAGATTTTATTCAGAACAAAATATCACATTTACAATGCAGAGATTGTGAAATAATTTCATAATCACAATCATTTATTGGTCAGAATATGGTAAATTATATGTATTCCGTTATGTATCGAAGCCCACACATTATAGGAGGCGACAGAGAGCCAGTGCTGTGTAATCATCATTCAAACCTTGCCTTTTCCCAAATACATTGGGGACGACTCTTACTGTTTTCTTTTACTGTTTCATCATCGGTCTACCAGACGTACAGCGATGCGCCATCGGTACATGGTGGACATCCCACCTATACGCACTAAGCGTTTTGGGAATACTTTTATTATGCGTACGGCTAAGGAGTGGAATTCCCTGCCGGAGTCTGTATTTCCCGATAGCTAGCGGCGAGCGTGCTTCACCGTCGACCACATTATCGCTTACCATCAAGTGAGATACTGGTCAAGATTACTATTGATAAAAAAAAAAAATGTAACCGCGCTTAACTGAGTACCAATATTTTGTATGGAGCATTGCCTATTTGACCTCTACAATTTGATTCCAAACTGGGTAACACGATACAATCGTACCAATATCTTGACAGTGCTATTTTAATGCTATGAAATAGCAACACTGATACTTTAATATTTTAAAATTATATCTTTGAAGGTTTGAGATCATTGTCAGATTCTACGGCGAGAAAGCGGTGGCGTAGCGGGCAATGATATAATGGTTTAAACGAGATCTTAGCTGTTTATTTCTTGCTATTTGTAGATTTGAACACAACCTACTCAGGTGTATGATTTATAAGTGTATAGCTGCATTTTGCTCATTCTTCTAATCCATTTCTTCTTCTACCAAATGTTGAAAAAGAACGCAATTTATAATGAACGCAAGGAATAAAATAGTTCAATGACACAAAAACAGTGTTAAACATTTTTAAATTACAGCTAAGTGCTTTTATAATGAAATAAAATAACAAAAGAACAAAATTGTGGATAATAGATTTCTTCTAGGCACATAATTTTTTCTTTTTGGTTTCGTTGAAAGCCTAAAGAAAATTGTTAAAGCTAGACAAAAGAGATTTTTAAGAGCAAAAGTAATTTGGTCTTTTTGTCTGGAGCGAGTAATTCTAAACCACTGGGCCGGTTCAACTGCCAGTATTGCATGTAAAACTGTTTTATGTTAAAGTTGAAGAGTTTTTTTTGTTTTTTTTTTTTTGTGCCTTGTACCGCAGCCTTTCAGGGCTAGTTAATAATGTATGCCGCTTTTTGGATTGTGAATTAGATTCCTAGAACCTCTGTATTCATTCATGTTTTGCTGTTATATAGAGCCCATACATTCACAGCAACGTAAAAAACAAGACATGCAATTTCTCTCTCTTATATTCTAGACTTTGTCCAAAACGTAGTTTACAAACAGAACCGGTTCTTACGTAGAGTCACGGGAGCCCCTTTTTACGTCCGTAATGACCGTCTACACGTAGACCTTAGAATGCCCACTGTCCTTCAGTTTATGAAACGGCTTTCGAAGCGTTTCTGCGATAATACCATTAAGCACCGTAATCCCCTGATCGCAGCGGCCGCCAATTACGAAACCTCGCGCATTAGTTCAGTACGCCGTCCGAGGCATACTTTCGTCACCTCCGATGATGCTATCACCCTCCTCCAGGAAAGTAGCAAAAAGACTAGTACACTTAAAAAGTTCAGACGCAAACCGTCTTCTTTCCAAACTCGCCGTCGAGGTCCGTCGCGACGTCCCGGTCCTTGCCCTCTCCGACTCTCGTTCGAGCCAGCCCGCGATGCTGTGCCAGTAGATTTAAATCAGCCCCTAAATAATAATATCATTCAGATCCAGCCTGTCCCCATGCAGTCCTCCCCCAGCGACGCCCTAAGGTGAGGTTCGTACCCCACAGGGGCGCCCGTAGGTAAGTTTTTATGCCCTGGCTGGAGGCCTTACTCTCAAGGCACCCACAGGACAGTCCGGTTAAGCAGAAGACAAACTCATAGGTTGAACTGGGAGATGCCATTCATAATAACGTAGTTTACAAAGAAGTTGATGTTTATATGACTCAAGTACAAATAATCGTATGTTAACGGATACTGAATCTCACTCTTCAAACCGCAATCTTGTCTAGCGGCAGAAATTGGTACTTATCCTAAAACTATCTAGCCACAAGAAAATAATTTGTATCGAGGTTTAACTTCGGGACTAGAATATTTACACAAATATTATAAACGCCTCGTTGGTCTAGTGATCGCAATCGAGACTGTTGAGCATAAGGTTCTCGGTTTGATTCCTGTGTCGGACAAAATTGTTAGTGGCTTTTTCCATCAATAATTTCTCAGTAGCCACAGAGTCTGGATTGTGTTTGGGATTTAACATAAATGGCGAAATAGGGTGTACTATATTTAGTACACCTTTGCTTACAGACCCTTCGGGGAATACAGGTTCGATGTTATAAATACTACTATACTGACTATCAGTCGATCGGTCTCTCTGTCTATCAAAGTCAAAGTCAAAGCATTTATTTCAATTAAACCATTACAGGCACTTTTGAAAGTCAAAAAAACAAAATAAAACGCGAAGCTACAGTCCCAGTCACAAGGCATAATAACTTGTGAAAGTACTGTAGTTGCCCATTCCGTAGCGTAGATCTCTATGGAGAAGAACGGGCAAGAAACTCCATGGACACTCTTTTAAATCAAAATATGTTACAAAATCTTGGTTACATCATTCATGTTACGAATTTAAAATATGTGAGAACAATGTAGAAATACGGGCAAGTTAAGAGCGTCCAGAGTAAAAGATTAAATCAGTAATTAAAAAATAAAGTAATTAAAATAAACCGTGGCAGCTAAGAGATGACCAGTCACAACTGACAGCGCCCGTTCACGAACATGACGCATGTATCAGCCATCATTCAACTCAACCATTTTGAAGGGAACTAAACGACCCGACACACATCTTACTTGTTCGCGCCATAACTATTAAATGAATTCGGCATACAAGTCGACCATACCTGAGCCCTGAGGTAAGGATATAGAATGCTCTTTATCCACGAAGTGCGTTCCCGCAGGACTATTCCCGACATCCACCCGGGCAAAGTCTCAGGCAAAACCTAGTCCTACACCCAACCAATATAGCAACAAACATATTCCTAGTATATGTTTACGTCTGACTTGAACACGGTGGATAAAGTTGAGCATAAACTATTTGCATTTTGTAAACACAGACAGTTAGACAGAACAACTCCAGAATACTGTTCTGTTGGAACATATGACGTGCTTCTATGTTTTATTAACAATATTTGTATTCTGCAGATGGAATTAGGTTTACGGTTCAGGGAGGTCGAGTCACTCTCGTTTAAAAAAAAATAAAAAAAAAAACATGAAAAAACTCTCAAGGGTATTTCATAATTGTCGCAGTCAACGGGTTGGCCATGGGTTTCTTCTCATGTTTTTACATTGAAGAAACGAGCATTGATTTACAATTATATTATTATTGAATTTGTTTACTGCGTTTCGGCAATTTGAAGTAAAGATTTCTTCACAAAATGTTCGTTTATCGTAAATCAGTGATTATCTTGCTGACTAGCTTATATTTTTAACCCGATTGCGTTAGTTTTGATTTTTATCAAGCCGATACGAGACATGAATAGAAGTGGATCTTTGATTAATTAACAGAAGAGATACAAAAAAAAATGAAAATCCATAAAGATAATACAAACACTATAAAACATACCAGACTTATGTATTTTCATATTTTTGCCAATTATTTCGTATAATAAACATACTGTCAATGAAATTAATTAATAATAGGGCCAAACACAATCACTACACCCACACTGTCAAATGTTATTAGAACAGAACACCACACATCAGCAACTCGCTGTAGACTCATGTCGCCCTGGTACACGTCTGAGTATTCGATCCATGAACTAGTCACGCAGAGCCTATTCAGCGCTACCTTTCTTTCATGTTCTCCTAAGTAAGTAATTGCTAATCAACGTTTTAGTCATCTATTGATAATTAAGATGTATTCAAGCTTTAGTATTTAACCCATTAGACTGCTAAATCTATACAGTCACCAATTTATCATGCATTTGCATTCACTGGTTAAGTGATAATATCACTGGTTAAGCGTTGGTGTGTGGGTGGTTAACTATGGTTTCACTGGTTAAGCGATTGTACAAGATATTTATTTTGCTGTGAGATACACATAAATGCAAGATGTTATTTTTAAAACTAGATGACTAAAATAACAACAAATTATAAAAGGGCGTCAAAAAACTCCTCCTCAACGCTGTCAACTGGTAACGTGCCCAAGAGACTGGCGGCGTTGCCACGTTGTATGGCAATACTTAGCCTCTGGCCAAAGTAAAACCCAGCCCTTGGGTCACGGGAAGTGTCAACTAGGCGTTTAGATATTTTCTTGAAAAGGCTGTGAGCACTCGGACCCCACGGCCCCAGAGTTTCAACCCCAAACGGCTCAAAAATATAGTTACCACAAAGGTTACTATATTTACGCCGCTTGAGGTTCTCCGCAGCCGCAGCGGCAGCGCCTGTACAGCACGATGAGCTTGGAAGATGTGATGGCGCAAGAGTATCGACGCAAGTTGCGTCCCACACTAAAATGTTAATGCAAGATGTTACATAAAAAGTTCAATTGGGTTCACTGTCATGTTTTGCCTTAATGGACAAAATATAACTGATTAATTTAATGGAATGTCAAGCATTTTTTGTCGTTTAATTCAAACATTTTAATATTGCTTGAGTGTGTTTGGCTGTGATGCGATTACCAATGACCGATGACAGCAGACAGATGACAGCTCGTTGACTTGGACAGGCGAGACGTGTCAAAGTGGCATTCTATGGCGGACTGAGCTAACGATCGGACGTAATTGCGTTACAACGAACCCCACTACATTCCATGTAGTTTTAGCATCCCTTATTATTTGGTTACGAATGTTCGATTACCAAAAAAAAATAGTGTAATGAACAACTCCGACGAACATGAAAATGAAGACTATCCTCCTCCGCTCACACACACATACCGGTCATAATAATTACCCTCCTTTTTGCTTTGACGTAGCCGCGTAAAAATTTACCTCTCCATGACATGACATGACATACAGTCATCTATTTCAATGATTCTCAGTAGCTCTGAGCTCACCTAGGTTCTACCAGCCGATCTGTTAGGTCTAAACCTGAGGAAGGTCCACCTCTACGTTTGTCAAAGTTATTATGATAACCCAAACCAAAGTAGGATAGTGCTGGCGGGTGCAAATGAACAGTTTCTTTTCCATTGAAAACACGATAGTCGTAAAATACGGAATAACTACATTTAGTTATTCCGTATTTTACGACTATGGTGTTCAGGGTGCAGCTAAAATCAGTTATGATTTTAAATCAGGGTAACGTTCAAGATTGAAAAGAAATGTTTCATCTAATGTCACACGCACCATCCTACAGCAAAAGGACTATAATTTGCACGATTCGTACACAGAGACCCTATTCGTATATGTATGTATGTACACATAAAACTACTCCCCTGGCACACAAGTATACGTACGCTCCTTTCGCTGTACGAGGCCGCCATGAAAGCGGTTTTATCGAATTTAACACTTTACACAGCGCGACACAACGCTTAATGGAATTTTGGACGACAAATCTAACGCCGCACCGATGCAAACTGTCGTGAAAGAGAATTGCTACTTTGATTCTGGCCAAAAGAGATAAAGTTTGGAACACGTGTTTAGGAGCTGGCTAAATTAGATTCTGTGTCGAGTTTTGCGAATTATTTGGTGCTGTTTCTCCTAAATTGAAAGATAGAGAAATAAGTTTTCTTTTTATTGTTTTCTATCTAAATTGTAACTGTTGTCTATGAAGCTGAAATAAGTTATTCTTACTGATTTATTTTTGGAACGAAGTTCCTTATCGCGCGTTGTGAAAGGGGGCTAGACGGAAAAAATTCTTATGAAAAGTTGTCACGACACTTTTTGCTATAGTAAGCTATTGTAAGCTTTATTTCTTTAAAATAAAGTTAAAATTTCCTTAAATTACGTACAATTGGGGTGTGTATGTGAGTAAGGATAGATATGATTATTATTTTGAGTGACCGAACTACAAAGTAAAAATTCGGTTGTGCAGTTAAGTAAGACGTATTGCTTCGAATTAAGGATTAATCTTCCTTAAATTAAATATTTTATTTTTCGCACACTAACTTAAATCTAAAATGTATTGATATTATGTACGTGAAAGGAACTTCGTTCCATCCGGGTGTCCCTTGACACTTCTCAAGTTTTTTTATCTTTGTTTATTTCGGCAGATATCAGGAAGCAGCTTGATTCCTTTTTTCATTTCAGTGTTACGTTCCTGTTTCTGATCTTGTTCTAACTGTTCCTTTGATAGCTACGCTAATTAGAAAAAAAAAGTTTATCGACTGAATAGAAAATACGTTTTCTTTATTTTAAACACATAATACACTTCCTTCTGCTAACTACACAACAAAACTAAATAAAAGAAAAGTACATTGGTACACATTAAAATAAAGTGTCCACTAGATATTAGGAAGTGGTACTCTTGCCCCAACAAATTGGTAGCTTTGTAATTTGCACTTCATTATACGCTGAATGGGTGCTCGGAAGTTTGACAGGGAAGCCATTGTTGACCTAATTAAATAGTTTTGTCGATGCCCGGAAGCATCCAGTTTGATACTTTTCGATACGATCAGTTTATGGTCAATTAGCTTTACAAGCGTTTTTATATTTTATTTTTATTAATAACGGTATATTTATCTGTGCTTTAAATTCCTTTATAAGCCCGTATTAATTGCTTTATAATCAGACTAGCTGTCCCGCGCAACATTTTTCATTGCTGCTCCGCTCCTATTGGTCGTAGCGTGATGATAAATAGCCTACCTACGTTACTTCTAATACCTCCAAGAATAAGTGTACAAAGTTTCATGATGATCGGTTGAGTAGTTTTCGCGTGAAAGCGTAACAAACAAACTTACTTTCGCATTTATAATATTAGTTAGGATACTCACTCGTGACCACAAGCGTGACAGTTGAGTGTGAGGGCCTGGGTCCGATTCCCGGGTCGGGCAGCGTTATGAGGTATTGCCATTAGGAATTTCTCAATAGCAGCTACGAAGCAGCAGCAGCTGTGAAATTTGTGCTCGATTGATGGCAAGGAGCTCGTGCCTACATAATAACAGCCTCACGGGTCGATTTTCAAGGTTAAGCCGTGCTTGCCGAAGTTGGTCTGTGGATAGTTCACCTGATGGTCACCCATCCACAGAGGAAACTCGGTATATAATGATTTACACACCGAGTTTCCTTCGTGCTTCGGAAAGCACGGTAAGCCGTTGGTCCCGGCTGTCATTTGTAGATCTTTGACAGTCGTTACGAGTCCGAAAGTCTGAAATCCGGTCATACCAAGGGGTATCGAATTACCCAGTTACTGGGTTTTGGAGGTTAGATAGGCAGTCGCTTCATGTAAAGTACTGATACTCAGCTGCATCAGGTTAGACTGGAAGCCGACCCCAAGAAAGTTTGGGAAAAAGGCTAAGCAGATGATGATGATGATGGCAATAGGCTCGCCCCTACCTATTACATGGGACTTAAACTTGAGTGGCAATTTAAATATTTTTTTATAAATAATTATTTTTTATTCAAGGTTAAAATTGGTACAATACAACATAAATCTTGCTGCGGGTTGTTCGAAAGAGATACCGCGGCCCTGGAACACAAAGGGCTAAGAAGGAACATGGGTGGGTTTTAGTCAGTCAAGTCTGACACTCCCTCGCTCCGCCCAGAGCGGGAGCAGTCATTTGATGATTTCCCATCCGCAAAAAAAATAAAAAAATACAACATAAATCTTAGAAATTATGTAGGTTTAACAAAGTTCGATTCCTATACTAGGATAAACCTGTATCACAGGCGAATTGTTTTTTTTCTAATAATAACTATTTGGACAACAGAATTTTAAACAATATTTAACTTTTTTTTTTTAATAGAGAAATTCTATTCTCCTTTTTTTTAATAGAGAAATAGAGGAATTCTCTCTTCCCAGATTTGTGGGCTTAATTTTACGGCGGTCAAGAAAGATTCCAAGGTCATCTCTGGTAGCTTGTCAGCTGTATTTTGTTCAAAAATGTCCTTGAATACTTCAATTTCAGTCAAGGAAGTAGGCACACCTACTAGCACGATCCGGGGTGTACGCTTGTTGGGTTCGTCGGCAGTAAGTCCAGATGTAGAGAGCTGGACTGCGTTCTTCAGTTTATCAGCGTCGTGTTTCGTCACGGTACTGATAATTACGCCTCCATTTTTAGTTTTGCGGACACCACGTACATGAGTGCAGCTTCACTTGCTCGGGCCCACAGTGGAACGAATGTATGGGAGCGGTTGGACGTAGACATGTCCGAAAAAAAAGAGTAAAATTATGCCAAACTAATGATGCCATCTTATTCGATTACTTAATGCCTTCATAACTTGTGGTGATGAATTTCTTCATAACTCCCATATTTCGGGAGTAATTTGAGAAAATGTGAAATTTTACTATGAAAATGAGTGTATCGAGCTCTCTCCCTCCTGATTCCGGGCTTGTTTCAAGTAGCGGTCTCTAATATCATAATGCTAATACTAAGAGCTATATTTAATACTAAGACACATAGTGCGCCAAATGTGCACTTTCTGGGATAAAGAGTGATGTTTATTTTATAACACAATTTTTTTATTTTTTGTTTATTTTGTTGATTAAAACCGTTTTTCTAAAGGTTTACCTTATTACAATAACATTTCTGAGCAGCCAATTAGAGAAGATATAAGCTAATTAGGATATATAATTAGGGACTTAAGGTTTACATATAAAACTGATGCACTAATGATTACTGATAAGAACATTGCTATTATTTAATTACTAAATGGCTCTTAATACACTAATTTAGCATGCATCATTTACTAATTATCACAATAACTAATTACCTTGCAATATTTAACAAAGGATACCTGGGATACCTGGATTTTATATAAATAGGTCACTATTAGTAACTTTAAAATCAGTGTTGATTTACACCTCGTTGTATCCAAGCTAATCTCGCAATGTATTTTCCAAATTTTAATACAAATCTTGATATTCACGTTGCTTTATGCGCACGCGCACATAAAGATTTACGCGACTTTAACTATTTGTTCAGTGTTTTAAAAGATAACAGTTGTGTTCAGTTATGTGAAAGTGCTGAAACAAGTTTAAAAGACTGGTGTCGTCGATTTTGCTACCGCATTTATGCAAAATGGACACAGTCTGGAAGAAGCACAGATAAGTTTCGGAAGAAACATGAGATTTGGCTACAGGCTGCAATTCAATGGCCGGAATTACAGAATGAAAATATGGAACCTTCTACAGAAAATATAAGTGACGTCATCGAGCCCATAATTTCTCCTGCTAAATCTAATGCTTCAACTTGTACACATCCTAGTCCTCGTAAATCTTTTGAGGACCTTAGTAACCGGCAAAAAAGAAGACGCACTGAAGATAGTCTTTCATGCAGCAGTAGCAGCGCTGAAATTATGTTTTCGGCCGAAAGGGCGCTTCAAAAGGCAGGACAAAGCGATACAGCTTATGTTATGAAATACTTGACGGAGAATCCAGAAGAGGCCTCAAAAATCAAAGCCTTCATTGAAGGTAAATCAATTCAGGTACGGGAAATATCCCCTTTGAAGGCATTGGCTCTTTATGTATCGATGAACTTATCGAAATGGCGCTATAACACTCTTCGGGATTTCAACACTCAAGAAGGAGCTCTTCAATACCCGAGTTACTACATGTTGGTTAAAGAAAAAATTAAGTGCTATCCGGCCAAAGAAGATCTCACAGTTACAGAGAGCTCTGCAAAAATCAAATTACAAGCCTTGATGGATTTAACCTCAAGAAGACTTATTAGGTCGTTAGAAACCCCTGTTGATCCCAATCAACAGCTCGTATTGACCAGCAAATGGGGTTTTGACGGATCATCTAGCCAAAGCATTTATCATCAAAGGACGAGTGAAGATGAGCAAATCGATCTTGCTAGTAATTTTATGATTAGTCTTGTACCACTGCGGCTCGTCTCAAAAGGTGTAACAATTTGGGAAAACGAGCGACCATCTTCCACTTCATTTTGCCGGCCAATATTGTTTAAGTTTATAAAGGAAACCAAAGAAAATGTGCAGAGAGAGATGGCTGAAATCGAAGCAGAGATTGAAGCCTTAACTCCATCCACCATCACTGATGGAATTAGTGTCAAACACCAACTGCTGTTGACAATGATTGATGGTAAAATTCATTCCATTATATCCAATACAGCAGCTTCAGTGTGTGACATATGCAAGGCTTGTCCTAAAGAAATGAATAATTTAGAGTTAATCAAAGATAAACACGCAAACGAGGACATGTATAAATATAGCTTAAGCACCCTTCACGCTTGGATTCGCTCAATGGAATGCTTATTACACATTTCCTACAAATTAGACATAAAATCATGGCAAGTAAGGGGTGATATAGCAAAAAGGCAAGTTGATGACAGGAAGAAAAGAGTTCAAGAGGCTGTAAGAAGAGAAACGGGCTTACTTCTCGATGTTGTGAAACAAGGCAGTGGATCCACCAACAATGGCAACTCGGCAAGGAGATTTTTTGAAAACTACACTAAATCTGCTGAACTGACCGGAATAGATGCTATGCTTTTAAGAAAAATCTGTGTGATCTTGCAGTGTATTTCATCAGGAGAGAAGATCAACGTAACTAAATTCCGAGAGTTCTGCTTTGATACTGCTAAGCTTTACGTGGAGTTATACCCATGGTATTATATGCCTTCTTCACTTCATAAAATTTTAATGCATGGGCCAGACATAGTTCAGAACATGTCAATTGTGCCCATTGGTTTTCTATCCGAAGAGGCATCTGAGGCTAGAAATAAAGATTTTAGAAAATATAGAGAGGGGCATTCTCGAAAGCATAGCAGTATCTCATGCAATGAAGATATTATGCACAATCTTTTACTGTCTTCTGATCCACTTGTTACAAGTATCCGTCCAAAAGGAAATAAGTTTGTAAAAAAATCTTCTTTTAAGGAATTTTATGAGCTTACGGATTCTGAGAAAAGTGATATCGAATTTGTTAACATAAATGATTTAGCGGACATCGATTCTGAATTTGAATTAATTGATGATGATGATGATGACGAAGATAATTAAATGATGTTATTGTTTTAAAATGTGTAACTTAGTAAATTAGAGCTTACATCTTAATTATTTATTGTACTTTTAATGAAACTAGGTAATTTATTATCAACTTACTTAAAAGTCATACTCTCATCAGTTCTTGTGAATATTTTTGTTAATATATATTTCTGTATATATATAATATATTTATAGACCTCTTAATAAGTCTGTCTGCGGTTTAAAGTAAATACAAATGGGGAAAAAACGTTTTTTTTTTTTAAATTTTCATTTCCTTTTATCCCAGAAAGTGCACATTTGGCGCACTATGTGTCTTAGTATTAAATATAGCTCTTAGTAATAGCATTATGATATTAGAGACCGCTACTTGAAACAAGCCCGGAATCAGGAGGGAGAGAGCTCGATACACTCATTTTCATAGTAAAATTTCACATTTTCTCAAATTACTCCCGAAATATGGGAGTTATGAAGAAATTCATCACCACAATTTATGAAGGCATTAAGTAATCGAATAAGATGGCATCATTAGTTTGGCATAATTTTACTCTTTTTTTTCGGACATGTCTACGTCCAACCGCTCCCATACATTCGTTCCACTGTGGGGCCGTATGATATTTCAGTCATGAGTCAGGTCTTTCGTTTCGTGACTTGTTTTAAAATCATTGGGATAAATGGCAACAGAGCTTAGGTTATTAGGCCGAATTAAATGATTTGATCTCCTTTTCACCATATTGGCAAAAGAAGCATTTCCCGCAGACATAAAGTCTTTTAATGCCGATAAGATCCGAAATCTGTTCCGTCAGGTCGCGCTTTTCTATAATGGTAGCGATCATACTCTCTGCGTGGATGGCTTTTTGCTTTAGCAATTGGTAATGGACTTCCATGTGCGACGTACCAGATCTGACTTTACGGCAAAGGTTTGTGATCTTCATTATCTGCTCGGTGTTGAGTTTGCCATCGGCGGCAGTAGAACAAATTTCATGTAAATACTGCTCGATGGTCGTCATCCATCGTTGGAGTTCAGGTGTTGAAACAATAACATCGGCCATTGCTTACTTTAGGGCTGGGTTTACCGACATCTACTGCGATGGCGAAGTGGGAAGTTGCACTGGCCCCTATGGATGAAAGGGACTATTTTCCATTTTGTTTAGTCAAAACTCACTATTTTATGTCCCTTATTCACTAAAAATTACACACTAAGCAAAACTAATTATGTATAACAATATTATTAGTAATTCACTAAAGGATGACCTCCTTTAGTGTATTACTATGAACTACTATGAATTAAATATTAATAAAATATTGCTAACGAGCACATCTGTACGCTGCGAGTATGATTACAGGCGTGATGTTATGTAATGTAATGTTATGTGTAATAGTACTAGTAATAGAGGGGCACATCTACCACCATTAACTCTTTGTTCTGGCCCGGGTATCAAACCTTGGGCTCCTCAGAAATCCCGCTTCCGTCTACAAGGAACGAGGCAAACAAACTACAGATTTCACCATTATTTGCTTACCATATTCTCCAATACTCTGAGCTTACTAACCTGAGCTAAATGGAGTAGAAGGTTTTTATCCATTAGGCTCAGCCACTATGTTTGTTTACATTCCATCGCTACACATCAATCACTCTCATCTGATTGGCTAGACATCCGCCATATTGCATTTTGTAAATTTACTGCTCTTCGTGACATTTTTGACACACGCCGCGATTTGATTGAGCCAATATTTCAAACGGATTGCTCGTTTAGTTTAGTACATGTGTTTTAGTTTAGAAAAAGCGCATATTTTCTATTTGTTGATTTGCGAGCCTAACCAAACAATACAGCTCTTTAACTGCTGGACAAAGATCTCTGGTTTGATAAATTGATGTTAGCCGCCTTTTTGGACTTGGTCTACTTTTCTTGCAGATAACTTTTCATTTCTCGCAGCCACCTAAATGCAGATAAACAGATTTGGATGTTTGTCACCCAAATTTTGTTGAGTAGGCACAGTAACATTATCTAGAAACTAGATATAAACTCGTCTCTTCCAAAATAAACAAGTTCAACGATCCCTCTAGTCTAAACAAATAAATATTTATTTTTACGCACTATGTTACTGCTTGAGTTCATAGTTTTGAATTAGTGTTTTTCATTAAAAAAAGTTAAAAAACCTTTTAAAAAAAGGGCTTTTATTTAAATGCTCAAATGCTCAAAATAAACTAGTACCTATTTATTTGAGTAACTTAATCTGCTAAGTTTTTTTTTTAATTTCAGTTTAATTAAATACTTATAGGTACTTACGCAAACCTCGCGACAATCTTTTATGATCATATAAATTGTGTATAATGAGGTTATAAGTTGATAGCTAAAATTTTAAAAGAATATTTTATTTTTTCGTTTTGAGCATTTAAATAAAAGCTTTTTTTTTAAAGGTTTTTTAACTTTATTTTATTTTAACATTTTTAGTTTTGCCGTAATCTTTTCTGACCACAAATCATTATCGCAATCTCAACACTTTTTTCATTCATGATGAGATCATAATAGAATCCAAGTTTATCCATCAAATATGAACGTGTATACAAATTTTCGTGTCTGTGCTATTAACCGTTGAGGAATTCCCTCGTGAGAAGACGATCCTGGCTGCAGGATGACATCATGATAGAATTCATGTCTATCCATCAAGTATGAACTCGTACGCAAAGTTTCGTGTCTGTGCTATTAACCGTTGAAGAATTCCCTCGTGAGAAGACGATCTTGGCTGCAGGATGAGATCAAGATAGAATTCATGTTTATCCATCAAATATGAACGTGCATACAAATTTTCGTATCTGTGCTATTAACCGTTGAGGAGTTCCCTCGTGAGAAGACGATCCTGGCTGCAGGATGAGATCAAGATAGAATTCATGTTTATCCATCAAATATGAACGTGCATACAAATTTTCGTATCTGTGCTATTAACCGTTGAGGAGTTCCCTCGTGAGAAGACGATCCTGGCTGCAGGATGAGATCATGATGGAATTCATGTTCATCCACCAAATATGAACTTGCATGCAAAGTTTCGTGTCTGTGCTATTAAACGTTGAGGAGTTCTCTCGTGAGGAGACGATCCTAGCTGCAGGATTAAGCTATGTCTGTCATAAAAGTGTATTGTCATTAAAACCAAAGGTGTGTGCAAAATTTCAGCTCAATCGGACATCGAGAAGTGGTTCTAATTTAGATTCCAAGAATCCACCGTAACAAACACACAAACATACATACATACATTGCAAGTTAAATAAAAGCTTTTAATAATAATAATAAAAACATACATACATACATACATACATTGCAAGTTAAATAAAAGCTTTTAATAAAAAAACCATTGGGTTCAGATAAAAAGCTCAAAAGCACGTAACATCGCGCCTGAAACTCCGAAGGATAGGCAGAGACGTAACTAATAGTACACCCACATTTCGCCAGTTATATTTAAGTCCCATACCCGTGTAAAAAGCCTATTTCCATCAACCGGGCACAAATCCAGACGGCGTGGCTGTCACTAAGAAATTCCTAATGGAAGAACCTAAAAACACTTTGCCGGACCTGGGAATCGAACTCAGGATCTCATGGTCAGCAGTCGCGCTGCCGACCGCTGGACCAACGAGACAGTCGGAGCTCAAAAGCAGTTTGAAAATAAACCCCGTGCGATACATACATACGCGTATCAGATTTTATATACGTGCCTAAGTAATTTGAGCACCACATACCTAAATCAATGAACCTATGTTAATGGGTCTCTAAAATCAATTAACCCACTTTGTCCGATTCGATGTGGGGCGGTCACGCTGTAATCGCCTAGGCAAAATGCATTAACCTTTGTTTAAGTACCAGTAACTAAATTAGTATGTGAAAATCATGCCTAAGTTAATATTGATGAAGCCTTTGAACATTTGAAATGAGGTCGTTCGCCATACCTAGTAAATAGTCAGCTTAAATTGTCATAATTTTCAGTTTTGAGTATGAATGTGTGTAGATGGTAAAAAAATGTATCTAGGAAATAGTAGACAGAACGATGTCATCCGAATTTATTTAAAATTAAACACATCTAACTGTATGAAAACGTTCCTAAAAATATTTAATCAAAAGTTTTCAACTTTTTCTACATATTTTTTTGGCTCCAACTGACACAGTTTTATTTGGCGAGTCGACTATGGGATTAGTAATTTTGTGGCACGGTTACTTTTGTAACAGAATTATTAAATACTAGCTGTCCCGCGCAACTTCGTCTGCGTCAAATTTTCCCCGTTTTCGCAACATTTTTCATTGCTGCTCCGCTCCTATAAGTCGTAGCGTGATGATATATAGCCTATGTCCTTCCCCAGGTTAAAATCTATCTTCTTGCCAAATTTCATTAAGATCCGATCAGCCGTTTAGTCGTGAAAAGGTAACAAACAAACAAACAGAGTGACATTCGCATTTATAATATTAGTATGGAAGTATGGATGTTGAAAGCCTCAAAGTAGATGAAACCAGGAACCTACGGATTATCCGGTATACATGGTAATAGAGAAATGGAACAAAATGTTCCGAAATTAAATGAAAACGGCTCTAAAGGACGATGTTTTTATAATTATTTTGTATTTAAAGTTCAGTGATGATGCTGAAGTACTTGTTGTCTAATCCACCTCGCTGGAGACCAATAGAAAGAAAGAAGTTAGAAAAGAATCCTTATCCGAACCTTGTCGATGTGTTATGTTAAATATCTAGCTTCTTTATATAAGTATATAGATAGAAGTTATACAATATGCTAGGTTAAACGAGGGACATATTGAGGGAGGGTATTCAGTATTCGATTCTCGTCCCAAATATGTAAAAAACCTATGACGTATATAGAATTTTTTTTAATGTTTTGTTTAGTGCCTAGATATTTTGGACTGTCCTAAGCCAGGTAAGTTTAAAGTATGAAGGGAAAATGGATTATACCTAAGAGTCATTGACCCGCTCACATGTTCTGCGATAGTATTAAGTCGCTAGCGCAAGGGTGTATACACGTTGCGTGACATTTGCGAAAATTTTGGTATGGTTCTGTCTGTTATTTATCAGTGTTTTTTTTTTGTTTATATTTTTATTAGTATCATGTTAGCATGTACTATTATGGGTTTGAATATGTCCCTCGTTTAAACTAACATACTGTATAGGGAACACGCACAGAGGTTTCCTTTATAATGTAGAGAAGGAATAAGGAAATATTATATACTGTCCACCCCTAAAGGGGTGAACAAGGGGTAGTTGTATGGAAATCGGTCATTTTTAAAGTAAGAAACATGAAATTTTATATACAACCTTCTGGTTAGAAATAAATATATATGTACTAGCTGTCCCGCGCAACTTCGTCTGCTTCTCATTTTCCCCGTTTTCGCAACATTTTTCATTTCTGCTCCGCTTCTATTGGTCGTAGCGTGATGATATGTAGCCTATGTCCTTCCCCAGGTCGAAATCTATCTTCTTGCCAAATTTCATTAAGATCCGATCAGCCGTTTAGTCGTGAAAAGGTAACAAACAAACAAACAAACATACAAATAGAGTGACTTTCGCGTTTACAATATTAGTATGGAAGTATGGATTTTAGCTTTTTGAGAATCTACCTCCTAATTAGGTAGGGGTTGAATTCATGAGTGTTCGTGTTGTGGTTTTCGTGGTTTTCGGGGCCGCTAACAATAAAAACGAGATGGCGCCGATGAACTTTAGGTTTTTCGTCGTTTTCGTGGCCTTCAGTTTCGCTAATAACGAAAATGAGGTAAAAATGAAAATCCAAGATGCTGCCGAAAAAAATGGTCTGTTTCCTTCATGAGTGTCGTTTTTATGGTTTTCCGGGCCTCTGATAGCAAAATCAGAATTTTCTTCGGCGCCATATTGGATTTTAATTCAAATTCTCATTTTGCTATCAGCGACCCAAAAAACCACGAAAACAACACTAATGAATAAGCCAGAAAATTCGGTGCAAGCCACACGTGGGCAATTGCCGAACTTCAAAAGAATTCTGAATTTCTATTTGATTCTGAAATCTGACTGGCAGTTCCAAAGATGCATTCGAGCATGAAAATAAAAACACCAGAATTAATTACAACTTAATTTTGTACCTTCATATTTCACAATTGTTCACTAAAACAGATTCCGATCAGAGCTTTATCTTACTAATGTAACTACCCCAGAGAGAAATGATAGACTTTATTATCATTTCGTCTTTCAAACAAACACGAATTTCGTCCTTGAAATAAAAATAAAGCAAAATAACATTGAACTTCGCAGCTCGGACCCAAAAGTGATCGTTCCACAAATCTTTCATTTTCCACGACTGTCCTATTGACAAGATTTACGCGTCACAAAAAATCGTTTACAACAAAAACAATTTAAATATGTAAATGTTGCTCTGTTTAGTGAAAAGTTTAGCCTTTTACAATGAGAAAAATATGCTAATACACCGTCTAAGGTCAAATTCTATATAAATGTATAATTTCGAGTTAAAAAGTTGGCTTTGATCTTCAATAATGAGTTGAAAGTGAATTTAGTTTTAGTTGTGTGCAAATTCCAAGTTGATGTGGTTTCGGCTATAAATAGATTTAGCGCGACTTCAGTTAATTTAGATTGATAATGGTGGCAATTAATAGAGGAAAATAGCGTTTAATTTAGGTTCCAGTTTTAGGCTAAAATACGCGTCTAAAGTATTAACGCAACGAACGGTTGGCGGAGTATTTGTACGTATTTCTTTTGCGTTTCGGTTCCCCTGCGTTACAAATTAATTATTATATTAAGAAGGAGTATTATTTAATAGGTCAAGGAATTACTTAAACACGTGAAAATACGAAAAACCTTGATTGTAATAATATTAAAAAAGAAAAGTTATCAATTGGATCTCTTACTCAAGAAACAGAACCATTCATTCAAGATTTTAAAAACAATAACATCTATCGTTTTCCACAAAATCACACTAATACTGATACAAAGCTTTACACTTCAATTTACCACTAACGTACCTCCGAGGTAGTGGTTAGCAATTAGCGCGGCTAGTATCAGATGCAAATTTCCATTCGGTTCTGTTATGCAATGTTAGCTTCCCATTGCTGCTGTGCGCTACAATTAATTTTACAGCCAAAATACTCTATCACATTTCATAATACAGCTCCTAATTAAGCCAACTTTGCAATATGTTGTGCATCAAAACTACTAATTTGTGAACTATTTTGGAACTAGGTTGTAGTCTGCTGTGGAAATACGTGCCTTTAACGGCAAATTAGTTTTTGTTTTAGGAGTATGACATAATTTTGAGTTCATTCTTTACCCCAAAATGGTTATATGAATTAATCTTGGAATCTGAATCTGCATAAGCATAATCAGCCTATAATGTTCCCACTGCGGGGATTGCTGCCAGTGCGCGTTGGCAGATGTCACATATCTTCGAATTATTAGTTCGCGGTCATGCCGGATTCCTCACGCTATTTTCCTTCGCCGTTTTGAGAGCAGCTTATATCTGACTCTGCATGTGTATTCAAACTGTGGTTTTCTTAACTGTTTCAGGCTCTAGTTATTACAATACTACTGATTTCTAACAGCTTTTGCGCATTTGTCTTATATGATGATGTAATCACGCCACAGTAAAATAGTAAAATCATAAGTCCCAGGGTCCTCTCATGAGCTGATACAGCTCAATTTCTAAACTGTAATACCACCGTTTACCATGAAACCAATCCCTAAAAACTCCAGCAATTATCATAACACCGACAAAGAGAATCCAACTCACACCCGAAATTCGCTAAAAAAGTAAATTAAAAAGTGCCGAAACTCGGAACCATGGCTCCCGCCGTTAATAAGGATGCTAATCACGTTTTTGTCCAAAATCCTGCCGATATTAAAGTCTTGAACTAGTAAGATATTTAATCCAGCAGACGCGACTCTTTTAGAATTGGCGATCAGTAATTTGGCAAATACATGCTGCATCGGGTCTAGCAGACTCTAAACGTTCATTGTTTTTTAATAATCTGTAGGTTTGGAGTGAATTGCGCCGGTTTCCACTGTTTACAGTCGCAGTGTAATCTAGCGTTCAGCTCCTATATCATAACAAGAAAAACGTCTGAATCGCTAATCGCCGACGCTAAAAAGATCGTGTCTGTTTAACTCCTAAGCGCAGTCCGATATTATTTCCTGCTCGAATTGTAGGCAAAGCTTGGCCCTAATGAGTTTACTACGCGTACAAATCCTATTTGGATGCGCGAGGGGGAAGGAAGGGGGGTCCAAATGGAAATTGTAAACGTTTGCAATGAAATTCTGATGAGACGAGTCTGTAGCTGCTTTCGTGTCTGTTTCGTTTTTTTTTTCGTTCCATTCTAATTATGTTAATTGTTTGAGGCAAATACTTTGTACTTACTGATTATTTTAGTCATTGTTTTAGTGTGCGGGAAAAATAGCGTTTAGAAGGAGGAACTGTCTTAAGCTCTCTGTTAATGTAGCTAAGCCTTGGTTTTTAACGAGATAGGGCTGTCCATCAGTAGTTATAAATCTTTAGGTTTTGGTGCGACCAATCTATAGAATCATCAAACATGGGCATCAATAGGTCCACGTGTTATCGGATAGTATCAATCCCCAGTTTCGAAAAGTATAATTAGGGTATTCTGTCAGGAATTTTCCAGTAGCAGGCTGGATACGGATTATTCTTCGTTTTCATAAGACTAGCTGTCCCGTGCAACTTCGTCTGCGTCACATTTTCCCCGTTTTCGCAACATTTTTCATTGCTTTTCTCCTATTGGTCGTGGCGTGATGATATATAGCCTTTGTCCTTTCTCAGGCTGAAATCTATCTTCTTGCCAAATTTTATTAAGATCTGATCAGCCATTTAGTCGTGAAAAGGTAACAAACAAACTTACTTTCGCATTTATAATATTGGAGGATGGCGCTTGAATATACTTAGAAAAGTGCGGGAATACCGAACTCTTATGCCTACCCCTTTGACGATATCAGTCGTGATGTTATGTAATATGAGCAAACGACCTAAGTACGTGGCGCTAATTAGCCCGCCCACCTCCATTCCAAATAGGTTAACTTTTAGCACTAAAGAAACCTTAGAATAATTATTTAATTTATAATAATTACTTAGAAGTTAGAAGCTCCAATTGTTTCTCCGATTAATGTTTAAAATATTCAATGTTCTTGCGTTGTTATTGACATTTCGCGTGTTTGTGCCGTGAAAATGTGGCTCATTTAGCTTTTAACATACATTTAACGCTACCTGCCATTTGGCTCATGCTTAATTGTTTCGAATTACGTTCAGAAATAATCTATTAGCGTTATGTGTTGAATAATGAATGTCATTGCTTTGTTGGTTTATGTTGGTTTGAAACAGATGCGGAAACTGAAAAGTGGATGCTGTGACGCAGTTTAGGAGCCTTTTATTAGTTGAGGACTGTGATTCACTTGTTAATTGTTGATTTTTATGAACTAATGTTCGAATGCATCGAGGGGAATTTCTATTTAAAATCAAAATCAAAATCAAAATATTTTATTTTACATAGGCCTACATGGGCACTTATAAAACGTCAACAAAAGGTGCACGGTTCGGGTTGGTCGTTTCCTATGGAGAAGAACCGGCAAGAAACTCCATGGTTACTCTTTTAAAATCATTTGGTTTTACAATATTTGAAGTTACAGCGTTAGTACTTATTTATGGGAGGACAGCGTAGGCCCGACAATAAGTCGATTGCTTACTACAGACGGTAGTAATAGGGAAAAAAACGAGGTGACGTTCAAATACATGTTCTTTTAATTTGTTACATAGAAAGTGAGAATAAATGAATCAGTTTCTTCTAGGCAAGCGCGTACCTCCCTAGGCCGCATCATCGCTTCGCGTCAGGCGAGTTGCGGGGAAACGCAAGCCTAAGAACAAAGTATTTTTTTGTCACAATTATTTTCTGTGCTTCTTCAGTCTAGTGTTAGCGAGCGCTACTGCTCAGCATGAGGTATTGATAAATTATAAATGATGTTTATTTTGCAAATATGTTTTTACAAACACTTTTACACGTTATTTTTTTTCTTAAACTAGTTGCGGCCGGTGTTTCGTACTTGACTACTATTGAGGAAATACATTATAATGAATTTCTGATCTTCTACTCAGAAATTCATTATAATTTATTTCCGGAGCCTTTATTTGTGCCTTGTTGATTGCACTAGGATCGCCCCGTATTACTTGGCACAGCTATTGAGGCACACCTCTGCCTAACTCTTAATTATACAAGATGTTGTTTTGCATCCTCGTCAAATTTCAGGAGGTGGTCACAAAAGACATAAATAATCAATTGAAATGACGGTACCTAGTTAATTATTAATAAACGCTGATTTATTTGGTTGTTTAAGTTTGTCAATATTTCTGAATAACCCCTTAACGTGAGAAATTATTAATTAAACGTTTGAGATTGTTTGTATGTGTGTAAGCGAGGTTACAGGGCAAGAACCAGACGAGCCGCGTTTAAAAAACGGGTGGTTCACACTTACCGATTTCCGTAAATAAGAAAAAAAAAATACCTACCCATTTTATTATTGATTCGGGTCGAGAATCATTAACATAGTTACCTCCTTGAATTTGACGAGGATGCAAAACAACACCTTGTATACGTGATACAATGTGCTTCTCTCCCAAAATCATGGTATTATCTAAAGTCCCTTATAATATATCACGTGTGAATGTTACTGTTTAATAATAGTTTGTCGTGTGATGAGTGTCTCGTAGCACGCGGTTCACTCAATAATGAATGTATGATGGCTGCAGATCTCACAGATTACATTCTGGCGCACTCCAATCAATCTACAACTGCCGTTAGGCATGTAGTTCAGAGCAAGCGATACAACATGATTGTGATTTAAATAATCTATTAAAAAAATTCTAAATCTTCTTTATTTACTGTGTGGTTTTTGCCTTACATGGTGTTAGTTTTTAGGGTTCTGTACCCAAAGGGTCAAACGGGACCCTATTACTAAGCCTTCGCTGTCCGTCCGCCCGTCTGTCACCAGGCTGTATCTTATGAACCGTGATAGTTAGCCAGTTGAAATTTCTACAGATTATGTATTTCTGTTGCTGCTTTAACAACAAATACTAAAAACAGAATAAAATAAACATTTAAGGGGCTCGCATACAAAAAAGTGATTTTTTGCTCGTTTTTATAAATAACTAGCTGTCCCGCGCAACTTCGTCTGCGTCACATTTTCTCCATTTTCGCAACATTTTTCATTGCTGCTTAGCTCCTATTAGTCGTAGCGTGATGATATATAGCCTATGTCCTTCCCCAGGTTGAAATCTATCTTCTTGCCAAATTTCATTAAGATCCGATCAGCCGTTTAGTCGTGAAAAGGTAACAAACAAACATACAAACAAACAGAGTGACTTTCGCATTTATAATATTAGTATGGAAGTATGGATGGTACGGAACCCTTCGTGCGCGTGTCTGACTCGCACAATTTTCATGCCACCCATGCCTCTGACTTGGCTTTACATGCCGTCAAGAAATATCTCTCAGGCATGCTGGTTTCCTCACGATGTTTTTCCTTCACCGAAGCAAGTGATAATTATACAATACGCACAGGAATCCGAAAACTTGGACCAGTTCGACGGTGTCACCACTTGGCTAAAACTGCTAGGATATAACTTAATAAAAGGTAAAAGGTTTTCACGAGCCAAGAAACAGTACATATTTGTCACGTTAATGGTTCGTTACAGGCCAGCAGATTGTTGATTTTCTTCTACGCTTTCGAGAATTCTCACGAATATGTAACATTAATGATAATTAATTTCCTCTTTGACTATAACACAAATTAATATTCGCTCAAAAGATTAACTCACGTTCGAGAAAATAATTCAATGTAATTGGAATTTCAATCTTTAGGTACTAAATTAAATTCCCATTTCGGAAACGTACGTTTTACGTTTATTTCGGAGTATTTAGAGAATCGATACAGTAACCTCTGTTGTTTAATAACCTAATTAAATATTCCCCGGAGGGATGAGCAGAACTGTGTGACCTTTTGCCAAAAATAATGGTTATGTTGGTGTATGGTTCGTTGGTTATATTTGGTTAATAAATTAGGTGTTTATATTAATACAAACCGTGGGGTATATACCATTCCTATACTACGTTAATCCCTTCGGGAGATGAATTGTCTGATATCCTATGGACAAACTTTGTATATTTTTAGAATCAAATAATTTATATTAAGCAGTATAACAAATAGGACTTGTTTTGTTCATTCTGTTATACTGTATAGCTAATAGTATAACTAGATGGAGCAGTATAACAAATAGGACTTTTTTTGTCCATTCTGTTATATTGTAATAGTATAAATAGATGGACTGACCCTTCCGTAGGGTCGGGTAGGGGCACGTTATAAAAGAAACTCTTGTTGTATTTCTTGAAGTATTTGATTCTGCTGCACCAGCCAATGTCAGTGAATGAGTGAATTTAAGATTTTTTTATCATCATCGTCATTATATTCCGTTCGTACTGTCTAAAAGATTCTGTAACAGTGAACTAAACTATTGATGGAAAGATGGTATTTTTCTATCCTTTCACAAATATCAAATTTGACGAATTGCCGATTTGGCGAATATCAGACTTGACCAATGTCGTTCAACCCGAGAAAATTCTATGGTGTCGAATGTTATAAAACGTCGAATAGGCTTAAAAAAAACAGGTGTTTCCTATAAAAACTAAGTGCAATACCAGATCAAAATGTTTATATGAAAAAGCTGTTTGTTTTAAAATTACCGATAAAATTAATATCTGGGGTGTTCGAAATGGTGTACCTAATACCTGGTAACTGTTTGTGCGTCAATGTCCTTTCCAACCTGTTTTTTTTTTATTACTGATCATAAATATCTATATGGGGAATGCTGTACCAATACGCGGTAACCTTCCACACTTTAAATTAATTACGAAGGGAATGCTGCAGTAATATTAAAACGAACGCCACAAAATTTGAGATGATTTTTGGCCTTTTTTTTCGGATGGGAAATCATCAAATGACTCCTCCCGCTCTGGGCGGAGCGGAAAGGAGTGTCAGACTTGTACTGACTAAAACCCATCCGTGTTCCTTCTAAGCCCTTTGTGTTCCAGGGCCACGGTATCTCTTTCAAACAGTCCCGCAGCCCTGGCAGGCATCGGCCCTATCGGACCCCTTCCGATTTGCTGACATCTCCTTAAGGTGCGCGTGGAACACGAACGCGCCGTCGACACGGCCTGTCGTCATAAGACTGACGGACGGTGAGCTAGCCCATTACTCCGCCTTACGTAGACAGTTACTTACTATATTATTATTTTTTAGCTCCCAGCAGTATAGCTTGTAGTATAACTCCACCCCTAGCCACTAGTGAGCGCTTATTGACACACTGTAGTTGGGATAGCGTAGTATCTGATGCTAAGCGGGCACACGTGTGTTGACGTTCGTTTTACACGATAAACTACACCTGCCTTCACATTCTGCTGTTGACTGAATATTATGAAAACTGTATTTGATTAGGATTCTGTTTTAACTCGATATGTCTTGTAGTTGTACGTGCGTTATTATTTTATTGAAGTGATACTTCTTATGCGACTTTCAACAAGTTTAACGCTACCTTTTGTGAAAATCTCTAAGAGATGGCAGTATTACAAGATTTGTGACTACGTAGTTCTACTAGGTACGCAAGATGGCGTGCAAACAGTCATGCATTCGACTCTTCGGTGTGACCAGCCTTCGATCAATTTCCATGAGTAGAATAACCTCGATTAACTTATGTAATAATTATGTAATAAAAATATTACAACAAGAAACAACAAAATATTATTAAGAAGCTCAATAAAATAACGTGAGTAAATGCGTGGCACTCGAACGCATGCGTGTAGTATTACGAAGTTTCACTTCTTCCGCGCGGAGGGACTTCACGCACTATTTTTCTTTATTACAGAGAGTAGGGTCTACTTCTCTCTACAAATCCATCTACTTCTTTCTATCAGCAATAACAATGATATCAGGAAGATAAAAATGAATAGGATTAACTAAAGCCTTGTCTGATTGCCTCTTTGGTCTAGTGATCGTATCTGCGACAGCTGAGTATGAGGTCTTGGGTTGGATTCCCTGTCGGGCAAAGTGTTATTGGGTTTTTCCATCGGTAACTTCTTTGGGGATTACAGGCGTGTTGTTATGTTATGTTATAATTAAGAAAAGCTACTGAAAAATGATTGACAAATTCATCTATTTGCGTTCTACAATGTAGAAAAAAGGTGTTTTGTTCAGATAAGAAATGCTCTGTAAGAGCCATGTGCCTAGGCCCACAGTGGGCAGTGGGCTTCTATTTAAATAGCTTACTTATCCATAAACTCGTCCAGCTGTATACGAACTAATAGAGTCTAACGCCTAATAAAATTATAATTATAATATTCACTTACATAGTGGTACGGGATGTGGTCCACTTGCCTAGGGTAACTTTTGGGTAAACATCAAGAAAGTTACAAATTAGTTGTTATTATTAAATTAAAACAGTTAGCAAGCACTATCTAGATAACATTCATCGGTTAAATTGAATAAAGAATTTAAAAAAGTACATGGTTATCTTTCATACATTAGTATTTTCATTTTGTACGGAATATTCAGGGTTATTTGAAAAACACCGACAACCTCTTAAGAGGTCATTCTACTCATCATTATGAACAACTTTTACTAGGAGACCAAACCAGAAATCGTCAAAAAAAAATCAGGTGTTCTGTACTTTATGTTCACATAACTCGTCAGAATGTAGGGAACATCTGTTTTTTTTTTGTAACCGACTTCAACCTCTTAAGAGGTTGTCGGTGTTTTACAAATAACCCTGTATAGTATTATATGTAGTTACTAATAAGTATACATTTTAATATGAATGTATTGCACTGCATTGTTGATCTAGTGGCCGCAAGCACTAGTACCTACTGAGTTATAAAGACCTGCGGTCAGTTCCGTTCCCAGGTCGGGTATTTCATTATTAGGCTTTACCGTCAATAGCAGCTCAGAGTGTGGATTTGTGCGCGGTTGATGGCAATAGGCCCGTCCCTATGACATATTACTTACTTTATACAATGTCGGTGAACTATAGGAACACCTTTTTTATACGGATGGGTGAATCGTCAAATGATACCGCTCTGGGCGTAGCGGAAGGGAGTGTCAGACTTTTACTGACTAAAACCCATCCGTGTTCCTTCTAAGCCCTTTGTGTTCCAGGGCCACGGTATCTCTTTTGAACAGTCCCGCAGCCCTGGCAGGCATCGGCCCTCTCAGACTCCTTCCAATTTGCTGACATCTCCTTGAGGCGCGCGTGGAACACGAACGCGTCCTGTCGTCATAAGATGGATGGACGGTGAGCCAGCCCATCACTTACCGTCCACAGGCCCGCGCGTAGGCACGGCCCCGCATCTAGTGGCCTAGGCATCTAGTGGCCACTAGATGGCCCAGTATATTTGCCTTACGCTTTGTAGATTCCAGGCGCTGTATTTCATCATTCACAATTCTTTCAATTTCATAACAAAATCAACATCGTATTCTCGTTTATCACTGAAAGCAATATTGCAATAATCAGACTCTCCCTATTTATATTCATTTCGATGCAAATAGAAGACGATATACCAATAAAATGAACGGCTCCCAATTTCTTGGAGCACTAGAAATAACCCGAAATATTATTCTGAAGATAATCAATTTGGTTTGGGAGCTCGATCTTAGTAGATGAGCATTATTATGGCTGCAAATTAGGGCAAAAATGAATTGGTAAATATATTTCGGTCTTGTACATACCAATCAAATTATACAAAACAAAATTAAGCTGATCTATCATTGTACAGGAAGCTCCTACAAATCGGGATCAGGTTATACTGGATATGTATAGATTGATATGTCGCTGTGTCTACTAGGCCGCGGTTATGATTTTATGTACTGTCAAAGAACCATTTTATTATTATATCTATTATTTCTAACATATAAAATTCTCGTGTCGCACTGTTTGTTACCAAACTCCTCCGAAACGACTAAACCGATTGGTATGAAACTTTGTTTGTATATCGGGTAGATCTTGGAATCGGCCAACATCTATTTTTCATACAAAAAAAAAACCGCGAACGAAGTCGCGGGCAGCATCTAGTTTATTTATAAAAACAAAGTTCACAACAATCTTTATTTACGAACTAATCATGTGGTGTGTGTAATTGTTTATTTTACTTAATAAATACTCGCCGAGACTAAAAAGTATGTTAAACCCGAGTACTAAAAGCAAAAGGTTTATTCAACTCTAGTTTTACCATAAATCGGTAGTAGCTGTGAGCTTGCATCAGGTAGCGGCTTGCGATAGTTAGCTGGTATAACACCAGCATTAATCAGTGGACCACGGGCAGATTGAGCTAATTTTAAATGCATACACCTATCCTCTTGGCATGCTTGCTGGATGCATGTTACACCGTTGTGTGTTGCGAAATGCATTGTGCATTATTGGTGGTGTATTGTTGTCATTGTTAATTTTCTGTTTAGCGATTTGACTTCATCGTCGTTTTTCATAGTAATAGGTTTTATTGTATGCTAATGAAAAAACCGGCCAAATGCGAGTCGGACTCGCGCACGAAGGGTTCCGTACCATTATATATAAAAACGAGAAAATCTTTTTTGTATGGGCCCCCCCTTAAGTATTTATTTTATTCTGTTTTTTAGTATTTGTTGTTATAGCATCAACAGAAATACATAATCTGTAGAAATTTCAACTGGCTACCTATCACAGTTCATGAGAGATCACAGCCTGGTGATAGACGGACTGACGGACAGCGAAGTCTCAGTAATAGGGTCCGGTTTGACCCTTTGGGTACGGAACCCTAAAAATGAAACTGAAAAGGATTTACCTACTCTATTATATTCTTTGTACAGGGTCTACGACATACATAGGTACTTTATGAACACTGGTTTTTTTTCTAAAATCATCTAGCAACGCAGTTTGCTGTTGACTTACAGTTTTTTTTTTTCATTTTTCTCACGAACTCCGAATAAAGAATACACTGAACAAGTTTAGAGGAAAAAAACACAAGTCTTTCCTAACTTTATTCATCCAACATATTTAAACGTATTTATTTAGTCGTCCTTTGTGTATTTATATGAGCCCATCTTTATTCATAAGCGTAATAATTACAATTTACTTTAATAAAAGACTTAATTAATATAAACAGAGGTGAAGGAAGTGAGTCGGTCTCACTGCCTACACACCAAACTCTTGACGTTATATTATTTATGAATCTGTGTAAATAATAAACAACGTTCATGTTGTCAGTTAGTTAAACTTCACGGTGGTAACAGTCGTTGTTGCTGTATCTAAATGACATACAAACAACCTTTATTTTATTTATTTATTTAAGGTTCACCCACAGCACATATATGGACATAGATACAGTGAGTCTTATGGTAATATTCTAATATATATGCCAATTACGGGCAAACACAACATTGACAAAAGTACGCCAGATTATTTATACACTACTACAAAAAGACACGATGTAAAAAACAATGACATACAATACATCCAATACATACAATAAAACGGAAAAAATAACAGTAGTAGACCAGTGAATACAGTTACAAACTAAGTAAACTTTTTGGACCACTGACTTGATCAGGAGACTTGATAGCACGTAGGGATGCCAGAATTCTCGATTTAAATTTCGCCTTATAGTCACCGAAAATATCTGTCTCAGGAATGGACTTAATAAGTGAATTCAGGTTGTCACACATATTTGCTAGTGGGGAGTTGCGACCTATGTTGGTACGGGTAGAAGGGCGATGGAACAATCTGGTAAGGGGATACCGTGGAATGTTGTGCGGAACACTCAAATAAATGCGCGATAGTAGTTCACTACAATCAATATGGCCGTTGACTAACTTGTATAGGAACATAAGGCTATGCATAACTCTTCGTTGATATAGCGAAGTTATATTGAAGAATGTCAAGCGTTGTTGGTATGGGCACCTATGTGATATGTCGGGGACCATAAACGCAAGGTGTTTGGTGAAAGCCCGCTGTATGCTCTCTAGACGCTGGGAATGTATAGCGTAAAACGGATTCCAAACAACACTGGCGTATTCCAACTTGCTGCGCACTAATGCATTATACAGAGCGATTTTAGATTTTACAGATCTAAATCCTTGAGTATTCCTTTTTATAAAACCTAGTAACTGGGCAGATTTTTTTACACAACTATCTACATGTTGCCTAAAAGTTAATCCCTCAACCATTATCACTCCGAGATCCCGAATGAAAAATATTCGAAAAAATGTGCTTGACTGATTTAAATAATCAAAGTACCTATTTCCTTGCGCATACTCTGAACTTGTTGATTCATAAAGACATCATCATCATCATCAGCCTATAATGTTCCCACTGCTGGGACATAGGCCCCCTCTCTATGAGAGGGAGTGGGCTGCAATCCACCACGAGGGTCCAGTGCGGGTTGGTAGATGTCACATAACTTCGAATTTTTAGTTCTAGGACATGCCGGTTTCCTCACGATGTTTTCCTTCACCGTTTTTGAGAGCAGCGGTGATGAAATAAATTACACAAAGTAATGCGCCTGCCTGGGTTCGAACCCACGGCTTACTGCTCGTAAGTCGGGTCTGCCACCACTGGGCCAGCGCTGCTCTCATAAAGACAAATAAGTACTATTCGTCAAATTCTGCGATCTCCTGCAGTGTGTACTGCTCGGCATACACAGCGACATCTCAAGCTGTAGATTTCCAGTATAAGATGGCCTCGCTTTCTAAGATTTTCCGTACAATATGAGATCTGCATTAACTGGTTTTGTATAGCTTGATTGGTAGCCACGCGAACATGCTGGCCCGCAACAACCTTCTTTATTGCGATCGACCATCTGGCCCAGTAATTTATTATTTATTTAGTAGCCTTTCGAGACAATAATAATAGGGCTTTGGCCCGTACTATTCTTAAAATCCGGCAAAAATCCGAGATACGTTAAAGTATATAAACAAATAATAATAATAATCGATTTAATATCAGGTTACAAAGACCCATAGATAAATACCTTAACTTAAATATACATACTACTATAACAACAATTCTGTTAGTATCAATGCTTAGGTGAACGCATCATACGTCCGAAGAAGTTAAGAGCACGCTACTTACTTACTTACTACTGCTGCCTCCGCATACTCAACAAACACACCCAATTTACTTTTAACAAATCCATTCTTCACACAATAGCGCCTAAAACCCACTGAACCTAATAAATCGAGTTCTATCACAAGGTCTGTAATCACGTCTTACACCGACCCGTAGCAACGCAGTGATCTATTCACCCGACCAAAACCCACTATTACAGCGCATTCACTTCCGCATTCCATTGACGGCGACAAGATTAATTCGCGGCAATTTTCCGCGCGCTTTTATTACGCGTCGGTGTGACGGGCGGCCTGATGTACGGGCGAGTTGCTTCGGAGATAGATTACTTCATTCATTACATCGTGTGACGTCACTGGGGCTAGGAACTAATAACGTAGGTACATGGCAGCTCATGAGATTATATTTAGGGGTTGTGCATTGAACTTGCAGGAAGAAGGGATGTTTTCTAACAGTCATATCATTTCGCACAGCATCAGGATAATTTTATTGATAAATTTGAAAAAAAAAAAAATAAGATGTGATTAAAAAAATACTTATAAACATCACATTAACAAATCAATCACGCCTTTAATCCCCGAAGGGTTAGTTAAGCAGAGGTGTAGGTACCTATTAGTACACCCACAATTTGCCCGTTATGTTTTAAGTCTCATGTATTATGGGGCGAGTCTATTGCCATCAACCGAGCACAAAGCCAGACTCCGTAGCTGCTACTGACAAACCCCCAATGGAAAAATCACCAACAGCGTCCATCTATATCACACCACCACATATATCAATCTATCATCAAAACTTACCTGTACATACCTACACCACCGCCAGGTTCGTCACCATCACTAAAAACCTCTCTCACTCGCTATGGAAACGCTTTAATTAAAACTTGAGATTGGATAATAATCGAAGTTCAGGCAACCCGCAAGTTTGGCCACACAAGTTCACAATGACTCGCTAAGAACACTGAACGGTGTACATTAATGTACGGGGACAAGCCACGCGACACTTAGTTGGCGGTTGGAGTATCGGTTGATCGTCTCAGGAATAACTAACTAACTAGAACACTGTTGGATGGGCCAAATTGTTGGCTGTTTGGTCTGAAGCTCAAGTTTTTGAGCTGTAGGTCAGATGTTGTCTAGTTTTAGATACGAAATTCTTGACAAGACATTCTCGAGAACGGTACGCATAATAGAATGTGCTAGAAGTTTTGAACGCGCAAGTTTTTTTTTGTTAGAATTGTAATTCAAACTCAAACTCAAACTCAAAGCATTTATTTCAATTAGACCGTTACAGCCACTTTTGAAGGTCAAAAACAAAAGAATGAACCTACAGTCCCAGTCACAAGGCTTAATAACTTGTGAAAGTATTGTAGTTGCCCCACTTCAGTGTTGGCATTGGCTTAATATCTCACGAAGCATAATCTCCCAGTTTTCGAATCAAAATAGTATCCGATATAAAGTTTATTTAAGTGACCTTCACTTTCTTAATTTATTTAGAGGAGCTCGGGGCTAAGTAATTACAGCCGCACGGGTTGATGTTTAAGGTAAAGCCGTGTTTGCCGAGGTTGGTCCGTGGATGGGTGACCATAATTTTTACCGAGTTTCCTCCGTGCCTCAGAAAGCACGTTATGCCGTTGGTCCCGGCTGTCATTTGTAGATCTTTGACAGTCGTTACGAGTAGTCAGAAGCCAAAAATCTGTCTTCCAGTCTTTCCATGGGGTATCGTATTACCCAGTTACTGATGACGATGATGACTTTTTTAAATTTATTTGCTAATAATCCATTGTTTATTTTGGAAATTATACAATGTATTCTGTCATTTTACTTCTTTTAGTACCTACATACAGTCACAGTACAGAATGTGTAGGTATTGTATGTAATACCGATGCATCACAAGTTAATATCGTGTCTTTGTCCCGGAGCAATGGCACATGCTCCGCGGCTTCCAATCAGCGTAATCCATAAATGTCCACCATGTATTATGGCTAACATAACGAGCGCAATGGGGCAAATGTGGCTCGTATTGTAATGGATATCTTTTGCTTATTGTGTACTGATTCATATCTGTTTACCTTTCCGCCATATTCTGTCTGTTTGTCTATAAGCTTTGTTAATATAACACACATAACGTAACATCACGCCTCTATCCCTTCACGTATGTTACACATACACACGTTATGATATTGAATACAAAAAACTTATTAAACATAAAGGCTCTTACCCGCCCCATCGGAATCACATATGATACCTATGTGGCACCAGATTAAATTAGATTTAGAAAACACACGTCGGCGATCCGTCAACGCCTTGTAACGCGCCACCTTCCTTGACAACCACACAAGTCAACATTGCTGCCCGCAACGACTTGACGTTCCGCCAGAGAGAATTGTAGACCGCTTCTCTTTCGTCTGTGGTCACAGTTTAGTTTGCGACGTGAATCATATGAAGCCTTTTTGTCAAACACAAATGTTACTAAACAAATACCAAACTGTGTAAATTTAAAGAAACACGCAATGTCTAGTGTCTAGACTATTTAGTTCGGGATGTCATATACAATCATTTATTAATTAGATAGTCGGTGAGAGGGAGAAGATACCTAGGTACTTAACATAAACCAATACACATTACTTTATTTGATTTACTTAATAAATTAGAAAGATACATCAAATATTAAAAAAGGTAAAACTTATTTGCTACATAAATAAAATACACGTGTTTAATATTTGAGCAACATCCCAAAATAAATCCCCAACGCTATAAACCTTTAATGAATTTATTAATTGTGGATTAGTTTGGAGGATCTGACCTGAATATTATATTCGTTTCCAATCTCTACAAGATTCTTCTCGTCTTGCAACCTATACACGATTTTATTCGTGACTTTATCTTTGTTTAGAAAATACATTAATTTCTTAAACCTGCCTATGCGGACGCCTTTCTGGCAATGGGAGGAGTTCCCAGGCAAAGAGTAAGTAGGGTGTTTTAAAATTGGGTATAAAAGGCGTTAATTAAGGGTCAACCACCTCCTCTGTTGTGGTACGAACAAAAGAATATACAACAAAATAATAAAAAGGTTGTTGATCTAGCCATTACAATAAGCAATTACTAAAATGAACAATACCGAATTCTCATCTCTTTTTTTATAATTGAAAGTACCTTTTGTTATTGTAACATGTTTTTTTTACTAGATATATGTTGATTACAATTTCGTTGGCATTGTTTTTTGGGATACAGGAATCAGAATGAGATAAGATTGAACAGTTGGCTTATGTTCAAAGATTCAATAGGTACCAGTTTCACCCGTAAAATTTCGTTTTGATCCCTTAACATTTTAAGGGAACAAGAATAATTAGTCTTGTAAGGGGATATTAGGATATCTTCTTAGTGTTTATGATGTAAATAACTATCCATACAAATATCCATACTAATATTATAAATGCGAAAGTCACTCTGTTTGTTCGTTTGTTTGTTACCTTTTCACGACTGAACGGCTAATCGGATCTTAATGAAATTTGGCAAGAAGATAGATTTCAACGGGGGGAAGGACACAGGCTATATATTATCACGCTACGACTAATAGGAGCGAAGCAGCAATGAAAAATGTTGCGAAAACGGGGAAAATGTGACGCAGACGAAGTTGCGCGGGACAGCTAGTTTTCTATATGTTTAATCTGTAAAGTGTTCATTCTTATTTTGAAGTTTGAATGTTATGTGAAAATGGTTATGTTTTTTTAATCCAAGATGGCACTTTACAAATACGTCACAATCCTGAATCGCGGTGTAGAAATTCTCCGCGTTATAACGACCTTCCAGCGGTACAACAAATTCAATTGTCTTGCTCTGAAAGTTATTGTGTTTTATTAACGTACTAGCGACCCACCCCGGCTTCGCACGGGTGCATGCTGATACTAAATACAATACAGAAAAACTGTGAACGTTGTATATAAAAACATAGCGGCCCGCTCTGGTTTCGCACGGGTATAAAATATATAGCCTATGTCACTCACTGAAAAAATGATTAAAATCGATCCAGTAGTTTTGATTTATTCATTACTGCTCGTGGCCCGCACGCGTTAAATTTGGAGTAAAACAATTCCACTTTCCCTATACCATGAAGATTTCCTGCTATCTTTGGAATATCTAAATTCATGCACTACATTTTTACTTATTTACTTTTTACATTTTTACCTATTTATTTTATTTTTACAACAATTAATATATTACAGAATGTCTTTATATACAACGTTCACAGCTTTCTTGTCATTAGAGAATACAAACATCCCGCCCCGGCCGGCCGGTACCGTCGCAAACGCTACGTCCCGCAATTTTTAAATCTGTAATATCTTCGAAAATATTCATTTAAATCATATGCTGTAGAGCCATATAGATCTATATTAAATCAACAATGTATTTAAGGTATTAAATTGGATAAGGATTAATGCTGTATTGGTTAAAATCGCTTCGAAAATTAGCCATTATTTGTCGTTAAAAGTAAATGACAAAAAAATGTTATTGTTGGATATCCATAAGAGGTAGACATATACCATAGCGGAGTTTTCTGTAGACCTTTTCAATGTGTACAATACTTAGTACATTATTTTGATAAATCTCGTAGGGTTTAGGTTGCGTTTGCAATGTAAGCGGAAATTAAAAATGTAATTATTTACGACATCACATTAGAAACCTCAAAAATAACAGTATTTCTCCACTATTCAATGGATGTTATTATACATATAAACCTTCCTCTTTAAGCACTCTATTTATTAAAAAAAACCGCATCAAAATCCGTTGCGTAGTTTTAAAGATTTAAGCATACATAGGGACATAGGGACAGAGAAAGCGACTTTGTTTTTAACCCCCGACCAAAAAAGAGGGGTGTTATAAGTTTGACGTGTGTATCTGTGTATCTGTGTGTCTGTCTGTGGTATCGTAGCTCCTAAACGGCTGAACCGATTTTGATGAAATGGGTTTCGTTTGAAAGGTGTTTTAATCGAGAGTGTTCTTAGCTATGTTTCGATAAAATCTGATTAGCCGTTTGAAGGCCATCACCTCTTTTCTAGTTGAAGGGAAATTAACAATTTGCACAGGTCTGATCGATTCGAAATTTGAAATCTTGTCACTTGTCACCATGGGCATTGCCAGGGGGGGTGCTAACACCCCCCTCCCCCCAGAAAGATTTTTTTTTAATTTTTGCTGTTTTCGTTAATTGGCGAGATGACATGCAACACCGAGAAAAGTGGAAGCAATGGTCCCGGCCTATGCCCAGTATTGGGACAGTCAAGGCTAAGATAAAACAATATAAGTTTAAAAAGCATGAAATAAAAATTAAATTAAATTATCCGTGATCATGGCGTTTGCAACAGCGTCGAAATATCGGGAACTCGAAACAAATAATACACATGGTAAATATCCCGTAGTAAATATTATTAATAACATGTGCTATGTCTTTAAGGTAGCCTCAAATCTTTTCAAACGTTAACCACACGACTTCAACCTACCAGGTAAACATCCGACATTACAAGTCCCACTAATTCGATACCCATACACGCAATCAATCAGTGTCTGCTGGTCATTGGATATGCGAAGTGGTGTGGCGGTGATCGATCCTCACGGACCCCACTCAATATTCCGTCTACTCTCCGTAATAGTGCCCATTGACTGGTCTGAATAGATGAGAAGCCGATGAAATAGGTGTGACAAATTTGGCGAACCAGGTTTACTTGATTGAAAGTACCTGTATAATGGAAATAAAACAGAAAATTGAAGGAGTTGGAGTGCTTTTGTACGTTCTTTCTATAGAAAAAGGGTTTGAATAGATTACCTCGTTATTTACATTTCTTTTGTTCTTCGAAAAATGATTTATTTTAAATGTTATTCTTGTTGAGAGGATGAATGTAAAGCGTCTAACAAAAAGTATTTTTAAGGCAGATGTAAGTGGAAACGCAGGGACCCCGATGACCTAGAAAGACATACATTGCGTTATTGGTGATATTTTTCGAAACGGTTCGTAGTACTCACGTCCTGCGTGGGTGGATAAAAAGATGTATGAACGTGGATGAAGCAAAACGATAAGGTGTCTCTGTAGTCTGTAAGAATCGTAGAAGGCGTTCTGTAGTTTTTGCCTTCCCCAACAGTAAAAAGGCGTTAGTTTGACGTGTAAATATAGGGTGATTGGTAACTAGTGACCGATACTTGAACACCTGACTATACTCATGATAAAAACATCTTTCGCAAAGAAATATTTTTTTCTCATTCACTTTTATCAAAAGCTGATAGGCTAGAGACGCGCGCGCGCGTATTTCATACGACTGTTGTATTTTTGGGTTTAAAGTAAGTCACCCTATACAGGTTGTAACGGAAAGGGTATAATACTTACTTAAGGGTGCGCTACAGACCATCAAACTGAACATGTTTCTTCATCGGATAAACATCGTAATAGCAAAAAACATATCGCACATTTGAGTCGAATAGGTGTTGAAAATTTGTATGGGACAGCAGATAATTTTTTGCTATTGCGATGTTTGTCCGATTTGATTTGAAAACGAAAAAAGGTCATCCCCGGAAAATAGTAATGCATGGGCATAAATTCGGTTTCTAACTTTCTATATACCGGTAGGTACTAGAACCATCAGATACCCACACTCACTTCTTACCCTAACTGTTGTTAGGGTAAGAAGTGATCTGATGGTATGAGGGCCAAATGCTAGAAAAACTATTTAAAATCATGTAGAGGTTTTGTTCTTATCTGATGCAGCTGAAAATCTGAAGTCGAATCTACACTGTAAATACGAGCACCTAGTAGCCATACCTCCGGTTACAAATAAACTCAAACCGAAATTGAGTCGAACCCACGTTGCGCGTTGTATATGTGGTATCAATTCGGATAAGTAGTTTTATATACGTACTACTAGCTGACCCACGCAACTTCTTCCCCCGTTTTCGCAACATTTTTCATTGCTGCTCCATTCCTATTGGTCGTAGCGTGATGATAAGGAACCACTCGTTCGATTTGAAAAATTCTTTCTAGCTCATTTATCGAGGCTATATTTCCTCGATAAATGAGCTAGAAAGAATTTTTCAAATCGGACGAGTGGTTCCTTAGATTAACGCGTTCAAGCAAGCAAACAAACAATCAAACTCTTCAGCTTTATTATTAGTATTAGATACAGGACCCCGTGTTCTAAGTGCAATCGGTTGCGTAAATAAATGTCACACACACGATACCATGTCGGTTTGACCACTCGTTCGGGTTAGTGTCACCTGAGGGGCGTTTGCTTTCTGTTGAAGTATATGCTCAGGAGCACTACGAAACAAAAAAAGAAACAAAAAATGTAGGGCTTGGTCTATTTCTGAAGAGAAAACTTCTTTAGCCGCATGGAGCGATTTTTGGTTGGGAAAAAACTATCGGGTTCGCGTCACCGATGACCTTGACATGCTCGTGACGAGTTGCACCACAGACTAGCGATGCTTAGTAAAACGGCCTGTGTACTGACTGTACACATTTAAAAATACAAAAAAAAAGAACACAGTAATTCCATTGTTTGGAGTTTTCGCTTCTGTCAGCAGTCCTAAAGACTGCCTCTGTTTTTTTTCTTCAAATAAACCGTTTCAATTCTGAAAAACATGCACTGTTTCCGATGTATTGCATTATAGAAACCATAACCACTACTACGAAATTAGCCAAAATAAACCGTTTTATCTGCTATACCCATAATTCCAACCAAAAAAGCCAAACAAAACTGACAAAATTAATGTAAATTGACGTAATTTGGTAATGGCGGTGGCTAACAAAACAAATGAAATTAGAAACTGCTCCTAACACAGTTAGTACGGTTATACAACGCCGCAACGGAGTTAGTGTGGCAACGTCCTATTTTATAACTATCTATCGATGTATTACAAATAACTCTATCATTTCTGTAATGAAATATGTTTTCGTTAATACTGCTAGTTTAATTGCCATGTTGCCATTGTGCCAATTTTGGAATTCCTGTGCAGTAGCAAATTGGAAATATTAAGTATGAGGGCAAACTTTAGCAAAATCGCTCGTAGGTAAATAATAACAGCAGCACGCGTCGATCTTCAAGATTAAGCCGCGCTTGCCAATCAAGTCTGTGGAAGGGTGATCATTACATACCGAGTTTCTTCCGTGCCTCGGAAAGCACGTTAAGCCGTTGGTCCCACCTGTCGTTTGTAAATCTTTGACAGTCGTTACAGGGTTTACCCATTACTGGGTTGTGGAGGTCAAATAGACAGTCACTCCATGTAAAATACTGGTATTCAACTGCATCCGGTAAGACTTGAAGCCGACCCCAATATAGTTGGAAGCTAGGCAGATGATGAAATTTGAGGGCAAAACTCGGTCAACATTGTCTTTCCAAGAGCGACTAAAAATAAAATATTTTCTGGCTGTAAGAACTCTGTTGAACATCGACTTACTCAATCTGCCAAACATGAATAATGCAAATGAATCTCTTTGATGGTTGTATAATTAAGATTTTTAATAAAGGCACTCGCTACCTAATTTTGTCCTACCATTGTTTATATCTTGTGTTGTTTTTTGTTTATTGTGAGTTAAGAACTCTTCATAATTATGATGTTTATGATGCTGGAATATTGGAAAACACAAAGAAAATGTTATCAGAAAACACGTAGTGGCCCAAAACAAAGAGTCATACTGACCTCTGCGCTGCCACCGACGATTCCGTGGAAGTTTCGAAATGGGACAGCAAAATTTGAGAGCAAGAATAAGACATGAAGGCTCTTAATAGCAAGCAACAATTAATCAAACAATTAGTTAAATGTCTTCACACATGCGACCATGTCTACCAGCCCTAATGTCTGTACTTATTCCACGCACGTCATCAAACAAAGCGCCTTACGAAGCTACTGTTAATTGAAAATAATAATACCATCCGCGAACATTCCTACCTCGTAGGCAACATAATTCCCTCTAAGTAAAGGTATTTAAATAAAACATCAGCTAACTCCGGAGCTCCGGAGGCAGCTTGCGCGATGTGCGTAGCTGACACTCATACATTATCGTACAACCGAGCTTAAGATTACGTGCCCGGCGTAAAACTCGTTTTCTCTCTACCTATAGTAACGACCTGAAGGAAAAATGATGCGTTAAGCGAGATACATGTGTCTATGAATAATTTAACACCCGCCTTTTGCTGAGTCTAAGTGAGACTACCACCTTATAACACCGCGGCTACATCGGCTAATTTGACGTACATTGATGGGTATACAAGACAAATGCTTTCAAAAATTGAGCTGATACGGCAATGTGCGTCAAACATCAAGGTACTCCGATGTAAATAAGGCATGTGTCTCTGATATTGACCATCGGAGTGTGAGTCGCAACCGAAAGTTTTTACGATTTGACTTCGTTTTACTCGGGTTGTGCTTAAGGCTCGCTTCAACGCAAATCGTCTAAATAAAAACGCGCCTTAAATATTTTTGTGTGGAATGAGCCGAATAACGCCCTTTATGGGGCTCTGGAAAAAGTTTTTACGATGTTCTTAAGGCAATTCGCAGGTGGACTAAAAAACAGGATGTTTCTTGTGTAAAATGTGCATTAACGTGACTTTTGGAAAGCATAATGTGGTTTTATGATTCGTGTTCCGAGAAATAGCTTCCAAAACCAAAACAATCGTCTAGAATTACTACAACATTATTAAAACACAATATGGATTCCAATTTTAATTCAATCACGTTTGTTTACCGTGCTTGATATTCGTATTTATAAAATGCCACTCATTTAAATATGACGGCGTTTATGTCCGCTATTAGCAACTGCTGAAACTTTATTACGTCAATCATAATTATCTGGGACGTTCATAATACTAGTTTATTTCATTTGTACTATTTAAATGATATTAATTTTGACTGGATCATAAAGATTTGACTTAATTTAGGTTTAATGAAACCTCGCAAACATTGTATATTTTCTGTTATGAAATATAGGACTGCTAATATAATATTGCTCTGACCAGGCTTTTCAGACAGTTGGTTTTCTCATTACGTTTTAATTTGTAGATACGAAGATCTTCTCAAATTCTAAAAATAAATTATGTATCTGTTTTGCATATTCTTAAGATCATTTCACGAATGAATAGGTTAATTGAAGGCAAGCTCTCATTGTAAGATCATAGAAACAATCCAAAGGAAATAAAGGGGTGTTAAAGTTATCAAAGGACCTGCATTTGTCAGTTCAATTTTTAGCGCCTGGCACCTAGGGTTATTCTTGGCCAATTTTGTTGCCCGAAAAATTCTCTTGAATTAGTAAATAAGAACATTTAAATGACTTTGTTGTTTTATGCTTCCCTGGTCCATCGTACATCAGAATTAGTGCTCTTTCGTCTTCGCGGGGTCTCGGTACTAAAATCATAAGTACTGCATATATTTCAGAAAAATCCTCTTAGCAGCCTCCCTGAGGGAATGCGATAAAAAATCTTACATACTTTCTTCAAGATTTACTCAAAGAGAGGTGAACAAAGGAAGAAAATAATTTATTTTGTTCTACACAGCTACAACGGTAAAAAAGTTTTTTTTTGTATTGTCTTATTCGACGCAAAATATACTTTTTTCAGTAGAAATAATATGTTTTCTAGATGGGTAGTGTCTGATCGCCGGTTTTGTATACCTATACATAATGGTAGCTCTTATATGAGTACAATGGAGTATGGTGTAATAATATACAGGCCGATATAATAATCAACCGATAGTTTATAGACATGCCCTCACTAACAGCCGCCGGAACCGATTATCGACTTGTCAGTCACAAAACATTGTTTCCCAACTCAATTGTCTACCTTACTTATCCTTGAACTCAATTTCGTCACAGCGGTACTACATAATGTTCGGGTCGGCATGATGCATAGCGAACCCGGATAAGATCGGGAAAAGCCGCTCGGGTTGGCTCGAATTGTGCTGAACGGAACGGAACGGAATTTGTCAAAAGCTACGAGCCGAATGAAAGCCGAACATGTGTTGAGATAAACACTATGTCACTTAATTCTTGCTTTCTGCTTAATTCTCAAGACTGATTGCAGATACAAATAAAATACAAAAACAATAAAATCGAATCTCATAAATCGAAGGCACCAGACCCAGTGTTTACTACCTCTCAGATTGCCCCAAATCTATCCTTTTTGAACAACCAAGTTATGAACTATGGGACTAACAGTACCTACATAAGTTTTGCGCGTAAATTATAATTTGGTAAAATTTATGGTCCCCGAGATCCCAACCGAGTTGTGCATTTATATTTAACTAGGTAACAAACTAAGTCAAACAGTAACTTGTTTCAGCTAGTTTAGTACTGTTTAGTGTTTATTCTTCAAGGCTAGATCGTGATTGGTGTCTGTTAGGGTTTATTAGGGTCTGAGGTTAGGGCTGGAGGAAAGGCGAAAGATTTAATGAGTTCGTTTGTAACTTTTGCTCCCTTCTTTTGTTGGACTTGTCACTGGTTGCCTTGACTTACGCCTTTATTGTTTCTGTAATGAACTGGCCATTAAATAATAGGAGAAAACGTCTTTATCACTGGAGGAGCTCGTAATCAAACAGTAAAAGCCGCTCGGGTCGACCTTTACGTTATGCCGCGCTTGCCTAGGTTGGTCCGTGGATGGGTGACTACTCATTGCATATCGAGCTTCCTCCGTGCCTCAGATAGCAGGTTAAGCCGTTGGTAGGTTACAGGAAGTCAGTGGCCAGAGTCTAACAAACAGTTTTTCCAAGCGTTACCGTTTTACCCAGTACTAACTGGGTTGTAGAGGTCAGTTAGAGCGTCGTACGTGCATCCGGTTAGACTGGAAGCCGACCGCAAAATTGAGAAAAGGCTAGGCAGATGATGAACGTTTTCAACACCGCTCTAATGCTTGAGCGCTGATGGGCCAATTATACTTAGCGGATCATCAGCGCCCTACGGGTCCAGTATAATAATGGATTCAGGATGTTGATGGGGCTGCCCCGTTTCTGCAGTGCATCTAGTACGTTCGCGCAGACACACGTCGGCGACTTTCAAGCGATCGTTAGAAAGAAGTCTGCGTCGTTGATCTGAAGAATACGGGCTAGCCTCAACTCCACCCTGAAGACAATAGGGCAGGGAGGTACAACCCCCGATATTTGGGGCTATTGTTCGTAGATGCGTCTCGAAAAACAAGCCTGTGTCTAAATAATTAGTAAGTTTGTAATTACCATAGTTTATAAGTTAATTTTACTAACCTTTTAAGGATGTTGCTCTTAATTTTAATGGGCTAGCTCACCGTCCGTCCGTCTCATGACGACAGGCCGTGTCGACGGCGCGTACGTGTTCCACGCGCGCCTCAAGGAGATGTCAGCAAACCAGAAGGGGTCCGAAAGGGCCGATGCCTGCCAGGGCTGCGGGTTGTTCGAAAGAGATACCGCGGCCCTGGAACACAAAGGGCGAAGAAGGAACATGGGTGGGTTTTAGTCAGTACAAGTCTGACACTCCCTCCCGCTCCGCCCAGAGCGGGAGAAATCATATGATGATTTCCCATCCGGAAAAAAAAAAAAGGATGTTGCTTTTCCAACATAACAGTTTTTTTTCTTTTTTTTAACCTCTTGACTACAAGATGGACCTTCCAGCAACACATATCTTGCAACAGCCACTGTGGACCACGATATGTCTTAGTTAAGCTCAGAAATTATAAAATTCAATCAAAACTATTACACTCATAGTGTCGAACGTTTCAGTTTAGTAACGTTTACCAATTATATTATTGTGAAGGAAGCACTGGAGAAGAAAACTTATTTACTTAATTACTCTACTTATAATTAATTATAGTAGTTAGTGTTACTGACGTAATTAGGCGAGAACTCAGTTTTGCGACAAAGGTAGCTCTTGTCTTTGTGTTTACAATTATTTTGTGGGTTCGAGAGGAACATAATTAGTACCTATTTTCCTGAAATAAGTTTCTCATTAAATAGGTAGGATTTTTAAAGGGCGCTATAAATACACCCACCTGAATTTTTTCAACCAAAAACATATCCTAAACCAAGCTCATTAACTTCATGATATTTTTTATATTTTGTAGTGAGTACCTAAAGAAAATCTTAAATGTAATGATTAATTTACTTGCAGAAATTGTATTACGTTATAGATGATCTGATATAGTATCTATACTATATAATACATAATATTATAAAGCTGAAGAGTTTGATTGTTTGTTTGTTTGCTTGAACGCGCTAATCTCAGGAACTACGTATCCGATTTGAAAAATTCTTTCAGTGTTAGATAGACCATTTATCGAGAAAAGCTATAGGCTATATATTATCACGCGACGACCAATAGGAGCGGAGCAGCAATGAAAAATGTAGCTAAAACGGGGAAAATGTGACGTAGATGAAGTTGCGCGGCACAGCTAGTATTTAAATAAAAAAGATATAAAATAAAACATTTTAACTTTTAAATACCATATAGGAGACTCGAAGATAAAACATATTAGTATTGAGAGTTTTAAGATACCTGCAGCATTTTCTGCTGTATTTTTTTATCGCACAAGAATAAAACAAAACATATAACAATAAATTAAGAAGCAATGCTAAGAGCGGCTCTCAAACTCAATGGAACGGACCAGTACCATTGGTCATGGGACATTAATCCGGCTATTACTCTGCTCTACTCCCATACTCAACCCCTTGTACTAAACAAGGGGATTTTTTCCTGTTTCCGCCCATCCTGGAATAATGTTAAATGTATATTAAAGACTGAGTTAGCTTGTTGTTCCTTGTACGAATTTTAAGCGTTGAAAAGGGTAAATTAATGACTAACTTCTTGACGGTACTACCGGAGCTTCTACGTGTAAATGATTTAAGTGAAATAAATGTCTTAACTTTCCTACTGAATCTTAATATACTAAGTAAAGCTGAAACTTACTCGCACTTTCGAAAGTGTTAATTTTACAAGCGAGGTTAGCGATGGACGTTTTCTTTATGTTACTGACCAATTTTGCCGGTTGAGGTTATGCTGCTTTTCCAATCCCATTTTTGCCCCCCCAAAAGACCTTCGTAGTAGTTAGTCGAAAAACGGTTTGTGTGTTTTGATTTTGCCAATTGATTATTTATTATTTTAATCGATATTCGTATTAATAGAGTTTTTATTTTAATATTGTACGCTGGCAACTTTACCTGGAAAGACGAAAAGAACGCTTAACTGGTTGCGCGGGCAACTCTTGGGTTTTGGTGCTGTAAAATATTGATTTTAGTATGTGCAGTTCATGTCATAATCATTGTATCATTCAACTACGTCCTGTTCCTGTTGGGGTTTGTTTACATGATAAAGATAATTAATGATTCCAACCTTTTTTTTTTTTAAATATGGAAGGTGGAGGTAGTTCAAAGTACATGCATCAAGAGGGTAGTCAACATCTTGCATGTCCTTGTAATCATAACTCAGTTGTTGTCTGATAGTTATCATCTGCCTAGCCTTGCCAACTATGTTGCGGTCGGCTTTCTTCTTTGGACTTTCGGGCCACTGGCTACCTGTAACGACTGTCAAAGATCTACAAATGGCTGCCGAGACCAACGGCTTAACGTGCTTTGGGAGGCACGGAGTAAACTCGATATGCAATGGGTGGTTACCCCATCAGCGGACCAACCTAGGACCCACGAGCTGCTCAACCTGTTAGTAGGAGAAATAAATTGTCTTCCTTACGCTGATTTAAAACCTGCACGTCTATCAGAGGAAATCTCTCAAGGGTTAAATGTTACAACATAAAACAGTTGTAACCTAAGGAAGTATTACATTAAACTAGAAGTTTTAACCTTTCATGGCAAGGCGGTCTTTAACGCCATCGTTCACTACAGACACAAAGGCCGCTTAAAGTCTGTCGTTACAAATTATGTTAAGAATAAAACATTTTATTGGCAACCCCGCCTTGGACGAGTAGCTGTAAATTCAGTAGCTTTATTAAAATGTTTGATGTTCAGCGTTTACTGGCTGTGGTCTATTTTTGGACAGTTTTAATTATGGTAAAGCACGTGTTGTGGAAAAGCGCGTTTTGTGCTTTTCTTGCAAGTTTGTTGCCAGATGCGATGGAAATTGTATTGTAGTTTGGCTTGTAGTATGTTTTGGTACCTACTCTTAGCGTATTGGTAGGCACTAGTCGTAGTTTCCTGTTAGATATTCAATGTAGCTCAGCTGATAGTATTTCAAACATCTCAAAGATCATGCAAGGAAAAAACGGAACCCTTATAGGATCACTTTGTTGTCCGTCTGTCTGTCTGTCAAGGTCCTTTTTCTCAAGAACGCGTGGAGGTATCAAGCTGGAATTTATATCAAATACTCAAGTCTACTGTCCCTTCGAGCTGTGAAAAAATCAATCTTTTAAGCCAACGTAATCAAAAGATACAGCCGTTTATGCCGCAAATTTTCACAAATTTTCGACACTCGCAAGGGAATCAAAACCTACGGGGTACTTCCCGTGAACTCAGAATCTTGAAATTTGGCATGAAGCAATGTTTTATAGCACATATAAAGGAAAAATTCCGAAAACCTTAAATTTTTAGTTACATCACATATTTTTATTTATTCTCCTCAGTATTTTTTTCAGTAATTGCAGTTTGTACGGAACCCTCGGTGCGCGAGTCCGACTCGCACTTGGCCGGTTTTTTTTTACCTAGTATTAATTAATAGTTATTATTTTAAAACTCACGGTGTTTTAAAGAACTCGTACCAATATATATATATATATATCCCTTACCTAAAAAACCTACGACTTAAACAAAAAAATCGAAAAAAAAACGCGTAACTCGACGTCAGTTTATACGAGTAAGGTCCTTATAAATATTTCAGAAGTAAGTCGACTGAAAACTTTGTTCAGCGCGAAATTACAGCTGGGATATAGGATATAAAGCCAAGTTGACCCGCTCCCCTGCTCACAGTGAGGGTGAAACATTGAATGAATACGCGAACCTGACTTCTTTAGAATGGGAGTACCTTTATTTATCAATCTGGATGCTTCATTGATCTTATAAAACAGGGTTTAAAAAGGTTTGATCTGAGTAGCGGAGATGTTATAAAGAAAAATTTTGATAATAAAATGTGGTTTTAAAGAGGGGAATAAATGAAGATCTAAGAAATGCTGGATGTTGTGTGTGAAAGTAGATAATATGAATATTAATGAGAATAAACATTAATAGGTACATTAAATTAACCTGAAGAATCTAACTTAACAATAGCTAAACTAAAATATGGCGTCAGAACTTAACGCTGTCAACTGGTAAGGTCCCCAAGAGACTGGCGGCGTTGCCAGATTGTATAATAACGCTTAGCCTCTGGCCAAGGTCAAAAGCCAGCCCTTATGAGCATAAATGCTGAGATGATACCTAATAAAGACGTCATCATCTGCCTAGCCTTTCACAAACTATCTTGGGGTCGGCTTTCAGTTTAATCAGATGCAGCTGAGTACCAGTATTTTACATGAAGCGACTGCCTATCTGACCTCCACTGGGTAACTGGGTAATACGGTACCACTTGGTGAGACTGAGTGTCAGACTTTTCGCTTCTGACTACTCTAAAAACTATGTCAAAGATCTACAAATAACAGCCGGGACCAACGGCTTAACGTGCTTTCCGAGAACCGGAGGAAACTCGGTGTGTAATTACGGTCACCCATCCACGGACCAACCTCGGCAAGCACGGCTTAACCTTAAAGATCGATCCGTGCCACTTTTACACTGTTATTTAGCCACGAGCCCTCGATACCTAATAGAGACGTATGGAATAAAAAAACATGCTGTGCGGACTTTTGGGATAAAGGCAAATTCGCCCGCAACCTACGGCGGCGCCTAGACACGCTTGTATATTTGTTTATCGCTATTTCTTTGAAGATCTATGTATTATACAGACACGGAAATTAATTGTCTCTATAAATCAAAATGAATATTTGTATGATTGGACTCTGCGTTCCTAAAATATTGATCCAATTGTGATGAAACATTGATGAGCCCTCCTGCGTACGCCTGTGAAGATTTCTTGTCCAAAAACTCTCTATATATTTACGTCACATTGCAACGTTTGCCGGGTACTAGTTATTAAATAAAACTGTCAAATAATGACATTTACAAGTTGGCTATACCTGCAGTCAAAGTTGATTGTCAATTTGCTCAACAATTAATTTCCCAGACTTTATTTATTCACAACTTTAAGCATGATATTTACCCAGACAAATGATCTTAAGTTCTGAGCAAACGCTGGTTTCACCAGGCTTAGCGTAAAGTCCGTTCACCCCTAGACCTGAGTTCAGTCAACGTTCAGACAGAGAATTTACGTCGTGGCTGTGATTGATCAACTTCATTTGTTATTTAGCTGTTTTCATTGCTACTGATTTTTAGAGGGGTTTCAGACTAGCGTATTTTGTGGCGCGTATAAGCTCGTATTGGCTTACGCGCTGAGACGCGTGACTCATTTTGCTCTTCAAACAACCGGACACGCTTACACGCACTTATATACGTGTTCGCGAGGGTTGTGCAGACACGCAGGGAAGCGTCTCTTACAGATCACGCTTATTATTATGAGCTTAAAGCCCGTAAACGCTCGTACGAATTGCGCTTACATGCACTTCCAAAATGAGCTTTATACGAGCCGACAATAATCTGACCCCATCTTTAGGGTTTAATGATGAAGTTAGATGTTGGTCTTGATTTATATTGTTTACAGCCAGTTTCTTCATCAACAACTAAAGCTATCGCTAAAAGTATTGAGTTTTACTTGACCATTACTGATAGTATAGCAAATGTGTTTCTTCATCCAAGTAACAGCTAAACTAAAAGTCAACAGAGTTGCCACAACACAAACGCCGTAATTACCCCAAAATATCATGGGAAGGTTTGTTACACATAACTACATTGCAATATCACTGTCAAGTAGTGCCAAAAGTCAAATGTAAGTTCTTTAAAAACGAACGCCAACGAACGACTGTTTTTATTGAAATTGAATTGATAACTACTATCATACTTTAAATATGGAGCTTTTCGGAGTTAATTTGCTGTGATTGGCGTATACCTTGTATCATTATGCTGTGGTATATAACTGTTTCCTTTGAAATTCTGTATCGGAACAAAATCAGCGTCGTCCCTTATAAAATGATTTTTGTGAATATTAAACTTCTTACCTACGCGCTAAGTAACTTACGATAAATTCATCGTCTGATGAACTTGGACTTCACTAGACGAATGTCGTGATAACATTTTAATACTAAAATAAAATTCAGTATAAATTTAGTGATACCTTCTATAGCACCTTATTGAGCAGGCAAAAGTAACAGTTAACTGTTAATTTGCTTTTGTTGGTTTTTAACCAACAGCTAAAATTTTGAAAAAACGCATTAAACCGTTACTTTTACTTTATAACGTTACTTAATTTTGCTCTTACTTTTGTTGAAGAAACTGGCTGTTAGTATGTATTTTAGTTTAGCTAACGATGTCAGTGCGTCTAGTCTTTACATACATATGGATGTACTCACGCCTTTTTCCCAAGGGGGTAGGGAGAAACTACAAAACGCGACCTGCTATGATCCTAACATACTCCTTTTGCTTAGTGCACGTTTGAATACATGTGCTCATACACGCACGACGGTTGCGAGTGATACGCACGTGACCTTTCTGACACACGCCACCAATAAGCTGATTGTCTGGAGCCAGAAAAACATGGTGCCTGCAAAAGAGACCCCGCGTCTGCTTATACTCTTACCATCATTCCTTGGACTTTTTATGGCTAACTAGCTGTGACCGCGACTTCGTCCGCGTGGAATTAGTTTTTTTTTTGAAATACAAGGTGTTGTTTTGCATCCTCGTCAAATTCAAGAATAGCGTAAGTCTCCTTATTACATCAGCTATCTGCCATTGAAAGTCCCGTCAAAATCAGTTTAGCCAGTTCAGAGATTAGCCGGAACAAACAGACAGACAGACAGACAAAAATTGTAAAAATGTTATTTTGGTATATGTACCGTATATGCATGTAATAAAAAGCGGTTATTTTAATATCACAAAAAGACACTTCAATGTTATTTATTTGTTTGTTTAGAAGACGTATAGATGTTAGGTGAAAGTTAATTTTCTGGTCATTACTCTAAAGATGACATAATGTGATCGAAAAATTCACACGTATACGGACAGTAACATCCGAATAATAAAGCAACCACACAAAAAACCGGAATCAAACATAATATAATAAAATAAACATAAAAATAAGGGAATTGCCGCACGCACGCCACGCGCCGTTCCAGACAGTTTTATTGTTATGACGTTCTATCTCGCGTAAAAATATGAGTGGGTAATACCTCGGCGCGTAAACAGAATAACGGGTTTATCGCCGGGCGATATTAGCCGGAACGGCCGGACACTTGCGCCAGCTTACCCTACGACCGATCCGACCTGACCGATAAGAGTAACTATACGTTTTTCCTAGCCGAATAATGTGTTATTGTAAACTGTTCAGACAACCTCAACCCAGTTCTGAGTTGTGGAGGTCAGATCGGTTAGACTGGAAGCCGACTCCAACATAGTTCGGAAAAGGCTAGGCAGATGATGATTGTAAACTGGCCTGGTTTTACTAACAGAATCTGTGATATCAAATAAATAATTATTCACGATCATTTTTTCATGAGCATTTCGACTGTCGATACCAGGTGGAAGAGACAGCGATACTCAGACGTTTACCAATTTTATTATTCAGTACATTATTCCGAAATCATCCCCTACAAAAAAAACCGCCCAAGTGCGAGTCGGACTCGCGCACCGAGGGTTCCGTACAATCCAAAATTACTGAACAGAAAAAATTAAAATATGTGATGTAACTAAAAATTTAAGGTTTTCGGAATTTTTCCTTTATATTTGCTATATAATATTGCTTCATGCCAAATTTCAAGATTCTAGGTCGACTGGATTAGGTTTTGATTCCCTTGCGAGTAGTTGCGAGTATGTAAATATGCGGCTCAAATTGCTGTTTCTTTTGATTGCTTTGACATAGAAATTTGATTTTGTTACAGCTGAAAGGTATTATAGACTTGAGTATTTGATATGAATTTTATTTAAATACCTTTACACGTTCATGAGAAAAGGGGTAGTAAGTTTAAAATTATTAAAAATATTTTTATTATATGATGTAACAAAAAATTTACGGTTTTTGCAATTTTGCCTTTATATATGCTATAAGACGTTGCTTTGTTCCAAATTTCAAGATTCTGAGTTCACGGGAAGTACCCTGTAGGTTTTGATTCCCTTGCGTGTGTCGAAATTTTGCAGCAATTTGCGGCATAAACGGCTGTATCTTTTGATTGCGTTGGCTTCTATAAGATGTTTAGTTTTTTCACAACTCTAAGGGACAGTAAACTTGAGTATTTGATATAAATTCCAGCTTGATACCTTGATGCGTCACGTACAACAAAGTGATCCTATAAGGGTTCCGTTTTTTCCTATCGAGGTACGGAACCCTACATAGCATAGGATGATTTTAAAAAAAACTGCTGTTTACTACAAAAGTAACGTACAGGGCCAAGATGTATGGCACAACAGATTTTTCGGAATGATGAAACCAATACGTGGTAAGCATTTGTGCGTCGATGTCCCTTCTACTCTTTTTTTTATTACGGATGGGAAATCATTAAATAACCTCTCCCGCTCTGGGCGGAGCGGAAGGGAGTGTCAGACTTGTACTGACTAAAACTCATGTTCCTTCTTAGCCCTTTGTGTTCCAGGGCCACGGTATCTCTTTCGAACAGTCCCGCAGCCCTGGCAGGCATCGGCCCTCTCGGACCCCTTGCGATTTGCTGACATCTCCTTGAGGCGCGCGTGGTACACGAACGCGCCGTCGACACGGCCTGTCGTCATAAGACTGACGGACGGTGAGCTAGCGCATTACTCACCGTCCACAGGTCCCTTCCATCTTTGTACTGACAATTTGAAATACCTTATATGAACATGAAATTATCAAAGTTTAACGTTGCCCATGCCTTTTTAACCCCCGACCAAAAAAGAGGGGTGTTATAAGTTTGACGTGTGTATCTGTGTATCTGTGTGTGTGTCTGTGGTATCGTAGCTCCTAAACGGATGAACCTATTTTGATGAAATTGGTTTCGTTTGAAAGGTGTTTTAATCGAGAGTGTTCTTAGCTATGTTTCGATAAAATCTGATCAGCCGTTTGAAGGCCATCATCTCTTTTCTAGTTGAAGGGAAATTAACAATTTGCACAGGTCTGATCGATTCGAAATTTGAAATCTTGTCACTTGTCACCATTTTTTTTTTTTTAATTTTTGCTGTTTTCGTTAATTGGCGAGATGACACGCAACACCGAGAAAAGTGGAAGCAATGGGGGAGACCTATGCCCAGTATTGGGACAGTCAAGGCTAAGATAAAACAATATAAGTTTAAAAAGCATGAAATAAAAATTAAATTAAAAATTTTAAAAACCCCCGACACAAAAGACCTGGAACCCCTTTTAGAGGTTTTTTGTGTCGGGGGTTTTTTAAATTTTGACGTGACAACGTCTTATAAATTGGTTTGCCGGGTGACACTTCAAGAAACTGCGTTACGCTCCGCTCACGTTATGCGCTCACAATGAGAGCGAGTGAGAGGCACGCGTCCCTTCCACTCGGGCATGGTTAGCCCGCCTAAGAGCGAGAGAGACAGACATAAAAAGTGAAAGGCACGCGCAAATAAATGTTTTAAATTGTTACTATTATTTCATCATTCTTCCTACTATACGAATGAATATTCACATTAAAATTATTTTACCACTCAAAGTCGTTGTCACGTAAAACTTTCGCCCGTATACCGACTTTACAGGCAACCAATTTTTTAATTTAATTTTTTTCTGCTATATTTATTTCATCTCGCCTTTCATAGCCACCTTCGAACCTACGCGGTTACACACGTCTCGGACGGCTAAAAATAGTCCCCAAAAAGTACCGTTATGGACACACTAGTATCCAAACAATTGTAGGCCATGAAGAGGAATCCTAATTCTAAAGATTTATTTACGCACCAAGCCATGTATCGACGCCTGCAAAACGCATGCATGATTACACTACGGTCAATGACCTCGGAAACAAAGTTGTGATTCAAGGATTAGTTTACAATGTCTTTGGGCGGTCACGGTCAAGGTCAAGACGGTATTCAAAGAGCTATATTAAACTTTAATTAGACTGAAGGGTTTCAATTTCAAAGGCCTTGAATGGCCAATTAGAAGAATGGTAGCTCTACATTAATATCTATCCATGTTTCGTTAGTTCGATTAAAACAAACCTTTCATGCATAAACACCAGAAATAACTGATCACCCAGTCATGAGCCTAGCTTTTCCCAAGTCTGTCGGCTTCCTAATAGAAGTTTCGAATCCAATCTTTCCTGTGTTTTTTAACTGCTTAAGGTACAATAGGGATGGTGACTCTTTTTTTTTTATTTGTCCATCGGGTAGATTATTAAAAACTATTTGACACGTATTTTTTTTTTCACGTCATCGTAAAGTGACGGAGATATTTTGAGTTGAAATGGCGCATGCCGTTTTTTTTTTTTTTTTTGAATGGCATCTCGCAGTTCAACCTATGAGGTTGTCGTCTGCTTAACCGGACGGCGCATGCCGTCACGGCTCAGTACATTTTATACCTAGTTGTGACGTAGTGAGCCCCCACTCTCCAACTATAATGCGTTTTAACTAAGTATTTTTTTGTTAACTTGATCAAAGGAAAAATACGTATCTAATATTTTTGTATTACCTGATTGACGGACAAAATAGAATTTCGTTTTCTTTACCCAGTCATCATCCCTATTATCATAACAGAAAAATTATAACAGGGCGTCAAAAATATCATCCGCCTTGCCTTCAACGGGAAAGTGACGATGGGTTGGAATTTTGAGTTTAAGAGCTAAATAGAATTATTTCACATCAAACGACTGCCTATCTGACCTCAGCAATCCAATAACTTAATACGTAGATACACTTCATTTTAGAAACAACTACTAATTAGTTAATACAAATATTTCAGCATAGACAAGCACATGTCGCAATTTAGACGGATCCGGTCATTAGTACGGATATAAAATGAATCGCAAGCGCACCATAAGTCTACTCACACCTGCAGCGTGTTTCTACAGAGTCGTGGTGTTTTAAGCTCGTAGCGAAGAAGACATCCAGTGTCTGATCGCCGTGGAATTTAGACGTCTTGTAATTGTATCCGATTCATTGTGCCCAGTGTTTGTGTTACATTGTAATTTTGAGGTAATTTGTTAGTTTAATAAACGCAGTATATCGCAACCAGTGTGTTTTGTTGCATGAAACCCAACTTCTGCCCATTTTTTTTTTTTATTATTTATTCAAATAGGTCCACCAACAGCTTCTATGTACAAAATATCTGAAATATAGTTTTTTAGAGTCCTTTTCATGGTGATAATTTCCAAGTACATGATGTTCGAGTCTAATGTTATGAATCCTGACACTCCGACTTACATAATTCCTTGCTACCTTTACAATAGAACGCAATTTACCAAATTCAGTGTTTTAGACATTCAAAACAACAAGTCATCTTATTTTATTAACTCCAATGTTAGCCACGAATCCTTAACCATCACTAAACGCCTCATCGCGTAAGTCAAGGTTAACTGCTCGTATTCTCGTAAACGCGTGTCATCGCGTGTCATTTGTCGGGCGGAGTGACGCGGACAAAGGTCACACTCGACCAACCCTAGTGACGCTCGTGACGCTTCATAATCCTGAATGACATATTAGACAAAAAGATACGCTAAATAGAGCTGGTGTTTTTACTGTTGTAAGATTTAGAGCAAAATTTTGGCTGTTTAGGGATTAGTTGGCTTCCTGACCCGCTGTGACTGAGTATTCGAACTAAGACTGAACTCATGCAATATATCCTATTAATATTATAAAAAACGAAAGTTTGTAAGTATTGATGGATGGATGTTTGTTACTCTTTAACGTGACAACTACTGAATGGATTTGGATGAAATTTGGCACAGGGGTAGTTTATAACCTGGATTAACACATAGGATAATTTTTATCCCGATAGTATAATCCCGTGGGATAGTGATCGAACTCAACGCGTGCGAAGCCGCGAGCAAAGGCTAGTTTCTTATAAAGGACTAGCTGTCCCGCGCAACGTTGTCTGCGTCACATTTTCCCCGTTTTCGCAACATTTTTCATTGCTGTTCCGCTCCTATTGGTCGTAGCGTGATGATATATAGCCTATGTCCTTCATCAGGTTAAAATCTATCTTCTTGCCAAATTTCATTAAGATCCGATCAGCCGTTTAGTCGTGAAAAGGTAACAAACAAACTTACTTTCGCATTTATAATATTAGTTAGGATATAATAATAAATTGGTACAGTATAATTATCAATTGCTTCGATAGGGGGAAACATCGTGAGGATACCAGCCTGCCTGAGAGATATTTCTCGACGGCATGTAAAGCCAAGTCAGAGTCCCATGGGCGGCATAAAAACTCTGACAACAGATTAGGCATTAAAACGCGAAAAAAAAAATGTCAAGGATATTGATATTACTTGTTGCCTTAACTGGCTACACGCCAAGGTTCATACCACGGGGTTCAGCTACTTTAGGAAAACAGCCTCAATTAGATGCTCTCAGCCCTTGCTTGTATTTGAGATTTAAATAAAAATTTTACTTGCATAATGTATCTATTACAGATAGGTAGACCAGGTGTATCCACAGAGGTATGCATAACCTGTAAGGGAACACAGGCGTGCTGTTGTGTATTTATTTTCTTCTTATATGGCTTCTTGTGTCTTGATTAGCCACCTTTTTTTCTTGTAATACAAGCAATCTTTTAGAAAAAAAACAAATCTCTCCAAAGGTTGTCTGAAAGATATTACTATCAGGGATAACATCGCTTATTATATTTGCAATATTGTAAAAGAGCTGTGGAACAATTTTGGTGCACAATCTATCTTATCATCTTTCCAAAAAACTGCGCAAAAACACATCTGACAAGCAATAACCTCTTATTAATATTCTAAACGGAAATTAAGGTTCACAACTTTGGGCCAACTGTCCAAAGTTGTCGACAACATCTTGCCTACTTTTTGTGTTCCAACTTGTCTAAAACATTTATTCGTATAAAAGTGACTATATCGATCACTGTCACACACAGACAGTTATTCCCAGAACAACATGTTCTACACATTTGTGAAGGCAAAAAATATGATTTCATATCTTATTTTCTGTCGCTATGACATAGAACGGCAACTTGGATGTACTGTGAATGTTATTAGGATCTGCCGGCCTAGCATGACCGCCGTAGAAATGGGCTATGTCTACGGAAGAATCGACAATTTGACAGATATTTCTATCGTCCCAAGCATGGCGATATTAAGAATGTAGAAAAGAAATGTTTCTTTTCTTCAGTCGACACAAGTCTACAACGTCGAGCATGACGACCATATTTTCTCTTCTTTTGACATTTGGGGGTAGAAACATTACTTCTGACAAATGTCAAACTAGTCTTATTAAAAACTAAATACGAAAAATACGTTTCGTGGTTGCGTTGAGTTACGTTCAAAAGGTTGAAATGTTATGTAAAATATTTAGGTTTAATTTCGCGAAAAAGATCCAGGCCTGGATCCAGGATGCAGCAACACCATTCCGCCCACAAAAAATGAAAAACTCGTGCAATTGGCAACTTTATTTTGTTAACTAAACGTAATAATATTCAGGGAATATAATCATCACGTGATACGTCCCCGTTGCTATGGAAAGAATTTCTGTCTATGTCTTCATAGAAACGCGAGTCGATGGGGCGCGCCATGCTCGGCCAGAAGAAATGTCAAGTTGTATAGAAAAGATTTCTTGTCGTTTCTTGGTAGAATAGAGATAGAACGGTCATGCTAGGGGGGCTGTCAATGTTTGTGTCTTTTGTTTATTTTAGAAATGTAGGTGACCCCATATTCATACCTGCAAAGTGGGATTTTCTCATAAAGATTTTTCTTTTTATGGAAATTCTAAATAATTTCTCCTTTTTATCTGGTAAAATTTTAAAGTTTTAAGTTCTTCTCTCGTCAAAGCTTTGAGATTATTTTAAATAGCTTTGGTATGTTAAAACGTAATCAACGCAAAACCCGTCATTGCAAAGTCATAACTTTGCACTTTTTTAACACACACATCGACAAATGAACTCCACCAAACCCGTCGACATGACTTTGCAACGTCGGCGCCGTTGTGAAGGGTGTCGCGATATAAACCGGCCGCGCTCTCAGCGTAATGATACCGCAGTAAAAAGCGATGCCAGACAACCACTCAACTTTGAGCGAATTACGGAAATTGTGGGCGTAATTACGTTCTAAAAATTTAATGATTAGATGGATGTGTATGGGCGAAGTTGTGCCATCGCGTTATACTGCAGTTCGTGTTTACTAGGTAAACGAAGTTATTTTTAATGTAAATGTTTCCCTGGGATATACAGTTACTTTTTAGTATAACTACCTGAAAGCGTGCTTTAACACGGCTATAGATTACAATAATGAAGTCTTTGCCGCATTACCATGACGAGGGTATTATTAATATTATAGTCTTGCTTAATTGGCACATTTTCTGGAACACTGAGCACATATTGAGAGACGAATTTACTTAAGGCAACCAATATTTATTAAGAAAAACTATCGAGGAGATGTTTACAAAGAAAAAGTAAGCTTCCATAAATTGCCACAGGCAGCAAAAAACAATGACACTAATAACTCGATCCAAAAACCAATTTCGCCACCCAACAAAGCACAATTTCTTTACAAATTGCTGCAACAGTACAACACGAGAAAATTTCAAAAGCAAACGAGCAGCGTAACTTCAAAAAGACCTATCATCAAGGCAAGCGCAGTTCTCCTTGCAACAGCGTCGGAAATTATTCTTTTGAAGCAAATTCGTCACCTCTATTCATTGGAATCGCATTCATGTGCCATAGACTGGCACGATTTAATTGCCACTAATTGGCAATGGTGTTTGTACTTAAGCAGCCGGTGAAATGTCTGCCTTCTTTCAATTACTCAGCATGTTCGTATCCGAATGGGTTGAGTCTTGGCTACAGATATGTGTCGTGTAAGATAGATCTGGTTTGAAGTTTGATATATTGATTGAATATCGATGATTAAACTTGCTTGTGTTGTGTTTATGTACGGATGATTGATTATCCTAGAGAAGTGCCTATTGGCTAAAAGTGAAAGGTAAATAAGGTAAATATTGCTATGTGTTAGACTTGAATACAAACTCCTAGTTGTATTGTAGGTTCATTTAAAAACCTGCCAGTTGCAAGTCGGACTCGCGCACGAACGTTTCCATACCATTAATAGTAAAAACGAATCAAAAAACTTTTTTGTATGGGAGCTCCCTTAAATATTTATTTTATTCTGTTTTTAGTATTTGTTGTTATGGCATCAACAGAAATACATAATCTGTAGAAATTTCAACTGCCTAACTACACGGTTCATGAGATACAGCCTGGTGACAGACAGACGGAAGGACAGGGACTTCTCAGTAATAGGGTCCCGTTTGACCCTTTGGGTACGGAACCCTCAAAAGGAAACGATTATGTGAATTATTAACTGCCTAAGTTTTTGAAGAACATTCCGGATACCAAACTTGTCAATGATTGTTGATATTCAAAAGTCAAGCCATGTGAAAAAGAATAGAAGTATAGGCTGTCATAATACATTTTTATTTTTATTTACGTATATTAAATATCTGGGAAGGATTTGATTGCTGAGATGACGAGTGGGTGGGTTATAGAGAAGTATGGAAGAAGAAGACATACTGCGCCGACCCAGATGACGATTAACGTATAGAAAACTTAAAAAAAAAACCCACCTGTACAACTAATTAAGAAGCAATCTTAAACAAAAACAAGAAAAATGGCGGCCGCCTCGACGTAATTAAATTACTCAGATCAAAAACCGACATTGCTTGAACTTGGCCGAGTTTGTTGAGTCGAGTTGTTGAGCCGAGTTGAGTTCGTATTAATTCGGGAAAGATGGGGAACTCTTATAAACTATTGCTTTGATGCGACCACTTGGTGGTTTTCGATGTCAGTTGGGTGCAGCTGGTTTGTGGATTTATTTTATAAAGAAACTAGCTGTCCCGCGCAACTTCGTCTGCGTCACATTTTCCCCGTTTTCGCAACATTTTTCATTGCTGCTCCGCTCCTATTGGTCGTAGCGTGATGATATATAGCCTATGTGCTTCCTCACCTTCCACCTTTTTATACACTGTGACATTTTTATTTTATTTTTACCTTATTTTTTTTATTATTTTAGATGACATTTACCGATGTGACATGAATACTTATTTCAGTAATTTTTTTTTTTTACTTTATTTTTTTTTATTATTTTTATGTGACATTTACTGATTTGACATTATTATTTACTTTTTTTTATTATTATTGTGACATTTATTGATATTCTTGATTTTTTTAAAATTCATTTCGTATATTTTTATTAATTACATTTAATTATTGTGAATGTCCAACCATGTAGGTCACATTTTTTTTTCTCCCACCGCTGTCTGGCAGTTTGAGTACTTTAAGCGACCTACTCAAATGTCCTTGGTATTCTTCGTCGTTTCGTTGAGCTCCTTGAGTTATAAGTCGAGCTACACGATAACTGACAAATGCTTGCACTGACTTGACAGGTCCACTCAAATCTGTGTGGTTCTTTCTTCAAAAGACCATCTCAGACACTAATCTGCATAGTCCTCATGTAAATTGAGCAATGTCTGGACTTTAAAAGAGCAACAAGTTAACAGAAAACCTCTGAGTTTGTTTCGGCTGTTTCTTCTCAGAGTAGTCAGGTACGAAACACCGGCCCCATCTAGTTAAAAAAAAAATGACGTGTAAAAGTGTTTGTAAAAACCTATTTGCAAAATAAACATCATTTATCATTTATTTATCAGGTTGAAATCTATCTTCTTGCCAAATTTCATTAAGATCCGATCAGCCGTTTAGTCGTGAAAAGGTAACAAACAAACTTACTTTCGCATTTATAATATTAGTTAGGATTACGAGCGGTAATGAAGAAATACCGAATTGTGGTTGGTTTCGCTCACGGGTATTTTTGTTTACAGCAAACAACTGATTACCTTGGACATTGCTATGTATAATAAATTTTCATAATTATCATCAATAATGACCGTGGTAAAAAGTATCTCTAGTCCCATCCGAGGTCGCAGGCAGGTAGCTACCTATCTGTGTGCAAATCTCAATGATTTTTAGGGTTCCTTGCCTACTGAGACTTCGCTGTCTGTCCGTGTCCGTCCGTCCGTCTGTCACCACTGTCAGCCAGTTGAAATTTCTACAGATTATGTATTTCTGTTGAATCTATAACAAGAAATACTAAAAACACAATAAAATAAATATGTAAGGGGGCTCCCATACAAAAAAAAGTTTTTTGCTTGTTTTTATAAATAATGGTACGGAACCCTTCGTGCGCGAGTCCGACTCGCACTTGGCCGGATTTTTTTCAGCGTAATAAGACAGTCAGAGTGATTTCCTGAATACTTCGTTAGTGAAAAAGAAACGTACTAAATAGACAGCCGAAAATATTTAACCTATAAAACAGCGAAAATAAAACAGTACTTATTTGCTTTGAATGACTTCTTCTACTCAACATCAAAAACGTAGGTACCCGTATGTCCGTACTTATTGTTTACGTGCCAAACACGTCTGCCCTTCAAACGCCCGACACAAAACAAACGTCATGATTTATAGACCTCCACATAAATGAGGTCCAAGACCTGGATGAGGCCAGAGCTTCATAATGGCAAATGGCTAGTATTACTTAGGGCCGTAAACTGGGCAGCAGTGAGTGCTCATTTTATAGGTCCTCGCTCCGGATGTAAAGGAGTCTGGGGGTCTGCGACAAACGGTTTCTACCTATGTAGGTTTATAGGTTAGTATGCATGGATGATAGTTGTGTTTACCTTGAGATGAAATGGGTTTATCTGGACTTATTCTATTCGTATTGTTTTTGCCATTGGGGAAGGGTGGAATAATATAGTTTTATATTAGACTAGCCTATGCCCGCGGCTTCGCACGCGTTGAGTTCGGTTATTGTTTCACTGGATTGTACTACCCGAATAAAAAATATCTTATGTGTTAATCCAGGTTATAAACTACCTGTGTGCCAAATTTTATCAAAATCCGTTCAATAGTTTTCGCGTGAAAGAGTAACAAACATACATTCTCACAAACTTTCGCTTTATATTATTAGTAGGTAGTAGGATGTTGTAAAACAAGTAAGTTTTAATTCTAAAGCGTTAAAGTTAAAGGTTAAGCTCGTGAAAAATTCGGGGTGAGCCTATTGCCATCAGCCGGGCTCAAATCCAGACGCCATGGCAGCTACTGGGAAATTTCTGATGGAAGAACTTATAAAACTTTGCCCGACCGGAGATTGGAATCTTGGACCTTGCTCAGCAGTCACCCTTGCAACCACTAGACCAACGAGACATTAAACTTTTCAATATTTATGGATTTCTAAACAAAGTGTTTGAGTTTTAGACATTAAAAAGTTGAGCCAAACATGTTTATTTCCTAGCAGTATTCTTTTATGTATTCCTTGCCTTACATTCTTGCAGAAAAATATTCATTAGCTTTGAGACAGTATGAGTGGGAGTAAGCAATATTAGTTTTACTTGACAATGTTATCAGTTTTATCCTTATACAAAATATCATGCAAGCACAGCCGCGCAGGCGTACAGTCACTAACAAAGTTGTCAGGACGCACTAAACTGGGCGGAAACTGTGATATTAAACAAAGTTCTAACACACAATTTGCAAATTGCAAAACCTAGCTCAGAGAACAGGCAAACATTTTGCTAAAGTTTGTATATTAATTTTATATTGCGCTTCTTTGACAGTGTCCTTTAACATTGTTAATTTACATCTTTCTATTTAACAAAAATCTTTATATCAGTGACAGCCAGCACACAGAAAAGTGCACGAAATGTTGCACAGGAATTCATAAATTAAAAGTGAGCTAGGGAAGGTTTTACAAAATTCAGGTTAAATTTTATTAGGAGCTATTTAATAAGGGATGAAAGTTTATTCGAAAGATCGCTGTTTTTGCCTTCAGAGATACGGCTTGTATAGGGGGAAAACGAAAAGGCTTATTTATATAATTATTGTGCTCGCTACTACCGAAAAAGGAATGAAATTCTTGTTGTGTAAAAAATATGGAATGATAACAGAGATCACGGTGTAAATGAAAACTTGTAATGAATTACTACATAATTATATAGTAAGAGAAAAATATCCAATCTTTAGAGTATCTTGAAAGGTTTTTAATACAAACGCTATTCTGAGAATAAGATAAAAAATAAAGCAGAATTATGATATATATGTGTTGGAACAAAGGGCAGAAACGACTGACAAAGAAAGAAACGGCCACAAAGCTCAGTGTTTGTTATCTAGAAAAGTAATTTATATACCTGTGTGTGTCGAGCATTCGACGCGATATTGAGCGTTTTGTCTGCGGTACGTGTATTGTTTTATTAATATCTTTGAAAATATAGAAAATATTTTGCGGTTTTACTAGCGAAATGGTTTTCAAATCTATGTGAGTCATCGTTCGTCTAGATATTTATATTCAACTGTATTGGATGAGTTTAAAATCGTACATGTCGTAATCAAAGCGTTCGTTCGCGGTCAACTAGCCTTTCTTGAAGTTTTAATATTATGTGTACTTGTGACATGTGCCAAACAAGCGTATTTTTTCTTTCTTTCCTTCTTACTCAAAAAATCAACATAGTATAGCAACATAACTAAAATAGTAATAAAAGTACCTACTTTCATGACAGAATTGGTAAATGTTATTTAATTCCTTGAAAATGTTGGCTTAGGTTTAAATCCTAGGAATTATGTTTTACATACACGGATCATAGACCTATCAAATCATATAAAATAAATATCGAAAGGCAAGTTTATAACTTGCCTTTCGATATTTATTTACTATTATTATATTATTATTATTTTATTTATTTTATTACTTGTTATGTGCTGGAAATTTATTTTATAAATAAATTTCCAGCACATAACAAGTATGTATTTCAATCAACACAAATAATGAACAGACTGTATTTAAGACTGGCACACGTTTGTAATCAGAGAGTAATATTTAATGTATTTTGTATAACGCGCATAACTTTAGTAATGAGTACAGACAAAGCAATAAATAAGTAAGTACTGGGACGTACACAAGTGTTCAGAAATATCATATTTTATCAACATTTTTATTATCTTACATACTGCCCTCGCAGTACGCGTTGCCCAGCAGTGGGACAGAACAACTGTAAAAAAAAACGACTCTCTTTTCACTTCTCTCTAACTGAGACTATTTGTGACCAGTCTTTGAACGAGAAGGCCTTTACAATGTTGTCCTGGGCATTCATCGTTCAGATTTCCGATTGCAATATAAGGTGTATTTTAGAACGTCCAATTTTGACAGTGGATTTTTATGTAGGAACTTACATGGCAATTTGAACAAAGATCGTTCAAAAAGGCGAATATAACTACCTAATTAATATCTTATCGCAGGCATCCATTACGATGACTACAACAATTAATTAATCGTATAATTTTACAATGTAGCCTTCATTAAAAATAATTAATGAAAATAAGTGCATTGTGCTTTTGAACATGGTATATTATTGAGGTTTTTAAGGTATTTAAAGGGTTAAGTCATTGCCGCATAACATGTTTTCGCTCATATAAAAACTAAATGTGATAGCTTCATAAAGCTTCTAAATACAAATATACACAGAAAGAATACAATTGGAACGTAAACGTTACAGGATTACACAAAAACAAATAATTTTCATGACGCTTCTGTGCTTCACTGTACTCCGTCTCAACTCTAAATGGATACTAATATAACGTACATTTATGAGAAAACTTTTGCAATAATTGTATTCTTTCTGTGTTTCATAATATTATAATATTTATTCCATCCAGGATTACAAAGGCATTTTTATTGCCATTTTTTGCTAAAGTAAAAACAATAAAAAGATGAAATACGCTCGGAAATTTAGATTACTGAGACCATTATACAACAGTTTTAAGTATAACATTACTTGAGTTATATTTCAGTGTAATATTTTGTTATTTATATGAACTCTGTTCCTGGTCAAATTGCCTATTCAACAATTTGCCTACTCAAAGCGACATACCAGGTAACACACTGTGAAAGACTGATGATAGTGTCTGTTACTGTTTCCTAAGTCTGCTTCTTTGCTCCTTTTTTATAGTAAGTCACTTTGACTTACTATAAAAAATAATAATTTTGTATTGTGTGTGGTGGTTTGCAATTAGCAATTTAGTTACATATTATTGTTATTATAATGTTATTAAATAGTCAGTTAGAATTAAAATAATAATAATTTAATTCAAACGATCTATGACGTTGTCTATGATGTTTCGATTAATGTAGAGAAAACACGGAGTCTTTGACAGTTAAAATGTGGCTACGAAGATCGGATCATAATTTCTATAATCTGTAAAACATTTGAAAAGTATAGTACTAACTAAATCTCAGTACATGTGACGCTCTCGTTTATCGCGTAATAAATCCGTATCGCATTTAATTAGTCAAAATTCCCATAAAACGTACCTTTAGTACGCCAACTTACCATACCCATAGGTACCTATTCCCGGTCCCTTGTTCCCATAAAACGGATAAACGGCACGGCCAATGTTCGGCTTGTTCCTAACGATTATTGCGCGACAACGTTGCAAGTATAATTAAAATTGAACGAGCGACATCGCGGTATCTCGCTCTATTTGCGCGAATTGCTCGCTAGGGCTTGGCGTGTTGGGATATTAATTATCATAACCAAAGATGGAGTAGCAGAGCTATGTAGGTAGATCAGTGAAATGGGAATTTAGAATACAGGGTGGAACGGACATCAACGCACAACAATTATTAACACGTATTCAAAATATCATATTATAGATAATCATCGGAAATTTAAAAAAAAAAAAACAAACAAAAGTGAAAACTCACGTTTTACGGTCAAACTCAATGTAACGCACTCAAAACATTGTGGTGATGGATGCATTGAACAGTCAAAGCTGTTGCAAATAAACTTAAACTTTAAAAACTAGTATTTGAACTTTGACCTCCAATATCTCCGTAACCAGAAGGTTCCCAGGTATAGTCCATAGCAGAGAGGGGAGAACAAGTGTCTTTCAGCTTCGTTATGTGTCTATTCACACCCTTTATATCGTAAGATAAATACAGGGCATCCAAGCGCAAACTATTACCATAGTTATGGACTCAGCACATAATTCCAGAATATAATCGTTGGGTAGGAATAGTATATAACTGTATTAAAAAGTATTTGGCTTTCATTTTTATAACGGGCTTCTTTTGGGTAACGGTTGAGGTACGGAATCCTAAAAAGAAAACTTTTTTTTGGATTTTTCTGTTTGATACCGCTAATCTCTGAAACGGATGTAACAATTTTGACGGAACTTTTTATGGCAGATAGCTAATGTTATAAGGAGCACCTAAGTTACTTTATTACTATAGTAAAAGATGTAAGTCAGGAAGTAGGTACTTCCACAGATGACAGTGATATTTCTGTAACATTAACAAAAATGTCGCTGCTGAAATGTTACTAAAATATTATACCTACTTTATTTGTGCATTTTTTATTTCCTTACTAGCTGTCCCATGCATGCATTGCAATTCACTTTTTCCTACCCTTCTCACCTTTTAAACGTTCCCTGCACTACAACAAACATTTCAAAACCAAAATCAGTTAAATCGGCCCAGCCGTTCTCGAGTTTTAGCGAGACATAAAAGATTACTTTGTAAAATATGAATTGCTGACGATACAGGAAAAAATTGTAAAGAGATGTGGATGCTATTCGGTATGGTCTGTTTATTTTCATCGAATTACAATTGATACTGTTACGAGCATTCAAACAGTTGTTAGAAAACGTAGTTGGATGAAACGTTGAAACAAAAAACACAGATGACATACCACAACATCACGACTACAATCCCAGAAGGGTTAAACAGAGAGTGTACCTTTTAGTACTCTCACATTTTGCCAGTTATATTTCTAGTGCCATGTAATAGGAGGCGAGCCTATTGCCATCAACCAACAACAGATGAATGCGCTACAAAGCACAACTAGTGAATTTCGTTAGATTTTTAACTGTTTTTTTTTTTATTCAATATGTGCAACAAACAGCTGTAATATTAAAATTAGGAACACAAAACTTATAGACTATATTGCAGTCCACAACGCAGTACACAGATTAACTAAAGGATACAATCCAGTTAAATAATCGCTAGGCTGACAAATACTTTTTTGGTACGAACTTATTAAATTAACTTTAGTTTTTAAGATATGTTTATTATATTCAATTAATAGCACATAAAAAAAAACAAGAATTGTCATTGAGTATAAGACTTTTGAACCTATATGAGCACATGCAAAAATGTCTTAATGACCAAAAGTCCTATTGTAGGAATCGATCGTTCTGTGAACAGGTGAACGCAAGCCAGAGACTTATTTGGATTCGCAAGTACCCGCTAAAATAATCTGTCAGCGCGCACCTTTCGCTTGTAGACTATGGAATGGTCCTAGGAACTGCATAGCATAATATGGTTTAGGTACACTTTCATGAAATACATATCGAACATAATCTGAAATTGGAAAATCGCAGCGAGTAATCATGTTGCTCCTCCCATCTCTGTGAGAATTACACATTGCTTGCCTTTCGCATTACAACTTCAGCAACTACTTAATAACACTGAACGTAATCTAGACTTAGATCTATTACTAGGGGATCAACAGAATAGTAGATCGAGTACACTTAAAGTTCAAATAGTTATTGAAAGCTCGTCTTAAGCCCCGTCGAGCTCACTTAACCTAGTTAGGGCTTATGAATTGTGATATTAGATTTCTAGACATTGATAGAGATTGAACAGATAATGGCCTTTATTCTGGTCATTCGTAACGATTGATTCTTCATGATATCAGCTTAAAGGACACCGGGGTAACTGCGTTACGTACTCACAATCCCATTTTGTAATTCAACGATTTTCATAGCGTTGTGTACGTTTTTCCTTCGAAATCCTTGGGCTTATGATGGAATATGTGTTACGGAATCAGGGTGATGATTAATATGGAAATTGCTGTGGTGTTCACTAGTTCCACTAGTAAGAATAAAACAACCAAATTATCAGTAAGAAGATGAATGACTTTAAGGGTACGTGCTCTCGCTGCCCGGGTTAAGTGTGAACTGGTTGACGCGGAATCTTAAAGCTCACGCTACGTTTAAAAGAATATCACAATTGCTAAGATTTTTAGGAGCGGGTATTTTTTTTTTTTTCAATACTAAATAGGCTTGTGTTTGGTCGCAACTTGCCATGATGCGGCCTAGGGTGGAGCCCGGTTACATCGATCTAAAGTTGTTTTATTTGGTAAGTTTGGAGCGGATTCTTTTGCGACTGATCTCCTGTTCTTATTACAATTTGCTTGGGGGCCGTAGCATGTCTTTTTTCATGATTTTCTATTACTCTTCATCACAGCAGTTATCTTTTAGCCATAAGTATCATCCTTCATACTTTTCATCCGTTATTTTAGTATGTTCTCCGAGAAAAAGAAATTTATGATGAATACATTGAAGTCCTTCATAAACTTTCATCATTATGCTTTTTCATTTCACCCATGAGTCACCACAAAGACTAAGCCTCAGCTACCTTCATTGTAAACCTTTACAAGCATGTTATTTTAGCTCAGTCGAATCAAAACCACTGTCTGAATATATAGCAGTGAGTTCACAGTAAATAAGACAATTATCAATGCTAATATGACATGTTTGTTTAGATTTAGAACAGTTCCAGAACTATGTACAAGCTGTCGCGTACTAATTAGAATAGCTCATCACTGACATATGTATCGGTGACTAAATATATAACTAGATCATATGTTATGTATTCCACTCATTAGGAAGTCATTAGTGTGAGTAAAGCTGTTTCGGAAGTCTGGTAAGATACAAGGTGTTGTTTTGCATCCTCGTCAAAATTCAAGAGGATGTCACAAAAGACCAATCAATTAAAATTCTGGTACCCAGTTAATTTTTAAAAAACGCTGTTTTCTTGGGTTTTTAAATTTGACAGTATTTCAGCATTACCCCCTTAACGTGGTTTAGGGAATAAGAAATGATGGAATAACGTTTGAAATTATTTGTATGTATGAAAGCAAGGTTATAGGGCGAGAATCAGACGGGCCGCGTTTGAAACACGGGTGGTTCACACTTACCGATTTTCGTAAATAAGAAAAAAAAAAAAAATTTTTACCCATTTTATTATTGATTCGGGACGAGAATCAGTAGCATAGTCACCTCCTTGAATTTGACGAGAATCCAAAACAACACCTTGTTTAGTGTTTTGTCTTGTCATCAACACATCACTAGTCAATTTTCCTAATTTTGTGGAGAAAAAGTTTCTGCCTACAATAGATTCAGGCGATCTCACGAAAAATATTTCAAAAAGAAAAATGCCTGATATTAGTCAGAGCTGCTTCCCTTCCCATTTGCTAGATCCAGACTGGATTTAATGGTACTTAGTCTAACCTAAATTCTAGCTCAGTGGTTTGTCGTTATCGTAGGTAAGTATTCTTTGTGGCAATCAATATTGCCGGAGCGAGTCTTCAGGGGAATATAAACAAAAGCGTCACGTTTTATGACGTTTACAGATTTTATCACAGCCTTTGTCTTTCCCTTCCCCTTGAGACACATAGCGAAGTCCTAGTTTATAAGAAAACCTTCGAAAATGGTATCTCAAAGTGAAAAGCTAAAGAAATCTTTATTTCGTAATTGAATTGGAGATTTAGATGAATAAGACAGAGAATTCTTTTCATTAAGTAATCAGAAAGTCTTGAGAAGATTTAAATATAATGGTTCTTTTTTGTGTTGAAATTTTGAGCTTTACGGTATATTAATATTGTATGGAATTAAATCTTTAATCAGAATACACGAAGGGTCTTAGTCTACAGAGGTACATGTGTAAGCTTTACATAATTATGTATTTACGTAGGTTCGCTTATGTATTCACAAAGGTTAAGTAAGGTACAATCTGTTCGATTGAAAGCGTACTTACTTATATAGTTAGACATCCGTGCTTTGTAGGTGGCTCAACGAATTCTACAGTTCATTGTTCACTTATTTTATATATTAATATGCTTAAGTGGTTAGAAAATGTAGTCTAAAATTATACTTAAACAATGTTTAGGAATTATAATAATGTTAGTGCTACCAGCGTCATACACTAATACTAAAAGTGTTTCTAGATTAAAATAAGATTTAATGCTCAAATTATGTATCTTTGATCTCCGGAGATTTAACAGGTGTGAAGCTCTTATTATTATTAAAACGCTTGAGAGATACCTCGTTATTTTAATCTGGCACTTTTACACCTTTTAGAGGTTCTATTTATGCTTCTGCCGACAGATTTGGGTAGACTAATAATCATAAATAAACCGGAAACCCGATAGTATTTCGAAAGATCTGAAAAGTCTGTACTCAGCTTAGCTCACAAGTATTAAAGTGCTCAAGTGTGTGCGCAAATACAGGTGCACTTTCCCTTCTTTCAGACTTGTGTTGCGCTGAATAATGCAGCCAGAACCCACAGGCTTCCAATATTAATTGTTTGAGTTTTATTTTAAGGCCATTCGCCTTCATTATGTCAAGAGAGGCAGGTGCGTTGTCTTCCCTAAACCACATACGAAGTAGGCTTCGTGCCTGACATCATTTAACACCCTGTATAGCGCCAGCAAATGCATCAGTGCTATTAACATACGTTAAAAAACCTGGGTACAACCAGGCAATTGCTCCCGGATACAATTTCAGTCCGGTTGAAAAGTGAGAAACTTTACATGCTTATCCTTTCTCTACGCTCGTAGGTAATTTCTGCAGCTCCCAAAAGTACTTTTTAATCCCAGGAGCCCAGCACTGGTAGTTGTTACTTTCCCAGCTTCATTGCAAATACTTCTACTATATAAAAATATTATAATCCAAGTCATATTTCGTAAAACACTTAAAGTTTTAAATAGAATAGGTTCCTCTCTACTTTATTTCAAAGTTAAAAGGTGGACGGCGTCGGGTTGAAAAGTTTGCGTAACAATAACTATGAGAGCATTAACGGTGGTAAACGAGGTACCAAATGGTGCAGGGCCTGGGATATGGGTAATGGTATAATTAGTGTAAAAATATCCTTAATGACGCCGAAAGGAACTTATTCTCCGCATCATCATCATCATCTGCCTAGCCTGTTCTCAAACTATCTTGAAGTTGGCTTCCAGTCTAACCGTACGCAGCTGAGTACCAGTATTTGACATAAAGCGACTGCCCATCTGACCTTCACAACCCTCCTCAATATACAATACTCCTCGGTAAGACTGGATGTCAGACCTTTGGCTTCTGACTACTCGTAACGACTGTCAGAGATCTACAAATAACAGCCGGGGCCAACGGCTTAACGTGCTTTCTGAGGCATGGAGGAAACTCGGTATGTAATTATGGTCCCCCATCCACGGACCGACCTCAGCAAACACGGCCCAACCTTAAAGATCGACCCGTGCGGCTGTTATTATTTAGCCACGAGCTCCTCTCCCCATCATTGGAATCATTTTTTTGTTCAAAACCATAATTTTCTGGAAATCTTCTAGTTGGGAGATGTCAAAGTTTGAACTTATCCATTAGTTTTTTTTTTTTCAAATATAAATTTTAATGTTATAACTTTACTTTAAATATGTCCATCAACCAGCACAATGTTTTGTGTCCTTTACATCGAGTCCTACTGTAAAACGTGATTTTTACCCAAAAAAAAGGCGTTTCCCAGCAATAATTTTAGAGTATATTTAATAATTAATTTAAGTATTTTTTAAGCATTCGGTATAAGGTAGCTTAAATGCTGTTCGTAAATAGACAGAAAACTAGTACTTGACAAAACAAATTCTGAAGTCAAAGATCTTTGAAATATTCTGAAAAACTGGTTACGATAAGTTTCAGAAAATTTTATTTGTCTCTTTTTATCGAAGTATTTTTGGCAAACCGGAAGACGAAGCGTTGGAAGGCCTAGGTGGACCGATGATCTGGTGAAATTTGCGGGGATCCGCTAGATGCGAAGCGCACGGGACCGGTCGGTGGCGTCACTTGGGGGAGGCCTATGTCCCACCAGTGGACGTCTTTCGAATGATTTTGTCGAAGGCTTTTAATATTCGCTTAGGGATTAAATATAAAGTTTATGTAATTCATATAAATGTGTACGTTTATCATGATAACACATAAAATAAAAATTTCTTTACTAATACTAATGTAGGCACGCAAGTGATAGCTTACTGTATATCATTTATATCTTCTGCATAGTATATAGACTAATATAGTGATCATACACGATAGTGTGCCATTACCATTTATAGCCATAGAGAAGCTTTTACTTTTTTATGAGCACTCAAAGGAAATTGAATTTATCGTGTTAAAATATAGCCTGTAACAAAAGCTACATAAATAAGCTGAGTTCTTTATCAACTAAGAGGATTAGGTAATATTTTTGGATACGGAACCTAACTAATCAAAACAATGCTCCACAAGGCTGCCTTTTGTACGTTTCGTAAATCATCAAATGACCCCTCCCGCTCTGGGCGGAGCGGAAGGGAGTGTCAGACTTGTACTGACTAAAACCAATCCATGTTCATTCTTAGCCCTGTGTGTTCAAGGGCCACAGTATCTCTTTCGAGCAGTCTCGGGAGCCCTGGCAGGCATCGGCCCTTTCGGACCCCTTCCGGTTTGCTGACATCTCCTTGAGGCGCGCGTGGAACACGTACGCGCCGTCGACACGGCCTGTCGTCATTAGACGGACGGACGGTGTGCTAGCCCATTACTCACCGTCCACAGGCTCGCGCCTACGGTGGCCGGAGGCCACTGGTTGCCCCCCGACGCCCGGGGCGTCTCCCGCGGCGGCGACGGGACGTGAGGTTCTCTCCCTCTCACGTTCCGCCACCTCCTTCGCTAGCATGACTGCTTCGCAGAAGGAGGCGACGTCCACATGGTTGCCTGACTAAAGGTTCTTTCTATACGTGATTTTAAAGGATTTTATGGGAATGGAATACCCAACTAGTACAGATTACTGTGTACCGAGATAACAATTAAGTGTAAGCTTACTCGTAACATTACTAAAATAATATAACGCTGGCAATCCCGGAAGGGTTACATAACTGTGTACTTATAGTACCCCAGAGATTTAGGCTAGTGTACCCATTCCTCTAGTTAAGTTTACCTATGTAATGGGGTTAACCTATTGCCATCAACTGGAACCATTATATACACCAGCAGTCAAAAAACCCTGATTTTACATGAACAAACATTACATTCCTTTTAATCATAGTTAGAATAAAATATCAGTTTAGGTATTTTGGACTTCTGGCAAGAAACCTTGGTTAGCCGAGACCACGTTAAATGTTTTTGTAATAAAAAGCCATTGATTCATTATTTTCATGCTTTTCAGATCATTTCCTGAGGGTTTAAGAGGTTAACTAAAAAGCATTATTTTCGGCCAAAAGTAACAAGAGTCCAAGAAAATAATCAGTGTTCTTATACTCAGTAGGCTCAGATAAGTCATCAGAAGAAAGTAAATGAGTTTTACTGTCTAGCATTTAACACCTAAAGCTTTCAATTCTAGTCCATTCTCCAACGGAAGTTCCCAACAATCGTCCCACCACGCCTTGCCATCACAAAAGCTTCGCCACCACGCTCCACGACTCGTTGACATCGAGATACCACCAAATATCCGGAGCGCAGTACAGTCGAGCCCTGAATACGTTATGATATTGTTTCCACTCCACCCCCGCTATGAATTTATTATTGTTTGGAAACAGTATTGTCTGTCGCTCGATAGAGGGAGTATGTCCACAATTTTCGTGTTTAACCTATTTCGTGCATTTTGGTTGTTTTTGTTACTTTAATTTAATGTTCTCCATTTGATTTGTTTTGTTTTGTTGTCGTTACGATGGGAGGTTAACCAAATGAAGAGAACAACGTTGACTTTGAATTTATTTTACAGTTGGATAAAAATGTGTTTCAGCAGACTAGTTATTACACAACTGAAAACCAGTAAAACCATGGATAAATGAATAACTGTCACACAAATGAAAATATGAGTGGAGACCACGGATCGGTAAACGTAGCGTAGGACGTCCTCAGACTCGGTGTACCGATGATCTCCGCAAGGTGGCTGGCAAGAGCTGGATGAGAGTGGCCGAAGATCGTGCTCAGTGGCGTGTCATGGGAGAGGCCTATGTCCAGCAGTGGACAAGTACAGGCTGATGATGATGATAAAATGAAAATATGCCTGAGATAGGAATGATTGATATTGACAATAAGTTAAGAAAAAATCGAGCGTAGCAGAACGTTAATCTTTAGCTTTGTAAGACCAAAACTATTATCATCAAGAATCAAACGTCCATTTAAATTTTAAATCCCGGGGCATAACCCTGCAAATGCGACACTTTTTAAGCCCGCTATCGTGCAGCCAGCGGCGCGTTGGCCGGACCAGCCCGTAGATCATACGACAATGCCAAGATTCGGGCCATTCGGTCCAACAGACCCGCATCTGTTATTTCCGTGATTAATCTCATGACATTCATTGTGGTTTTTGGCCTATTTGAATGTCAGCGGGTTTTGCTTGGAAGATTTTGATGTAAGATTAAGGAGTTCAACTGTTTAAATTTTATCTCTAAAGCCGAGAGAGGAGCTCGTGGCTAAATATAACAGCCGCACGGAACGATCTTTTAGGTTAAGCCGTGCTTGCCGAGGTTGGTTCGTGGATGGGTGACCATAATTACATACCGAGTTTCCTCCATGCCTCGGAAAGCACGTTAAGCCGTTGGTCCCGGCTGTCATTTGTAGATCTTTGACATTCATTACGAGTAGTCAGAAGCCAAAAGTCTGACATCCAGTCTTACCAAGGGGTGTTGTATTGCTCAGTTACTGGGTTGTGGAGGTCAGATAGGCAGTCGCTTCGTGTAAAATACTGGTACTCAGCTGCATCCGGTTAGACTGGAAGCCGACCCCAAGATGTTTGGGAGAAGGCTAGGCAGATGATGATGAAGTCGAGAGAGGATGGGTTACTTCAATCATCAATCATACCGTTTCCTCACTATCAGGTGGGATGGTGGATAAATGCGAGCATATCGAATCGATACTATAAAATGTGTTTTTATTCATACAGCCTGTCACCACAAAATATAGTCCGACGAAATCAATGCAGTTACATAAAACAGATTTTCCTTTTCTGGGTGCTTTAAAGTCTGTGTCTAAATAATTTTTAATTTAAAGATACCTTAGTCTCACGATTATGTGGTTGTTTTCCACGTATTCTTTACTGAAACAACAAAATGAATTTTCTAGAACTAAGAGGATAAACACTCGGTACTAACATATAAGCGGCGTTAATGAAGATCGGGTTTATCTTGATAAGTACATTCAAATTATCACACTTTAATCTAGACCAGATAATCACGTTACCATAATTGATGATACTTGAAACCAATTTAGCGAATACCAAGCAGAGGCGCCTGCTGGTATTTAGCTAATTTAATTTTAATATATGTAGACGAGTGGTTATACTTGGCAACACTGTTTACCCTATAGGATATGTCAGCCCATAATGTTCCCACTGCTAGGACACATGCTGCCTCTCAGTGAGAGGAAGTGGGCCACTGTATACCACGCTAGTTATTTACGTAGTTGGCTAGTTTACTCTTTGGTAACCTAATTTTATAGCTTTAGTATTTTTTACAAATGGACGAGGCAGAAGGATTGTGGAAAGATCGCAGCAGGTGGCGTTCTGTGGTTTCTACCTATCCTCATGAGAAAACGGCGAGAGATTATGTTTATCCAAGGTGTGTTGGTGTGGGCTGCGGGTGGTTCGAAAGAGATACCGCGGCCCTGGAACACAAAGGGCTAAGAAGGAACATGGGTGGGTTTTAGTCAGTCAAGTCTGACACTCCCTCCCGCTCCCAGAGCGGGAGAAGTCATTGGATGATTTCCCATCCGCAAAAAAAAAAAAAGGTGTGTTGGTGTGGTGCTTTCTTTCTATATTATTACATGGGATTTAAACATTACTGGCGAAATGTCGGTGTACTATTAACTACACATCTGCATAACCCATTGGAAATTAAAGGTGTGATAATTATTATGTCACTCACTGGCAGCACACACAAACACGCATGCATCGAATAAGTTCATAGAAACTATAAGAATTAGATATTTTTTACCAGCTTTGCTTCTTGGCTGGGTTTTGTTTTATTTTGTATTCTTTTCTAATAATTTAGTCTCAATATTGTATTAAATAAGGGAAGTAGTGAGTCAACCCCAACACAAGTATTTTTAATTACTTGTTGGTTCTGCCTCAACTCATGTATAGATAGCATGTTACTTCTGAGACTCAATTTTTTTTTCATATATAATACTACTAGCTATGTTGTGCCCGCGACTTCGTCCGCGTGGAGTTTAACAAAAGCTATTTAGTTTTTTTTCGTTTTAACATTTTTATTTTTATTATTATGTATTTTTCTAAAATAATAGTAAGTTAATCCTTAGTACATCAGCTATCTGCCAGTGAAAATCCCGTCAAAATCGGTCCAGCCGTTCGAGAGATTAGCTGGACAAACAGACAAAAAAAATATGTTATTTTGGTGTATATAGGTACGGTGTCTACGTTCATATGCATGAAGTAAAAAGCGGTTCTTTTAATATTACAAACATACGGTACTCCCTTTCTTCTCCTAAAATTGTTTGTCCGAAAATCATTATCCATAACACGTTTGCTATAAACTTCAGTAACCATAATGTTCAAAATCCCGAAATTTTGTTTAACATAATTATCTTTAGTTCTAAAAGTATTCTGTCATAATATCGAGTACTATAATAATTGGATCTCCTAATTTTACAAGACCTAAAGTGATATGTCCTAAGTATTGTGTTAAATAATGTGTATTATTTCGAATGTCCATTTATTATATTTTTTTTAGTCCTAAAACATTTGCTAAAAATTAGGTTTTAGTGACAGTAACGAATCGCTGTTAATCCGACTCCACGCAGTCTTGTCTGCTCTACCCCTAGAGTGTAATTTAAAATCGCGTAGGCGCGGAGGGGCGAGGCGGCCCGCGAGTTGAGGAGCAGGTGGTTGTAACACTCGCCACTGCGGCTGAGGCTGGCCAGCTTGCCGGCCAGCAAGCCGAAGCTGCGGTGGTGAGCGTTAAACCCATCTGCGACGATAAACTCGCATGGGACCGCCGGAGCCCTGCAGCGCCGGAGCCGTGACAGAAACCATGCCTGCTGCATGTTGCATGCTTGCATGATTGCTTGCATGCTGCATGCTGCGTGCTTGCTTGCATGCTACATGCTGCGTGCTGCGTGCCTGATTGCATGCTGCATGCTTGCTTGCATCCTGCATGCTTGCTTGCTTACAAAAACCACATGTTCACAATCAACTGCTTTATTGAGTACATGTATAATACATTTATTTATGTATAATAAAAAATAAAAAATAAATGTTCTAAGATTATTATTATTATAAATAAACATTATGTAATTATTATTATATGTAATTATATGTAATTTGAATTTAGTACTTATAACTTTTATAGAAAACGTTTTTATGTCTTTTGTATATTATTGATTGTAATATTTATGACAAACGGATTTAGGACATATTATAATTAGGGATTTCAATTTTATGGCATGTGATATTATGTGATATTAAGTTCGGGTAAATAATCATTCGGACAAATGATGATTAGGACAAAAAAAGTTATGGCACTTTAAATTAGGGATAAAAAAGTTAGGTGTCACGATAGAGAACCCAAACATACACTCCAATTTTATTATTTGTATGTATAGATGTCTAGATTACCAATTGTCTGCCAGTATTGTCCCACTGCTGAGAAGAGAGCTCTTCGTTCAAACAAAACAAAATTAAACTATGTTTTAACTACCTCTCTTTCCAAGACAGTCACAACGGAAAATACCTCGGAGAAATCATTTTATCTTCAAGAATTAAAACAAGTTTTGAATAAAACTTTAAGCACAAGTAGTCGTCCCAAATCTAACTAACTTTGTCTATAAATATGTTCAACAATTAGTACAACAGCTAATTAGTTAACAAGGTTCAAGATACTAATTGTTGACCAGATGTTACTCCGATGGGCAGAAGTTTTCACGCCATTTTCTTTCTTACTACTTTCTCTTTAAAGTTGACAGTCGTGTGAGGGTTAGGTAGTGTAATAAGGTGAAGCGACACGTTACTGTCTTATATAGTGAAGATAATCTAAGGACTGTGTAGTTATAGTTCTCTTTGAGTTAATTGTGATTTTCCGAGTTATTGTATTGTATGAATACCAAATAAGAATTATTATGTTGTGAAATAAGCTCTTTTAGCCCTATTCTAAAATGAAATCAATGAAATTAATTCTAAGTAGGATTTTAAAAATGCATAAAGTACGCACTGCCTGTCAATAATAATTATTTGTTAAACAAGAGTGCAAAGTTGCTTTTTAACCGTGTGCTCAATTTTGATGACCGAGCAAGCGAAGGATTCAAAAATTAGAATCCTGAGCGTTAGCGAGGGAATCAAAACAGCACGAGGTGAAAAATCTTTGCCCTCGAGTGCAACACGTAACTTTTCATCCCACCTCAGCGAGGAAATGATTAAATGCAAAAAAAAAAAACATTTACAATCGCAAGATACTTTTATTTCAGTTCAAGTTCAGTAAAGTTTTGGCTCCTTTAGCTAGTGTGCATTATTAACAATTTCAGCCAATTCTGTTGGCGTCAAATAAACTTCCTCGTCGTCGCTAGAATCACTCATTTTAGATTTTTCACTTGTATTTAAGTTACTTGTTTTTAACAATATGACGTGAAAAGAAAATGCCGCGCGCAATCAAATGAGAAATCGCGCAATAAAAAAAAAAGGACACCAAGAAGGTTCCGAGTTTGAGTTATTAACAAATTAAAAAAGGTTGTATGATAAATTCGGCACCATGGAGGTAGAAGTAAATAGGTTTAATGATGTTTTGAATTCACAAACTTAGTGCACACGATGTTCTAAATTCAATTTACTTTATCCTCTAGCGGATAAAAACGCCTTTTGCAGTCAGATATCGAAGAGCAAAAATACTCTTTCCGAGATGGGGGGATGAAAAAAATCTTACTGTACCACATAAGTGCGAAAGTTTGTGAGGATAAATGAATATTTGATGAACATTTGCTACTTCTTCACGCAAAAACACCTGAACGGATTTTGATGAAACTTTACAGTAATATTGTTAGTTTATACGTCAGAAAACACATAGGCATAGACCATTTATTTATTTATTTTACTATTTAAATAAGTAAATAAATAATGTATGGCTATGTGTTTTGTTGTTGTGTATATATAACTCTACAGGGTGTAACGGAAAGGGTATATACATCCTTAAGGGTGTGCTACAGACCATCAAACTGAACATGTTTCTCATCATAAAACATGTTTTTTAGCAAAAAAAATATCTGCTGCCCCATAGAAAATTACAATACCTATTCGACCCAAATGTATAGGCAGCTGATATTTCTTTTTTGCTTCAAAATTTTTTTATGTTGAGAAACATGTTCAGTTTGATGGTCTGTAGCACACCCTTAAGGATGTATATACCCTTTCCGTTACACCCTGTATAACTAAACGGGGTAAAAATGAAACTAGTTTTATTATAATATTTATCGTCTCTAATATAACTAGGCATATCTTTCGAACAAACTAAGTGTATATTATCTTAATTTGTAGTTATAATTATCTTAATTTGTAATATTAAATCCAATTTTTGTCACGAAGTTTGCCTTAACCTACAACTAGTAATTTGTGCCTGACATAAACTTCGTAATGAAATAAAACTAACTTTTATTAATATAACAACACATTGTACACGTTGTACGTATACTCCTTCGGAGAAATCGCAAGCAATTTTAGTAATGGACTCACAAATGTCGCCTTTTCAACTTTCCTAACATTATAAGATCTTTACGTGTATTGAAACCTGTGAAAAGCGTGACTTTCGACCCATCGAATAAGGAACTAAAATGCAGGGGTTGTAAACCTTTGAATATTGAATGTTGGAAAAAGAAACGCTCTTTTCTTTGCACAGATGAACCTAGCAACAACTGACTATACCTACTATTATAGCAGTTCTCAGATGAAAACCATGTTGCTTTACAGCGATACTACAGTACAACATTCACGGTCATGGTAGGTGTCAGTCCCAGAGTAAAAATAATCGGCTTAAATCAATGGCAAATGTCTACATTTTTTCAAGTACAGTTTATTAACGGTTTAATTCATAATTGAAACTGCAACAAAAAAAATAAAAAAAAGAACCACAAGATTCTAATTATACTGAATAAATTATAATATTTACAGGTCAAATGTAAATTCTAACACATTCAGGAGCTCGTGGCTTAATAATAATAGCCGCCCGGGGCGATCTTTACGGTTAAGCCGTGCTTGCCGAGGTTGGTCCGTGGATGAGTGACCGAGTTACATACCGAGTTTCCTCCGTGCCTCGGAAAGCACGTTAAGCCGTTGGTCCGGCTATCATTTGTAAATCTTTGACAGTATTTACAAGTAGTCAGAAGTCAAAAAGTCTGACATTCAGTCTTACCAAGGGGTATTGTATTACTCAGTTACTGGGTTGTGGAGGTCAGAGAGCTGCATCTGGTTAGACTGAAAGCCGACCCCAAGATAGTTTGGAAAAAGGCTATGCATATGATGATGATGTAAATTCTAATACCGGACTTTTCTTTCGGGGTTTGACGCATTTGGTGCACATCTCAACTTTTACACCATGCTCAAATGGTGAACTTAGCAACTGGTGCACTTCTCATATGGTACACTTCGCAACTGGAGTACTTTTTAAGATGAGTGGAGATTTGGAAAAATTGACTAAAAATGAAAGAATCTTTGGTTTTGCGCAGGAGATTTTCTTAAAAATACAATCAACAAAATAATTTTAAATTAACTCTACATAATCACTATAATATTTTTATTTTATTTAAATAAAAAAGTCACTCGGAAATAATAAAAATATAATTATGTAAGAAAAAATTTGATTTACAGCAAAAAGTTATCATAATAAAGACATGATAATATTATCATGTTATATCAATAACCTTTATAATATTATAATTTAAACTGTACTTCTTTTATTAAAAGTTATTATTATTAATTAAATAGAAGCTTTAAATTAAATTGCATTTTTTAAATTAAATTACATAATCACTAATATAATAAACGTGATCTTTTCTTTTTTACCTACTGTAACAAAATATAATAATAACAAAGTGATTTTGTTATATAAAATTAACATAAAATTTTCAAGTACTTGTTTCATAAAAAAGATCACGTTTCTCCAATTATTCAAGTAATTTAATTTGTAGCTATTTACTTAATTAATAGTAACAATTACTAAGTAAGAAACAAACAAAACAAACAAAGAGTGTTTTTGAGAAACAGGTTATGATTTAATTTAAAGCTTTTATTTAATTAATAATAATAACTAAAAGAAGTACAAGTAAATTATAATATTATAAAGGTTATTGATATAATATGATATTATATCATGTATTTATTATGAAATTTTTTCTTACATAATTATATTTTTATTATTTTCGAGTGCCTTTTTTATTTTTGACAGAATGAAAATGTTATAGTGATTATGTAGAGTTTAATTAAAATTATTTTAATATTTTTATAATTATTTTGCAGGAGGTAAATCTTTCCATGTTTTTTTTTAATTACTTTCGTGTGACTTTTTATATTATTATTGAAAATTGTGTTGTTAAGTTTAAGTAAGTGTGTACCTACTTGAAAGGTATTTATTGATTGTATTTTTAAGAAAATAACCTACGCAAAAATAAAGATTCTTTCATTTTTAGACAATTTTTCCAAATCTCCACTCATCTTAAAAAGTGCTCCTTTTGCGAAGTGCACCAGTTGCGAAGAGTGCCATATGAGAAGAGCACCAGTTGCTAAGTTCACCATTTGAGCATGGTGTACAAGTTGAGATGTGCACCAAATGCGTCAAACCCTTCCAAAGGTTTTCAGCCCCTGCTCTCTTTCCAATTTTTAAGGGTTCGAAAGTAATTCATAGAGTGAAGGGTTTTCGCATGACCTCCTTCAGGACATATTCGTGATCAATAAGATTACTTTGCGTAATAGGGAGTCTTACATTGAACCGCTCTTTCAATGTTTGCTTGGTAATAATGTAGGTTCATCTATAAATATTCTAATTTTTTTAAACCACTTATTCGTTAATCTTTTTTCATGTTCGCTTAAAAGGTATATCTGTGATTATCCCTTGTTGATATCATAAATAACTCTTTCTCATACTTGTCTGCCTCTGAAAATAAAATAACAGACTTGTTCGTCAATTAGTCGCAACCGTTTCTGCTGATTACAAAGCTTTGAGTTCTATTCCAAGTTTATGCCAGAGTCAGAGTGACAGCCTATGGCCTGGTCGTGCCCGGGTGATGTCAATAAGCTCGTCTCTTATAACATGGCATTTGAACATAATTGGTAAAAAGTGATTGTAACTTAGTTATATATATAAGGTGCTGGTCAGCTTCCCTTTGGGGTTTACAGGCGTTGTATTTAACTTAAGTGACAGTGGGCAGGGCACATTGCTCGCAGAACGGATGGGCGATGGGGCCGAAAAGTTCTGGAATGGCGACCGCGAAACGGATGACGATGCGTTGGAAGGCCTCTCACTAGAATAGAATAGAATAAAACTTTATTGTACACCAAAAATCAAACATGAAGGTCGCAGGGATCCGCTGGATGCGAGTCGCACGGGACCGGTTAATGTTGCGACACTTGGGGGAGGCCTATGTCCAGCAGTGGACGTATTTCGGCTGAAATGATGATGATGATGATTATGCTTGCCCATTCTTTGTACTATTTGTATGGAAGCTCTTATGCAACAGCAACAGGTAGGTAATGTCTGGTACCACATAAAGGTATACCACAACTGTAAGCCAATATATCCGTCACCACTTTACAAACACATCCCACAATTCACATTCAGTCAGCATCATGCGATCCTCGGTAACTCACGTCCCATTATGTTGGCTACATAAATTTTTGGCACACATCAGAACAATGCCGCTATTATGACGAACAAAGCCGTCGCTAAGTTTGGCGCACATTTAACGTATTATTTAGACGCGTATCGTGGGCGGAGCGGTGATTTACTTGTTATGGGTTGTGTGTGTGTCATTAGGTTGTCAGGAAAACGTATTGAGGAGTAAAAGCTAGGTTTTTTTTTTCTTTAAAAAACGTTGCCCCACACTAGGAATTTCTCCTGTATCGTGGTTGCATTTACAAACATTTAAACTCACATACACAAACAGCCAGACCCGGAACAACTATCTGTAGGCCATACAAATATTTGTTCCATGCTGGGATCGAACCTGCGAGATGCAGCGCAGCAGTCAATCGCTTACGTTATAGGCTGATGATGATGATGATGAGATTGCCTTCCTACAGTTCCTACAATCATTTGACGCCTGTAATCCCGAATGGTTAGTCGGAGGTGTACCTAATAGTTACACACACATTTCAGTAATATTTAAGCCCCATTAATAGGGGGCGAGTATATTCCCCTATAGACCGGCACAAATCTAGATTCCTCTACTACTGAGAAATCCTTGATGGAAAAACCCAATAACACATTGCCCGATCTGGATATCAAGCTCAGGATCTCATGCTCGTTAGTTGCGCTTACGACTAGACGAACGAGCAGAAGTAATGCAATAGTCTTGTACGAGTACTGTGCATTCATATGACATATTAGAGCTTCTTTTGAAAGGAAAAATAGTCTAGTAAAGTGATTGTATCAGAAGAGAGATTTTCCGTTACAGCCAGTAAACAGACTGATTAAGATTACAGAATTTTATTTAGAATTCAAGAGGAAGCTGCCAAAGCTACGTTGTTGCAACCAATTGACGTATGCGCCGGCGTTGAAACTAAATGGCGGAATTTGACGAAGATATATCGTGGCTGGCTCCGCGACACGTGTTAACGCAAGGCGAATTAACTGCTGGCCTATATACTGCCACACAATTAAGTAACTTCTTTGTGCAAATCAGTGACTATGTTCTGAGATGCTTCTAATTTCGCTAGCATATCCACAAGACTGGCCGTCAAGGAGACAATATCTTTCAGTAGGCTCGTTACATCGACATGATCGAAGGTGACGGGAGGAAACTTGTTTAGGTCCTTCGTCACAAACGTCGGCATATCGTCCGGATCGGTCACCTTGAACATCGTGATTATATCCTGCAAGCTTCTCTTGGTCCCAATAAAGCGCAGGGCTACAAACAAAAAAAAAACAAAGAAAAACTTGAAAAAATATTCTAATCTTGTTCAAAAATCAAGGAGCTTAGAACTAATACCTACCTCTAAGAACGCTACTTACCATCCTTACAGATGATGTTATCACCCACGTTTACATTTAACGCTTTTCTGTGACTTTCACAAAGCGTGCAAGAACACCAACTGAACACATAGATAGCCGAGTGTTTATGTACGTGTAAGATATCTGGTTGCAGTAACCTTGGCAACGCGCCCGCTGATAAGCGCAGTCAAAGAATGGTGAGGACAAGAATATTAAATGAAAGCAGATAAGGGAAATGTATGCAGTGGTGAAACGCTGGGGAAGAAAAGATGAAGGTGACTCGTGTAAAGCTGTCTCTCTTTTAAACTGAAAATTATGAAGACATTTTTATAAATGAGCACTTTCAAATTTTTTCAAGATATCTGCTGTCATGGCCAGTGCAGGTAGTTTGTTTATTATATGGGCAAACAACAACCAACACTAAATAACCATTGCGGACATACTTCCACATATGTGTTGCTGAAGAATTTGCTTCGCCAACTCTGAACACAAATGGTGAAGTACCGGCCAAAGTAATTTTGACGTTAAAAAAGGCGATTCACATTCTTAGCTTAATTTAAATAAATTGATGGTTTTTTTAAACAATCTATGGTCATTAATTAATTAGGTCTTAACACTGACCCAGAATATACTCTGAACATCCTTTAACTAACATTTTCGGCAAAACCTACCTACAGCGAAAAATCTAAACGACCTTCTAAAAACATCAAACCTTAAATAAACTCGTCCACGTCAAAGTGAATGTACATTTAAACAACAAGCATTGAATGGCAACATCTTTTCAGTACTAACAATACACCGTACCTACCTCCCTACCTACCTCCACATGTACTTGCTGAACAAACGTCGCTACCCGCAGTATCGCACAATGGCCGTGTGTAATTGTTTTGCTAAAACGCAAAACGTGTTAATTTCCCGGCAGCGCACAAAAGAGCGAGATAGCATTCATCTGGCGTCGCGATAACGCCGACAAAGTGGTTCACGAGGGGCCAACACGTTGTAGTCACAGGGACACAGAGAGCCAGATCTGTTAGATACTGACATTTTATGTCGTCTAATTCTTCTTCGGCATGTCGATTGTTATTATGCTTAAGTTAAATGAGCTTCGATCAGACTTTGGCACGTAGACAGCGTTAGCACTCCGTTAGTCCGATCTTGACTGGCCCAAATATTGCCATATCCATACTTAATATTATAAATGCGAATGTCACTCTGTTTGTTTGTATGTTTGTTTGTTACCTTTTCACGACTAAACGGCTGATCGGTTCTTAATGAAATTTGGCAAGAAGATAGATTTCAACCTGGGGAAGGACATAGGCTATATATCATTACGCTACAACCAATAGGAGCAGCAATGAAAAATGTTGCGGAAACATGGAAAATGTGGCGCAGACGAAGTTGCGCGGGACAGCGATACTATATTTAGGGATCCATTGTCCTTGGGCATCATCATGATTATCAGCCTAGAGACAATGACAGACCCCTCCTGAAGAATTCCACTTACCTCGTTCCTCAGCCAGCTGATACCAGGCATTCTGTGTCAATCTCTCCGCCTAGTCTGATTGCGTCTTAACATACTTTTTTCGGTTTGCGATCTCCAATTAAGAACACGTCTACCCCGAAGGTAGGTTCTACGGTACAAGACTTTAAGAAGTTTCATCAACTGTCCAGCCTCTACAAGGCACATTATCTAGTAAGAATAAACCTCTCGTCAAAATTCATCTAACTGCTAGATGAATATTTAGAGGATAAAAATGCAATTTCAGCTGCGGGACATGTTCAACAAACAAACTATGACCAGTTGACCCACTGTTTCTCCACACACTATGTAAAGTACACAGGGGTAAATAACGTTGGACATCGCTTTGCTTACAGTTCAGAACACTTGGAGCCATTTCTAGACATTACACGTTTAATGTCGCGCGCTGATAGCACACACAATGTTGGACGCACCTGCCTGATGAGTTCTCTTGCACAATCAGTGCCACAGCACTGATAAGATCTATAAATTGTTGGGGTGTCTGTCTAGGGTTTTATGTAGGGAAGCAGTAGATAAATAACAGAGTAGTATATACAGAGATTCCATAAGTTTTTCTATTATCAAGTATCTTTTGGTGGTATCTTTTAAGGTTAAGGTCTTTTGTGCGCCTCGTAGCACTGTTATATTATTGGAAATATTATTTCTGTATTTTAATCTCTAAAACATAACATAGAAAGAAGCCCTTGCGTTTTATTCCAGTCGTATCCTTTTGCACCTGCATTTCTGTACAAAACGTCTAGCTACGGCGTAGCTTTCGAAATGCTACGGCATAGTTCTTGATGCTCTCCGGTTCGTTCAATGTGCTACGGCGTAGCTCGCTGAGTTCTGCGATGGTGTTGGTTTGATGTCTTGATAACTTTTTTCCTAGTCCATGAATTGATTTTTTCAATCGTTTACAATTGCGCTTTTCATCATCGCTTTAAACTAAAAAAGTGATTTATGTTATCGTAAGCCCTATAGTGCTAGTGAAAGCAGTCACCCGAGCATTTAGGTTGTAAATAATTGAAACGGATTGGATCTAGTTCTTTTCAGTGTCTCACCTGTCAGTGGCAGACAACTGAGCGAGCGGATCAATTAATAGATTACTTACTTATCTATTTTTGTTTAGTCATAGACTAGAAATTGTTTAACCACCCCCAGAAAAGGACGAATTACTTGGTTCTACATTTGTTGTTAATTAATTTTCTGCCATTTTAATACAAACGTAGTACAGTTTTTTTTATGGGACACCTTGGGTGATGAATTGCTCAGCAAAATATCTCTATCTCGTTGTAGGCACTAAAATTAAGTTAAAAATAAAATTATAAGTTAAAAAAAATCCTACAAAAGCTGGTCGCGTAAATGGACAAGCCTTTGTGAAAACTATTCTTTATCGTTTTCATTTACTCCAAGATTTATTTTCTTCTTTTCAGTGCATCTTCAAAGGTTTTTTAACTTATAATTATATTTTAAATTTTTAGTTTTTCTGACCATACATCATTATCTCAACACTTTTTTCATTTATATATACTAACCGTTGAGGAGTTTTCTCGTGAGAAGACAATCCTGGCTGTAAGATCGGTAATTTTGACGTTCAAAAAGTGCTGATTATCAGCCTAGTTTGAATAAATGACTTTTGATTTTGATTTTGATTTTGGTAACGATAGGAATTATGTTTATTCATCAAAAGTGAACGCGTCTCTATACAAAGTTTCATATCTGTGCTATAAAATGTTGAAGAATTCCCTTGTGAGGAGACGATCCTGGATGTAGGGTGATTCATGGTACAAATCGTGATTATCCATCAAATATGAACTCGTATGGAAAGATTCGTGTCCACGCTATTGACCGTTGAGGAGTGCCCTCGTGAGGAGAAAATCCCGGCAATTAGATAAGTTTATGATACAAATCGTGATTCATCAACATCTTACTGCCCTTGTCCCATTTTATTTGGGGTCGGCGCAACACGTTTCTTTTCTCCATACTCCTCTGTCATTCGTCATGCTATCATTTACTCCTTTTTTCTTCATACCATTTTTCACACAATCCATCCATCTTTTCTTTGGTCTTCCATCACTCTTAATACACCGTTTAAATCACCTCACCACGAAGCTGTCAACCAAGCAAACTAAGTAACTTTATGCAAAAATTATTGCTGGGAAACGACTTTTTTTGTCTGAATCAAGTTTTGTGGTAGAACTCAATATAACGCACTCAGAACATTGTGCTGATGGACGGATTAAATAGTACGGGGTCGTGGAGGTGTTTAAAGTAAAAATTAAAAACATTAAAAACTTGTATTTAAAAAAATACTTTTCAAAAAGTTGGAACTTTGACCCCTAATATCTCCGTAACTAGAAGGTTCCCAGGTATGGTGTAGAATAAAAAAATGATCGCAATGACAGGGAGAACCAGTGCCTTTCGGCTTCGTTATGAGGTGTTTTACACCCTTTATAAACGTGTACACATATTTTCATGCCTGTGCTTATTAACAGTTAGGAAGTTCCCTGTAATGTACTATGCTAATTTCAGCTCTATCGGAGATCGGGAAGTGGTTGTAATTTATCTTCTAAGATTCCACCCAAAAAAACATACATACATACATTGCAAGTTAAATAAAAGCTTGTAACTTATTACTAAGATTGACCTAAAACACTTTTTCAACCTACTAACACATTTTATTTTTGTCTCCTTTCACTAGGATAGATAATAACAACGATCAAAAAGACAAATGATGAACTCAGAACATAAAAACTGCCTATAAGTCTTCACTATTACTATATAGTGTCAGATCCGCTTACTGGGATCGAAGTGGAAAGCCATAACGCCATCTAATAAGTTAGGGGTCACACCCGCACCGTATGCCGCTGTTCTCGATAAGTCACGGCCAAGGACACGCCTGGAAGGTCCCTTTTAGGGGTCCTTGTTAAAATAAGGAACTTGGAAGCCACGTGAACCTTGAAGTTTGGGTTTTAAAATACCATGATAGTCAAAATAGGGTTCAATTTGTTACGACGACATAATAGGGGATGATCACAATTTTTTTTTCTTTGTCGGTCCGGTAGATTATTGAAAAGTATTGGACACGTATTTTTCTTTTTTCACGTGGTCGTAAAATTACGGAGATATATTGAGTTGAAATGGCGCATGACGTCACGTTTATATAATTTGTATACCTACTTGTGACGTAGTGAGCCCACACTCTCCAACTTTAATGAGTTTTAACTAAGTAATTTTATGATATTTTGATAAAACAAAAAATTCGTGTCTAATATTTTTGTATTACCTGTCTGACGGACAAAATAGAATTTCGTTTTCTTTACCCAGTCTTCACCCCTATTGTCAATGGATACATAACTTTTCACGAAGTTACTGAGTAAGACATGAAAAGTAGTTTATATATATTTATACTCTGTATAATGCCATCGACTCGTATCCCAGCTGTCATTTGTAGATCTTTGACAGTCGTTATAGACTTTCGGGAAACTGGCTACCTGTTTCCCGAAAGTCTGACAATCAGTCTTATCAAGGGGAATCGTATTACCCAGTACTAACTGGGTTGTGAAGGTCAGATAGGCAGTCACTCCATGTAAAATACTGGTATTCAGCTGCAACCGGATAAACTGGATGTTGACCCCAACGAAGTTACCAGACGTACGGCGATGCGCCATCGGTACATGGTGGACATCCCACCTATACGCACTAAGCGCTTTGGGAATACTTTTATCATGCGTACCGCTAAGGAGTGGAATTCCCTGCCGGAGTCTGTGTTTCCCGATAGCTACAATCTGGGGGTCTTCAAGTCAAGAGTGTATAGGTTTCTTCTAGTCAAGCGTGCTTCACCGTCGACCACATCATCGCTTACCATCAGGTGAGATAGTGGTCAAGCGCGAGCCTATTTATAATAATAAAAAAAAAGTTGGTGATTAACACGATTCAATATCTCGCTAATTGTCCGAAAATCTTTGTTCAGCATTTATTCCAATGTCATCCGCTGCCAACAATGGCGTTATTTACATTGCGTGTCAAAATCCCAAGCCGTCTTGCTGAGCAGGAAAAATGAAAAGCGTGTCTACGTGTCAGAGAGTCACCCAATCCATTCCCAGCTCTAATGTTTTGCGATAAGGTTGGAAATGTGTTGAAGTTGTCAAAGATGGTTTAGCAGTCGGGATTGTAGGCTTCCCGTGCCTTCATTAGCTCCTATTACGGATAAAGGGAAAAATTGAAGGAAATCCATTAGCATTATCTAAGGAACACATTCTGTGGGGATCCCGTGGTGATACGTGTATTGGCATTCACCCACTTTTGTTTTCGAATCAGTTCTGTGTACGTATTTAATTTTTTTAGTACTACGTCGTAAATCTTTTGGGATATATTTTGAAAGATCGTTTTGATTAAAAATAATGGTCTAAGTATATTAACATATTGTTTAACGTAACGTGTCTTCCTATCTAGGAAGATACAGTTTTTTTGTTCAAAACGTTTCACAAAATTTATTTCAGTTAAGGAATTGTTGCAGGATGAACCTGCTCATTTTACTAGTGTTTTTTTTACAATCCAAAGAAAACCGCTAAGATTTCTCATTTAGACCTAGTCGAATATCAATCGACACTTGCTCATCGACTATATTCATCTCTTTTTGTTTTTTTTAGTAATCACGGGTTGGAAAAACATTGGAATAAATTTATGAGCAAGATGAGATAAGTTCGGGCCGCGCTACGAATTCGCCTATCTAGCGCGATCCGAGCCCCGATAATTCAGCCTGGGAACTCATATTCTGTCCTAATATTATTAATTGTGCTAGAAAACTGATTTTACCGTAGAAATATTAATATAGCACAAATCTCATTCGAAAGTATCAAACAGATTCGACCAATCTCGTTTATTTAAGAAACTCAGGTGCAAAGTGCTCGTTTATTTAAGAAACTCAGGTGCAAAGAGAATATATATATATATAAAAAGTGCTCATTTAATCGACTGAGTGTCGATTAAATGAGCACTTTTTATATTCTCTGTTGGTACAATTGAGAGTCTATTGCCATCAACCGCGAACATATCCAGACTCTGTGGTTACTACTGAGAAATTCCTGATAGATAAACCCACAATCACAGCCTGGAGTTTTAGAAATATTTATTTACCAAATGATATCAAAATTCTATGATATACGTCGATATCTCCAGACCTTCAATCCTTTCAAAGCACTACCACTAAAGCTTTCAACATTCCCCAGATAAACTCCCCGCGACATTATCTATTGGTGACAGGCGAAAAATTACTCCAGGCTTCAGGTCTCTGAGGCGTCATCTATCTTGATAAGGTCGCTATACACAGGATGGAATTCTTCTAACATAGCAAATAGCTAGGAAGAATAAATCTGGGAAATAAATGACTGAGGGATCAAAATCAAACTCAAAATGTTTTATTTCACATAGGCCTACATGGGCACTTATAAAACGTCGACAAAAGGAGCACGGTTCGGGTTGGTTCTTTCCTATGGAGAAGAACCGGCAAGAAACTCCATGGTTACTCTTTTAAAATCATTTCGTTTTACAATATTTGAAGTTACATCGTTAGTACTTAAGTATGGGAGGACAGCGTAGGCCCGACAATAAGTAGTTGCTTACTACTTCTGTAGTCCATGTTGGTCATGTTGAGGCTTGGAATTAAAAAGAATATAATATTTTTGTTGGTTAGGAATGATGTTTGTCATTGTAATAGATATTGGATTGGCTATCTCCATGGCTTGGTATTTATTGCATGTTTTGTTTTGGGCACAGTTTGATTGATGATATGGATGTGGATGTATACTCAATTGAAGCCGAATGTTACAAATATTGTAGCCTTTAAATAACCTTTTTAATTTTATTTATTTATTTAATTTAGACCATAGATCCATACATATATTTATCTAATTCGGTTTCGTTATATTCGAATTACAAATTAAATTACATCGGTTTCATTATGATACCCATAACGACATCGGGTTGCATTATGCGAATCGTAATAAATTCTAAAACACAAGCAAAAGACATTCTGAACATACAGCCAGGTACCTGTAATATTACTTCGAAATCGAGACAATGTAAATGATGTTTTTAAAAATGGAACAAGTTCAGAACAAAAGTATCGTATTTGGCTGTTGCGGCTACAAGATCTTTGCCTTATACCTAGTAAAGACTACATATAAATAAACAATAGTCAGTATGTAGTTAAGTTTCTATTAAAAATACTTATTTGTCTATATCTGTGTTTTATTCCTTCCTTCGTAGATAAAATCTTGTATGCAACTGTACGTTATTGGTCTTTTAATAACTCGTGTAATAAAAAATAACTCGTATAAATGGCAATCGTATTAAAATACCGGACGGTATTTTAATACGAGTGCCATTTATACGAGTAATAAATAAATTAATAACGTAACAGTTGCATAAATAGCTATTAATAACGGTTGACAAAGGAATTTAGTAAAAGAAAAGGTCTTGCACCGACTCTAAGGAAGGACGAGGACAGGAAGATGTTGATGACGTAAACAAAATAACTTAAGTTCTATATTTTTCTATCAGCTAAGTAAGTCATAATGCTACGTTGTGGCCTCGCGTCTGATCCTTGTTTCCACGAGCAAAAAGAGGCTCCTAGTCCTCAACGTAAATGAGTCCTCAGCATCCCAAAAATAAAAGTTTTTGCTTCCAACGGCAATCGACCCCAATCCGCGTGTCCACACAGTTTCCACATGTCATGTTACTTTAAGCCAAGACACGCTTAACTTATTTCCCATTTATTTTTCCAAGGGCTCATAGCGTTGGGACACAGGATTAAGGGCGATATTACACCGGCGTCACACGCGACGTCAGCCGACGTCAGTGGACGTCAGACGGTGTGTAAGTCAATGTCAGTTTTAAAAGGACAAAGGTCTTTGTGAGGGAGGGAGCTGTCAGTCTATTGTGGTGCTTTAAAGGTTTCAGATATGATAAAAGGTGTTTTGGACTGACTTTGTATGTTTGGTTTATAATGGGTTACTGAAGAGTCGTTGTGAATCTCTATTGTTAAGGTTTTAGTGAAATGGAACACTGAATTTTTGTTCATAATTTTGTACAGATTGGATGGGGGCGACGCACAATTGGTTAACTACCATCACGTATAAGTACATCATTCTAAACAGTGCCACCTTGATACCTAGGATTGTTAACACTGCACTATGACTTTAATTACATTGGTACAACATAAAAACAAGCTATTTCAATCTCCCTTAATTCTATGTCATTTATTTCTTTACACAGTCGGCTCTTACGACTTCCTATGATTATCATATCGTATCAACACTTTTTTCCATGCCAAAGTGTAGGCATATCCTAAAATATCAATAAAACTTGTAACGGGATATTTACCATGTTTAATAATTCTATGTGGGGCTTAGAATTAATTTACAAAAATTTGCTGTTCCATACATTTTGACCACGTAGGTATTGTACTTTTGTAGGAGTTTGTTATAAAAAAATACTTATTTAAAGTCCTTAAGGTTGGTTTATTACCTATATTAAAAATATATAGCTAATGACCTATAATCGCTAGACATAATATTACGGAATGGCTTTAATCACCGGCCCATTCAGTGTCAGTGTGCTATCTGTCTGAATTCAATGTTTGGAGCCGCACTGGCAATTTGTACGAAACAACTTCACCGAATCTTAAGTGCACTTCGAGTCACTCGAAGCAATTCTTATGGTGCACTTTACAAATAGCGGCAAAACATTATGAATCTGCTTATAAAATTCCATTTTCATTAAATCTCATACGGAATAAAATTCAGACTGGCTTTCCTTTCGATCAGTGACTCCACAAATAAATAATGAAATCGCCCGCTTTAAATCGGACTCCTGCATCTGAATGTCGTATTTACTCATTTCTTAATGATTGGAATACGTACCTACTCCAGTCTCCAGTGCGGATTCATCATTATTTATTTTTGAATACTTCAGTTTTCTATGTAAAGGATACGGACAATTTCTGAATGCATATTATTGGTATTAATAGAAGCTGAAGTATCAGGTATTACATTTCGGTTAAATTGTGCGCTTGTCTCTTTTAGAATCATCTAATACTAATAATAAGGCTGAAGAGTTTGTTTGTGTGTATGTTTGAATGCTTAATCTTAAGAATGCTGAATTCTGATTTGAAAAATTATTTCAGTGTTAGATAGCCCAATTATCGAGGAAGGCTACAGGTTATCATATCATCACGCTACCACCAATAGGAGCTGAGCAGCAATGAAATATGTAGCGAAAACGGGGAAAATATGACGCAGACGAAGTTGCGCGGGACAGCTAGTCATTCATATTCAAACACAATTAAAGAAGTAACCTAGGGTATTTTTAAATAAATATAAAATATTTTTAGAAACAATCGATAATCGACAATGAAATTCGATAATGAATCGATATTGAAATTATGGCCGTCGCAAAAAGAAGTGTAAATTAATTCCCAAAGTCAAAGTATTTATTAGTGTGATTTTTGGTGATACATTAGTTCTTATAGTTAAGTTATGGTAGCTCAAAAAAAACCGGCCAAGTGCAAGTCAGACTCGCGCACGAAGGGTTCCGTACCATTAATTATAATAAAAACGAGCAAAAAAATCACTTTTATGTATAGGAGCTCCCTTAAATATTTATTTTATTCTGTTGTTGTTATAGCATTAACAGAAATACATAATTTTTAGAAATTTCAACTGGCTACCTATCACGGTTCATGAGATACAGCCTGGTGACAGACGGACGGACGGACGGACGGACAGCGAAGTCTCAGTAATACGAAAAACGGGACCCCCGTTTGACCCTTTGGGTACGGAACCCTAAAAAATACACAATGGGCATACACTATTTTACAATATAAGAATTTAAAATCTAAAATATGGGTCCATATTGGCTCACCTAAAGTTCTTTACCCGAAATTGTTCTTCCTAATGATTTGTAATCCGAATGATCACTCTTCCTAAAAATTTTCATCCTAAAGTTTTCATGCATACTATTTGTAGTGCTACCGGCGATGTTCATAACACTCATGTTTCCGAAAATTGTAATTAATAATATCATTATTGTAAATATATTTCAACTCCTACTGTTTTTTATCATAACGCTATTATCCCTAAACATAATTACCATAATATTTTCACTCATACTCAGAAAGAAACATTTACCAAGTGTAATAAATAATATATGTGAGTAGAAGATGATATTTATAGTGCCCCCCACCATGAAAAAAATACTTAGAAAAATTTCGCGACCAATGTCGAGGTAGCGCTCGCCGGCCGCTGCCGCGGCACCGCTCGCTTCGCTCGCTCGGCTCGCGCGTAGTTGGTCACAGTTCTAACCTAACCTAACCTATGGATATTTTTGCGGGTATACACCGTTTTAAATAAAATTAAAGAAGACGCTTTAATTAATAAAAAATAAATCTAAACAAAAAAGATATGACTTTGAATAATAGTGTAAAAGATGGTTATGTTGAGAAAATATAGGAAAACAAATAAAAGTATAATAGATGATTATTGCTACTGACTTTATGAAGTTGAATGCTTCGGAATTAGAACATTAGAGACAGAGTAGTTAGGAATTGCGATTGTTAGGATGAAAAATGTTAGGAAGAACATTTTCGGATTTCCAATTATCGGAGTTGAAAATTTAGGTGAACTTTGGCGCACCCCTAAAATATGTACAAATTAACAAAAAAAACAATACTTGTTTTGTAGAGTATTAAATTCAATTAAATATTATAATAAATATTCAAAATACTATCAAGACAAATTTTTCGATTTTGCAGGCATAATAACATAAATTCAACTTAGTTTATTACAATTAGTTAAGAAGTACAAGGTACTCATAAGTATTTATTTCTTCTCAGTAGAGACAGGATTGTTAACACTGCAATATAGCTTTAATAACATTGGTATAACACTAAAATCAAGCTAGTTATACAACCTGAACCACGACGCGTAATCACCGTGAGAGCGTAAAACGCAGTACAGTTCAGGGTCCCCTCTGGAACCTTCCATGCATTTTGTCAATCTAGCAAATAAGTAGCGTTAAACCCCCCATGTAGCGACTAGCTTCAGTTTGAGAAAGTACACGAAAGCATGCGCTTCTGCTCACACGTAACTCAACTCTTTTATTTAAGACTCCCAAAAACTTGACTAGCTACTTAAATCTTCGTTTATTCTATGTCATTTATTTCTTTACACAGTCGACTCACGACTACCCATGATTATCATATGCTATCAACAGTTTTTTCCATAACTTAGTGTAGGCATATGCTAACAATATCAATAACACTTGTAATGCGATTTTTACCATGTTTATTATTTGTTTTGAGTTCTCGATATTTCGCCGCTATTGCAAACGCCATGATCACGGATAAAGTGAAGTTATTGCGGGTGGGTGTTTATGAGCAGGCAAATCGTTCTACCCTCTTCCTTGTTCGTTTTTTGTGCTCCGTACCACTACCACTGTCACTCACAACTCGATTCTGTTCCCGACACACGAAACTCACTGTGTCCACTCGCGAACTTTTTATAGCTCTTTTTCGGTTTTTACGCAGTATGTCCCGTTACAATTGTTATTGATAGTGTTAGTGACCATGTCAGTTTTAAAACTTGTATCCTAACAATATCGTCTGCGACTCCAATTTATTTATTCATAGGAAACAGCCCAAGAGGGCAATTCTGTTTATATTTGTACAAAATATGATAATATCTCCGTGCCACTGGGGGACTAGGAGCTCAGCTTGCGAAGGATGTCTTGTAACAAACACGCTTTTTCAGCGGCCTTTTCTTCAATTTATAAACATTACTAGCTGTCCCGCGCAACTTCGTCTGCGTCACATTTTCCCCGTTTTCGCAACACTTTTCATTGCTGCTCCGCTCCCGTCTTAGCGTGATGATATATAGCCTATAGCCTTGCTCGATAAATGGGCTATCTAACACTGAAATAATTTTTCTAATCGGATCAGTAGTTCCTGAGTATAAAGATATATAGATTAGTCAATAGAGTAGATTATTCTCCCTTTAAATGTTAAAATGGCTTCTATGATTTTTGCTTTGTCATCGTAGATTTTTATCTGCAGCCGGGTATTGACTTTTAAAAGAGCACACACATCTTTGACACACATTTGATTCAGCAGTATCTATGTAATTTCTAACAAGAAACCCAACCCCATTAGGCTTTCATTCGGCTGGCACCGCAACTTACAAAGATAATTAAATATGTGTGTTTGGTGCGCACAGTACAAACTAAACGGAGCAGCCGGTCCCCGTACTTATATAATATATTCCGTACCCCCCCGTACTTATATACCTATGTATATTCCAATTTGCCGCCCGGCAACCGTAACGTGTGTGTAAAATCTAGTCTAATTTTGCCTGTTTTTTTTTACGATAAAAAAAAAATCCGTAAGAAAAGGCAAAATCGGACGTGAATGGGAAATCATCAAATGACCCCTTCCGCTTTGGGTGGAGCGGAAGGGAGTGTCAAACTTGTACTGACTAAAACCCATCCAGGTTCCTTCTTGACCCTTTGTGTTCCAGGGCCACGGCATCTCTTTCGAACAGTCCCGCAGCTCAGGCAGGCATCGACCCTCTCGGACCCCTTCCGATTTGCTGACATCTCCGCGATACTTCAATGATGGGATTGCGAGATCGACGGTGTGAAGAACGCTGTCCTTCTCTGTCTGCTCGGCGGCAGGGTGAGTGCGGACCGAGCCCGCTCTTGCTCCTCCGCTGTGCCCATGGCGTTTCAGAGTGTCACGCGGACTAACGCGCGGTTGGACCCCTCCGTATCAGAATATTCGCCACGGGCTGTAACATTCTCCGAAGAATGAGAATCTCTTCCCCCCCCCAGTCTAATTTTGTCTACGTTGCCGACAGCTGCTATTATTCGAGCCTATATTTTGATGTAATATCTAAGCTGGTAACGGCAGGATATCCGGCGTATAATTTATACTAAGTATCTACGTGATGAAGTGGATGTTCGTTTCCCCAGCCTCTCTTGATTCTTATCTTTTAATTATGATTATAATTTGATAAACTGGCGTAATGTGGGTATAATACCCTCGAGGTATACAGTTGTAAAGTAATGTACCTAAGTTATTTGATCATTTTAATTTAAAAAGTGTAAATGTATTTTCGTGCTGTGGATTTTGGAAAAATGAATGAAGAAACTATTCATAAACAAAAATCTGTACAAGCAGATGCAGTTATATCAATAAAATACTAAGTTCATTTTAATTTTACTGAAAAGGAACTTTCCTTTTCAGTTTTTTCATTTAACATAGGTACGAGGTCCTACAAAAAGTGTCATTCTAACAGCGATAAAAGTCCGGTCAAGCGGTCCGGACCGCAATAGTTGCAGACTCTGCAAATATTTTAGTATATTATCTGTTAAAGTCCGACGTCCGAAACATGTAAAAGACAAAAATGTATTGGATCGTGTGCTACTCTTTGTCAGTCCAAGGCCCATTGGTTGTGTTTTGACGAATAAATGCATTATTAAACTCTACTCATAATCCATACAAAAGCAAAAATTAAACACAACACAAAACAATAATGTCCTCAACAATACAAAACTCGAACAATCCAGCGTTCCATTGAAGCGTCATCAAGTAATGTGCCTAAATAGCGTTTAGCGTTCATTGTTGCATTTTAGCTCGCTGCAGCGCTGCACGCGTAATATATTTCAGTAGAACTGCACAGTACGTGCTAATGCCTGTATTTAGAGACGAGATAGAAACATTCAGTCCACGCCTAAGTCTGTATTGTCCCTCTTAAACACGTTGTTTAAGAGGGTATTAAACGCACGCAACCATTGTAGAATTGGGAATGTTGAAAAATCTTGCAAATAGATTTTTGTTAAGACAATTAGACTAGTAAAATACTGTTTCAGAAAATCGAGCTTATAAAAACAGTAAACTTGATTAAGGAAGACATTTAATCGACACCTTTGAAGTAAACCGAAACTAATATCGTATCCAAATTACAAGTACGGAACACAAACAGCCGGTATCTACACGTCGTGACTGTGACAAGAAAGCACTCATGATGCTGTGCTTCGGGGAACTCAATAGCAAACCACTGATTTTCAGTGGTCACCCAAAAACGAAGTACGGAACCTTCCGACTATCTAATCAATTTAAAGCAAAGTCTATGGATCAAGGCTCCTACTACATTTAACTTGACCCCAAAATATTGCACTTTTTCCACAACTCCAAAGAAAAACAAAAGCGCATTCTATCGAGTGTGCCCCAAACAAGTTGGTTATTTGAGAGCTAAGTGAATTGTATGACCAAACACGCCGGCTTCGGCACTAAAGCACTGAGGCTAACACTGACGGTGATTGCACTGGGTAAGAAAGTGCAAAAGTTTCACAACAGACTAAAGAATAAGCTTGAAGGTTGTACGGTAATCAGTTATGATAGCATGGTCATGTGATGCGGCGGAATAAGATAAATGCCAGGAAGAAAGTTTTGAGCATGATTATGGATAGCTATATATAAGAACATGGGAAGACCAAAAACACTATGGACCGTGTAAAAGATGAAATGGCAAGAGAAGGGGGTGACTCATTAAGAGACGACTAAAAGAGAAGGAGGAAGATATGAAAAAAAAAAAACTCAAAGCATTTATTTCAATTTGACCAATACAGGCACTTTTGAAAGACAAAAAACAACAAAAAAACGAGAAGCTACAGTCCCAGTCACAAGGCATTATAACTTGTGAAAGTACTGCAGTTGCCCATTTCAAAGCGAAGATCTGTATGGAGAAAAATGGAGAATAAATATGCTGTGCCGATCCTATATCAATTGGGATAAGGGTTGGAGAATGTTGAATTATGATGATGCTGTTAAAGAAAACTGTACGAAGATTGCTATTTTTACCTACTGGTAGACTATTTGGCTTAACGCGGGCCTTTTTATGTTGCTTGGTTTTTTAAATGTCCGTACCGAAAAAACCCTCTTTCGGTACGGAACCCAAAAAAACAAAGGTTCAAGCCAAGGTTACGTTACCACTAACGGAACCCTATTACTAATCTAAGATTAGTCCGACTCAAGGCTGTGTATCTAGAACCATAATGGTCTGCCAGTTAATTTGAGTTTTGATTGTGCAGAAACCTTTAGTTCGCAAGTCCGACTAAAATTTGGCTAGTTTTTTATTGTCACTTACAATCAAGCTAATTTATTCATACCGCCGTGCTAAACGAATCCTACCAGAAAGATTTATTTATGTTCGTCACTTAATGCTCAGCCACCTTCTTAAACCCTGACGGAACTTCTGAGATATCCTGCTTTCTGTACCAGGACGCTAACAAAGACACGTTCCAGATACAATCAGTCTGAGAGCTCCCGCGACTGCCTTTGTGTCTTCGGGGTAAGACCATCAAAAGGCGAACACACCGTGACTCTGGTTTGAGGCCGTTTCTGAGGTAGTGGCATCTTGCAAGAGGCCGAGGCACATACACTATGCAGGCTGTTGTTAATAGAATTGATGGATGGGATTTTCATGCAAATGGACATGTTTGTGTGTGTAGTTGGATCAAGAAATTATTACGCTGCGGTTCATTTGGCATAGCGGTAAATTTTACAACATTTTTTTTTTATACTTGCTTTGGACGTTGAGTTGTTACTAAAATACCTACTATCGTACTCTTGTTAAATGAGACTCGACTGTTTTTTTTAAATTAAAATTTACCCTAAATTTACAAAAAAGAATACCCATGGTTTTAAAACATTTGTCAGTAATCGCACACAGATACATAAGAATCTTTTGAAAAACAAAGATGGCGGCATTCATTTTGGCACAAAATATTTGCGAATCTATATTACTTAGTTTATTCTGCATGAACAGCTGCCAGACAATGTTCCAAGCGAAACTCTTCAATAATACCACTGTGACATTTTACGGGTTCTTATAAAATCTAGATGTGTGGATCTGCAGCGTGTCGGCTCCTCCTGAAAGCTGTAAACTTCACAGTAAAATCCAAAATTTAAAAAGAAGCGAGAGATTCTACCAAAGCGATCATTTATTGGATGTACGTATTTCTTTGAATTCTTTGGCTGAATTTCCAGAATGTAGTTTTTCCTCGTATTTCGTTATTGGCGAAAGAGTGTTTCCCTGTAATTGTTTGGTTCATAAAATAAGACTTTTATTTTATAAAATATTCTGGTTGTTGGTGTTGGCCTTAGGGCCAAATAACATTTGCGGAGTTCCAACGAATTCTTAAAATAACATTACATTTCATCACGTCTGTGATTCCACGAAGGTTTTGGCACAAGAGTACCTATGTTACACCCATAATGTTTCGTGGAATATATCTTGCGCCTGTATTTATCGCCCGCCCGGTAGGCAAAGATACAGTTCAGAAAATTCACATTTTGCTAATTATAATAAAGTTTCATGTAACAGGGAGCAGACTTCTTGCCAACAACTGCGCACAAATCAAGGTTCCTTTACGCTGCTATACACAAAAAAATACTTTTTCTAATCAGCACAAAAATCACCCTTCATTTTCAACAACCAGATAAAAGATTATGAAAGAAATCCTATATCGATTCCTTCATAGGTTGGAAAAACCGGCCAAGTGTGAGTTTTACTCGCACACACTGGGTTCCGTAGCACCAAACAATATTTTGAACGGTCATTCATTAGTAAATTAACACTCAACAGCAAAACTAAATTTGTTTTTCATAGTATGTTAATGAAAACAAGACAAGAACTAAACATCAAATCTTATTCAAACCAATTTTCGTTGAGTCTTTTTTACGTTCTACAAACCTACATTTTTTCAGAATTAAGAGAAATTTACTTTAGAAACTAGAGGGACACACATTTTACCACTTTGGGAGTGTCTATAGCTTTCAAACGATTGACTTTGAGAAAAGATCGGCTTGGGAACCGCAATGTCAGTTTCCAAAGACCTATACCTACATATAGACACCCCGCACGGTTTCATGTTTTTTTTTAGTTTCTGTTCTGTGTGGAGTATAATATTGTACTTTTTATTTTTGTATAATAATCGTAAAGCGGTTCACAGAAAACATTTATATACCAAGTTTTTACTGTGTAATTCTAATATTTTCGGAATAAAGTGGCTTTGACATACGGACAGTCAGACAGACAGACATACCGAATCTATACGGGGTTCCGTTATTGGCATTCGGCTACGGAACCCTAAAAAATCGTCTGACAAACTATGTAAATAAAGTTTTGATTTTTTTATCTGTTGAAATGAAAAACATTGGTTGGCCATTGTATTGCATTAAGCTTATATAAGCACGCCGCAGATTTTACCCACAAGAAAAACTACAATTTTCTATCAATTAACAAAAACATTCAAACAAAGAAACAAATTAACCACCCCAACTCGAGATATATCTTTGAAAGCTTTTACTATCGAAGGCGTTCGTGAGAAGTCTCCGGGGTAGGTCACGTATCGCCCCCAATATCCGGCTCCGGCTAATGGAAGCCGACGGAAGCCGCCGAAGCCGAACGACTTGCATCTCGAAGCCGGTTTTAATAAAAGAAACGGGAGACAAGTGCAGCGCTGGGTTTTAACTAGGATCAACCTGGGACTGTTTTGGAACGATGGATGGGGAGTTTTAAAGAGAATGAAGTGCTATTTTAATTTAAGATTGTGATTAAAAACGATTTAGTAACTAATAATTGACAAATAAGATCATTTTAATGGGTGTAAGCCGTGGGTTTGAACCCAGGCAGGCGCAATTACTTTGTGTAATTTATTTCATCACTGCTGCTCTCAAAAACGGTGAAGGTAAACATCGTGAGGAAACCGGCATGTCCTAGAATAAAAAAATCGAAGATATGTGACACCTACCAACCCGCACTGGGCTCGCGTGGTGGATTACAGCCCACTTCCTCTCATAAAGAGGGGGCCTGTGTCTCAGCAGTGGGAACATTATAGGCTGAAGACGATAAGAGAAGACGAATGGGGGCTTCCTTGGGCTCGTGGTCACAAGCGCAACTTCTGAGCATGGAGTCCTGGGTTCGAAGGTTAGGACGAGAGAAGTTTTATTAGGTTTTTATATTAGGAATTTCTTAGTAACCACCCTGATTGAGGATTTCTGCCCGGTTGATGGCAAGCCCCTTATACATGGGATTGGTACTTAAATTAGCCTGGCGAAAAGTATGTGGGTGTAGGTACTCTTGGTACATCTCAGCGTAACCCTTTGGGGATTACAGGCGTGATGATATCCTGTTTATATTACGTCTACAAATACGAATATTTTAAAATATTAAGCTCATACATAAAAATGTCTTAAAATAAGAAAGCAGGAAAAAAAATCTGGACCAAATACTTTGTAAAATTTTATAAACCCACCAAACTTCGTGGCAGTTTGTCGGTGAGATTAGCGCTCGAATTCATAGTGCATTGAGTTTTCAAAGTTAGAATATCCATGTTATTAGTTGTTTTTAAATAACTACTATACAGTATGTTAGGTTAAACGAGGGACATATTGAGGGAGGGTATTCAGTATTCGATTCTCGTCCCAAATATGTAAAAAACCTATAACGTATATAGAAGAATTTTTAATGTTTTGTTTAGTGCCTAGATATTTTAGACTGTCCTAAGCCAGGTAAGTTTAAAGTATGAATGGAAAATGGATTATACCTAAGAGTCATTGACCCGCTCACATGTTCTGCGATAGTATTAAGTCGCTAGCGCAAGGGTGCATACACGTTGCGTGACATTTGCGAAAATTTTGGTATGGTTCTGTCTGTTATTTATCAGTGTTTTTTTTTGTTTATATTTTTATTAGTATCATGTTAGCATGTACTATTATGGGTTTGAATATGTCCCTCGGTTAAACTAACATACTTTATAGATTACAACGATTAACAAACTAATAAATTAAATAACTAAAATAACAATAAGCTATAAAAGGGCGTCAAAAAACTCCTCCTCAACGCTGTCAGCTGGTAATGTGCCCAAGACTGGCAGCATTGCACGGTTGTATGGCAATAGTTAGCCTCTGGCCAAAGTAAAAGCCAGCCCTTGGGTCACGTGAAGCGTCAACTAGGCGTTTCGAAATTTCCTTAAAAAGGCTCTGAGCACTCGGACGTCACGACCCCAGAGTTTCAACCATATTTCCATATTGCCTTTGTAATAGTTCCCATATAAGATTCTCAATTAAAGTGAAGGTAGCTTTCATATGACACAGACGCAGGGTCATAGTAACATCGGTCGGGTACGTAAATGCAACCGCAGCTTACTCTCAAGGACTTGCGGACATGTGGACATGGGGTAATCCGGTGCTTCAGGCAGAGATCCCTCCGTTTCAACCAGAGATTTGTACGAATGACACGGGTTGGTAAAACGGTCCATTATGTGCTAGCTGCTCTAGATTTTGCTTTGAAAGTGAAATGGATGCAAACAATAACTGAACCTAGCATACTTATAGCCTATTGCTATAATGTATCAGATAATGATGCTGTATCTGTGGTTTACATAAAGCTCAATACATATTAAAAAAGATAGTCAAACTTTTAGAAATCATACAGCCCACCAAAAAAAAAATGGTAAAAAAAAACGCATTAGACTTACAAAAAAAAAAACAGCTTACGAAAATACAACAAAAATGTTGGTATTTTATTATTTAGGTGTAAATAAAATCAATTCAATCAGTGTTTTTTGTTTTTAGGTTTGCTTTTAAAGTTGACGAGCTGAAATCAGCTTTTTTTTTTTTTTGGAAAACTCGTCAAAATTCCAACTGAATCTACATTTCTTATTATGTCCTTCGTTAGGATATATAGGGAGTTGGGCAGCCATGGTTGACCAACAAACGACTTCAAGACCCAACAACAAACGTCAACATATCCTCATAATTACTAATTAAACACTGGCGACAATGCCGACAATCACTAGTATAAATGAATTATTTGCGTTTGGATCCATTGTTTGCTAAGATATCTTGTCTTCTCTTATCTTCGTAACATATAATACACACATCAAAAGTGTCTAGGGATCAACATATATTTTTGCAATAACTTTTCTCCTGATTGATATTAATTAAAATTTTCTTTAAGGATTCATCAAATAAAGTGTTTTCGTTTGTCACAGTAACGATAAACCAAGTCACCTTTGCATTAATAAAGAAATTTGCCATTTTCTAATAAAGGGATTTTTGACATTTGAACCACTAACATTAAAGTTCGAAAAAAAGACTGAAATAACAGTTTTCTTTAAAATTTTATTGGGTAACTTAAACAATTAATAATCCGTGTTTCTACCGCGAACACTAACAACACAAGAACATCGGTTTGGCATACTCAAAATGAGTTCATCCAAATCACGCTGTGGAATGGCCGCCCATGTTCGTTGCAACAACAAAAAAAGGTCTTCTTGCGACTGGATACCCTCCATATTCGGCAGAGCTCTTCTCTGTAGCATATCCCATGCATGCTCAATCGGGTTCAAGTCTGGCGACTGAGCAGGCCAGGGCAGGACATTGATTTTAGCTGCGGCGAGAGTCTGTCTTACAACTCTTGCGGTGTGCGGTCGTGCATTATCATGCATTAACTGAAACAAGGGACCGATTTGCACTTGTAGAGGAACGATGACGTCTGATACAATCGTCTCAGCATAAATTTGAGCGTTGAGGTTGCCTCTGATCCAAATCAACTCAGTTCTTCCGCCGATCCAAATACCCGCCCATACCATGATGGTTCCACCGCTATAAGGATGGACTTCCTGGCAGGATTTTAATCGCTGTTGGCGTCCAGGGGTTCTCCAGTGTCGTATACGTCTTGTATCCGGTCTCATACCAAAACGAGACTCATCAGAAAAGCACACGAAACGCCATTGTTCTTCTGCCCAATTTCTGTGTTCAAGAGCCCATTGATATCGAATCCTACGATTGTGCATTGCTATAGGTGGTACCCGTAGCGGTCTTCGGGAATGAAGGTTCACTTCATGCAAGCGGTTTCTGACTGTTTGGTCGCTAATTAAGTTCCCTGAAGAGTGATGAAGCCTCACGGCTAACATCATGGCGGTTATTGTTGGAGCTCTTCGAGTTAAGATTTGAATGTATCGGTCTTGTCTCCGTGTGGTGCAGCGATACCGTCCTCCATGGCGCTCAGCCACGGTACCAGTGCTTCGGTAACGTGTCCAAAGTCGACTGATAACACTCTGACTTGTATTCAGAGCTAAAGCCACAGTACGTTGCCGGGAACCAGCTTCTATCATTCCCACGGCTCTGAGCATTTCTTCCCTGCTTAAATGACGTCGCCGCTCCATAATAACGTTGGTTTTAATCAGTAGTAGGGAAACAGTAGCACTAATAATGTCTTCAATGCGTTGTATGTTTTTATAGGGAAAATATTGACAGCTGATTTTCATCTTTTACTCGAATTTGATTCACAGTTCCTGATTCAAATTATGAAATGCACCAAAAAGAATCCATATAAATTGATAAAATCATAAATTTATTACAAAGCCACATCTCAATCTCAAGAAATCCGCATAAAAATGCTTGATCCCTAGACACTTTTGATGTGTGTATATATAAAGTATAACTCGTACAAATAAACAAACTGAAAAAGTGAATTCGACTCACAGGAAGAAAGAAGTACTTGTTTTTATTTGATTTACAACCGAAAGTTGCAGATAAAAAATAATGTTACAAGGCCGGTGTTACGTCACAGCAGGATCGTGTAACTTCGGCAAGTTACGACTCCCTATACGTCATGTTCGACTATCATCGGAATTACGAACATTTCGAAGTTGGAACGCGGAATTTATTTTTGAAATATAATATTGGAATGGGACCGTTTGGATTTAATGGCGGGTACTTTTTGTTTGTGTATTTAGGATCTCATTTCTTGAGTGTTGGCAATAGGCGTAGGTCTAGGCCTTCGATTAATAATAATAATGTTTATTATTAAGTAACCTATAATAATAATAATGTTTATTAAGTAACCATAATTAAAAAAAAAAACGATTGATTTCGTCTGTAGTTTAAGTCTTAGTTGGTTAGCCAACATAACGCCACGGCTATAATCCTCGAAGAAGAACAATATTGTAAAGCCACATTAAGCCAGTTTTTTGCAAGATGTAATAGGGGCCAAGAGTATTGCCATCAACTGCCGCAGAAAGTTGACCTCGTGGCTGAGAAAATTCTAATGGACCCAACATTACTTTACCTGAACTTAAAATCGAACCCACGACCACATGTTCAACAATGGCGCTTCCGACCACTAGACCATTGAGCCAGCTGGCAATAGGCGTCGGTTTAAGCCTGTGATTGATTAAGTTTAAATCTTAGTGGGTTAACTATTGATTGTTAATCCACTCCTGGCCCAAACGTTAAATAGGTTTGCGGAGGGTCAAGTTGGAGAGCTTAGCAGGAATAGTAATGAGCACTATGGTATAGGATTTGTGTGTTTAGGAGGCCATTTCCTGTATTGGTGATGGCTGGGGTTTTGTACACCAGTAGCAGCTAACGTACATCTAATTAATTTCTGTAAAAGAATTAATAAATCCTCATTCTCTCGACAAACTTTCCAAAATTGTCAACAAAGAAGCTGTGTTAACGGCATATCACGGACTTGTTGCACCTATTAAGATATGGTGTAATATTCTGGGGCAACTCGGTAGACAAGGAAATTGTTTTCAAAGCCCAAAAGAAATGCATCAGAGCCATGAGCCACCAACAATTTGTGTTGTTTAGTTAAATTACGGGGTCGAATGTTGTTACATTAACTCGTATCTAAATTAATGGAGCAATTTGCGTTGTTATCGCGTCAATAACCAAATAGCCGAGGTCTGTGAGCTGTGTCAATTACACTAACTGTCATTTGTATGGACACAGACAGTTCATTTTATTTTATCTACACAAATGTTTTGCTCGTAATTGTTCATCTTGTTTTATGGCCTAAAATCAATTTTAGTTCTTATTTCAATATCAAGACAAGTTACAAAGTAAGCCACGTCTTTTTCTTTTTGGGTAAGTATGCGCTAATCAAGCTTCCATTCCAATTAACCCGACTGCGCTGAAGCCCAGTCTCCGAGGGTTATGTGTGTTTTTATTTATCTAGTATGATAAAAATGTACTTAGTGGACTTTATTGCAATCTTTTGGCACTCTCAAGAAACCAACACAAAGGTGGTACGACTTTAGAAACAATACGTCTTCTCTCATAAATTCTAAAATACATCACATCTCGAACATTTGAAATATTCTGCGATATTTCTATCGTCAAAGAATATAGAGCGACATAGCGTCACAATTTGATTGTAAAGATGGCCGCGGGTGACGCAACAAAAGTAAAGGCTTTCAACCAATTCACGACAACCTTTTACGATATTGAGATGTTGCAGGATAGACGAAGAGACTTGCGCAATTATATTTATTGGAGAAATTCATGTTCACGTTCGTAATTTTAATGTCAAATGTCAAAATTCCACTCAAATAGAGTAGGTTTGACATTTGAAATAATCATTCAGCTTGAGTGTAATTCAAACGATATTATACGAAAAAAAAACGTTTCTTAAAGATGATATGTTACAGTATTCGTGATTTGAGAAAATGTACAAATAAAATGGCATTGTAAAGAATTGGAAGCAATATTGTAGCGAAAACGTACAAAGTTTCACAATCAATACACATAATTGATTTGTATAGCACAGGTTCAGAGAATGATACAAAAAGTTAATTTTCAGGTACTCTGTATTATAACCATGCGAGGAGAGCAGCGGTGGCCCAGTGGTGGCAGCCCTGACTTACGAGCAGTAAGCCGTAGGTTCGAACCCAGGCAGGCGCATTACTTTTGTGTACTTTATTTTATCACCGCTGCCCTCAAAAACGGTGAAGGAAAACATCGTGAGGAAACCAGCATATCCAAAAATTAAAAACTCGAAGACATGTGACATCTACCAACCCGCACTAGGCCCGCGTGGTGGATTACAGCCCACTCCCTGTCATAGAGAGGAAGCCTGTGTCCCAACAGTGGGAACATTATAGGCTGATGATGATGATGAGGCGTGCAAATATATTAGGAAAGTTATGAGATTAAAATTATTCATGTTCAGTGGTTATTAAATTACAACGTCATTCAGGTTAAAGATGGTCGATTTCAATTATCGCATTTCACTAATTGTGACGGGTTAGTGCGGATAAAACAACGTATCACAGTCCGCTGGACATTGTCGCTGCCAAGCTGCGCCAAAACATCCTGTCTTCTGCCTTCTGCAACCAGTCTATCCCAGTCACCCTTTTAAAGTCGTCGATCTCTTCAGCTGAGGGCGTCCCACGACACGCGCATTATGTGGACTCCGTTCCAGAATTCATTCAAATAAAGCAATAAGCTGCTCGATTCCATTGATTCCAAGTTATTCGATTCCAAGCAACTTTTCAAGTTGTTTTGTGCAGTAATAAATACGAGTGCTATTTACGTACGTATTCAAAAAAATATCTTAAGCGTCCATGGAATCAAACTTGTTTAAAATGAAAGCTCCCAAACTGAAGGGACTATTAGCTTTGGTCCTATCGAAATAAATAATTAAAAATGCATATATAAGCAGTCAAAATCAAAATCAAAATCAAAATATTTTTATTTCACATAGGCCTACATGGGCACTTGTAAAACGTCGACAAAAAGCTCGGTTCGGGTTGGTCGTTTCCTATGGAGAAGAACCGGCAAGAAACTTCATGGTTACTCTTTTAAAATCATTTGGCTTTACAATTTTTCTATGTTACAGCGTTGGCACTTAAGTATGAGTGGACATCGTAGGCCCGACAATAAGTCGTTGCTTACTACAAAACGTAGAACAAGATAAAAAGTTACCAAGGATCTAGGAATCTATAAGGCCTACAATGTCCTCACATTTACAAACAATCGGTACCTAAATAAGAAAATGAGTCTATACAAGCAAAAAAAAAAAAAAGAAGATATTGCAAAAAGACTAGATTAAACAAGTGACACAAATGTTGTCATCCGTGCTGTAACTATTCTAAACAAAATGGTGTAATGATTAAGAAAATGTTGTAAAACATCTGATTAAAAAGTACTGGAAAAAAGTAAATAAAAATAAAAAAGTAAATAAAATAAAACATAAAAATTAAAAAATATAAGATTGAGAATAGTTAGAGACATCCACACATTTGTGCCGTTTTATGAGCTACCAGGGAAGCCGCATGTGCGTAGGGGCTCAGGCCAAACTTCTTTATCTTCAACAGACAGTCAGTATTTTACGCTACGTATGTATGCAAGAATAGGTAATAATTTGGGCAATTTCATTAAACTACAAAATCTTCTATTGGTTTTAGGATAGAAAATAATGTTTTTATTTCTGAGTATGTAATTTAATAAAATAGGGGTGCGGACTGGGTAAAGAAAACGACATTCTATTTTGTCCGCCAGACAGGTAATACAAAAATATTAGACACGTATTTTTTGTTTTATCAAAATATCAAAAAATTACTTAGTTAAAACTCATTAAAGTTGGAGAGTGGGGGCTCACTACGTCAACAGAAGGTATAAAACTTACCTACATGTGACGTCATGCGCCATTTCAACTCAATATATCTCCGTAATTTTATGACCACGTGAAAAAAGAAAAAATACGTGTCCAATACTTTTCAATAAACTACCCGACGGACAAAGAAAAAAAAATTGGATTATCCCCTATTATCGGTTTGATTATGTTTATCCAGTATGTTATCACTCTCACTCTTTCTGACACTTGTCATTTTAATCTAGTTAAATTTTAAGAGCTGTAGTTCCCATTGACAATTTGTTATTAGTGGATGAAAAGAACGCGACTTAAGAGCATTTTTTTCTTGACTTGAAACTTTATATGAAAGGCCGTAAGGCGTAAATCAAATCAAAATCATTTATTTCAAGTAGGCAATCAAAGGCAATTTTGGATAGTCGAACAACAATAAAAATGAAGCTACAGTCCCAGTCACAAGACAAAATAGCTGTGAAAGTACTGTAGTTGCCCATTCCAAAGCGTAGATCTCTATGGAGAAGAATGGGCAAGAATGGGTAAATGCTCTTAATAACGTGTTACTGTGGACCGCCATTGAAATCCTAGTTCTATGTCGTTATTGTTACTCTTTGGCGATTTGAGTTTGTAATACCTTACTTTCAAGTAGCGTCGTGGACGATAGGCCTTATTTGAATGAATCTCTTACACAGAAAAAGTCCTAAACTACCCGAAAAAGTTTTTGTTAACCAGCATTTTAAGCAAGGACCAACACAAAGCTATTTATAAATCATTTTCAACTTCACGGCATTCCGGATGAAAGCCTCGCTCCAAAGATAAAAGAAAAAGAAAAACCTTTTGTCAATCATTACACCTTTTATTAGCCCTTCTCTTTTCTCCGTTTATTGACTTGTCGTTGCGAACCAACTTTCTAATTGCGCCGCTACAGTGTTTGGGACAACGCCAACATAGAGTAAAGAGATACAGAAGGCCGGTTGCATACAACGAGCAACAAAGTACGTACGCACGACTACCATTGAGGCTATGCAAAAGCGGATCTCTCATTGAACGGGAACTCTGTACAAAGAAGGTCAAGTTATACTGGAACAGCTTGATGAGTGTCGTGTATACGTATATACATAGTCCGTGTGCACTGGCGACTAAGATTTGTTGTACAAAAAAGCTAATTCGAAGCAATTACTACACGTATATTCGTTTTTCATTCCGCTTGAGCTAATCGTCGATGTCCGTTTGCAATTGTTTTAGGATGGCTCGTTTCGACAATTCGAGCTAATTTGAGCTAAGTCGATCTACCTTTTTCATCACGCCTGTAATCCCCGAAGAGTTAGACAGAGGTGTATTCATTAGTACATCCACATTTCGGCAGTTATGTTTAAGTTCCGGGGCGACCTTAAATATAACTGCCGTAATGTGAATGCCAAGGGTGCGAATGTGGATCCTATTGACATCAACCGGGTACAAATCCAGCCTCGGTGGCTGCTACTAAGAAATTCCTGATGGAATAACCCAATAACACTTTGCCCGACCAGGGAATCGATACTGGGGCTTCATGCTCAGCAGATACGCTTGCGAACACGAGACCAAAGAGGGAGTAATAAATCTACCTACCTTTTTCCCAACCATATGTATCTACACAACATTCGGTTTCGCCTCTAATCGTGTCGGATGGTGCTGCTGTGTCTAATCGTACCGACTCGACCATGCGTGTTGTACTTCTTAAGACTGAAAACTCCTTTCTACATACGTGTTTTTTTTACTATTTATTTATTCAAAAAGGCATCATATCCCACTTCACATACACAATCCGACTGGACCATGCGTGTTGTACTTCTTAGATGATAACTCCTTTCTACATACGTGTTTATTTTTTTTTTACTATTTATTTATTCAAAAAGGCATATTATACCACTTCACATACACAATTATTTGAAATTAAAACGTTACATTCAATATTGTGTCATAAGTCATCAGTTGTCTGTCCATTATAGTAAGAGAAAAATTAAACATTCCAAAGTAAAATAAAAATAAAACAACATTTCATTCATTAAAACAGGTACAGTACATATTCTTCTTCTTAGAGTGTCGATGGCAATCCAAATTGTGTCGGCCCAGAACTGAGCCACTAGTTTGGCGCCCTCTGTTGTGTCCATCAGTTCCTGTAATGAACAAACAGCCGGACACGATATTAAGTGCCGCATCCTTTGTGGGACTGCACCACAATTACACTCCAGGGCAGAATCACTAATGAATGTCCACCTGAACAGGTTATTATTAAAATTAAGTTAAATTAAGTAACAACATTTTTTTTAACCCTCCTCCGAACCCTGCGCAGCCAGCTCTACAAGCATGGGCTCCGTTTTAAAGTCAGCAAAAATATTTGCAATTTTTCAAGAGTCAAGTCGGCCTTCTATGGACAACGGTATATTTTGCTTATTTAACGTTTTAGTACATGCTAAAATTTTAATAGAATTCTTGTTTTTAAAATGGTTAACATAATTACTTTAATTGACTCTTCTATGTATATCGTCTATGTATACTGCATCAGTTTTCACTTGTTTTATGGACCTGCACTTCTGTAACAGTATATTTTGTGCTGTCAATCTGTAAAAAAAGTAAAAATGCTCCGGATCCAGTTAAAATGAACTTTGTACGGGGCATTAATCGTAAAAATTTCGACTTAATGGCTCCCACATCGATTGAGTTTAGAATTAATAATATTGGTGTTATTGTAATTGGCGAGGTTTTGATTAATAAAATCGCTGTTTGCTGCGAATTTTTATTTGTTTTTATTTTCGGGTCGGTTTACATTATGAATATGTTATGACTTTTTAATGCATTTTTCCTGTTTTGATTTCAATGGAAGTTATAAAATAGTTTTAATGTGAAAATTACAGATGAGTGACTTTTATTCCATGCTATTTGTATTTAGAAGTACACAATGAGTATTAAGTTATACCGTTTTCTTTCTAGGAATAATTTAAAGTATTTTCAATTTTAAAAACTTATGATATTTATACTTGAATATTTAAATATTCTTTGAAACAGCCTTCCATTAAAGTTAGTTTTTCTTCAAAGAAAGCTAAAATAAGATTTATCTTATTTAAACGGTCTTTTTTGAAAAAAAAAAAAACAAATTAAGATGTAGGGACCTAATTGAGAATAACAAAATAATAGAATATAGTTTAAATTATAGTGTAATGTAATTCAATCTGAACACTGTAGGTACTTGTTTGATTTTTTAAGTTTCAATATTAACAAACAGTTCAAATTCCTTTCATAGCACAGAAACGTACGATACCAGTCTACGAGCTGTTTCCCTACTTATTTACATAAAAGGTCTTAGGGGTGAATTTCCCAAATGACTTATTTTTTTGTCTTCGGTGAAATTTGTATTTGAAAAAAGGAATATCGTTCTGAATTATATTTTTTAGTATTTAATAGGTAGTTATTGGGTTGTGGCAAAAATATAGTTTGCCTAGGACTATTTACAAAGGTTGAAATAAATTCATAAACCTCTATTTTTTTCAAATCGGTGCTGTCCCTCTACTTTTTTTACAAACAAAAAAGCTTATACACTAATAGACATAAGTAAGTTAAGTATATAACTTATTCTATTTTATAGAATATTAGTTTTGTTATGAATATATAGCATATTTTATTACATAATTAACGATTATTATTACTGAGAGGCACAAACGTACCTGTCCTGCAAAATGTTCTCATATCGCTGGACAAAAGTAATTTAAACCTAACTTTACATCGACGAGTCCGACAGCGTCCCCACCCCAATTTTATTTTCCTCGTTAGTGTGTGCTAGTGCGCAGTCAGGACGGATTTGTGTCAAATCACTGCATATTCTCGCCAATAACATAAGTACGCCATTTCAGTTGCTCTCGGAAAATTATTTTATATTATCGGTGGTTGCATTTTTCTAGTGTAATGAGTAGTTTAATTTTTGTTGTTTGGTTCTAACACAGGTAGTAAGTAAATTAGCTTCATTGACTGTTATTGAATTTATCCTAGATATTATGTATTTTTTCTAATTTTCGAAAAAGTGTGTTATTCTCACGTCGCTGTTCTCATATCGCTGTAATCGGTGATCTTTATTACCACCGATGTGATAATTTACACCGAAAAAATCAATCGGTGTCTAATATCTAATATCGGTGTTTTGATTCATGATCAACGCACAGTTTTGTCACATCGGTGAATTACTTTATCATATCGGTAGATCATTTTATCATCTCGGTGATTCGTTTTATCATCTCGGTAGATCCCGTGTCATTTTGTTAAGTAAAGTATAATACTATTACAAAGACAATGATAATAAAAATAAACATTTTTTTTAAATTCATAGTACCTATAGTAAATATAATAAAAAAGAAAGTAAGTATAATAAAATAGGTACATAATAAAAAAAAATAAAAAAAAACCGTATTTCTAAGAACTCAGTTCTCTTTGGATGTGATCTACTTACATAAGACCCTCAGTTCAGGTCTTCAGTTCTAAGTCACCCTTGTAAAAATATATAGGTGCCTACTAACTATTTCATTTTTTGATGTTCAAAGGGTGATAGATTATCATATCGCTGGATAAACTTATCATACCGGTGTACAGAAAAAATAATCGGTGCCGGTTTGTCATATCGGTGGAAACCAGAATTCAAACTGAATTTTCTCCTTAGTCTTAAATGATACGTTGATGATATTAAATTTGGGGATATTTGATATCTTAAAAATTACATTAAATCTGAAAAATATACAAAAAAAACATAAATGAAAAAGTTCACCGATATGATAAAAAAAATGGCATTTGTTGAAATTCACCCTTAGATGATTGAAATCAGGTAATATTTATTTAAATAGATATTATATTTTATACATGTCACACTTTTACAGATGCCTAGGCTGTCTGAACTTTTTTTATTCTAATTTCAAACGTAGATTTCATTTTTCTTTATAATTAGCCAGAGTTCTTAAATGACCACAAAGCTCTACTACTATACAGTTCAAGGTTATATACAGCCTTCTTGGTTATTGAGTAAGTCCAACACACCTTATTTAGCCTCGTTACACATCTTACTTTTTACCCTCCTGCCCCAAGAGGGTAATGGTTTTTAACTACTACTAGAACCCCTCTCGTACAGCTAGAGATAGTTTCATGCAAACTAAGAACAAAAACTTACAGTCTTACCAAAAGCACTTACACACATGACACCACCCATTTCTCTCAAGAAAATTCTACATCTACATTTTACAACCCTAAAATGTTTACGCCGAAAACCTACATGGTAAGTTACTTAAAACATTTTATCCTGATATCATCTGAAGGCGAGCGAGACTCTCGACACGGCTTATGCATTTACTCCGCAGTTTATGGTCGCTGTTGAGTTTGTTATGTGAAGGTCTAATGAGGCTGCCGCAATGGGAGCTCATTTAGCTCGCTGACACTCTGTCAGACGCAGTTATGATGAAAAATTGTTGGTTTTAAAAGTTGAGCTTTAAGGCTGGCTGGTTAGAGTAGATGTTGCTTTGTAATTTGCGAAGTTTGGCTTGTGTTAGTGGAGTGAAGAATGTGGGAAGACGTTTGCTCGTCTTTTACTTGTGGTACCTTAAGGAATAAAACTAGGATTTAAATATTATGCAACTGACTTGAGTACCTACACACGGTTGCAAAAAGATTTGTTTTGTTTCAAGCAAACTTTGCAATTCGGATTGTTTGCCAAGTTTGCTACTGAACGTTACCTATTGTTGGTTGGTTGTATGTTAGGAATTTGGTCTCTTTGGTCTAGAAGAATGCTGAATATGGGGTCATGGGTTCGATACCCGGGTCGGGCAAAGTGTTATTGGGTTTTTCCATCACAATTTTCTCAGTTGCAGCCACGGAGTCTGGATTTCTGCCCGGTAAATTGCAATAGGCTCGCACCCTATTACATGGGACTAAAACATAACTACCGAAATGTGGTGCACTATTCGGTAAACCTCTGCTTAACCTTTCGGGAAATACAGTCGTGATGTTATACTTGTGTGTTATATGAATAAGAATCTAGTTGTAGTATATACGATCGTATTCCCAAAGTAAACCATATTAGCAATATAAACTAAGATCTACTTAAGTAAAGGAACTTTAGAGCTCGAAACTATTCGGCATCCTTTGTCCAGTCTTCAATCGAGACAGAAAGGCCTAGGAAATTCTAATCTGTAAGGAATTTTCTTTGTAGTGTGCTGTATCGGTTTCTATAGCCACTTACCGCTGGATAAAGGCATTCCTGTAAGGCAACGCTACTCAATAACTCTCGTGATAAATATTCTGTGTGCAGCATGGCGTTGTGATGGATAGTGATAATTAACACGGGGATTTTCGATACTCCCGCCTCTTTTATTAATATATACTGCGAAATGATACGCGAAAAGAGCCGGCGGGATATGAACGTTAAGTTTTTTGCGATATAAAATTATCGATATGTTTTACACAGGTTTTCAAAATTGACACGAAGAGTCCTGAATGGTAATTTGATTACAACATTTTTGAAGTGAATCTTCTTATGCGAATTCCAACAAGTTTAACGCTACCAATATTTTCTAAAACTCACTAAGAGATGGCAGTATTACAAGATTTGTGACTGCGTAGTTCTACTAGGTACGCAAGATGGCGTGCAAACTGTCATGCATTCGACTCTTTGGTGTGACCAGCCTTCGCTCAATTTCCACGAATAGAATAACCTCGATAAACTTATGTAATAAAAATAATACAACAAGAAAACAACAAAATATTATTTAGAAGCTCAATAAAATAACGAGAGTGAATGCGTGGCACTCGAACGCATGCGTGTAGTATTACGAATTTTCACTTCTTCCGCGCGGAGGGACTCACGCACTATTTTTTTGTAGAAACGCTGTCAAAGTAATAACCGATTGATATCAGTTACCATTTTCCATTTCAACTAAAAGCATCACACACGAACTTATCGGTATCAACTGTAATTGATCCGGCATTGATTGCTACCCGGACAGATATCGGATCACGATAAATACCGAGCGTGACCATGGCTCCGGATCACCCCGAATAAACTCCCAAATCCGAGATTACTATAGATTTAAACGTAACTACCCTTTCCGGTTTATTTACGGCACGATAAATGCCGATTGCGGCGTGTGCGTGTGTCACGTGGCTGGTTGTAAATCAAACGGGTTTTAGGACCGTGATGCATGGCGCGGTCCGCTGCGATCCGGTGCTGTTCGGTCCGGGGCGATGCGGGCGCGCTGGACACGGCGCCCCGGACCGGACCGCTTCGGCGGACGGCTTCCGGAGTGACGTCAGAGTGCAGCTACGTCACGGAATGGCAGACTATTACTTTTGGTAGTGAATGTTAGGATGATTTGAAGAGGTTGGTGTACAAAGGTGTAGGTACCTCTATTTGTGCCCAAATAGTGAACCTCAAAGCATTTATTTCATTCAAATTATTAACAGGCCCGTTTGAATTGTCAAGGTGATGTGTTGCTCAGTTCAGTCATTTGTCTGCTGACGGATGTCAACGAGCACCTACCCAGTCCAACCTGTAGTTGCTTGTTCCAATAAGAAGTTTCCTTGCGCCCTTATTTTTTTACATTAGCAAACATAATTTTAACTTGGACTCTTGATTGGCAACGCGTTTGCAAACCCCATTAGTGTTGATGGTAACTATGGGGGCGTGGAACCACTTCCCATCGTGCAGCCGGCTTGTTAGCTAACCTTTTACATAAAAACGCCTTCTTCATAGTGTACAGTAACATTAAGTGCTACCGCCCTTGTAAAGCCAGTGGCATAACAATAACTTTGTGTTATTTGGGGCAAATCAAGTCTATATTTAAACAATTTCGCAGTTTTTTTTTTTTCAGAACTACAATATCTTACCATTTTCACAATTTGAAGTAATCACAATTACCAACTACTATGATTAATCCTTTGTTACATCCGTACACCCACTGCTCTGCACCAAAATTCAATCGCTTTGTAATACGGTAAAGTCATAGAATAGATATACACAAAAAGACTGGGCTCTACTCGACAATTGAAGAAGGTCACATGCTAGGTGGTTACGGACCCTTCGTGAAGCCGTACATCAAAACAAAGTATCTCTACGCAAAAAAAAAACGGCCAAGTGCGAATCGGACTCGCGCACCGAGGGTTCCGAACAAACTAAAATTACTGAAGAGAATAAATAAAAACATGAGATGTAACTAAAACTTTAAGGTTTTCGGAATTTTTCCATTATAATTATGTGCTGTGAAACATTGCTTCATTCCGAATTTCAAGATTCTAGATCGACTGGAAGTACCCTTTAGGTTTTGATTCCCTTGCGAGTAGTTGCGAGTTTGAAATTATGCGGCTTAAATTGCTGTTTTTTTTTATTGCGTTGACATATAAGGTTGATTTTGTTACAGCTTGTAGGTATTATAGACTTGAGTATTTGATATGATTTTCAATTTAATACCTCTACGCGATCATGAGGAAAAGGGTAGTCATTATAAAATTATTACAATTATTTTTATTATATTATGTTGTAACTTATTTACGGTTTTCGCAATTTTTCCTTTATCGGTGCTATAAGACGTTGCTTCGTACCAAATTTCAAGATTCTGAGCTCACGGGAAGTACCCTGTAGGTTTTGATTCCCTTGCGAGTGTCGAAAATTTGCGGCATAAACGGCTGTATCTTTTGATTGCGTTGGCTTAGAAGTTTGATTTTTTCATTTCTCAGATCTACGGAACAGTTGACTTAAGTAAGTATTTGATAAAAATTCCAGCTTGATACCTCCACGCATTCCTGAGAAAAAGGGTCTTGACAGACAGACAGATGTACGGACAACAAAGTGATCCTATATGGGTTCCGTTTTTTCCTTTCGAGGTACGGAACCCTAAAAACGGACAAGCGCGAGTCGGAGTCGCCCACCGAGGTTTCATCGAGGGACGATATTACTTGCCAAATTTCATAGTTCTAGATCAACGGAAAATACCCTATACATTTTGATTCCTTAGAGAGTGTCAAAATATACTTTTTTTGCTACATAAACGGCCTTATCTTTTTTACGTTAACTTACAGTTAGAAGTTGATTTTTCACACACAGCTTCAAGGGACTGTAGACCTGAGAATATGGTTTTAATTTCAACTCGATACCTGCGTTCCCAAGAGAAACGATCTTTACAGATAGACAGACGGACAAGAAAGTGATCCTATAAGGGTTCCGTTTTTCCTTTTGAGGAACGGAACCCTATAAATAAAAATCACGTTTTAGTACGAGTTGTCATGGAGGTATTTAAATAGCCTTTTGGCTTCGTTTAGGGAATTCTTACAGCGTGCCTACATATAGGAAGATAGGTGTACTCGCGTTTGGGATTCGTTTCACATACTATGAGCACACCAGTTCCACTAGAATGGCGTTTACAAAGGGACACTGTTGGTTAACATATGACGAAGTGTTTCATTAAACACGCCCTAAAAGATCCTTGTACAACTATGTATTGTATGGAATTCCCTTACCTACGTCCACGTTAATGTGTGTATGCACTCGATTTCGCTAGTTGTACGGACCTGTCCTTCTGTAGCTATTTATTCTGTGACAGAGTCGTGGCGATAGACGCCAGCCGAGTCTAACCCCCTAATACTCGCCGATTAACTGTGCCGATTAGTGATACACATTGTTTAGATCACTTGTTTAGCCCCAGTCATTTGTTAGTTAGCTCGTGTTTGTTCGACAATTACGCTCAGATTTATTGCTGCAGAACGTTTTGGGTTTGAAATATTGTAGGTACGTTAATCAATTATTATGAATGCCTCTTTGGTGTAGTGATCGTAAGCGCAACTGCTGAGCATTGAGTCCTAGGTTCGATTCCCCGGCCGGGCAGTGTTATTGGGTTTTTCAATTAGGGACTTCTCAGTAGCAGCCACCGAGTCTAGATTTTTGGTGGTTTATGGAAATAGGCTCGCGTCATATTACAAGGAACTTAAACATAACTGAGAGCAGCGGGGGCCGAGTGGTGGCAGCCCCGATTTATGTGCAGTAAGCCGTGGGTTCGAACCCAGACAGGCACATTACTTTGTGTAATTTATTTCATCACCGCTGCCCTAAAAAACGGTGAACAAAAACATCGTGAGGAAACCGGCATAACCTGAAATTACAAATTAGAAAACATGTGACATCTACCAACCCGCACTGGGCTGTGTGGTGGATTACAGCCCACTCCTTTTATACAAGGTGTTTTTTTGCAACCTCGTCAAATTTCAGGAGGCTGTCACACAAGGCATAAATAATCAATTAAAATTACGGTACCTAGTTAATTAATAATAAACGCTGATTTTTGTGGTTGTTTAAGTCTGTCAGTATTTCAGAATAACCCCCTTAACGTGGTTTAGGGACGAAGAAATTATCGAATACACGCTTGAGATTGTTTGTATGTGTGAAAGCTCGGTTATAGGGCGAGGATCAGACGGGCCGCGTTTAAAATAAGGGTGGTTCACACTTACCGATTTCCATAAATAAGAATAAAAATAAAAATTACCTACCCATTTTATTATTGATTCGGGACGAGAATCATTAGCATAGTTACCTCCTTGAATTTGACTAGGATGCAAAACTACACCTTGTAGAGAAGAGCCTGTGTCCCAGTACTGGGAATTATAGGCTGATGATGATGATGAAACATAACTGGCGAAATGTGGGTGTACTATTTAGATACACCTCTCACATTTCGGGGATTAAAGGTTATGACTATGATGAAAGTATTTTCTTAAGTTTAAGGTACCTTTCAGCCGTCGTCATTATATCAATCTTGACTTCTGATATTTCAATCAAAGAAACGATAAATCAATTGAGTTGATAGAAAGGAGTTGCCATATTTGGTCACTTATAAACTAAATGTATAAGAAGAAGACCTACTGCGCTGATCCTATTATACACCGTGTAAATCACCTCATCACGAAGCCGTCAACCAAGCATTCTATACAAAGTAACTTTACACAAAAATTATTGCTGGGAAACGACTTTTTTTTGGGGGGTGTAAAATCATGTTTTGTGGTAGAACTCAATGTAACGCACTCAAAACATTGTGCTGATGGACGGATTGAATAGTACGGGGGTCGTGGAGGTGTTTAAAGTAAAAATCTTACATTAAAATTTGTATTTAAAAAAATACTTGTCAGAAAGTTGGAACTTTGACCCCTAATATCTCCGTAACTAGAAGGTTGGTATGGTGTAGAACAAAAAATTATCGCAATGACAGGGAGAACCAGTGCCTTTCGGCTTCGTTAAGAGGTGTTTTACACCCTTTATAGACTAATATAGTGATCATACACGATAGTGTGCCATTACCATTTATAGCCATAGAGAAGCTTTTACTTTTTTATGAGAACTCAAAGTAAATTGAATTTATCGGGTTAAAATATAGCCTGTAACAAAAGCTACATAAATAAGCTGAGTTCTTCATCAACTAAGAGGATTAGGAAATATTTTTGGATACGGAACCTAACTAACAACACCCTTTATATTGAGACTAGGGCAGTAGTGTGATGAAATTCCTTAACAGATTCAAAATATCAGTACCTACACAATGTAGAGCATCTTAACAAAGCCTGTGAGGCTAGATCTTATTGATAAGAGAAGAGTACACCTTGTTTAGGGTGCTGCTTTGGTCCCAGCCATTTGTAAGTTAGCTTTCATCGTTTGTTTATCAATTACCAACATAATTGGTTTAATTGAATTCCATGGACAAGCTATAAACTATTAAGGAAATAACAAAGTTAAAAGTCCTTTGTCATGATTAATGTCATTCAAACATTAACAATATTGTTTTATATTTTCGCAGAGCTAAATAATCTTTTATCAAGGTTGAGCAACGCTTGCTGAGGTCAGTCCGTGGATGGGTGACCATATATTGTGAGTCGTAGATCTGTGATAGTTGTAATGGGTAGGCAGTCGTGCCAAGTGATAGTGTTATCTAGTAAGTTATGGAAGTCAGATAGGTACTCGCTCTATGTAAAATACGTATTCAATTGCATCCAATTAGACTGAAAGCTGACCCCAGCATAATTGGGAAGAAGCTAGTCAGAATGTATTAAAAAATAAAAAATATTATTAAGTATTGCTTAATATTTTCACCAAATTCGTACGCTCCTCGTGACATGGTTGTATTGAGGAGTCACATAGACATATTTTTAATAGTGACCTAATACATCATGTCCCCATGTGTGTTATTACACATTTTTATTTTTATCAGTGCAATATTTCATTTCCATTCGAATGACTAGCACCCGGAAAAAAAATGCAATTTTCCGGCTGTATAAAAGTTAGCCTAAAATGTATTGCCATTTTTTCTATGCTCTATATATTGACGAAATGGGAAACAATGTAACACAAAGATAACAAAAACCGGCCAAGTGCGAATCGAACTCGCGCATGAAGGGTTCCGTGCCATTATTTCTAAAAACGAGCAAAAAAATTCACACTTTTTTGTATGGGAGCCTCCTTAAATATCTATTTTATTCTGCTTTTAGTATTTGTTGTTATAGCATCAACAGAAATACATAATCTGTAGAAATTTCAACTGGCTAACTATCACGGTTCATCAGATACAGCCTGGTGACAGACAGGCGGACGGACGGACAGCGAAGTCTCAGTAATAGGGTCCCGTTTGACCCTTTGGGTACGGGACCCTAAAAACTAGAATAAAATAGAAGAAAAAGCTTATTTTACCTAAACTGCCAGAAAATAAAACCATTCTTTTGACCTGTGGTACCCGGATAACATAAACTACAGCGGGTCTTTAGCAGCGCCCTAAATCATTAGACTAACGAACTTATAACAAGCAATATAATTCCCTCCACTTGTTTATACTGCCTCAATTCTCCAAGTCATTAGTTAGCGCAGCCTCCGGTTTTGATTGCAATACCCATTATGTGGAACTTCATTAACTCGATTATCAGGAAACTTTCTGTGCTCCTCGAAAATTGCTCGGGCAATTTGTATAGAGAAATTAGTTGGTATTGATGTTTTGACACTGTTGGCACTTTTAGCCCTGTTCGGGTTAACAAAGCGACCTACAAAATGAATAGGGTGGGGATTTTTCGTAACGCATACTTAAACAATACATATAAGAAACACGTTTGTTTTAATTTCAGATCAAGAAATCACACTTGATGATGGCAAGAAAGGACGCGAGGGAGGAGATGAGCTACACGATAATTGACAAATGCTTGCACTGACTGGACAGGTCCACTCAAATCTGTGTGGTTCTTTCTTCAAAAGACCATCTCAGACACTAATCTGCATAGTCCTCATGTAAATTGAGCAATGTCTGGACTTTAAAAGAGTAACAAGTTAACAGAGAACCTCTGAGTTTGTTTCGGCTGTTTCTTCTCAGAGTAGTCAGGTACGAAACACCGGCCCAATCTAGTTCAAAAAAAAAAAATGACGTGTAAAAGTGTTTGTAAAAACCTACTTGCAAAATAAACATCATTTATCATCATTTATCGTCATCAGGAATAGAGAAGTATGGAAGACTTCGATCAATAATAGTACTAGATTAAGGATCAGGAACAAAAATGAATCTCAAAAGTGTCCACAGTTTGCACACACGTAAACATCTATATTTCTTAGAAAAAAGTTTTAAAATATCAACAACTTCAGTTTATTATAAACCTTAACACTCTACCATAAAGTTTAATTACAATTACAAAATATATTTATTTAAGTCCTTCCATCGGAGAAAGGTAAAAGGCAATAAATTTAAAATGTCACTTTAAAATAAAAAGTCATGAGTTCAAAAATATTTATTCTAAAATGAATCTTAAACTCTAAATGACAAAGTACAAAACATTATATTGACGATTTCGTGCTTACTCTAATTTAGAACTAGACATAATTCTTGGTATTACATTTCAATGCTCAGAACACAGTAAGTATTGAAAGACGTAGAGTTGCAGAATATATTTTTTTATGCAAAGGTTCGTTTTGTAAGGTTGCAAATAGTTTTGATCGATTTGAAAAAAGTAGTAAACTAAGTAGTAGGTACTATTTTTAACCAACTTAAAAAAAAGGGGGAGGTTCTAATTTGTCAATAAATTTTTTTTTTGTTGTTGTTGACCGATTTCTGCACTAATTGTAAACTGATGCTCAAAATTCTTTATTCATTCGAAAGCCTATACTCTAGTGGTGGTCCCGTTGTCACCAAGTCAGGATCTGATGGTAGGATCCCAGAGAAATCGAGGGCAACCCTCAAATTTTATAGGTACTTATACAATGTTTTTCATGTACTTTCTGACGAGGCACGTCACGTATACGTGGTATCTTAAAATAATTAAACTTGTTGAAGCTTGTAAAGAAACATACTTACGCGGTTTATTGAAAATTGTTTTAAAGTATTTCATGAAAATACCTACAGGTATAGTTTTCATCCGATACATTTTTTGTAATTTACGCATTTGCGTGTTTCCAGTTATGTTCAAACTATCAAAATGAATCGAACATATTCTCGAATTTTTATAAGGTTTTATATTTAGCTCATCGAAATGGGTCGCTAGAAATCTACAAACAAAAATAATATTTAAAATAACAACACTACTCCATGCATAGCCTTTTCCAAAATAGTCAATGTTTGTAACAATAGTTGGTGCGTTGTTGCAAACATTGGTCAAACAATCATAATATTAGCTAATTTCACTTTTATTTTCTACTAGCTGTACCCAGCATGCGTTGCAATGCACTTTTTACTACCCACCTACCCTATCCGACCTACCTACCCTATCCTACCTACCCTACCCTACGCTACCTACCTACCTACTCTACCCTACCCTACCTACCTACTCTACCCTACCCTACCCTACCCTACCTACCTACCCTACCCTACCTACCTACCCTACCCTACCTACCTACCCTACCCTACCTACCTACCTACCTTACCCTACCTACCTACCCTACCCTACCTACCTACCCTACCTACCTACCCTACCCTACCTACCTACCTACCCTACCCTACCTACCTACCCTACCCTACCTACCTACCCTACCCTACCTACCTACCCTACCCTACCTACCTACCCTACCCTACCCTACCTACCTACCCTACCCTACCTACCTACCCTACCCTACCTACCTACCCTACCCTACCGTATCCTATGTCCGTCTCCTGGTTCTAAGCTACCTCCCCACCAATTTTCAGTCAAATCGGTTCAGCCGTTCTTGAGTTATAAATAGAGTAACTAACACGACTTTCTTTTATATATATAGATTTAATTCTGTTTTTATTTCATGAAAAATCACTTTTATATATCCTTATCGAAAAAAAACATATTCCTTTCAAAATCTTAGTGTTACGGTCATTATTTTCACAGTTATTGAACGCGCACTGCGGGCATTTCGACGTCTTAACGTTGGCTATGATTGGACCATACTAATTTGAAATAAGACCACAAAAGCATTTGTGGTCTTATTTTTCGAGCCGTTTTTGAAGCGCTCATCGGGAATCTAGTACTATTATTGATCGAAGATGGAAGAAGACGACATGCTGACCACGAATAAATTGATGACACCACACCTGGCACACCTGGGCCTCAAGTCTGCAATTTTTATAAACATCGTCATTCCAACACGATCCCATTGTCATTTTGCTAAAAGTCCGTAATCTGCTAAATTCATAATGGTCTGTCAAATTCTATGCCATTTCTTTCAATGGAGTGTCAGTGGTTGACCATTGTGAAGTCATAATGACGCCATTTTATTAGTAGATTACCAAACTTGTCAAAATCAACAATTATGAAATCAATGATGGGCCATTCTGACACTATTGTAATAGCAGACTTGAGGCCCTGAATATAGAGTCACAGACTGTTGTCATATTATAAGATTGAACAGAAATTAACTAAGATAATAAATTCGTCAACCTAGCATAGAACATAATGAAGACATCAGGAAATTAATGATTCAAAAAACAGGTGTGGCGGAAATTAACCTTCTTACATAAGATTAAAACATGTTTTCTCTTAGGAAGAAATTATGAGAGGCGTGTACCTACATGGTTTGATGGATCTCCTCGTCCCACGCGTCTAATGGCTGAGAGTCGGAAATGATGGAGCTGTAACAAGCTCGAGGACTTACAATCTGACAACCGAGCGAAAATACTTAAAATTAAAGATCACGGCCAGCACACCTCTCGGCTAAAAATAGGATTTAAAAGGATTGTGTGATCCAACAGATGTTAAAAGAATAATCTTCCTTGGAAGATATGCAATCAGAAACGTCGGATCGGTCTGTCTTTTGAACATTACTTAGAATGATTTAAAGAAAAAAAAAAACCGGCCAAGTGCGAGTCGGACTCGCGCACGAAGGGATTCGTACCATTATTTATTTAAATCACTTTTTTGTGTGGGACCCTCTTAAATATTTATTTTAGTCTGTTTTTAGTATTTGTTGTTATAGCATTAACAGAAATACATAATCAGTAGAAATTTCCGCTGGCTACCTATCACGGTTCATGAGATACAGCCTGGTGACAGACGGACGGACGGACGGATGGATGGACGGACAGCGAAGTCTCAGTAGTAGGGTCCCGTTTGACCCTTTGGGTATGGAACCCTAAAAATGGAGTTACGTTAAACCCTAAAAAGAAAGAAAGAAAAAGTATTTATTAGTACTGTATCTACTGTAGTCTATAAAAGGATATCTTTTGGTAAATCTTTGTTCTTATATTCGTTCTTATCGTTGGATGTAATAACAGAACGATTTTCCTTAAGACACTTATCAAGCGCTTAATGTCTACTATTAAACATTGTCCTCCAAATAATCTTGTCGTAGTTTCTTATAATTCTTAGCTCGCTTGGTAGTTTTCTCCTAACTCAAAGGATGTAGCCCTATATCTTTGCTATGGGAAAGTTATAGGCTGATTAAATACCAGATAACACGATACAAAACATCACACCAGAAATGTACATTATTAGTACAACCCTCATTTCACCAGTTATAGTTCCGTCCTATATGTAATAGAGGGCGAGCCTATTGCCATCAAACAGGCACAAATCCAGACTCCGTGGCAGCTAATGAGAAATTCCTGATGTACAAACATAATAAGACGATGTCCTACCCGGGATTCGAATCCATGACGTCATGTTCAGCAGTCGACTAAAGAGGCCTCAAGATACTTGTGATAATCTCCACTTTTCGTAGTAAGTTTGGAGTTTGCTCCTTGTTAGTTGGACAACATTGCAAATCCGTCTTATATATAGTGTCATTTGACGCAATCTCTTTACGATACTTACGAGTCTGTCCTTTTTTTGACGAAAACCTCAAGAAACCCGCAAATCACCTATAAACATATGATTAAGTCTCGCTTCCTAACACTTCTTTATTCACCACTTACGACACCAACGGGAAATCATGGCACAGCCCATTATTCATGGCCGATACATCAGCCAACACTGCTCATACCAAGTTATATTCTGCTTACTCTCACATTTATCAAAATTAGCTCTAATTCCCCGGCCGCGGAGTTCGGCGCAGACAAAGACAGTGCTGTGTTCTAAATGTAATACAAAACTGCAGCACACAAGAAATATAGCCACTAACTACTGACAGAAGTACATAACAGTCACAATGTAATATAATGCAGAATATTTAGTCTATCTACAAGGCAGATGAGGGAAAGCCTTTTAAAGAAAGACACTGATCTTATTGGTGATCATTATCTGCCTTTTTTCCAACTTTGCGGGGGCGGGCTTCCAGTCTAACCGGATGCAGCTGAATAAGAGTATTTTACATGGAGCGACTGCCTATCTGACCTCCACAACCCAGTTAGTACTAGGTAATACGATACACCTGGGAACCCGACCATATTGGAGATGTTCTTCAGAAAGAACAGGTATTTAGTACTCGCAACCGGAGTGCGTGACCAGCTGGCCTACCATGACCTCTTAAAGCAGTATTGTTTTACTCTTATTCCAGTGTGGGAAAGAGATGGCGCTAGACGTCCTATATAGCTCCGTCTCTTTCCCACACTGTGTGAACGATGTGTGAACGTGTACGAGTCGAAAGGGGTATGTAAGCATAATGGAGTAAGGAAGGGGTTATGGAGACAACTGCAGATGAAGTGTGTTGTTTAGTTTTTCCTGCCCCCATTTGCATTGTGAAGTCAACGGCGCAGCTGATAATGTTCTAATTTTAAAAACTCGTGTACGTTGACTTGAGTATTTTTTTCACTTGGGCGCAGATTTACTTTGAAGTATGAAGCTCTGACGCAAACTATGTATTACCCCCAGTCCTTTAGACTAAACTGTTGCGTGGGCCCATACAACATCGTAGAAGTGGCGAACGAGGAAGAAAAAAGGCTTATTGGGCTAAATACGGGCCCCAAGAAGAAAATTCGTATCGCATGCCTTTGATTGTTAGAATAATGACATGTGTTAGCTTAAGGCGCAGGCGACATATTTAAATGTGGGTCGGACGACATATCGTGGCTCAGACGATATACCGTGTGTCCTAAATTGCGCTTTATTTCCATGCAGTTGGTATGAAATTTGAATTGGATAGGAAGCCGCCCGTACCATGTCTGCGCCCGACGCGATGCCATTTATATGTGGCCTGCGCCTAACCCTCGTAATAAGTAGACCTTCTGATCACATTCGTACATTATCACCAGTTAATTAAAGTGCACATTATATCAACTTAATTATCAAGTGGTATTTTTTGGTGTCCTGCCAAGTGCTGGCGCATTTCCTCTAGCGCTTGTTATTTGAGTGAGAGATAGTTCCGCCTCGTTTGGGCTTCTACATAATACTCAGTTAACTGGAGCATGTCTTGTATTGTTTAGTGCTGGTAATGAGGAGAGTGGGGTTTCGGCTTGTTAATATTTGTAGGTGTTGATGAAACTGCTGGAAGGATCGTGACATCTGTGATTCATTATCAATGTGAATGAATGGTTGTTGAGAATGTTATGTTGTTTTGAATATGTGTAATGTTTTGTATCTGATATTTGCTTTACAGTACTCATACGAAGGTGTCCGCAACCGCAAGCAATAAGAAATTATAAATTAGTTTATAAAATTCTTTCACATAAGACAGATCACAGCGGTACCACTGGTATCTAAGTAACTTTATGGAAACAAGTTACGATGATACCATCTACGTAATTATTTTTATCGAAATATGATAACGAGCACCTATATGTACTTTACAACAATTTTAAAGTGAAACTTTTTATGCGACTTCCAACAAGGTTGCGTTAAACGTTTAACGCTACCATGGAGGAATAGAAAGAGACAGAGCGAGAGTGAATGCGTGGCACTCGAACGCATGCGTGTAGTATTACGAAGTTTCACTTCTTCCGCGCGGAGGGACTTCGCGCACTATTTCATTATTTTTGCGTCAACGACAGAAGTTTTTAATTATTAGTTTCAGTAACCTTACATTGGTGTCGACACCACCTTATCCATTTTCTATTATTTGCGTCATAATAAATTGTAATGAATTTATTTTACCTACCTATTTCTCTCTTTCTTAGAACCTGATAAATCTTAAAGCGAGAAATACTTCAGTGTAACTTTTGCTTTCAACCAATCTAGACTAACGAATTAGCCCTTAAAATTACAACTAAACTCTCAGTTCTAAGGTCAAACTTCTAAGCTGTCTTGTTCTAGCTATTCGGATATTTAATATCTTTGAAACAACCCTCTTTATAATTTTAGACGACCTCTCTCAAACAGAAAATTTTCTAACTTTGAAGTACCTTCCGACGCCAAATTACAAGAGAAACTATATCTTTGAATGGCCATAGTTGTGCCTAAATGTGGCAATTTCGTCACGAGTTAGGCGCTATTTACGTCCCTCATACATCTCAGCCGAAATCCCACACGGTTTACCCTGAAATGTTGTTTTCTTTGCTATTAAGAAATAAATAAGATGGCATTATGTCGACGATCGCTGCCTAGTTATGGGCATTTTTTCCTTTGGCACGCTCTCCCAGCCCCTTATTACGTGCCTACCCTTTCTGCGGGTCACATATACATTACTTCTTATGCTGCGGCACTTAAAAGCTATTGTTCGTGGAACAAGCAGTGTATGTCGAAAGTTACAATGCGGTTTTTGTTTAACATATTGGTTGGGAATAGGGGGGCTGGATTCGTGGTCAAGATAAGGCCCAATGAGTTGTGACAAAATTGGCTGTCGTGTTATTGTGGTCGTTGCCAGATATAAAATGCTTTTGGCCGAGTATTCAGTCGTTTGATCGCGGCCATTGTGGGGGCTGGCCCATTGTCGGCCAGTCTATTGTTCTGGTAAGGGTTTGTGGCAACTTACGAGATTACGAGCTACGGTGGTACGGGCGAAAGTGCATTTTGGGAGCTTCAACAAGTAGATCCTATAACTTTTTGCGACTCTGTTTTATGGTATTTGTATTGGGTTTTTGTTAGTTTTGTGAACGCTGATGTATGTTCGTGTAAATTATGATCGAACGAGTTTTCTCATAGAGAAGTTGTAGTTGGTAGGTTTTTCAAACAAACTGCATTGATTTATTGCAATTGTTTCTTTGGAGTTATGGTTTGTATTGTAAGATTTTTTATTTACTTTTCTTCCGATATTTTGATCGCCGATTCAATCCTACTTCAGTATAAAGTTACACCAAAGCCACCTTCAACTTCTTATAAAACATTTTAAAATTTTCTTTGTTCTCTGAAACGAAGTAAAACGACGAAAGTTGAGAATAGAAAGTCTCTCGTTTCTTGATTGAAAGTGAAGTGAAAAGGCACACACTTTGAAGAAAGCGGATTCGTTCCTTTCGGTTCGGAGCCAACACTTTGCTGTATCTGAAGTCCTGGTGTTTGCTAAAGCGGTGAGAGCTCATGGCTTTGGAAAATTTTAATAAAATTCTGTCTTGCGAAACGATAACTTGTAGATTTAATCATGGATTATTTTTATAAAATTGTTTATTTTTTTTAGATAGTTTCGTCCATAGTTTATGATCGTCTCGTGTTTATGTTTCCATGATATCTACCAAACATTGTAACGATGTGTCTAAAAAAAGTGTTCAAATATTTGACGTACCTATTTGCTATTCATTTCATCATATAGGTACCTATTTTAATAACGCAGTAAAATAAATGTTTTATATTGTTGAAACAAGCATTATTTACTTCAAATAACGTAATGTAAAATTATATCACTCTTTTCAAGTGTTTCTTAGAAGGGCTTATCTTTTTGGGAAATATAAAGCAGAAGCACATCTTTTGTATATCAACTTTTTGCCAATTATGTTTAAGTTACATTATGGCCATCCGCATTCCTCCTATTTTACTTTAAATTCTAGAACTTATACTATCACCAATGACTGGTACCTGACTGGCACCAATGACTGGTACCTACCGAAAAAATGACACTCTTAATTATAACGATTCATCTTCGGTTATAAGAACCAGGCATAAATGTTCATAACGAGCATCTAATTAAAGTGATGGACTATTACGTACGTACTTTTTATGCACAACCATCCTTCCATCTACAAACTATGCTAATTACGTGCGACGTTTGGCTACTTGACGGCCCAAGGAAGGTCCAAAAAATTGAATAACTTTATGAAACTCCAGCTGTCGTTAACACATGTATTTCCTCTCCTAAACTTATGCCTGTGCCATTCCAGGACATTTGCATATGTCTGGGTTAGGCTTGATTAATACAACACTGGTCTCCTTTGTAGATTTGAATGAACAATGGAGAAGGTTGAGGAATGTATCTACAGTTATATGTATGTATCCGTTAGTTTATAAGGGAAATGTAGTGAGGAAAATTTTGAGTAAGAATGTGGATGGCTATAAGAGTAGAGGAAGACCTAAAAACGATGGATGGACTGTGTCAAGGACGATATTATGGCTGTAAAAGAGGTAACTGCTGAGATGATTGATTTTTTGAGTAAATTGGAATACCTAAGGGCAGGAAAATCATTAATATGAGTTTACATTCCGGAGACCATGATTGGTTTGATAACGCCGTCAGTATTTTAGAATGTGGGGGGCTCCCATACAAATTTATATTTAGAACTAGCTGTGCCCGAGACTTCGTCCGCGTAGAATTAGATTTTTTCTAAAATAGAAGTTGCCTATGTTACTCCTTATTACATCAGCTATCTGCCAGTAAAAGTCCCGTCAAAACCGGTCCAGCCGTTCCAGAGATTAGCCGGAACAAACAAACAGACCGACAAATAGACAGACAGACAAAAATTGTTATTTTGGTATATTATGTAGCGTATACACCGTGTAAATCACCTCATCACGAACTTCACGAAGTCGTCAACCAAGCATTCTGTACATGAAACTAAGTAACTTTACGCAAAAATTATTGCTGGGAAACGACTTTTTTTGGGGGGTGTAAAATCATGTTTTGTGGTAGAACTCAATGTAACGCACTCAAAACATTGTGCTGATGGACGGATTGAATAATACGGGGGTCGTGGAGGTGTTTAAAGTAAAAATCTTACATTAAAATCTTGTATTTAAAAAAATACTTGTCAAAAACTTAGAACTTTGACCCCTAATATCTCCGTAATTAGAAGGTTCCCAGGTATGCTGTAGAACAAAAAAATGATTGCAATGAGAGGGAAAACCAGTGCCTTTCGGCTTCGTTAAGAGGTGTTTTACACCCTTTATACATTCAAGTGCATGTAGTAATAAAAAGCAGTTATTTTAATATTACAAACAGACATTTCAATTTTATTTATTTGTATGTATGTATGTACGTATGTATATTTATTTGTATGTATGTATAGAGTATATATATAGGGGGTCAGTCGCCTCGAGGGAAGCCAGTATTCGCCAAGCTGGTCTAAATTGGCATTCATTCAGATGTACCTAGCCCGTATCGGCGGTAAATTAAATGAGGCTTGTACCGCGGTGATGTAGTAATACGTCACCTAACCCGAAAGGGCGGTCAAACTATGAGGAAAAGTTGATTTGTATAGAGTATAGATGAATAGACTACGTAACATCTACGTCTCGTATCTCTCTTTATTGGGGGTATAAAAATAAAAAAAACATCTTACCATTAATTCAATATTTTTTTACATATTCTGCCTCAATTGTTGGCCTCTATTGCGAATGCTGGCCCGACATCTATTTCGTATTTTCATACTTGTTGTACAAAGGCGCATTGCCTCCTTAATTTTATTGAATGTCGTTTCAATACTAACGCATTAGCACGTAGTATAAAAAAAAAACCACTTTTACAATGTTTTTTTTTTATTTTTTATTCTAGATCCCCAAAAAAGAGAGATACGAGACAGATTTTACCTTATAAGAGTGAGATAACACATTTAATAAGTTTTTCAGGTATCATTTAAGCAAAAATATATTTTTAAATAATAATTTGGAATTTAGTATTCTGTGACTCGATTCACAATTCTAATGAATTCAGAAAGTTGTAAAAAGATTTTTATGACATGTGGCACATCACTAGCAAGAGGGATAGACTTTTGATTTTTGAGGGAGTTGGAAGATCCCGGTGGCTTTTGTTTTTTTTTTTATAGCCACGTAAATAGCTGTAACATGGACAGCTTTAATTGAAGTCCGAAACTTTGCGAGTAAATTAAAAAAAAAACAAGAAGGCTAATGTCAGTAATTTTGAATTTAAAAGTACTGGAATACAATACACATATAAATAAAATTAAAATTCTGAGTCTACGACTTACACTTTTTTTAAATTTGTATTTAAATGTACAATTTTATTCGTCTGTATGCACGTGTAAGCGGGCACGCCCTTTATGTCTGGAGGCTTTATTTATTCTTGAGTATATTTTTTAATATTTTATTTTATTATTGGTGTGTGCTAGCTGACATGTGACATTAATTTTATATAATGGATTCCTTGTTTATATAAACTTGAACACTTTTGTATAGAATCTGGTTCTTCTAACCTAACAGACAGATGTGTTGCTGGGGAGTTTGTTCCGCCACTTCTTCTTCCCAGCTAAAACACTAGGAAGTGGCGAAGTGCGGGCGTTTTGGGGGACTGTCTCTTGTAATTTTGACGTTCAAAAAGTGCTGATTATCAGCCTAGTTTGAATAAATGACTTTTGATTTTGATTTTGAATTTGGGTATTTTTTTAATAAAATAATAAATAGTCGATAAAAAAAATCCACAAGGCATGAGAAGTGTTTAGGGGTCTGAAAGGATAGCAGATGTGTTGAAAGAATAGTCTTATAAAAGTATGAATTTTGTATTTTAATAGGACAGAAAGTTTTTTATATAAAGGTAAAAATATTCAAGTGACAAGAATAGAGTAAAGAGTACAAACCATAACTTTTCGCACTAATAAGTATGAATATATAATACAACATGCTCCCTCAAAAAGTTAATTGCATTGTACTCATGACACAAGAGCATAAAAAACTAGTAAAGAAAACCATTATGAAAAACTAGGATATACCAATCATTTGCAAACAACTGCGATGCTTTATTGGACCCAAAGGTTTCGTCAAAACATCTGCAGGTAATCTGTCAGTGGGCATATACCTGAGTTCAACGGTTTTATCGTTCACCTTTTCTCGAACAAAATGGAACTTAACATCTATATGTTTTGTCCTATTGTGGTGAACCGGATTCATGGCTATTTTTTGTGCACTCTGACTATCCGTGTACAAAACTATATTAAGCGACTTACCTGTAATATCGGATATCAGTCTTTTTAAAAAGCACGCATCCTTTACTGCTGTAGCCAATGCCATATATTCAGCTTCAGCGGACGACAAAGCCACTGTGGGCTGTTTTTTAGCTTCCCACGAAATAGGGCCGCCTGCAAATTCATAATAGAACCCAGTGTAAGATCGTCTATCAGTTGGACAGTTTGCCCAGTCTGCATCTGAAAAACCCGTTAAAGTTGTAGTATTACCTTTTTCTTTCCTGTATGTAATACCACTATCTTTTGTTGCTTTCAGATAACGTAGACATCGTTTAGCAATATTCCAATGTGACTGATCAAAGTTAGAGTTAAATTGACTCAAGTAACTCACAGTATAGGCTATATCTGGTCTGGTATTTACAGCCAAGAACATTAAACAGCCAATTAACTCTCTGTAAGGGTAGTCACACTCACCTATACCAGGCTCAAGCTTTTTCTTAACCATTGGGGTAGAAACACCCTTACAATCTTGCATGTTAAATCTTTTTAGCATCTTTTCAATATATATATTCTGAGATAGTTTCATTCCATAATTATCATGGTAAATATTTATTCCCGTAAAGAAATTAATTTGTCCAAGATCTTTTGATGAAAAGTATTTTACAAATTGACATTTGAAGTTGTCAAGCGTACTTTCATTTTTATACAAGATTACTAGATCGTCGACGTATACAGCCAGTATCAAGGACTCGTTCGATAAGTTTGCATTGTTTTTAAAAATACATGGCTCAGAAGTTTGCATAAAACCAAGAACTGACAAAGTCTGTTTTAACTTTGTATTCCAGGCTCTTGGTGCCTGCTTCAAGCCATAAAGTGACCGTTTCAAAAGACACACTTTAGACTCCTCCCCTTCCCTTACGAAACCTTCTGGCTGTGTCATGTAGATTTCTTCCTCCAAACTGCCATTCAGAAAAGCTGTATCCACATCCATATGCCGGACCTTATAATCTTCCTGCACTGCAAGCGCTAACAAAGTTCGCAACGACGAGTTGCGTACAACTGGAGAAAAAGTTTCGTGGTAGTCGACACCTTCTCTTTGTCGAAAACCTTTTGCTACTAGGCGCGCTTTATACCTAACAACGTCACCTTTCGCATCTCGCTTCAGTTTGAAGACCCACTTGCTAGGAATACAAGTTTTAAGTTTTGGCTTATCAACCAAAATCCATGTGCCCTTTCTGACTAAGGCATTGTACTCATCTCTCATTGCTAAAATCCAGTTATCTTTCTCATCGCTGTAAATCGCAGCCAGATAATTATTTGGATCGTCGCACCCATCTTCTAGAAGGGTATTATATGAGAAGTAATCCGGTGGTTTGCGAACTCTTGAAGGATATCGACTAGATTCAGATTCATTTGAGGAATCTGTAGATTCACTTGACTGCTGATCATCAACATTGTTGACCTCTTCATTGACTGCTTCATTGATTTCAACATCAGCATCTTCAGCATCCAAGAAAGAAGTATCTATGCTAGGAGCATCTACTTCACATCTCCCAGGTGAAGAAGAGGGTAGAACTTCTTGTCTTAAAACTGCTGGCGATGGTGACTGTGAGAGTAAATTAACAATATCAGAGTTCACAGTATTTTCAATATTTTCCTTCAGTCCATGAAAGTTATTTTCAAAAAATGTGACATCTCTTGACTTTAGTAAACGTCTTGGACTTGCCGCATTCCGGAAGTAATAAGTACGCGGATCATCTGAATATCCTACAAAAATCTGTTCCTTAGCTTTCATGTCTAATTTACATCTCTGACTTGATGGAACATGAACAAGTGATCTGCATCCAAAAACCTTCAGATGAGACAGATCGGGTTTTTTATTAAACCACATTTCAAATGGTGTTTTACCGCTAAGCGCGCGGTGTGGTGATCGATTTTTCAAGTAGACGCTCGTCTCTACTGCGTCCTGCCAAAAAGCTTTTGAGAGGGAACCATGTGACAGTAGTGACCGAGCCTTCTCTACTATGCTACGATTACAACGTTCACTTACCCCATTTTGCTGAGGGCTGTAAGGTGCTGTCGTTTGCCAATCGATACCCAATGACTGAACATAATCCATCAATTCCTTATTGATGAACTCAGTTCCATTGTCTGACCGCAAAGTCTTTATTTTTTCATCAAACTGTCTCTCGACATGAGAATGAAAAGAACAAAACTTAGTTTTGACTTCAGTTTTAGAAGACATAAAATACACAAAAATAAAACGTGTATAATCATCTACAAAAATAATAAAATATCTATTACCTGTAAACGAATTTGTAGAAAAAGGTCCACAAACATCGGTATGAATCAATTGAAGTGGCGATGTAGCCTTCCCGTATTTTAAGCTTTTGAAAGGCTTTCTAGACTGCTTACCCTCTATGCAGGGTATGCATGGTTCCTTGTCGACCTCCGTGTACTCCACGCCGATAGCCTGACCTTTTCTAAGTAGATCCATGCCAATTCGACACAGATGTCCTAACCTCTTATGCCAAAGCTGGAAGTTGGAACAATCAGAGTGCACAAGTTTAGCTGAAACATTATTGAACGTTTTAATTGAACAATCTACAGTATACAGCCCATCACATACAGAACCATACGCTAAAACATTTTTACTGTTTACTACATCACACTTTGAATCATAAATAGTGCAGCCTTCTTTATTGAAAACTACAGAGAAACCCTTCTCTACCACTTTATTTACTGAAAGTAAATTACAGTTCAAATCAGGAACATGAACTACATTCTCTATTCTGTTCGCCAAAGTATCTGTATCAATGGATACATTACCAATACCCACAGCCGCTACTCTTTGTCCATTAGCCACAGTAATCGTCCCACCTTGTACTGGCCGATAACTGCTGAACCACTCGCGATGCGGAGTCATGTGAATGGTTGCTCCAGAATCAATAATCCATTTCCTATCATTTGCAGCCGGTGCAGTGAGAGCCATTTCTTTTACAACTGCCTGTTGTTCCACCTTTTCAGTATGACTGCAATCTGTACCTTTAAAAAAACTTTTCTGACGCGCTCATAGCCTTTTTATCCTTCTTATTGGGACATTCGGGACTTTTGTGTCCTGGTTCTCTACACTTAAAGCAAATTATAGGCTTCTTCTTTTTGCTTGTAGATCCTGTTGAACGTAACGCAGACACCTCAATCTGGTGAGAGTCCTTAGAAAGCTCGTTTAACAGCTTTGACTTAACCAACTCACTGGTTACATCAACATTCGAATTCTCTAAAGCCATGATCAGCGGTTCGTACCGTGATGTCAATCCTCCGAGAATAATCGCAGCCAAAGATCCATCATCGATCTTCTTACCAATATCCTCAAGATCTTGAGAAGTACTCATAATGGCGTTGATATATGATTCTAAATCTTGGAAATCGGTTAAGGTATATTTGTATAACTTTCGCTCTAGAGAGAGCCTTCGACCCATACCTTTATCCTCGTATGCCTTTTGTAAGGCACTCCAAGCTTCCTTAGCGGTTTTCGCATTTCTCACGTGCGAAATTGCACCTCCGTCTACCGTAAGGCATATTTTTGATAACGCCTTCTGGTCATTACGAGAGCGCACATCCTCCGCTGTTTTATCTGAATCATCATACCCAGTGATGGACGTCCACAGCTCCTCATGAATGAGAAGCATCCTCATTTTGAACTTCCAGTTTGGGTATCCGTCTCGGTTTATTAACATCTTGATTCCTTGAAAATTCATACTGTTGCCTGACATTATCTACTTTTAAAATTAAGAGCTTCGTGCTGATAACGTGTTGAAAGAATAGTCTTATAAAAGTATGAATTTTGTATTTTAATAGGACAGAAAGTTTTTTATATAAAGGTAAAAATATTCAAGTGACAAGAATAGAGTAAAGAGTACAAACCATAACTTTTCGCACTAATAAGTATGAATATATAATACAACAAGATGACCCTCCCAGTCGACCATTTCAATTTGGCAAACGATACATCAAACACCCTGTATAGATATATATATTTTATTAAAGGCATTTATTTTTTCTTTCTTTGAAAGTTCCGCGCGCGCGCCCCTTTGTAACCGCGCACCCCTAGACACGTGCCTAGTTGGCCTTAAGGATAATACGTCTCTGGATATTATTATCTAGTTTGTCCCCTAAACTCACTTAAGGACATGTTATCTTGTCCAGCCTAAATTAACGCATGTTTCTTGGTAGTTGCCCTAGATAGTCTAGTGGGTAGTTTATTAATATTTATTACTTTCTTGTGGCAAGGGTTAGTAATTATTCAGCCATCTATCACTCGAGGGGAAAGAATGGGAGGAGATTGTGTCAAAGTATGTAGAAGAAAATATATTGCTATGAGTGTGCTATTGATGTTACGTCCAGTAACAATCTAACTAGCTGTTAATTTGTGGCGGTACTTTCATACAAGCTTAAAAGCTTGGCTTGCCCTTATAACCTATTACTCTTCTTCACGTTAGGGTTTCGGTTTGCTTGCCATATAGGCTTGCCATATTGTTAGCCCCTAGGAACGCCGCTGCTGTTAAAACTCTATCGCAAGTTGTGGTGTTTCATTAATTGGACAAGTTAATAATTTTACACTACGCATCAGCGGGTTACTTGATGAAACTGCAGTACATCAACTGACAACAGTTCAATCCTTTCACTGCCATTAGGTTCGACGCGGAAACTTTCTCCCATGTAGAATTTTATGATATCTCGCACTGCGAAATCTATTTCGCGACGATGAACAGAAAAAGGATTTGTAATATCACGTTATCACGTCGTATCGCTAAGGAAAGGTAATAATAATGTTACTGCAGTATATTTCAACAACAGCATAAAATCGGGCATTTCGTGGCCTATAAGATGATATGAGAAGGAAAAATTATGAAACTTTTTCATAATTTTTCCTTCTCAGTATAAAATCAACTACACTTTCTGTTTGCCCATGTACCCACCCCTCACTGTTTCTATCGGTCTACAAAGCAAATTCCACTGAATACCAAAATCAGACCTGATTCAATTCGTCCCCTAATTCCAGAACAGATTGCCATTGACAAATACTTGTGCATACGGCGAAACTGTCAAAGAACACGGCCATTTAATTACGGAAGGCTTACGGGGTCTCAACACGATGGTCCCACAGTACATTAATATGATCAGTGGGCCAAGTTTAAACGAATGCCCGAACCCATTAGTTTATACAGATAGAACAGGTGAACCAAGGGTACAGAAAGTTAACCGTGGAACACTTAGGTGAACCACTTTGGTGTTCCACGGGTCAGAAAGGAACCTAGGTAGTTCCTTATAGAAGGTGAACATTGCAACGCAGTATGTATAGGTTATCACGTAGAAGCAGTTGGCAACGTTTTTGTAAGCCGTTTGCGATCTAACTTACTAATTTTTTTTGCGGTTTAACATGTACTAGTCGGAAACTATATCCGATAATTAATTTATTAATTCGATTCAAAATTTCACCGAAATCAATCGCATTCAATGTGACGGACAAAGTAGCCTAGCTTTCGCATTCAATATGGATATCGATGGTTGGCAACCATAACCTCCAGTGCAGATAAAGCGAAGGTAATAACTATAAAAATAGCCCAGTTGATATACTGTTCTATGTTTATACTGTGAAGTAACATTCACTCGAGATTGAGCTCTTTGACTCATTTCCAATCGTGGATTTGCTTAGCAAGGAAATAAAGTTCGATGGATTGCGGATCCCATTGAGGTGTTTGATGTAATGATTCGAACCCGCTGAGTTATTTCGTAAATGATGGGGAATCGGGGCATTATTCGGGAAGTGAAATGTTGCAGAGATATGTTTTTGTCAAATGAGAAAGTGAGCAGTGATGAGCTTGTGTTCACAGGGTTGCAAGATAGAAGTTAAATGGATAAGTAGGTACCTTTATACACCTTAGCCTATACCTTTAGTTTAGATAAACAATAAATATCCCCTTTTTTGTTTAGATACAAGTACTTTTTGTTATTTTTTTTAGTTTAATGTTGTGTGTACTTGTGGCATGTGCCAAATAAACTTATTTTCTTTTTTTCTTTGTTTGGGTTCTTGGAGCAAAAGTGCAGCTCAACTGTAACATTCATGGGAAAAGGGTCCCAACGTACGTACTGTTAGGACATCGGCCTCTGTCACAAAAAAAGCATATAACATCACGCCTGTTATCCCCAAAGTGTTAGGCAGAAGTGTACCATTATGTACGCGACGTGATATGACTGACAAAATATGAGTGTACTATTAACTACTCCCACATTTCCACAGTTATGTTTAATTCCCTTGTAATAGGGGGCGAGCCTATTGTCATGAACCGGAACCAAATCCAGATTCCGTGGTTGCTAATGAAACAATTCTTAAGGAAAAACCCAAAAACACTTTTTCGGACCGGGGAATAAAACCCAGGAGCTCATGCTTAGCAGTTGCACATGCGACCTATATACCAAAGAGACAGTCAGAAAAAGAAGAGTAAGTGGGCGGTGAGAGCAGCGGTGGCCCAGTGGTCGCAGCCCCGTCTAACTAGCAGTAAGCCGTGGGTTCGAACCCAGGTAGGCGCAGAACTTTGTGTAATTTATTTCATCACCGCTGCCCTCAAAAACGGTGAGTACACCGGCATGTCCTAGAACTAAAAATTCGAAGACATGTGACATCTACCAACCCGCACTGGGCCCACGTGGTGGATTACAGCCCACTCACTCCGTAGAGAGGAGGCCTGTGTCCCAGCAGTGGGAACATTATAGGCTGATGATAATGAAGTGGGCTTTTATACATTACGCGTTAAAATATTCAACAACATGACACAACACACATAATATGCAAGAGAAAGACGTCCTATAACTTTATTAATCTACAACTGTTAGACTATACAAACTATTAAACACAAATCTCATTACTAAGTTCTAGTTAAAGATAATCTCACTACACGGAGAGACGTTCGCCTAAGCGTATATTACGTCACAAGCCACTAGCACAAGCCTTCAGGCCATAGAAACTAAGCAGTCACGACTCTGTCTTTGATTTGTGATTGTTCTTCAAGTGGAAAGCTTAGCACAACACCCCGTAGCGAGTCAAAGCTGAATGTAACACCCTGTAGCTTCACAAAGGAATAAATGAAAGAGACAAGAAATAAAAAGTGCTAATAGTAAGCAACAGTAGACAAAGAAAAGTCAGTAAATTAAGAAATGTCTGTTTCTTTGTTTTTTGAATTGTTTACGTCTTATTTGAGACGTCTTCAACGGCAGTGAGTTTGTATTTTACGCAGGTACCTGAAAGTAAATAAAGGTGTTTTTACAATGCTTTTATTAAAAACTAGCGACCGGCTCCGAGGGCTGCGCTTTGAAAGGGTGCAACTTTTTAATGAAAAAAAAATACAAAATTTTCTTTCATACAAATCTAATCCTGACAATAAAAAGGATTGTGTGGTTTTATGAAACCACGGTAAAAGTGAAACTTTTTTTCACACTATAGACATTTAACTAAAAATTTTTGGAATAATATTCCATTAAGGGTATAAAACGTATAAAACGCGGAGTCGCGGCTGAGCGTCACGCGACATGCAACACACAGACGAAAAAGTTTGAGACGATGTAATAAAAGTTTCACTTTAATAAACACAACAAAAAAAAAACAGCCAAATCGGTTGAGTCATCTTCAAGTGTTGCTCCAATATTATGTCAATTGCTTTTTTTTAAGTCTCGTGCTGGCGGCGTCGCCTGCGTGGTCCTCAGAAATTAATTAACACACGGAAACATACAACCGTAATAAAAAAACAGTGGCAGTCATAAGAACTGCCGCCAGAAGTGAAAACTCAAAACAATGGAATTACTGTTCTTTTTTTGAATTTTTCAACGCTTCGCTAGCCTCACGAGCATGTTGATGACGCAAATCCAAAGATTTCCCCTGCCAAAAATCGCTCAACACAGCTAAAGAAGTTTTTACTTAATAATACCTCTATAAAAATGTCTAACCAAAACTTATCCCAGGTCATGGTCTATACCTCTATGCTAAGTGTCATAGTTATAAATTCCTTCAAACCAATTTTATAAATACATTTGCCACTTATTTCGCTATTCTATATTTCCCAAAATGAGGCTAAAAAACATGTCAATCTTAACCATCATGAAATTTTAACCACCAATTTTCAAACGTCGAACCAGATAAACTCAGTCCTTACAAAATAGTTTAAAAGTAGAAGCTAGCTTGTTTGTTCCGCAGCGAATGTGGGACGAACTTATTTTTGCACACGTCTTTTTGAATCTTTCCGGAAAGATGCATACGTTATCCCGTCTTTTACAGACAGTTTTTGAAAAGTCTAATCAGAGATGAACATTTGATTCCCATTTTCAGAAATATTTGGCCATACTTACTTAAATAGATGTTAAAATAAAACATCGTTATTGAGTATCGCACGATTTTCAATTCTCGGATCAGCGCTGGGATTTCAAATTTTAACAGTGCCATACTATTTAGGCATCCATTTTTGCTGTTCATAATTTACCATAAAAAGTCTGCCGCTCTTTGGAAATCTTGAAGATTTCCCGAGGCTCGAAATATTATGATTTTTAAAATACAGTCCGTTGTTGTTTGTTATTATTAGAGTGGCAATTTTTACTGTTTTCCTTTCCTTTTATATCCTTGATTTTTACGCCTTACTATCCAATATTTTAATAAACTTGTATCTCCACCGAAATAAATGTGACTTCATCGTTTGAAACCTTTATGATTAATAATTATTAATACTTTTAACTTTGAAAACACCAATTACAACGGAAAACAAGTCTTAATTAAATTCACATTTTCTGACCGGCACTGAAGAATTAGCACTCTTTCGTTCCGGGGTAATATCGCATAAATAACTCAGAAAACGAATTTTATTCAAGTCCAACTTTAAATTCGTTGCTCGTTCTCTATGAGTTATTGCTTGCCCACCACTACTTCAATGTCACCAACTTATCTCTACACCTCACATAACTCTTACACCTCTATAAACTAGTTCTATTTTCCTTTGTCGGGGTTCAGATTAACTTTGTATCCAGTATGTCACACGCAGGGTTACCCCTTAATTTTCATTTCAACCACGCCCGGCAAGTTCTGTAATGTAATTAACAAACAAGACGATTTATTTGCCGTTTGTTTTTGTCCAACATGTAGTTAGAGAGCTATTTTCACCTAAGTTCAGTCACGAAGGTAATCGTTTATTTGCTTGCGACCTTAATTTAATGTTTATAGGTGTTAAAATGGTGGTAAAGTCACAGTGAGGTTTCAATTTTAGTTCGTTGCTGTCGTAAACTTATAGGTGGGTTTCAATTAAATTCTGTTCCTTCATGAATATTGGGTGTATATTGAAAGCTAGTGCTTTCGTCACTGTTGTAAGAATTCACTGTTTATAAATATACTTACACTGTCACTTAAGAGCTTCCGTGGTTTTCAATTATTGTGAGCTCCCGATATTTTGACGCTGTTGCAAGTTCCATGATCGGTTGAAGCGGGATGGCTACATGCCGCAATCATGGCGCTTGCACCAGCGTCGATATATCGGGAGCTCACAATTATCGTTAACCACGGAAGATACCTCATCCTTATTGTGACCTAGACACAGCCGAAATAGCCACAGCGACAAGTCCTACGCTGCGAACAATCAGTGGAGTACTGAAACGTTCATAAGAGACAGTCTGCCCTCGCTGTACCGTTTAGCAACCCAATTAGTAAATTGCATAGTTCATTGCTTTATTTGTTTATTGTTTGCCTCCCGATTCTTCTTACAATTTTCAATTCTTCTTTCTTGTTATAACCATAGCTATACGGGGTGCAATAATGTAGCTTGTTTAAAGTAAGACTTTGGAGTCTGTCAGTTCTTAAGATTTGTTTAAGAGAAAATGTTAAATAAAACAACATGTAAATAAAGCAAACGCGAACAAAGAATACGTGATGCGTATACGTGATTTGTTACAAATAAAACTCGAATCTTCTAGACTTTTATTCAGTTTGGCAGAAAAGTTATTGAATTGTAAATATCATAATAGAGTATTGATATATTTACAAGTCCAATTTCGCGTACCGTGTGCGATGAATATTATTTTAAGAGATATTTCTAGTGGCGTCGTTTTTTATCAGGGTTATCAGATGTTTGATTAAAACCCTATAGGTTAATATTTGGATCAAATGAATCCTTTTCAGATCAAACTCTGTATGATAAAGATAAACCACGAAATTTATTTATTAAAAATCCAATTTAACCCTATGTAAATGCAGCAACAATTCTTAAAAAATACGACCGCTATAAAACATAAAACTGGTACAAATATATAAATTGTGTGAGGAAAAACTATCGGTATTGGCATGCCAGATTCCGGCTGCACACAACTGACAGTGGTACAAATTGTGGTGCCATGCAGCTGAATAAGTATTTGGCATCGCGCATCGCACTGAAATCCGGACGTCTTTTATTAAAACTTTTATTGGGCGTACGTTCTTTTGTTTTCGGTCAAACTTTCGATCAAGTGGTCTGTTTGTTTAGGTGAATAAATTGTGGAGATATCTACGTGGATGGAAACATTGGAGTTGGAACTTCGTTTGATGTCGTTTTCGTTTATTTTAGAGAAAAAGTGCGTTTGGGGCGGCGTATATTGTAACGTACCATGACTGTTTTGTGGTGCAACAAATGCATACTTTTTTTAGAGGCTGTTTAGCAACGTTGTTTTGTTTTTTCTTACCATGGCTGTAAGAGGAGCAAGTGATAGGAATAACAGAATTACGCTGACGAAGTACTAAATACAAATAATAATAAAATAATGACTCTTAGAAGACTATCTATATAATCAATTAATAACGTTTTATGCAGTGTTAGGGAAAGTAGTTAAAGGTTGACGCAAACATCCGTCTAAGCCCTGGGCCACGAGCTTCAAGTTCCACTGACACGAATCAAAATCAAATCAAAATCAAAATATTTTTATTTCACATAGGCCTACATGGGCACTTGTAAAACGTCGACAAAAAGGTGCTCGGTTCGGGTTGGTCGTTTCCTATGGAGAAGAACCGGCAAGAAACTCCATGGTTACTCTTTTAAAATAATTTGGCTTTACAATTTTTCTATGTTACAGCAGTGGCACTTAAGTATGAGTGGACATCGTAGGCCCGACAATAAGTCGTTGCTTACTACAAAACGTAGAACAAGATAAAAAGTTACCAAGGATCTAGGAATCTATAAGGCCTACAATGTCCATACATTTACAAACAATCGGTAAATAAGAAAAAGAGTCTATACAAAAAAAAAAAAAAAAGATATTGCAAAAAGACTAGATTAAACAAGTGACACAAATGTTGTCATCCGTGCTGTAACTATTCTAAACAAAATGGTGTAATGATTAAGAAACTATTGTAAAACATCTGATTAAAAATAATGAAAAAAAGTAAATAAAAAAAATAAAAAAGTAAATAAAAAAATAAAAAAGTAAATAAAAAAATAAAAATAAGATTGAGAATAGTTAGAGACATCCACACATTTGTGCCGTTTTATGAGCTACCAGGGAAGCCGCATGTGCGTAGGGGCTCAGGCCAAACTTCTCTATCTTCAACGTAGTCCTTAATTTTGTAATATGCTTTTTTAATTAGGACACGTTTGATATAATTTTTAAACTTTCCATCGGTCAGTTCTGTAACTGACTTCGGCAACTTATTATAAAAGCGTATACTGTTTATAAGAAATGACTTGCTAGTTTTTGTTAATCTAAATTTTGGTATTACAATTTCGTGTTTACTGCGCGTGTTTATATTATGGAAGTCGCTTCTAATTTTGAAAAGTCCTCGGTTTTTGCGGACATATAAAATACATTCTAAAATATAGAGTGAAGGCAGAGTCAGTATATCGATTTCTTTAAATTTTTCTCTGAGGGACTCGCGAGGACCCATTTTATAGATGGCGCGGACTGCCCTCTTTTGCAGTATGAAAATTGATTCAACGTCTGCTGCCGATCCCCACAGCAGAATGCCGTAGGACATAATACTATGGAAATAAGCGTAGTATACTAACCTAGCTGTGGCTACATCGGTTAACTGCCTTATTTTCCTAACTGCATAGGCAGCTGAGCTTAACCTTCCCGAAAGAGCTCTAATGTGCGCGCCCCACTGCAGTTTTGAATCGATAGTAATCCCCAAGAATACAGTTTCCGCTATGACATCAAGTTTTTTGCCGTCAAGATTTAAATTTAGGTCACGTTGTGGTACATTTGGTAAAGAAAACTTAAGACATTTTGTTTTATTCGTATTCAGTAAAAGAGTGTTGGCTGCGAACCATTTTGAGAGAATAGTTAAGCTTTCGTTGACATGTAAGACGTCCGTATCTTTTCTATGAATTTTAAAAATTAGCGAGGTGTCATCAGCAAATAGAATTATATCCGAAAATTTGGCCATCATATAAGGGAGGTCATTAATATAAACAAGAAACAGGAAAGGACCGAGAATTGAACCTTGGGGCACGCCCATCTTGACTATAGACCCGCAGGACGTCGCCCCATTTACATTTACTTTTTGTTGCCTGTTTGATAAATAAGAAAGAACAAGATCAGCAGCTTGTCCACGAATTCCGTAGTGGTGTAATTTACAGATCAGTGTGTTATGGTCGACGCAGTCGAACGCTTTTGAGAGGTCACAGAAGATGCCAATAGCATCCTGGGACTTCTCCCAGGATTCCAAAATGTAACTGATGAGTTTTACTCCCGCGTCCGTTGTCGACCTACCCTTCGTGAAACCAAACTGCTGACCATGCAGTATCCTATTAGAATTGAAGTGTGACAACATCTGGTCCAGCATGATTTTTTCATAGATTTTACTCAATGCTGGAAGCACAGATATAGGTCTATAATTAGAGGGATCACTCTTACAACCTGATTTGAAAATTGGTACTACTTTACTATGTCAAGTCAGGAAACTTGCCACTGTCCAAACATTGATTGAATATGCCTGCTAAGACAGGAGCAATTGAATCAATAATGTTTTCAAGAACCTTGACTGATATCCCCCATAAGTCTTCAGTATTTTTTATATTGAGACTTTTGAATGCGTTTTTAATTGTATCAATACATACTGGTTTAAATTTAAAGTTAGGTAAGTCTTTAAGAAGGGCTTCAGCTAGTTTAGCTGAAGAGGGGAGAGATTTCGTAACCTCTAACGGAATGTTGGCAAAAAAATTGTCTAGAGTTTCAGCGACTTCTAGCTTATCACAAATGGTTTTATTATCTATTTTCAACGTCAGTTCATTCTTATCTCGTTGTTGCGTCTTTCCTGTTTCTCTGTTAATTACCTGCCACACGGTTTTTATTTTATTCTTAGAAATACCGATTTTATTGCTTATTAATTTAGATTTTGCCTGAGCGCAGACACTTTTGAATATTTTTGAATAGTTTCTAACATAAGTGTGAAAGACTTGATCTGAGGTTAGAGATTTTTCGTGATATAAATTGTATAAAATATCTCTGCTTTTTCTTATTCCCGCAGTGGCCCATTCGCTAAATTTAGACTTTGAGTTGACTTTAACTTTTTTTATAGGACACGTTTTATTAAATTCCTGGCAAACTGTAGAAAATAAAATATCGTAGTTTATATTGGGATCTTCTAAATCAAAACTAGCGTTAGCAAGATTGCTAAGAACATTATTATTAAAAGATTTTAATTTATTTTTGGAGAGAGGTCTTATCTGAATTGATTTAACTAAGTGTAACTTTTTTTTTAACTCAAAAGATACAAGTTGACCAGTATGGTCTGACCTAACGCCACTAATTAATGAAGACTCTTTTACTGTGCAATTAGTAAATATATTATCTATGCATGTAGCTGAGGTTGTTGTTATTCTAGTTGCTTCGCTAAATAAATATTTTAAGTTGAAGGATTTAAACAATGAGACCAGCTTACATTTTTCTGGTGAATTGACTAACAGATCAATATTTAAGTCACCACAAACAAAAACTAATTTATTATCTGTGAAAAGTTTACTTAATATTTCTTCCATTGTGATTAAAAATAATGTCAAGTTTGATGCTGGTGGTCTATACACACATAAGACAGTATGACCCTCAACGTCCGCACATGCTACCTCACATAAGCGATCAACAGAGTAAGCAGTGATATCCTTCCTCTCCTTATATCTGAGACAGCTATTACAAAGTATCAGGGTACCACCACCCACTGATGATCTGTTGTACGCACTGGCAACTGAAAAATTATTTACATTAAACAGCATCCTATCTGGTTTTAACCAAGTTTCACTAAAACATAAAATATCCATGTGGTATTTATCTACTAACATTTCCACGTCTAAAATTTTGCCGGAGAAGCGATTTATATTCTGGTGATAGAGTAAAATATTGTTACCAGGCTTCTCTTTTGTCGGCTCTAATAGTTTAAAGAATGTATAACAGTATTATTGGAGACACAAGATAATACTGTTTCATCACTTAACCTAGTCTCAGTTAAATCATCAATAACTGCGTGTATAAAAAATGCTAAAAGTGAAGCCAAAAAATGTCGACTTTTTTGGGCAAGAAACATATGTTCCCGAATCAAAACAAAATCTCTAACAAAATTGTTAGTATCAAAAAACAATAGACGGTCACTATGACGACACGATAAAATATGCATCAAGTTATTTAGAGAAGAAATATAATCATTTTCCTGATCAAGTAAATTGTCCGAGTATGGCAATGCACATAAAATTAATTTGCCTAATCTTAACTTAAGTAAAGTGTCGATACCATTAACTATGTCCCTTTTTGAGATACTCAGACTATTTCCAATTAAAAGTACAACTATGGTCTGCTCATTCAATTGAGTGTGTTGAATTTTATTAATGAGCTCATTAAAATGTAGATTATGGTGACAATGGTTCACTACTGTGTGTTTAGACCGGTTATTTAATAAAGATCCAAAACCTGTTCCTATTCTATCAGAATACACTAAGATATTACTTTGGATGGGGTTCACAGTTGCTGGAGTATGATTTAATATGGGTACAGCGATAGGAGCAACATGCTGTGACATGAGAGGTGGCGGAGGGGCAGCACAACTGCAGGTGAGATTATTAGTCAGTGACTCATACCTTTCTGCGTTATACTTCACCAGGTCCACCAGCTCACATGCCTCCTGCATACGCTCACTCAACATCAGTTGGCTACACTCATATTTATAGAAAATTTCCTTAAGTGTATTTTCCCTACTCAGTAATTCCCTTTGTAGGTTCTGTATGTCAACATCATACATTTGTTTGCTGGTTTCTAAGCTACTGTTACATATATTTAATTGTTTTTCTAAATTTCTAGATTCTCTTCTGAGTTTAACATTATATTTATACACACTTTGAGTTTTTAAAAGTTTCTTATACTTCTTTATACTTTTGTTGATTTTAATATACTTCTTAATTTTAATATGACTACTTAGAATTGGACATTTAGTTAAGGTATCGTCCCCCGTTAGGTCTATAGTGATGGTGGGCTGCTCACACTCCAGTCCGGATACACTATCCATCAGCTCATCGTACAGGTTGTTGGTGTTACAAACCTCTTCACTGGTTCTCTGAGAGTTGATGGAGGTAATGGTGTTGTGTGCCTCGCTCAGTTTTACTTCCAGTTCAGAAATTTGTTTCAGCGCCTGGTCATGAGTGTCATGGCATTGCTGAAAATCTGACACTAGTCGACGAAGATGGTGATGCTGGTCCAGTATATCAACGTGCTGGGTGTGAAGTTCTGCAAGCTGGCTCTTTAGTTGTGTGTTTTTGGTCACTATCAATTCAATCTCAACTTCACTTTCTTCTCGTTCCCGCAGCAGCTTGCTGCACTCATTTCTACATAAATCCAGCTCTCTCAGCGCTGCTTTCAGTTTGTCGCTCATGTCACGAACAGTAGCTCCACGGGTCATCATGTTGACTGATTACCTCAAGCGACACCTGAAATGTGACAGGACACAGCTGAGTATGTGAAGAGAATATTATGTTAGAAGAAAACTTGAGAAAGTTATAAAGTTAGAATGCAAAGGAAGAATTAAACAAAAAACAAAAATAAAAGGATGAAGTTATAGATTATGAGAAAATGAAGGTATATGAAAAAACAAAACTAAAATTATAGAAAAGCTATTGGATTTAATATACTCAGACTTTTTACAGTTGAAACTGTAAATAATAACTATTTTAATATTTATACTGATTGCTAGACTAGTTAATTTTTTTACAAGGAATGGTAAAGAACGTGTTTTCAACTACGACGAAAGCAAATTACAGAAGTTGTCATAGCGACAGACGCATAGCAAACCAGTCGCATCGATATAGGTCATAAACAGGGCCAACAAGAACACATTTACTTTTATCACCTGATGAGGTATTACGAAAACGCTAATGGAAAAGCAAAAAATGTTCAAAAAATATTCCCCAATCTAAAATACGAGCTAGTACCAGTTATATTTAAATATAGCAACCGTTTTATTGTTTGTGTTGGGTAAACTTTTCCATCGCCGTGCGTACGTGTCGTTACAAACAACTAAAGGATTACCCTACTGTTTGGGTTACCATCCGTCTGGGTATTGCTAACTGGGTAACACTCACAAATTGATCGTGACCTAGTTTTGCAATCACATTAGGTACAATACCCGGGCGTAGCTAGAATTACCGATATAGCTCGCAGGGTAAGCAAGTTGGAATGGGAGTGGGCCGCCACAGATGGCTGATAGACCAGCCGAGTTCTGTAGTGAAGATCGCGTATTACCAAGAGTATCTTAGTATATTGAAGACGCCAAAAAAACAAGTTGCGGTACCTTCTGGCTAGATCGATCGATGTCCTTTAAAAACGGCTAGGACCAATTTAATGTTTACATTAAGACAAGGTATTTTGCAGATTGGGTGAGGCCTATGTGCAGCTGTGAACTACGAGAGGCTGAATTGACAGATACTCTTAAGCATTACTAGGTCACTATCTGTTTCAGGAACAGATTGTCACCATCTAATGGTACCTATTAAGAAAAAAAACGCTTTACATTACTTTACATCAAGAACATTCTGCGTATCGTATCTGAATGGTAGTTTTGAAAGAGATCGAATGAGCTACTTACGATCACAAGTTACTACGACAACCAATTTAATCATAAAACTAAAATGTTTGTGATCGCGTTGGTATTACGAACCTTTTATTTTATTAGAAAGCACTTTATTTATTTTGATAAGATCTATAGGTTTTTGAGGCTCAAGGTGTTAATTCGGTTCGTGTAAAGTCGTTGACGGGTGGTTGGTATGTTTTTTGGCTGGAAATATTTAATATTGGTTCTAGTTCATAAAAATAAATGAAGGTCAATATTTTCAGGATAAAACAATGTTTATTTTTAAGGAAGCTAAGCCAGCTTTTCTTTTGTAATTTTCGTGCCTAAGTGGTGTTAACAAGGTTTGACAGAACTAGACCGCCAAATTCTCAGAAATAACCATTCGGTTTAGCTGAAAATGTGCAAAGCCCACCGGAACATGCTTCAGCGTTTGGTTGAAGGCGTTGAAGCCAAAGACGGGCGGCACGAGCTAAATGCCAGCCGAAAAATGTTAAGTAATTCCTACAAACTGGCTTTGTAATAGCACAAGAACGTGGAGCTTGGCAAAAGACCGTGGAGCTTGGCACAAGACCGCGGAGCTTGGCACAAGAACGTGGAGCTTGGCTCAAGAAAGTGGAGCTTGGCAAAAGACCGTGGAGCTTGGCACAAGACCGCGGAGCTTGGCACAAGAACGTGGAGCTTGGCTCAAGAAAGTGGAGCTTGGCACAATAACGTGGAGCTTGGCACAAGAACGTGGACTTGGCTCAAGAACGTAGAGCTTGGCACAAGAACGTAGAGCTTGGCGCAAGAACGTGGAGCTTGGCACAAGAACGTGGAGCTTGGCACAAGAACGTGGAGCTTGGCACAAGCACATTGAGCTTGGCATAAGAACGTAGAGCTTGGCACAAGAACGTAGAGCTTGGCGCAACAACGTGGAGCTTGGCACAAGCGAAGAGAGCCCTACCCAGCAGCGGGTGAAAGAAAAAAAAAAGAGTTGGGCTTTGGAGGATGATAATGGCATTGTTACGCAACGAATGGGTGTTGGAACTGCTATAAAGAATTGACAGACCCGAACAAGCGTAGCACCCGTCTCATATGACTTTCTGAGCTTTTTTGAAGTGCGTACACTCTTCCCACATTTCAATTATCCATAATCAACGGCTTTTACTTATTCAACCAACCTTTAAGTTAAAGGGAACGGTAGTCGACCGACTTTTGATCGCCATTTTAATATTGAAGCGCCATGGCCACTGCAAGGCTACCACGCCAGCCGCAGCGGCTATCGGCTACACTTTTAGTAGCTCTGAATTAATCATGAGGCTAACGTGAACTGTATTCAATTTACCAGGAATTTTGGGGCTTGTTTGTTTATTTGTTTTCGAATGGGTAGAGGTTCTAATTACGTGTTATTTGCAATATTCCGTTGCTTTATTAACACAATATAACAAGAAGACCAAAACCAACAGGACCCTATACACAACACCACACTATATTTCGCCAGTTATGTTTGAGTTTCATGAATTAGGGACGAGCTTTTATATTTTTTTAATATGCGATGGCGTTTCTCTTGACTCTAGTCTAGGTCAGAGATGACACAGACAAAGTCGATGATGGTACGAGCTTACCCAGAAGAAGCTTGTTCACTCTAACCAAACAAAAACACCATCAAACGCGTATACATCTAGACTACGGGTAACGCAGAAATAATTCCTGCTGGGATAACCCACAAATATTTTACCCGTTCTAGGAATTGAACCCAAAACCTCATACAGCAATATCGCTTGCAAACACTAGACCTACATAACAGACAACTTTTATGATTAGTGCGGGGAAAAGGTTTTTTGGTTAAAAACATACTGCATTATTACAAGGTCGAAACAAATATTGATGGATTATGTGAGAACGAGCAAGGAGATGATGAGATAGGATGATATGAAAGAGAAAGGAGTATACAACCTGTTTTTTTTTTATATCCCATAATTTTAGGGTTATATTTTGTAGGTAAAAATAAAACTAAAACTACTAGAATAGGTGGTCCAAAAATGCATAGTTTCGGAGATATCATCAATCATAATTTACTTAGGTCAAAAATTGTCACCAGTATCACGAATCTTTACTTTTGCGAGGTTGCCAAACTTCGCAGAAGTGTAGTAAAATAGTAGTAGTTTCATTGATAAATACGAGTAATTATTTTTATTCAAACCAATGATTCATATTTAAAGCTAAGGAAATACGAAAAAAAACAAAAAAAAAAGTATGATTGAAACATAATTCATATGCCAGTTGATTCTTTGATATGGTCTCAATCATATCCTAGAGTTAGGTATGGGATATCAAAAAAACAGGTTGTATAATAAGTTGATATGAAAGAGAAAGGAGATATGATGAGATGTCGTGACGCCTGACAGGGTAGTTGACATGTTGCGACGACTTCAAGTAAAATGAGACAAGGTTCGGAAGATGAACAGAGCACTACTTCACACAGGTTTTACAGAAGACACTGTTTACTTGCAAGAAGTTAGCTTACAACGTAACATTAAAAACATAAACCTCACACAACCTTCGGATTACGACACACCTAACACGCTTCTAATAAATAGTAAAGTGCGAACTTTATATAATGTTATAAATTAACTTAAATCCCGCATAACGAACGAATAAATTATTTTTACTGAAACACGCGATGGCTTTCGTGACATGCAACACAAATATAGGCTCTAATCAAATGTTGGGCCAACTTCGAAACCTGTTCCACTGCTGACGAAAAAATGTTCTATTATCTTATTCTTCTAGACCTATTGACTATTTTCTAGCTCATGAAATGTACATTTTTGTTTAAGATTAAAAATTGATTATCTCCAAAAGCATTGGAAGTGTTAAGAAAGTATTTTTTTTAAACCATACAAGGTGTTGTTTTGCATCCTCGTCAAATTTCAGGAGGTTGTCATAAAACACATAAATAATCAATTTAAAGTACGGTACCGGTCTATAATTAATAAGCGTTGCTTTTTTTTGTTGTTGAAATTTAACAGTATTTCAGACTACAACCCTCAATTCAAAACACTTGAAACAGAATCACCCAACTACGCACACAGCGACAATGGAGGTCTGTGTGTGAGTGACTACGTCATACCTACGAAACGCAGGCGCGTGCGGCCGTGCGATAACCTACGGCGCGCGTCGACCGGCAGCAATAATTTTGCTCTAATTTTATTTCGAAAATCACCTACATTATTGTCAAAAATTTCGCTTGATACTTAACTCATTTTTAAGCATCATTGGAATACGGAAATCAGTACAGTACCTAATACAAGTGCACCAAAGAAAAGTTCATTGACCTGTGAGTTTGGTAGTTATCAGATGTTTAATAAAATGTTAGTTTTGCTTTATTGCTATCCTGCTGAACGGACAATCCTAAAATTGGCAATCTTGGATCTTTATTCCGGATCCGAAGGCGCACTACTGAGGCTATGTTGCGCTAATGTTGCTTAGATACCTAACAAGCGCACCCGTCGCGCGTCGGGCGGATTTAGGTACCTAATAATAATTCATACACTAACACTCGGTACATTGTACGTAAATTCAGCCTAAAGTATTCGTAATGATTTTGTTTTCATTTGTGGATTGAATAGGTTGATTTGATATTTTTTCTTCATAAATAACGGGCTTAGGTCCATCAATAATTTAGTTAGTATCTAATAATGTTTTTATGTTTGATGGAAATGGAAAGATGTGCTAGTTAAAGTAGGTATGTGGTGATACTTTCGACTGTTAGGTATTATTGGCGTAGTTAAAAATTTGAAATCAACTTATTTACACTATTGAATAAAATTGATTAAGCTAACAACGTATTTAGAAAATGATAGTCGTATGAAAAAATAAGTAAATTACGTACCTAAGTTACCCGGAGGTATTGTTCAAAGTTGCCACCACCACACTCTTGGCACAGTCGAGCACGACATAGCTGGTTTTGCCTTCAGCTTACGTAGCACTAACACATTCGTTTTTACGAGTAAAGTGTCGAATTGAAAGCACTAAATGATCTTTACTCGTAATTCTGTTACACTTGCCACTTCCTCCGTGTACACTAAACTGTTAACGTCTCCCCACAAATAAAAGTCTAGAGGCGTCAGGTTCGGAGATCGCGGAGGCCAGGCCACAGGTCCTCCGCGACCGATCCAGTGGTCACCAAACCTGTCAGCGTACTTGCCGACCGTAATGAGGGGGAGCACCGTCCTGCATGTAGTAGAGGTCGCGATGGAGTGCCAGGGGAACGTCCTCCAACATATCCTCAACAACGTGGAACAGCTGCTCCAGGTATGTGGCGCTGTTGAGGTACCCGTCGATGAAGTAGGGTCCAAGCACTTGTTCCCCTATTATCCCAAGCCCACACATTCAGTCCAAACCGCACTTGCAGTTTATACCTACGTCTCAACGATGTACATCGCAGTACCTAGGAGCGGAATTCGCAAAACGCATGCACTAGAGTCGGCGACATTAAACATACTGTTGGTTCCCCGGGGTCCGGGACCGCGGGGGGCGTGGCTACGCGCGTGTGCGAGAGAGTGCGTCGCTAGGCGCGTGAGTGAGAGAGTGCGTCTGCGCATTGGTTTTAGGGAATACCTACGACATTATCGAATGTTCATTGAGTTTGCGTTGTGTATGTATTGTTAGCGTTTTTTGTGTGTGTGAATGCGCGGTAATAAGGCTAGCAACAGACGGGCCGCGTTTAAATACGGCTGGTTCGCACTTACGGATTTCCGTAAATAAGAAAAAAAATATAAAAATTAACCTACCGATTTTATTGTTGATTTGGGTCGAGAATCATTAGTAGAATTACCTCCTTGAATTTGACGAGGATGCAAAACAACACCTTGTATAACTCTGAAAAGAGATTTTTACCGGAAGTCGCTATCGTTATTTCATACGAATCTATAGTTATATCTATACTAAGATGATTAACCTCTTAGAATGCACACTGCTTATGCGTAAGAAGTTTCATTAAAATCTGTTCAGTCATTTCGGAAAATAACGACTTGAAAGTTTGTATGAAATGCCGTAAGGTGTAACTCTTAATATATTTGTTTGTACGTTTGTAAGTTTGTATGTAGGTGTAATCTTTGGAGGTACTGCTGGGATCCGAAAATTCTTTCACTAACGAGGAGCTACAGTATTCCCGAACGTCAAAGGCTAAATTCCGTACATAACTGGAGCAAAGCCACAAGCAAAAGCGAGTAGCTTATAATGTAAGAAGTATAAGATATTTATGGTCGTAATTGTACAATAGGTTTTAATTAATCGATATCTAATGACAAGCAATCTCTCTTCACAAGTTAGTGCTATACACTAACAAACATATCAAAACACCTTTATTCTAATTGCTACCTCAACTCGCTTTCCGCTAATAGTCAGCGGTGGGACCAGGGAGCCTTACTTTTTTAGCTTTGTATGTAAACGCGATCCTATTTTGTGTTTACTTATGAATCGTTTTTTGTTTGTCATGTTTCGTGCTGAAGAAAGAATGTAAGGATTTGCATTAGTGTTGTTAAAGCGAGCCGGAGAACATAGGAAGTACGTGTAAGAATACTTTTTGTGTGACGCCATTCTAAATGGTATCGTGATAGCAAGGACTCCAAATAATGATCTGACAATGACTCTTTTAGATCTTTTGGAGAAGCAATGGTGTTCTGTTGATACTGCTAAGATGATAATACACATGTTTTTTCAGCCCACAAGTATTTCATCACTCAATCAATTCAATTCACAGATACCACTCCCTTTGAGAAAATACCATCCTAAAATAAAGTCAGAATGTTTATGAAAAATATTTAGAACGGCAAAAATATCTGAAACGCAATCGAACGCAGTACCAATACAGTACAATTTCAATAAAAGCATTCTAAACACAGAACCAGTTTCCAAATATATTTCACAGAAACAGAAAGAAAGCAGTTTTCGTTTTTATTCAATCGAAATAAACTAATGTTTTCAACACGTGACTCCATTCACTGGAATTTCTTTTGAAGAAAATGAAATCTAGAACATTGCTGTACCAACATACTCTTGGAGTTTGGAAAGTCGATCATTCGTGAGCGCAGCGCGTCTGCTCGATGTAGTACTGGAGAGATATTTCAAAATGTTGCAACATTCAAACGCGTTGGGCTATTTAATTTGATGTACGCTGCGGTAGTTTTTAGGAAATATTGTAGTGAAAGAGTACGGTGCAAAACAGTTGATGTGATAAAGCTGAGTGCTTTTTCGCGTATTATCTGTAGGGACTATAGGGTTTATGCGTGGGAAAAAAATACATTTTTAGTAACTTTTGGCTTCGCTCGCATGGAAGTCAATATTTATCTCAATTGAACGTCATCATCGGCCTAGACTTTTCCCAAATTTGTTGAAGTCGGCTTCCAATCTTACCGGATGTCTACCCAAACCCCAAAACCCACTTAGTACTGGACAATACGTTATCCCTAGATAAGACTGTTTGTCAGACTTTCGGGCCACTGACTGCCTGTAACCGACAAAGATCTACAAATGACAGCCGGGACCAATTGTTAAAGGTGCTTTTCAAGGCACGGAGGAAACTCGGTATGTGTGGTGTTTGTGGTGGTCACCCATCCACGGACCAATCTAGGCAAGTGCAGCTTAACCCTGAGGATCGACCCAAGCGGTTGTTATTATTAAGCCACGAGTTCTCCGAGCCTGCTGCTCTAGTGAACGTCCTACTATCGGGATCTACTATGTCCCAAGAGCCATGACCCCGCATCGCTATCCGTACAGCCATTCATACAAGGTGTTGTTTTGCATCCTCGTCAAATTAAAGGAGGTAACTATGCTAATGATTCTCGTCCCGAATCAATTATAAAATGGGTAGGTTTTTTTTCTTATTTACGGAAATCGGTAAGTGTAAACCACCTGTGTTTTAAACGCAGGCTGTCTGATTCTCGCCCTATAACCGCGCTTCCACAAATACAAACAATCTCAAACGTTTATTCGATAATTTCTTATTCCCTTAAACCACATTAAGGGGTTTATTCTGAAATACTGACAAACATAAACATCCAAAAAAATCAGTGTTTATTAATAATTAAATACACACATCAAAAGTGTCTAGGGATCAAGCATTTTTATGCGGATTTCTTGAGATTGAGATGTGGCTTTGTAATAAATTTATGATTTTATAAATTTATATGGATCCTTTTTGGTGCATTTCATAATTTGAATCAGGAACTGTGAATCAAATTCGAGTAAAAGATGAAAATCAGCTGTCAATATTTTCCCTATAAAAACATACAACGCATTGAAGACATTATTAGTGCTACTGTTTCCCTACTACTGATTAAAACCAACGTTATTATGGAGCGGCGACGTCATTTAAGCAGGGAAGAAATGCTCAGAGCCGTGGGAATGATAGAAGCTGGTTCCCGGCAACGTACTGTGGCTTTAGCTCTGAATACAAGTCAGAGTGTTATCAGTCGACTTTGGACACGTTACCGAAGCACTGGTACCGTGGCTGAGCGCCATGGAGGACGGTATCGCTGCACCACACGGAGACAAGACCGATACATTCAAATCTTAACTCGAAGAGCTCCAACAATAACCACCATGATGTTAGCCGTGAGGCTTCATCACTCTTCAGGGAACTTAATTAGCGACCAAACAGTCAGAAACCGCTTGCATGAAGTGAACCTTCATTCCCGAAGACCGCTACGGGTACCACCTATAGCAATGCACAATCGTAGGATTCGATATCAATGGGCTCTTGAACACAGAAATTGGGCAGAAGAACAATGGCGTTTCGTGTGCTTTTCTGATGAGTCTCGTTTTGGTATGAGACCGGATACAAGACGTATACGACACTGGAGAACCCCTGGACGCCAACAGCGATTAAAATCCTGCCAGGAAGTCCATCCTTATAGTGGTGGAACCATCATGGTATGGGCGGGTATTTGGATCGGCGGAAGAACTGAGTTGATTTGGATCAGAGGCAACCTCAACGCTCAAATTTATGCTGAGACGATTGTATCAGACGTCATCGTTCCTCTACAAGTGCAAATCGGTCCCTTATTTCAGTAAGTTAATGCATGATAATGCACAACCGCACAGTTGTAAGACAGACTCTCGCCGCAGCTAACATCAATGTCCTGCCCTGGCCTGCTCAGTCGCCAGACTTGAACCCGATTGAGCATGCATGGGATATGCTACAGAGAAGAGCTCTGCCGAATATGGAGGGTATCCAGTCGCAAGAAGACCTTTTTTTGTTGTTGCAACGAACATGGGCGGCCATTCCACAGCGTGATTTGGATGAACTCATTTTGAGTATGCCAAACCGATGTTCTTGTGTTGTTAGTGTTCGCGGTAGAAACACGGATTATTAATTGTTTAAGTTACCCAATAAAATTTTAAAGAAAACTGTTATTTCAGTCTTTTTTTCGAACTTTAATGTTAGTGGTTCAAATGTCAAATATCCCTTTATTAGAAAATGGCAAATTTCTTTATTAATGCAAAGGTGACTTGGTTTATCGTTACTGTGACAAACGAAAACACTTTATTTGATGAATCCTTAAAGAAAATTTTAATTAATATCAATCAGGAGAAAAGTTATTGCAAAAATATATGTTGATCCCTAGACACTTTTGATGTGTGTAGGTGCCGTAATTTTAATTGATTATTTATGTCTTGTATGACAACCTTCTGAATTTTGACGAGGATGCAAAACAACACCTTGTAGAAAACAAATAGGCACACACATCTAAAAGTCGACGAGGGCGACAAAACAATGTTAATTAATTTAGTTAGCTGCCCACGTTTGATGCAAAATCTAATATTATTTTGAAGTGAAAACTTGCTTAGCCGCGTTGAAAGATTTTTGGTAGGGGAAAAACCAATGGGTTTGCGTCACCGATGACCTCGACATGCTCGTGACGTATTGCGCCAGACTAGTGACACGTAGTATATCGGCCTGTGTGTATATTTTATTATTTTCTCCAAATTCTCTAAAAGTTCATCAAGCAAATTAAAATGTAATGAATTCACTTTACAGTAATCGAAATTTTAATTAGTTACTTTGTTACTAAAACAAAAACTATATTAATTTAAGTTTTTGCTACCAATATGAATGATTAAAAGTTTATGTTAATGTAAATTGGATTTTATTTAAAGAAACTTGTTATAAATTAGTGATTTATTTTAAAACATTTAGAATTCGATAGCTCTACTAGAAATAAAATATGTATTTTAGGATTTAGGGATGACAGTATTGAGTGAGCACAGCAAGAGTGTGTGAGAGAGAAAGAGGAAATAGTTAGATTTCGGAGTATAGGATAATTATGACCGGAATAAAGACTGTGAAGAAGTTTTAAAATTTAAAAAAAAATTGTCAAGTTATTTAAAGTTTTTGATCTACCTCAAAACTATATATTTAGCTTGCAGAGTACGCTGGCTAATTCGACCGCGATAGGATGAAATAATGGTAGCACAAACAGACATGTACCATTACTTGTTAATCTTGTGCAACACGAACCAAAAACAACGCAGAAAAACCCAAAAAGTGACCGTAGGATCCAATCAAAGGGCTACTAATTCTTGCAGGAGCTTGTCAGGCTATCAGGGGTCAGATATCTTTAATTTAATCCGACTTAGGGCTAGCCACATGGAAACCCTTATCACGAAGTTCGCAAATTAAATTTTGTTCGTGAAAGCACGTACTATTAAAATCATTCGTTTGGAAAGTTGTTCGCTTCATCAGCTCATCGTTCCAGTGTTGGCCACGGGATTCGAGCTCAAGTGTCGTGAATTGGGACAAGGACCGTCGACAAAATAATTGAATGAAACTGCTTTGAACAAGACATCGCGACGAGAAAAGCGTAGCGACGGTACTTAGGCGAAAGAAAGAAGAGACGAGTGACACATTCGCTTCGCGCGAGGTCGTGATCTAAGCCTAAGACTGTGTTCGGTTTCTGGAACTGGATTCAAAATTAAACGTCGGTCAAGTGATGTAATTGGCTGTTGATAATTCATTCAACCAATCCCACCCGTTTAATTTTGACGCGTCAATCAGTTTTGTTTCAGAAACTGGGGGTAGCCATATCAGCCAATCAGGTGTTAGAATTATTATCCGGTTATAATCCCGGATTGGGATGAAGCGGTCGATGAAAGATGATGTTTATCCTTCACACAAGACTGAGTATTCCGTTCCACAGGATAGTTTGTCTAACATTTAGTATAGGAGAGATATATCAAATTCAGGAAATCGAGATGGGAAGTGGTCTGGCCGAGGTAAATTGACGTTATCAGAATTCAAGATTCAAGCAATTAATTGTGTAGCTTTAGGTAAAACAGACGTCTGAAAGGTTTGAATACTGTTGTAGACTTTAAATCATTGTAATTTGAACTTAAGTGGCTTTGAAATTAAGTAGATATAGACCTGGAACTGCCGTGATGTATTTTGCTAGATCATCATCTGCCTTGCATTTTCCAAACTATGTTAGTGCCACCTGGATACCAATATTTTCCCTATATGACCTTATAGTATCTGCCTACTACAGACACTCTATACTCACACTTATCATCCATATTCATACTTTTATTGGTTTTACATTAGCATATTACCAATCATTTCATTTTTATAAATATTTTCTTAGTTTTCTTTGTTGTGACATTGTTTACATCGAACTTGTCAGCTGTCATTTACTTTTATTTTTAATTGTAACCAACCAAACTCTCTATGAAGGTTTCATTTAGATTATATATTACTAAAAATTATTATCATCAATTCGTCAGTTCAAATTGTTGTATTTTATAGTTAATTGCGAATATTTGCTGTGTAAAGATATTCTGAGTTATATTTCTAAAAATATTATGTGCAGGGTTTTTGACCATTGTTACTGGCTGTTTTTAATACTGGCAGGTTGCGTCTTACTAGAGCGCAGCAGTTTTGAATCTAAAAAAATGATTGGAAGAAAAGAAACGGAAGATCAGGGTATAAAAGGGATTTCTGACGGATGCCCTGGTTCAGTCTGGAGTTAAGAGTTCGGTTCTAGTCTGGAGTTAAGAGTCGATTCAGTCTGGACACGAGAAATCAGTATAGTCTAAAATCAAGAAAACAACTAAGTCTAGTTTGGAGTCAAGATCTGTCATATCTTGAGTTTTGAGCACAGCCTGGTGGAGTCAAAGAGCGGCCTTCGTTAAGTGCTGCCGTGGCTGTTGCTAACTGTCTGCTGGAAGCTGCTTTGCGAACTGACGAGCCTGGCACTGGGGCTCATTACCTGTCTGCTGGAAGCTGCTCTTCGAGCTGACGAGCCTGGCATTGGGCGGTACGTGTCTGCTGGTGGGTCCTACCAAATCGCCCTGCATCAAGTTCGTCGTGGTCAAGCTCATCTTAATCAAGCCAGCTTTCTACGACTGCAAGTTTGTCTTCAGTTACTATCACGCTCAGAGATTTGCGGAGATATTTAAAACGTTCTCGGTTAACCTGCCCTTCACTTTTGTACTAATTTATTGTATTTTTCATTTCATCATTTATTAAATTCATTTTCCCCTAATTACTTTTTTAATGTATAAATCTGTTTACTCCTTTCATCAAGGAATAAGCAAGTTTGTTACAACCTCCACAACCCAATCACAGAGGAACACTATTGTGTTCCTCAGCCAAATTCGGCAGCCCGTCTTACAATGTGGTATTCCACATTGTAAGACGGGCTGCCGAATTTTTCACCATCAGCCCCACCAAAGAGAAAATCGTGGCTAAACGACAACAGCTGCACGGGTCGATACTAAAGGTTAAGCCGTGCTTGTCGAGGTTGTTCCTTGGATGGGTGACCATAATTACAAACCCAGTCCCCTCCGTGCCTCAAAAATTACGTTAAGCAGTTGGTCCCGGCTGTCATTTGTAGATCTTTGACTGTCGTTACGAGTAGTCAGAAGCCGAAAGTTTGACATCCAAGGGTTATCGTATTACCCAGTTACTGGGTTGTGGAGGTCAGTTAGGCTGTCGCTTCATGTTAAATACTGGTACTCAGCTGCAGCCGGTTAGACTGGAAGCCGACCCCAACATAGTTTGGGATAAAGCTAGGCAGATGATGAGCCCCACCAATGATGCTAAGTCGATAATTCATACGCTTAGAAAAAGATGACAAGGGACTCGTTGTGTGTCATCAAAAATCATTTCTTGCAAAAACAACTTCTAAAAATACAAACAATAAATCCCGAATGGCTCCTGAACTGTTTGGACGTAGAAATTTACATAAAATTATCATAGTTTTAATATAGGGAGTGGTCCATTGTAAATAGGCCAGATAAGTAATAGAATTAGAGTAGGAAATTCCGTCATAACCGTGTCAATATTTTGATTCCATTTATTGGATATGAAGGGTTAGGCGACTAAGTACGGTAGAACCTTTTCCAATAGGCTTTGCTCGTTTATTTCACAAGGTCAAGTGGTTTACAAATTTTGTTAGGTATAAGAAACTGCGGTGATAACCATTTGATTACAGCTTGTATTTTATCTGTAAATAGTTTAGGAATTTAATAAAATCATTGTTTATTCATCTTCTTATAATATATTATTTACATTTTTAAACATTTCTTGTAACAAAATGTAGCCCACCATAGGGAACAGGTTTCGAGCTACCGGTGATCAAGGAGGGCTCTTGAGAAAATAAAGTTTTTTTTTAAATTATCTTATCCTCATCTGTCTAGTCTTTTCCTAAACTATCTTGGGGTCGGCTTCCAGTCTAACCGGATGCAGCTGAGTACCACTACTTTACATGAAGCGACTGCGCATCTGACCTCCACAACCCAGTAACTGGGTATAACGATACCCTTAGTAAGACTGGATGTCAGAATTTTAGCTTCTGACTACTCATAACGACTGTCAAAGATCTACAAATGACAGCCGGGATCAACGGCTTAACGTGCTTTCCGAAGCACGGAGGAAGCTCGGTATGTAATTATGGTTACCCATCCACGGACCAACCTCGGCAAGCACGGCTTAACCTTATAGATCGACCCGTACGGCTGTTACTATTTAGCCACAAGCTTTTAAATGATCTCATGACAACGGTAAAATATCGAATACAGCCGCTGAAAATGAAAATGTTGACGTACTCGTAGAAGGGAGAAATGAAAGATTTTTTACTTTCTACGTTAATTAAAATTTCTACCCAGTTCATGGGATTTCTTATGCGTTTCTCATGTCGCACAAACAACTACGGCATTGTAATGCATGAATAGACATGCATAAAAATGTATGTCAATACATTGTAATGTATGGACATACATTGCAATTCATTAGGTTATTGGAATTTTCAGCCCTGACGATTCTACCAATATGCTATAGCATACCTGTAAGCTTATAGCGAATATTAACGCTATTTTCAATTTACCAAATAATATTTTAACCAACAAAGCCACCAAACAATTCAAAACAATTATTTTACTAATCCTAATCACAAATCATTGGCCCGTTAGTACCAGGAGCCCATATACTCGAACCAATAATATTTACTATCAATAGCATTTGTTTGGCTATTTCCCAATAATTAGCTCTGCATGACGTACAACATTCACCGACCAATCCAATTTGATATCATTTTATCTGTATTTTCTCGACTCATTGGGCTAAAGTAACCATAATGGAGTAATAATGGGGTGTAACGGAGGTTATGTAAGTTTATGGCTCAAGTATTTTGGCATCATCTACGATTGATTCAAGGTCAATGAGACTATTGATGCTATCTTCCCCAAAAAAGAAATAAATCTATTGACCACCACGCAAAATTTTTATTTTTAGGGTTCCGTACCTCGAAAGGAAAAAACGAAACCCTTATAGGATCACTTTGTTGTCCGTCCGTCTGTCTGTCTGTCAAGACCCTTTTTCTCAGGAACGCGTGAAGGTATCAAGCAATGTTTTAAAGCACATCCTTTATTAAGGGATAAATTCCGAAAACCTTAAATTTTTAGTTACCTACATCACAGATAAAATTTATTCTCTTCAGTTTTGGTTTGGTTTTGGTTTGTACGGAACCCTCGGTGCGCGAATACGAGTCGCACTTGGCCAGTTTTTTTTGTTACTTACCCTAGTATCTTTGTATATGTAGTCAAGTTAAAGTAATTAATTGAGTTTAATAATTACTTACCAACCATTCAAAGAAAACAAAGCCAAGAATTCTAACTGTTGACTTCTAACCTCAAGGAATTACGAAACTACAGAATAAAAATCGTATCTTAAATCTCACTGAAGTCAACACTTTGACTTGTTAATAGAAACGGGTCTTGCCACTATAAAATTCTGAAAACTGTAAATTAACAAATTCAATATAGAATCAAATAAAAAGTTGTAAGTAAAGCACAAGCTCAGTAACTTCTTATACATCTCAGCCTCAGTATCTGCATGACATATGCATAGCAGACAAAATGACCATTTCAAATAAGAAACTAACAAGTAACCACATTTCTTTGATGTGGTACATGGAACTGTCGACAAAATGGTTTTAGTGTACTCCTCTGCCAACTCCTTCGGAGAATAAGAATGGTAAAATTTAAATTCAAGATAAATAATCTGTTTTGCCCTGTTAAATAATATTTAGAAAATAAACAAGCTATTTTGCTTGATCTACCTGAATGAAAGGGCCAAAAGACGCAATTTCCCGTCCATTTTGTTTTCAAACAAGTGTCCGTGTCTCGCACGTAATGTTCGCGGCTCGGTGGCTCGGATCCGTTGTTTTCGTTGTTTTCCAATTACTGTGGCAGATAATTATACAATTTTGTATAAAACTCGATTGCTTACATCCAGTTATTTTGAATCAATTGTTTTACTTTTTAATACGGAGATGTGGGTAGATGGAATTAATGATCGTTGTAGGTTTTTTGTTAGAGTTTCATTCTGTTTGTGTATACCGTATTTCCAAAAGGAAAATGTGGACTGTATAACTGAATTTCGAAGTTTAAAATATCGATGTACCGTATACATAAAATTTTGAAAGTACGACTCTCGTGAGTCAGAAGGTACGCTATGATGAATTACTTTATTGAGAACGTTCATCAACGCGATTTGGTTCCAAGATATTGCTAATTTAGTGTCTCGTTGGTCAAGTGGTAATAACCGCTACTGTTGAGCATGAAATCATGGGTTTCATTTCCAATGTGTGAGGGTGTTTCCATGAAGTGAGGAGTAAGACTTCTGTCCCACACTCGGCAAACAAATTGCTATCACAATATCTTGATTTTAGTAGACCTGACATTACTAAGATCATCTACGCGCTGATCATGATTCTCTCGAACAGCAATTAATATTAATTGCCCTATAACATCTTACAGTAACCCTCCACCATTATCTTAGTAACCACACAGATTTCCGAAGTCGGATGGTTATCGCAGTGGTTATAAATGGTGAACTGTAGTCTGATCAGTATTCCACGTGCGTCAGTGAAAGGACTTGCCCGTATGCGTAGAACTATGATGTACAGTCGAACAATGAGGTTGTTGTAGAGGTAGCTTTTTTGCACACAGTACTAGGTACTTGGGCACTAGGTTGCTTATTGCTTGTTGTATTCCTATATCAAGTGTTTTCTTTTATAAATGTTACTTGTATGGTTAGCCCGATAAAGAATATTATTCTATTCCATTTAGGCATCAACTGCACCTACAAATAGTTTGGTGGTCTCTTTATTGTGTGTTCCGACAGATTTTATAATACACATTGAACACACTACAAGAAAATCTTTTCTTCTTAAAATACATAGTTCAGTATCGACGACGGGCGACCAGACTTTTTAATTCATATTTTTATATACGTAGACACCATTCCATAAGTCATTTAGCTATTCATTATTGAAGCATGATTGCCTTATTTTTTTTGCTTTATCTAACCAATTTAAAACAATAAAAAAAAAAACAGATTTTATTTAGGCGTTTATATTTAGTGCAAACAAAAACGGCCATTCGTATGTCTTCACGGGTTTGTGTGTTATTGGGTGACCACTGCTAACCAGCGCTGTGCTGAGGGTCCCCCAAAGCACAGCACTAGCTGAGTGCTGGCTGATAACCACTTGTCGCAGTCACGACGTGTAAGCTGATACCTAACTTTTTTGTTCTGTCCTGTTGTACTTATAAAAAATATTTGTTATGCCTTGTATTTACATTGTTACTTTTATTGTCATTTTGTATGCACGTCATGTCCCTGTGACAAATAAACTCTTCTTTCTTCAGCGTAAAAAGTTGTAATTATACGTTTACCTGTACACCAAACACTTTGTTTGACAGTACTTCAAACAATCCTCACAAGATCTACATTAAGACAAGTTTGGGATGAGGCGGAAGTGGCTGGAGTATGACAGTTTATGTTCCCTCATAACTTTGTATTGTGTCACTTTGCTAAGTTTAAAGTAGGTGCTTTGTAATCTATCTACAAGTTTATGTAGTAGAAATTTGATATAGACAAAACTCACAAATGTTTTGATTTATAATTTTCATTTTAAATAAGTAATCGTCATAAAAGTAACCTCTTTTATTCCTAAGCGTTTACAAGTAAAATTTCTTCCAGAGCCATTACAGTGTAAAATAGAACTTGATAGCAAAACTCTTACATTTTATGAATAATTATTACAATAAGTATTACCTACAATAAGTGATGATTCATTTATTTAGTAAATGTCAATGTTTTTTGATAACCTTGCATTACCATAAAAATAAAATTCACCGCGAATTGAGTCCCTTAGTCTTTTTTTTTGTCGGTTCTAAAGTAAACATATTTTCTTCAAATATTGCCCCAAAATCTTCTATCCTCCTTTAACAACACCCCAAAAAACACATTACCTCGTGTAAAACACACCCGTTTCCTCGTGTCTTCTCAAATCATCCGCAAACCGCAAAATGATTGCCTAATGGCGTGTCTACGGCCTTTAACCTGTCCCTTCGTATTTATGTTCTCCTGGTACTGCCCACCTTACGTTGGGATAATTAAAATATACTTCGCCCTTGTTTGTTCACAAGGATCAGCATTACTTTTGATTAAATTATAATGTGGGTTCAGTGTGTTTAGTGGGGTTAGCAGACGTGTCCTTTTAAGTAGGACCTAGGCAAGCCTGCTACATTATCATCAGCTTAGGTAGTTAACACAAAGTTTCCTTAGAATGTTTCTTTTTGCAAACAAAGAGCTCGCAGTTTTCAAAATTGCCTATAAAGTAGCTCAAAAATGTTTCCAAGATCTTAACATTTTTGGATATAAAAATCAGCATCAGAAAAAACAACTAATTCTATGATTTTAATCGTGTTTTAAACAGTGTATTGCAGAACGCATTAAAAAACTTAATTATCCTGTGCTATGCGTGCTAGCTAAATAAAAAAACAGGTTGCACTCCGGGAGTGCCGGCAGAAGTGAAAACTTGAATATTAACGTTGTGCATTTTTGATATTTTGGAATGGTTTGAGAATAATTTTGCACGAATTGCTTTAATTATCAGTATAAAAGTACTATCATGTATGTGATAAAATACAATAGGTATTTATTTATTGCGCTATCGTACACAAACATGACAATTTATATTACATTAATAATTTAACACTTCAGAACTATTACAATCCGTCTTACGAATTTTACCTCTTTGGAGAAACCGAAGGTTTTGTTTCTGCAAAAGATAATTATCCAGTTTTGGAAACCCAAACTCAATGACAGATGTCATAAAGTTCTAATTCCTTCGCAACCTACGTGACCTGACGGTCACGTGTCCTGACGCAAGTTTAAGATTTTTTATTCATCACAAAAGTGCACAACACCACTCAAGAAGTTTTCACTTCAAAAATAATATAGAACCTACCGTTTGGAATCCAACCCAGACTTACGACAGAATCAAGGCACTAAACTTTATTCCTAGTGCTTCAAGACATAGGTCTCTAGGATTTGTAGGATCGCGTGAAAAGGTTCCCTTCGATTGCTTTTGTTTTTATTGTTATTAGCCGACGATACAAAGGTCGGGTTTATCTCGAGGTCTGGCAGATATTTATCGGGCCGTATTTTTGGGATATTGTAGGCAAATAGATGAGACGTCATGTTGCCCGTTAACTCTTGAAAATAAAAAAGGGTATCGCTGTATCTAAATGTATCGTTGTCTTTTAAATGTTAAGGAAATGTTTATTCAAATTGTGCTTCGGTTTGGATTGAGTTAGCGTAGTTCATTTACGCGTAGACCGTTGCTTTATAGAACATAGGTAAGTGTAGGTAGGTTGGTATTTTTAGTCAAATATGGTAATTAAACTTTTTATTAATATTACCGTCACCAATATTATTAGCAATGATAAAAGGTAAAAAAAAACCGGCCAAGTGCGTGTCGTACTCACACGCAAACAGGGTTCCGTACCACAAAGCAATAAAATATTTTACTTTTTTAATATTATTAAATTATTTTTATATGTAACAGCAAAACTTAATTTGTTTTTCATAGTATGTTAATGAAAAACAAAGTTACTGCTGCAGTTTGATGAAAAAGTCCTATATCTCAAAAACTAAACATCATAATATCTTATTCAAACCAATTTTCGTTGAATTTTTTTTTACGTTCTATAATCCTAAATATTTTCAGAATTTTCAGCCTCTTTACTTTAGAAATTAGACGGTAAAATGTGTGTCCCCCCCGGACAAACATTTTACCACTTTAGAAGTGTCTCTCGCGCAAACTATTCACTTTAGAAAAAAATGATATTAAAAATCTCAATATCATTTTTAAAGACCTATCCATAGATACCCCACACGTATGGGTTTGATTTTTTTTTTTGAGTTTCAGTTCTAAGTATGGGGAACCCCCAAAATTTATTGTTTTTTTTTCTATTTTTGTGTGAAAATCTTAATGCGGTTCACAGAATACATCTACTTACCAAGTTTCAACAGTATAGTTCTTATAGTTTCGGACAAAATTGGCTGTGACATACGGACGGACAGACAGACAGACATGACGAATTTGTTCCGCCACTTCTTCTTCCCAGCTAAAACACTAGGAAGTGGCGAAGGGCGGGCGTTTTGGGGGACTGTCTCTTGTAATTTTGACGTTCAAAAAGTGCTGATTATCAGCCTAGTTTGAAAAAATGACTTTTGATTTTCATTTTTGAAACTATAAGGGTTCCGTTTTTTGCCATTCGGCTACGGAACCCTAAAAAGACTCGGGCATAGCATGACCTTACATAATTAGCATCAATCCTAAATTATATCCTACTAGTTGAATTTAGATTCGAACCAGACTCCAGACCTTGATTTACATCCACTAAACCGACGAACCAGTCATATGAATTCAACCTGTGTAACGCGTCTGATTGTATTCTACTAATTGCGCCTCTATTTACCTCGTTAGTGTTAAATAGCGTGATGTTATTTGTTAATCTGTTGTTAATTTGAGATATTAACACTGATAGTTATTGAATATTTAATGCATTACCGATATACGCAATTTTCAAAGCTTCCTTGATAATAATCGATGCTCAAATTATTGTCTTTAACATGAAGAATTTGCATCACTCTAAAAATTAGTTAAATATCTTTGCGAACGCAAGCTCCTTCATTAAAAAACAATGCCAAACTGAAACTTCTAATAATGGTTTTGTTGATCTGAAGTTTATACTGGCTGACACTCACTGCTGATTGTCGCTTAAGAATGAGGAGGCGAAGCGTCTCATCAATCATGGTCATCTTTTTAATATAATGTATTAATTAGTTGTTAATTTGAGTAATATAGCAATGTGGATAAATGGAGAGGGAGAGGAAGACCAAAGAAGAGATGGATGGATTGTGTGAGAAATGATATGAAGGAAAAGGGAGTAAATAATAGTGTGACGAATGACAGGTGAGAATGGAAGAAAAAAAATGTGTTACGCTGAGTCGCCGACCCTAAGTAACACGGGACAAGGCAGGACGGTGAATGTAAGTAAATTAATCTAGTATCTAGTAATTTGTATCGTTAACTGATGATTGCTATGGAATTTTAATCTTAACAGGGCAGCGTTACTCAAAAGGAGCCAGCTAGAAGGTGCAGATGATGAAAATTAAAATATTAATAATTCCTTTAGACGGCAAAAATAAAAAAAAACTTCATTTTTTTATGATGAATGGAAGCATTCATCATTCAAAAAAGATTGGGTTTATATAACAATCCATGTAAATTTCAGCTCTTGTTAAATATTAAAGGAGAGTTTAATTGTTCGAGAAGTCAGAACCTTTTTACATGGGTTTTTCTGTATTCAAATTTCAAGGACAAAGAAATTGTTTGAAATATCAGCCTAAATGAAGGAGTATGATCTCTTTGACAAAGGACCTGAGAGCATAGACAAGTAAGTGGCTATCACATTCAAAGTGGATAATTATATGTTTTTGGAACAACATTTAATAAAAGGACTTGTGTGGTCTTATCAGGAAAACTGATAAAGTTACATACCCTCAAATTCCATTTCTTTTTCAATAAAGATCCACGCTATTGGTGTAGGTGAGCATTCGGTATACAAGCATTCTCGTAGGCGCATTGAACCTTGCAAATGAAAGGTCGCGGTGGTGTGAACACACCTCAACAATATTACCATTCTATGACCAATCTGCCTGATCAGTTATGCACAATACCTTTACACCACAAACTCGTCAAACCAACTATGTTACATTCCTATCTATTTAGGGTTTATTTCCAGCTGACACCACCTTCTAAAAGCTTTTATATCTTTTTTGTCATTGTTACAAAAAGAAAACCGTTTTCGCAGAACCTTTTCCGTTACAAGTACCTGAATATAATACGTCCACTACAATACATTTCTACCTTGGATCAAGCTTACCTTAAAATCTTTCGAGGCACAAAGAAAATATCATAACATTGTCCTTAATACATATCGAGTATGTTTTACATCCTACACACAATAATTCGTTTATTCTACTCTACACACGTTCAAAATTCAATTCTAACATTTCCCACACAGAGTTGGTGTCGCTTTGCCATTTTATCCATGATGTCCGCCAAAGGCATACGATTTTACAACGTGGTTTAAAATATTCCACCGTGAAATAGACGCACGATTGCCTTGCCTCCGCATGTCTGTTTGTAGAAGACCACAAAGGAGACCCCATTTTGACTGGATCCTTTTTAACTGTAAGTTTGGACACAGTTACGTCATGTGAGTGACATTATCTAGTGAATCTTTATTTGACATTTTGTGAAGGATATGTGAGGAATTTTAGATAGCATTGTTTGTATTTGAGTCCTCCTCCTATTGCATTGTTAAGTTCTTTTTTTATTGTAAAAATGAAATAGGGTAAATTTTATATGTCACGTGTATAAATAATAACGTGTATAATAAGGTTTATGCAACGCTTAATTAATGATCAGTATCAGCCATGATTGCACGCTTTGTTTTGGGAATATAGAATCACGTAAGTATTATTTATTATAACCACAATTTTTCAATTAATTAATTACATACACACGTTGTCATTTAGTAGGGTAATTCAGGTTACCGGTTTAATTATACCATGTTTATTAAGTTCAGAGCTACCAGGCTAATATAAAATGTAGCATGTTTGTGCTTATAATTACACACACAAAAATAGTAAAGTGACGGTTAGTGCTCTTACAAATTACCAAATGGACCACGGACAACCTCTTTCATGTTATTCACTCCTGGTACAAATGGTTGTGTTACTACTAATGAAACCCAACCATAACATAGCGTAAGATTTATGAAGTGCTTAGAAAATGTAATTTTTTTGCTGTCAAAGGCCATGGAAATTAAAGTAAATATGCAAATTATTAGTTACAGTACTGAAACCAGTAATAAAAACTGCTTATTTTCACGATAACTGAATTGTAAGGTATAATAACTGCATGTAGCTAAATATTTGATTAGTATGATCTGAACGTGATTTTAACCGAAAGCTTGATTCCAAACTTGGACGATCGGTTCAGAGAGAATACAATCAATACTTTAGATTACTAGAATATACTGAATAAAGACATTCAATGGTATTCACCGGGTGTCTGGCATCACGTCAAAACAGTATTATGTTACAGTCAAACTGTTAATCGGACAAAACCACTTTTAACCGGTTTCATGCAAAACCCTTATTAAGTTAAATGTCATTTTCTCTTTTAAAAGTATTTTGTTTGAGAATGCCTCAGATAGCATTACCTAGAATTACTACAACACGATGTTTTTCAAAGGGTCATAAAAAAAAACTAACAACCAAATGAGTTTTTAAGTAAATGTTAGTTATGTTAAGAGTAGTTTTGAATAATTAATGGTTTTGACTGTGACGACATAAACTAGGTGTTTTGGTAAGGCGGTGTTCATCAGATAGGTCAGCTAAGAACTAGCACCTCCATGATATATTCAGTAATAGAGTTAGGTACTCCTAACCCCAGGCAGTTAGTAAATAACTTTGAAACGCGCCACTTGGCCAGCCTAGATGAAAATGCACATAGTTTCACTACAAATTCGTCGTGCCACGCAACAAACTACCTTGATGTCATGCTAGCCTGGTAGGCTGTACTGCTAATTGCAGGTTTTTGACAAATGGAGCTTGTTGCATTCAGGTCAATGTGTTTATAATATTAATTAGATAAGCATGTGTGTCATGGTCTGGTCAAGTTAAATTAATTAAACGTAGTAAATAACTAGCGAGGTTATAATATTATTGTTGGTAAACGTTTTACAGCATTTTATTATACCATTAATTTTAGCCTTGTTACTTCATTGTTCCAAGGGAACTAAAAATCTTTTTTGTAAAAAAAAAAAACCATCTTCCGATGCTTTTTATTTTATTACCCTTTTTAGTTGCAGTATACCATACAAATATTTAACATGAATCAATTTAACATTGTAATTAGAAGTTATTTAGGGACCATCATGTAAACATAGGCCAAGAAGATAAAAATAAGTGTATTAAAATAGCTAACTTTCATATTACTCAAGCAAAGTTAATACAATTTATATGGGATTACTGCGCGGGCTTCCTCCACCAAATGTAAAAAATAATCTCGAAAATCTGCCCTTAATCACGAAATAATTGATGAAGATACATGAAAAAAAAATTGCGGTGGAATTCATAAACTCTTCTTTTTATAGAAGTCGGTTAAAAAGGCAACGACGTCTTCCGATACAGAGGAGGATACCAACTCAGTAGAGAAACAGCTAGTCAGTGGTTCCTTAAATTATTTAGGTACCTAAAAACCATTAAATACAATTTAACCTTTTATATGCAAAGGACTTGACTTTGGATAAAAAAACACTGATCTATTTCAACAAAAAGAACAATATAAATATTGTTTGTCATTACACACTTGATTATTAGTCCGGTCAAAATAGACATTTCAATTAACAAAAACTTGGATCAAGCTGAATTTTGGTAGAAATCTTGAGTACACCAGTATAAATAAAGTGTCGAAAGACCCCATCGATCCCATAACTGCTATAAAAGTTAGTATAGTAAAAAAAAACGGTTTTTCGTTTTTTTTTTTCAAAAACGGTAAGTTTTATCAAAAATACTGACAAAATTGTAGATCAAAAAATGATCTACAAATATGGTCTTATACTTACTTTTTTTCTAAGAGTCACCATTCCTAAGATATCGTGATTTTAAAAGATACTGACAAATAATATTTAAACTATTATTGTTGTTGATACAGATCAGTGTTTTTTATCCAAAGTCATGTCCTTTGTAGAAAAAAGGTCCTTTTTGCACTTTATTTTTACTGGTATCTAAGGTCTCTATTAAAATTCAGCTCGATTCGAGTTTTTGTTACTTAATCACTATTTTATGTCTAATTTGACCGGGCTATGTATTCATTTTGTGGGCGTGGTAAATCACATAATGTATATGTCAAGTAAAACATATTGCTCCCTCTAGACTTGCTATAAAGACACATCGCAGCCCGCTCACAGTCCCAATTTGAATGAAATAGTGACATTTAATTTCATGACAAACTTTAAAGTCTGAACAAAATTGCAGTCTGACTTTTGTATCGTGTGACGGTCTAAATTGCATGCAAAACGACCGAAACAGTGTTAGTGATGTGCGCAATATACGTTACTAAAAACGCATCGAAACATACGGAAACAGTAATGTATAGGTATACAGTGGTACCCAGATTCTATACACCGTGTAAATCACCTCATCACGAAGCCGTCAACCAAGCATTCTGTACATGAAACTTAGTAACTTTACGCAAAAATTATTGCTGGGAAACGACTTTTTTTTGGGGGGTGTAAAATCATGTTTTGTGGTAGAACTCAATGTAACGCACTCAAAACATTGTGCTGATGGACGGATTGAATAGTACGGGGGTCGTGGAGGTGTTTGAAGTAAAAATCTTACATTAAAAACTTGTATTTAAAAAAATACTTGTCAAAAAGTTGGAATTTTGACCCCTAATATCTCCGTAACTAGAAGGTTCCCAGGTATGCTGTAGAACAAAAAAATGATCGCAATGACAGGGAGAACCAGTGCCTTTCGGCTTCATTAAGAGGTGTTTTACACCCTTTATAATAGAGCAAATCAATTTTAGAACTCGGTCTATAAAGATCCTATTGTTGGGGCATAGTTCACCTATCTGTTGAGGGTCATAATCTCACGTACACCGACTTAACAATAGATATACTTTTACAAACCCAGAAAGCCAGCTGTTTATATTTTCTAACGCAAAAAAAATCAAAGCATCGACAGATGAATGTGATCAGGAAGGTATTGATGATAAATTTTGATCTGTAGGTACAATTAAATTAGGTACTTATCCTCAGATCTGTAAATATTGGGAAACTAAACCAAATATTTGTAATCAGTCTGGTTGGTGTGAAAAACCTTCAAACGTATACTAATCAAAAGTACTAGTATGTCTATGACAAGATATTTAGATGAGAAGATTCTTTATGAATACATTCATTGAGTGTTTCTGTCTGCTATGTACTAGCTAATAATAAATTAATATTATTTTGAGTCTTGGTGATTGATGAGACATGCAGAAGCTGCGGCTGGCTTAGATACATCTACGTTTGGCATATTATATTCCAAACTAGCATCAACCCGTGGGTTTGCTATGAAAAGTTTGACTGGTACAGAATGCCTTGTAGCATTAAGTCAACCTATATTGTTTTACTCCAGTCTGTTAATATGGATCGTTCTAAAACTAAGACGTCTTATATATTTTTTTTATATGTTTAGCTACTTTCGTTGCTGACCGTACCACTATTGTACATGAAGTCTAAATAAATAAATAAAAGTATCCTATGTCCTAATGCCATCGGAATCTGGTGAGCCGTTATCGCGTGAAAGCATGACAAACAAACTAACTTTCCCATTTACAAAACCTATTAATTACCTAGGATGTGTCATATTGTATTCATAATGTCTGCAAGCTCATGCTTCTCATGACTAAATGCGTTAAAGACTAGAAAATTAAACTAAGATTAATTACTTTAGGCGTATCTTATTACAACGCATAAGTTGGAATTCTTAATTTTTGCGAGAATCTTGTTCTCAAATTCCTTTGTCATAAAAACAACTCTACGTTTGCAAAAAAATGTTCTATGATCACAAGAAAGGCTGTGTTTTTATTTACACTTGTGGCTATTCAGCACAAAAATAAATGTACTGATTTCTACAGTATCCATAAAAGATGTGCAAACCATCTAAAAAAATGCAATTTGACCACAAACTCCACGTGACCGAAGCCTATATTGAGTGAGCCCACGATCTGAACTTAGCTATAAATAATTGATATATCGCTCGCTAATATTTACGAGTACAAACAGAGGCCTGGGGGTAACGATGCGTGCGGTGTTTTAATTCAATCTATTTTAAGGGGTCACCTTGTTGAATTATTGAGGTCTGACCTAAACGAAAGTCTCATAATATTGAACTATGTTATTGAAAAAATTACTTTTTGTTTTGTTATGATTTTGTTCATAAATAAGACTACAATTTTCATCAATTTATTACAAGCTTTTATCCAACTTGCTGTGTTGGTTAGTTTGTTAGTATGCATTGGTCAAATCTTGCAACTGAATTTCAAACCAGTTCCCCCAACCGATTTTGCTGAAATTTTGCACTCACCTTAAGTTGGAAGTTATTTAATCTTCATAATCAATGTAGGTATTGTTCAATATATATTGACCCAGTATGTGGCCGTGTAATCACGGTTACAATGGCGTTCCTAATGATAAGATGTCTGCCCGTAACTACTGCAGATGAACGATGGAACAATTTAACGTGTTAGACATGTGTTCTCGATTTGATTAAAGTATCATCGATTTCTCGACACATCTCATCTCATCTTTCTTACATCTTTTATTGACGCGAAATACCCTGGTGGTTGAGTGAATGTCATGCTCACTTAAATGTCACGCTGATAGTGGCGGGTGTGTCGGGTCGTTTAGTTCCCTTCAAAATGGTTGAGTTGAATGATGGCTGATACATGCGTCATGTTCGTGAACGGGCGCTGTCAGTTGTGACTGGCCATCTCTTAGCTACCACGGTTTATTTTAATTAAGTACTTTATATTTTTTTTATAACTGATTTAATCTCATAATACTCTGGACGCTCTTAACCTGCCCGTATTTCTACATCGTTCTCACATATTTGTAATTCTTAACATTAATGATGTAACCAAGATTTTGTAACATATTTTGATTTAAAAGAGTGTCCATGGAGTTTCTTGCCCATTCTTCTCCATAGAGATCTACGCTACGGAATGGGCAACTACAGTACTTTCACAAGTTATTATGCCTTGTGACTGGGACTGTAGCTTCGCGTTTTATTTTGTTTTTCGACTTCCAAAAGTGCCTGTAATGGTCTAATTGAAATAAATGCTTTGACTTTGACTTGTTAAATGTTCGCTTAAGTGGCTGTAGACATGGACACTTCAGTACAAATACCACTAAGGTATACCTAAGTAGTCGCTGGCTAAGGTGGTTGCTGGTCAGTTTGGCTGATGAAGCGATTATGCATCGGTTTTTTCATATTCTTAATTAAATCGAATAGTAGGTAATATATACCAGCAGGAAATTACCCAAGCTTGATTAATTTTCAATACTTACATCGAAATCGTAAAACCACACACCACACAGTTCATTTCTATCAAATTATTGAAGCACCCCTATAGTTGCGCATCGCCACACGTATCGCTGAAAAATAGTCTCAATATATCGTTGTAATATGATATAGTGTCGTATATTGGTTGTTTATTATCCCTGAGGGTGTTTGGCTAGTCGATATAAAATTCAGACCTTTATAAATAAAACTGGTAGCCTGAATAATGTGAAAGGCTGTCCATGTCCAGTCTAACCCCACATTTAAACCAAGGTGTGTAGTGTCGTTTAAGGCTCCTTCAACCCAGGCGAGACGCGACGCGACGCGACGCGGCATGCCGCGACAAAACCTAAGTAGAACAATTTCTATGAAAACGCGCGTGACTGTTCACACAGGCGCGACGCGAAGTGTTTCTGGGGTTTTTACAGAGCGCGACACGTAGCGTGGGCACGGATTCGTAGAACATTTTGTATGCAGTCGAGCCCGCAGCGCTCTGTCGAACAACGTCTGTCTGTCTGTGGGCAACGCGCCGCGGCATCAACTCGTTGATAGATTACTCGATCCTAGCATGGCCTTTCAAAATCAAAATCTTTTTAGGCCAAAGAAGGAAAATTATAATAATATATTCAATCTCTCGTTAGGCAGATGGATCAAGGGCTTCATTCAGAAAGCGGTGCTCCTGGACACTATCTAAATCTATCACTTTTCGATCGCTTTTTGATACGTTAGGATCGAGTAAACGATTCGATGCCACCTGTCAAATGACCTGTTTTGATTTCTAAGGAACACTCCTATTTCCAAAGTTGTCGAGCAATGTGGTTCTGTGTGTAATGGTTGTGTTAGCACGCACCACTTTTGGTTTGCGGTCGGGACAGTTCTCACTGTTCTCGGCCTATTTAGAGCTATTTTATCTTTTAACCAGCCATATTAATGCCAAATCGCGGTTTCTATCCGAGGCAGTGGTTTGGCGCTGTTTTAACTGTGCATGTTGACCGCTGCAGTGATTTAGATGCTCATTCCATTGCAGCGGATTTTCTTTGTGCCAAAATTTATTTGGTGTGTGTGGTTTAACACCAATTTCTGTCTTTATTCTTTGTTTTTCAGTATGTTAATGTCCAACTGGGAAATACGGTCCAAACTGATGCATGTGATTTTATAGTCGTGGACCTCTTTTTTATTTGTTTTGCAATGACTAATGAGATAAGATGACGATCTGATCTTGTTTGCGGGGCGAACATGGCCAAAGATTGCACAAGATAAAGTGGTTCAGAAGGAAAAAGGGGAGGCCTAGCAGTGAGAATGAGAGAAAAACAAAAAAATATATTAAGATAGGTTTCAAATCCATACCTTAGCATTTTTTTAGCTAATGGTTATACTTATTCAGTTACTTATAAGTTCCAACTCCACAGTTCCCGTAACTTTACCACGATTCCTATTTAATAAAACAATCTTGCCACGGAACATGAAGTATTTCCTAAGTTACCATAAGAACTTAGGTACCTGTAAAAGTAGCATAAAGTAGATAACAGAGAGGTAAGGGCGGGAAGTTTCTTCGATTGCCAATGAGAGCGCACGAACGACTGATAACAAGTTTTTTTTAAGGGTAGGTTGTGTTCGATTGGTGAATTTATTATGACGATGTGTATGGTGTGTGTTAAAGATAAGACCTTATGTTATCGACGCTTGTTCTTGAGCGATAAGCGACAAGGTCCCGTTGATATCTTGAAATGGGTTTTCGGAAAACGTTCTAATTCCCAGTCCTTTCGTAGGCAAAGTGCACCTTATTTCGGTTGCCAAAAAGAAAGGAATAGCTACGGATTGGATTAGTTGACATATCAGGTATATGTGAAACTTCAACTTCGATTTTAATGTCTTCTTTAGTTGCAACATTATTTTAAGGAATTACGCATGATGGCTGAAATATATTTAACTCTTTAGTAATCCGGTTCGGTAGCTTAAGTACGGGCAGCAAATATCTTAGAACAAAACAACAAATTAGAATGATTTGCATCAACATTCATTCAAATCATAACAAAAAAAACTGAGAAATCACATATAAAGCAGATGCCTGAAATTCCCGAGAGAGCTTCGTCTTAATGAAACGACACTTATTTCACGGTCCGAATCGAAATTCAGTAATAAAACTAGTGAATTTGTTCGGAACGGCAGTAAATTTTATTTATCCGCGCCCCCCTTCGCCCCAAGGCACCCCCCCTTACGACGGAGAATATTTTACTATCGTCATGGCGCATCAAAGTTCCGGTTCATACCTCTTTATACCCTTTTTCATTATATTAGTGGATCGTAAGTCGTAACTCGGGCCATGTGGATCCGGCTGCAGAATCTTGCGCATTGCCGTTTGTATCATAGGGGGTGAAATATGTCAGATGGATCTGCATTGGGCCGTTGCGATGATTTCTTGTGACCAACGATTTATAGGTAAAGTGGTTACTCGTATACTTAATGGTTTACCGAACGAAATTCCTAGGAAAAAGTATCAGGGTGCCATCAGCGGCTAGTACCAGGGTGCCATCAGCAACATATTCCTATGTCTATTCTAGGATATTCTAGGAATACGAAACTCTTTGAAAACGATTACCTGTGACCAGGGCTCCAGGTTCTGTAATGCATAAACCTGCATAGGTAAACAATTATTATTCTAATTTTAATACCAAGTACGTACCTTGACAAACTATTCAAAAGTCAAAAAACTTAGATATCTTTTTATAGCTTTCTGTGGATACATTGGAGTCACAAAACGATTTCAGGAAAACTCCACTGAAAATTTTGTCCAAAATAAATATTCATATTTAAACTCCGCGATCTGTAGTATAGTAATATTTTGAGGTCAACTATAAATAAATTAATTTATGTATATGTATTATACACAGTATAGAGTATATAGTTATGCTATAATCTTCAAGAATTCATAAAGAAAAACTCATATTTTCAAGGAGGCCGTGTGTCTTTGTAATGTCGTTTGAGCGTTGACAAAATAATATCTTTCTTATTTATTGCGTGTCATCTACACGCTATAGGTATTTTGAGAGCGAGCAGCGGTGTGATTCTGTAAGACCTCACTTAGAACTTCAAATCTGAATCCGCTGTGAGTTTCTTGATTGGCATTCTAAAAATCCGGTTGATAATTGGAATTTACACTAGTGCCACCACTACTATCGTGTCAGCGAGTTGAACTAAATTAACAGGGAGATTTTGACAGATAAAGTATGAGATGACGTAAGAAGTGGCATTCTGTAAATCTCAGACCATCGACCAGTGCTCATGCACTTAGTTCCCCGCTCGGGTCCCTCTGACCCCAGCCAGCCCCCGCCGACCCAAGTGATAACCGACTGGAGGAAAGTCAGCGAAAAGCTGAAATCCACCACGTCGTCTCACCTGGAGTCCATCCCCGGCCACATAGTCTCAGTCGCAGACACGACGGCCGCCATCAACTCGTTTACAGAACACGTGCAATCCGTATTGAAGGATTGCTCACGAGAAGTTCCAGCATTGAGCGATCAACGCTGGATACTACCCGCTGACGTACGTGAACTGATAACCGAGAAGAACGCGGCCATCCGTGCCTATAGCAACTTTCCCTGCGACGCGAACAAAGCTCACATGCGTCATTTACAGCGTGCTGTAAAGAAGCGCACTAGTGAGCACCGTTCAGATCAATGGGAGAAGACGCTTAGCGAGCTTGAGCCTACCCACCTAGCCTTCTGGCAGCTGCAACGCAAGTTGCGCTCCACCGAAGAGGCTTCGATGCCTCCCCTCACCCGACCCGATAAGAGCGTTGCATTCGACGACTCTGAGAAGGCCGAATGCCTAGCCGACAGCCTAGAGTCCCAGTGCTCCCCCAGCTCTCAACCAGTAGACAAGCGACATCTCGATGAGGTGAACGCATTCGTCGAACGTAGAGCCGCCCTCCCCCTTGTAGAAGACCCAGATGATCCTCTGCCTCCGGTCACAGCTGACGAAGTGCAAGACATCATTAATAAGCTTCAACCGCGCAAAGCACCCGGCTCCGACGGAATCACCAATAGGGTGTTTAAACTCCTCCCCGCTCAGCTCGTCGTGTTAATGGCGGCCATCTTCAATGGCGCCCTGAGCAACAACGCTTTTCCCCAAATATGGAAAGAGGCCACTGTCATCGGTTTCGCCAAGCCAGGCAAACCCAAGTCTGAGCCCTCGAGCTACAGACCTATCAGTCTCCTGAACGCACTCGGCAAAATCTACGAGAGACTCATTTATAAGCGACTCAAAGACTTCGCCGAGGCTAAGAGTCTCATCCCCAACGAGCAGTTCGGCTTCAGAACCGGACACTCTTGCATTCAACAGGCCCATCGCATCGTAGAGCACTTGAGCGCTGGCTTCCAGCGTGGAGCGATGACGGGTGTGTTGTTCTTCGACATAGCAAAGGCTTTCGACAAAGTCTGGCACAACGGCTTATTATATAAGCTGTACAAACTGGGAGTGCCGGACCGTCTCGTGCTCATCTTACGAGACTTTCTGTCGGATCGCACCTTCCGCTATCGCATCGGGAAGGCACTGTCTTCCCCCCACCCCATTAGAGCCGGAGTCCCTCAGGGCTCCGTCGTCTCTCCCCTTATCTTTACTCTGTTCACCAGTGACATCCCCAAGAGCAAGAAGGCTCAGTTAGCCCTGTTCGCGGACGACACGGCCATTTATTACACTGGCCGCAGTCACGACGCTATCTATAGCACCCTCCAAACCTCAGCCAACGTCTTAGGCGCTTGGTTCCGGAAATGGAGAATCGAAGTGAACCCCGACAAGAGCCAGGCAATTCTTTTCTCTAAACAGCGTAAAATTAAGCCACCCGCGCTCAGCCCGATCACTATGTACGGTAAGCCTATCCCTTGGGAGAAGCAAGCCAAGTACTTAGGAGTCATACTTGACAACCACTTGTCTTTCGCGGCGCACATCAAAGCAGCTCGCGACCGAGCTGCGTTTGCTATGGGTAGGCTTCATTTCATGATTTCGGCAAAAAGCAAGTTGTCACTCAAGTGCAAATTGCGCCTTTATACCGCGGTGATCCGCCCCATTATGACGTACGCTTGCGTCGTGTACGCTCACACCAAGCCTAAGTACATCCATAGGATGCAAATTTTACAGAACCGGTTCTTACGTAAAGTCACGGGAGCCCCTTTTTATGTCCGTAATGACCGTCTACACGTAGACCTTAGAATGCCCACCGTCCTTCAGTTTATGAAACGTCTTTCGAAGCGTTTCTTCGATAACGCCATTAAACACCGTAATCCCCTGATCGCAGCGGCCGCCCGTTACGAACCCTCGCGCATTAGTACAGTACGCCGTCCTAGGCATACCCTTGTCACTCCAGATGATTCTATCACCCTCCTCCAGGAGAGTAGCAAAGAGACTAGCACTCTTAAAAAGTTCCGACTCAAACCGCCGTTTTTCCGACCTCGCCGTCGAGGTCCGTCGCGACGTCCCGGTCCATGCCCTCCCCGACCCTCACTCGAGCCAGCCCGCGATGCTGTGCCAGTAGTTTTAAATCAGCCCCTAAATAATGATACCATTCAGATCCAGCCTGTCCCCATGCAGTCCTCCCCCAGCGACGCCCTAAGCCGAGGTTCGTACCCCACAGGGGGTGCCCTTAGCGTGCAGTCGCTTAGTTTGTAAGTTTTTATGCCCTGGCTGGAGGCCTTACTCTAAAGGCACCCACAGGATAGTCCGGTTAAGCAGACGACAACCTCATAGGTTGAACTGCGAGATGCCATTCAAAAAAAAAAAAAAAAAGCATTCTGTAAGGTAATTCCCTTGGCTACAAAATCAAGGTCATTTTGAACCTTACGCGAAGTGACAGTGTATAGCGATGTGAGATGTGTTCTTAACTCGTTAAGAATTAATCTTGTCACACAGTTTATTCAGTTTATTTCAGTTTAGTTTATTATAGTTGTTTCGTTTATTCTTAACGAGTTAAGATTAATTCTTAACTCGTTAAGAATACATCTATAGATAGCAGTTATTAATTAATTTTATTAAATAAAACTGCCGATTGTAAAACCAAAAGGTAACTTTAAGGAAGGTTTATTTATATGGAAACTTCCGTACTGATGATAGTTCAGAAATTCCTATGTTATTTTCTTCCTAGGAAATTCTATTAGCTAACAATGCTAACGAGGCGCCAAGCAGCTAATAGCCACGCTACACGCCTCAGCATACCAGGCTTGCATAACACCCAAGGTGTTCTCAGAACCAGTGAAGCATAAAGAAATAGTACTGAGAAAGCATTTAACAATGTGAACGTTGGTTGAAATAAAAACGACCTCGTCCGGGAACCGAACACCTGCGGCCTGTTAGTGCTACCGAATGTTTTGTATTAAATATTCACTATGCTGTAGTTACTGAACATTTGTATGTTAGTTACCGACAAAATGGAGTGTGTAATGTTTATTGGTAGGTACATTATTGTTGAAGTAATATGAAGGTATTGGCTCTGAAATGTGTTCTGCTATTTTGACTATAGTACTCGTAGTATGTAGTTTTGTCTGTGCGTTGTTTATTAGATAATTTTGTACCTATTTTATCAACAACGAGACTGGCTAAAATGTCCTGGATATTAGTTAGCGATATATTTCTGTACACGAAGACATACTTTAGTGGGCTATCCATAGTCGTAACCCTCAATTTTGGCTCATATATTGAGGCAAAGGCACAGCTGGCTGCCAAAAAGTTGGGGGTCATTGCAAAGGTGAGAAGGTACTTCACGCCAGAACAGCTGCTCAGCTTGTATCAAGCGCAAGTTCGTTCATGCATGGAGTACTGTTCTCATCTCTGGGACAGATCCGCCAAATACAGCTTGATGCACTTGAGTCGGTTGAAAAGCGGGCCAAGAGGCTCATTGGCAATGAGGCAGTGGTCAAATCTAAGCTCCAGAGCCTTGAACATCGTCGCCGAGTTGCCAGCCTATCGGTTTTTTACCGGTTACATTTCGGGGAGTGTGCGATGGTATTGCATGACCTAATTCCAGCTAGCCCGTTTCATCATCGGACTACCAGACGTACGGCGCCATCGGTGGACATCCCACCTATACCCACTAAGCGCTTTGGGAATACTTTTATTATACGTACCGCTAAGGAGTGGAATTCCCTGCCGGAGTCTGTGTTTCCCGATAGCTACAATCTGGGGGTCTTCAAATCAAGAGTGAATAGGTTTCTTCTAGGCAAGCGTGCTTCACCGTCGACCACATCATCGCTTATCATCAGGTGAGATAGTGGTCAAGCGCGAGCCTATTTATAATAAAAAAAAAACCGAGCGAATTAAAGACATAATTAGGCACGTTTTAATTTACTAACATATTTAAAGATTAATTAACATATTTAAAGATTAATTCAGGCAATGATATATATTTTTCTCATAGCACTATAACATCATTTTCGCACGTCCATGTTTTATTATGACGTAGCATGCACGCATGCACACATAAACCATCGCTCGTGCAGTATAGGACCGCACGAAACAAACACATTGCTTTGATCCCGGGCGTGACGTTTGTCAGACGTGCCCGCGTTCTTCATGCTGAGTAATATGATTAAGTACGCCTTGATGCAGCGTTGTTTTTTGACCTTTATTTTGGAAGACTTTTATGTGCCCGCGACTTCGTCCGCATGGAATCAGATTTTTTGTAAATAAAAGTAGCATACGTTGGTCCTTATTCCATCAGTTATCTGCCAGTGAAAGTCCCATTAAAATCAATCCTGCCATTCCAGAGATTAGCGGGAACAAACACACAGACAGACAGACAAAAATTAAAATAAAATGTTATTTTAGTATATGTACCGTATATACATTCAAATGCATGTATATATATGTTGTCCGGCGACCTTCGTCCGCGTGAAATTATTATAAAAATATAACTTCCCCATTTAAATCGGATTTTGGTAACAATTTCAAGGATTTTAATTTTATTACAAGGAACCCTAATTATTTTTTCTTAACTCTTTCACATAAGTTACTCCTTATAACATCAGATATCTGCCAGTATAAGTCCCGTCTAAATCGGTCAAGACCGTTTCGGAGATTACCCGGAACAAACAGATAGACGAATGTTTTCTTTGTTGTAAGTATCGTTATACTTTCATACACATTCAGTAAAAAGCTGTTATTTTAAAATTACAAACAGTATTGTTAAGTTATAAAGATATTTGAGCGCCTAAACAATGGACGGTGAGTAATGGGCTAGCTTACCGTCCGTCCGTCTTATGACGACAGGCCGTGTCGACGGCGCGTACGTGTTCCACGCGCGCCTCAAGGAGATGTCAGCAAACAGGAAGGGACCCGAGAGGGCCGATGCCTGCCAGGGCTGCGGGTTGTTCGAAAGAGATACCGCGGCCCTGGAACACAAAGGGCGAAGAAGGAACATGGGTGGGTTTTAGTCAGTACAAGTCTGACACTCCCTCCCGCTCCAGAGCGGGCCCGCGCCCCAGAGCGGGAGAAGTCATTTGATGATTTCCCATCCGCAAAAAAAAAAAGCGCCTAAACAAGTGAAAGTCGCTTTCAAATCTATTTTTTCTACAGCGAGTTCCAAGAGGATTGACGTATTACGCTTTTCGATACCTTATGTCAGTCTTATACTTCTAGCTTAAAAAAAAAATGACGTGTAAAAGTGTTTGTAAAAACCTACTAGCAAAATAAACATCATTTATCATTTACATTTTTGACTTTCCATCGGGCAGAATCACTTCTACCTCTCTGTATTACAAGATTTCTTGTAGTTTATGTTGCAAAGAAATAGACTTTGAAGATAATATTAGCTGTTAGTGTAAATATCATACCTGTTATCATACAAAACCACAATATGTGTTAGTTATTTACCTAGTTGCTTCTGAAAATTGAGCCACCGAACATAAATCCATCACAGCAAAATCAAACTAAATATTTGATCAAGTTATCTTAGCTTGAATTTAATCTAGGTTAAGATTGGCCCCGTCTAGCTAAATATTGACGAGGGGTATCTAGTGTTTTGTCAACCGTTCGGCTGCGGTCCCCGAGTCCCTGGCATCATAATTCACGGTCATATCCCATAGTTGTCTTATTGTTAAGCTGCCTGTTCATTCTCCTTAGGAACACTTTGTTCACTTTTGGATTTTGTGACTTTGATACTTACTTACTCCACAAATAATTGGGTCCGTGGCTTACGCCCCCAGTGGTCGAGGCACCAGTGGCAGACGCCCCCGATTCCATTTTTAAAATTCAAAGCAATTTTTGATCAAATGCACTGTCAGGCACAAAAATGTTTTACAAAAATAATAAATGTATTTGTATGATATTAAATCATAATTAAATTTATAACTTAGATTTTGCATCACTGTCAAAATCATACCTTCACTGTCAATTCACAAGGAACTTCTTGTTGCTATGATGTTGGGTTGCTGGCACGGACAAGTCTGTCAAAATCTATGTGATGTATTAAGGTTGTTGCTTTCAAAGAACCATAGTGTGCCTGATGAGTTGTGACATGCATTTGCATTTAATATTACATGATTCTTATTGTGACTAAGATTTTTTATTTCATATCAAGTAAGTATGCTTATTTAATATGTATTGTCTTGTCATGTTATAAGCTTAGGTCGTGAGAGAGTGGTGCTGTATGAAGCGATACGTCACTATAGTAATTTTAATTGCGGTGTGTAACGAATGATGAATGATCGTTCGTAATGACACGGTCTTGATGTGTTGTGTATAGTAGCAGATATAAGCAGTTGACCAAATCATTACCCCACCTCATTTTAAGGGTTCCGTACCCAAAAGGTCAAACAAGACCCTATTACTGAGACTTCGCTATCCGTCCGTCCGTCCGTCTGTCACCAGGCTGTATCTCATGAACCGTGATAGTTAACCAGTTGAAATTTCTGTTTAACAGTATATGTATTTCTGTTGATGCTATAACAACAAATACTGATAAAAACAGAATAAAATAAATATTTAAGGGGGCTCACTTACAAAAAAGTGTTTTATTTGCTCGTTTTTATAAATAATGGTACGGAACCCTTCGTGCGCGTGTCGACTCGCACTTGGCCGGTTTTTACTAGGTATGGTTGCCTTTTTAGTGTTTATAAGTGTACGTCGCGTAAAGGAGCTTTGAAGAACTCCGATCGTGACTTGATATATGATATCGTGTATTACATATGTATAACTGTTATTTCTCTTGCAGCGCTGAACAGCCTGTTCAAAAGAATAGCACAGATTTTTTAAAATCTATTTACTAGGTGCTAATGCAAGTAAAAGCATTAGTTGAAAAAAAACCTGGAACAACGCTCAAATTGCAATCGGCAAAAACGTCTTGCATGTAACTCGGAAGTTTCAGCTATGAAACTGTTCCCTCGGCCCGTTTCTGTCTCAAACAAAAACAGCGGAATATAAAACTTTATCTAGGTAAACTGTAAGGTGCACTTTCTGTTACAACTGTACCCTGGACGGTCGGTAGCTACCCTGTACAGTGTATACTAGCTACAGTTCGCTTTGCAGGGAGAACTGAGCCCGTTTAGTGCATTAAAAGCTGTCATTTAGAATATTAGATACGGAGCACATTACATTGTTTTTAAATCCCGACCAAAAAAGAGGGATGTTTTAATTTAAGTTTGACGTGTGTATCTGGCATCCGTGTGTCTGTCTGTGGCATCGTAGCTCTTGAACGGATGAACCGATTTTGATAAAATTTATGTTTGAAAGATATTTTAATCGAGAGGGTTCTTAGCTATGTTTCGAGAAAATCTACTCAGCCGTTTGAAGCTCATCACCTCTTTTCTAGTTGATAAAGGGATATAAACAACTTCTACGAGAATTTCGAATCGACCAGAGTTTCCAAATTTTAATTCTTGTCACTTGTCACCATACCTACCTAAAAGATCGAGCTTTTCGATTATAACTTTCCGTGTTTTCGTTAATTAGCGAGAAGATACGCAACACCGAAAAAAGTGGAAGAAAGGAAGGCTTAGAAAAAATAATTTTAATTCTCTCTCTCTCTTGGGTCGGTCCCTCATATCTGAGGATCGTGGTCAGCCTGAGGGTTGCATCGGGAGCGGATGATCTGCTTCCATCTGTTTCTTATGACCGTGTAGAATTTGGAGGACGACGAGTCTTTGACTTGATCGGTCCATCTTGTTGGTGAGCGACCGCGCCATCTCTTGCCTTCGGTGTTTCCAACCACTATCAAATTTTTCCAGACTTTCGTCACCTCTACGCACCGTGTGGCCAAAATATGACAGGATGCGTTGTTGGCATATGGTGGACAAGCGAGTTTTAATTTGGAGCTGGGCTAAGATGGATGCATTGGTGCGTTTCGCTGTCCAGGGTACTCTCAGCATTCGTCTCCAGCACCACATCTCGAAAGCATCAATCCTATGCCTTTCTCGGGCCAGGATTGTCCACGTCTCTACTCCATACAGGAAGATAGGGAATACCAGCGCTCGTATCAATCTGATTTTGGTTTTGATACCAATTCCTCTTTTCTTCCAGATGTTGTTTAAACGGGTCATAGCATCTTTTGCCATTCCGATTCTCCTTTTTATCAAGAAGCATTAAATAAAAATTAAATATAAAATTTAAAAAACCCCCGACAGAAAAACCTCTTGTTTTGTGCTAAGCGGTCCCCCGACGCTAGGGCGATTAGATTAATTTAATTTTTGGTTTTTAGAGGATTTTTCTGTCGGGGGGATTTTTAATTTAATTTTGTAAATATAACGTAGTCCCTTTAGTTGGCAGTGCAATATTTTATGATTTAGTTTATCTGAAAGGCAAATAAACTTAAACCTTCGGTTTTGCGTGTGGATAATGATTAAATGTTGATTGGAAAAGTTTTCATTTGAAATACCGTTTTTTAGGTCTAATAATTTTGAAAAAGTGTCAAGAAAATGGTCAGTTCAGATAATATGAAAATCTGCAAATCTTCATTACCAGATTTGAAATTTTATTTTATATTCAGCAAACTAATACCAACTGTTAATACCATTTTGTCAATCCGCTAAATGGGTTAAAGCTTACAATTTTAAGAGACTAACCCAAGTATCAAATAGTGCAAAAATTATGTCTGAGGTATAACCATAAAAAACTTATCAATGTCCTCGGATGCAATGTTGCAAACATCAGAATTGTATACAAACCTATAACCTAGATGTGAATAGGTGTGACCCTATTGCCGTATATCGGGCTCAAACCCAATCCGGACTAAGCGGGAATTTATCGATATAAAAACCCAATTATACCGCCCGGGGTAACAGGGTACTCGGGCAGGCGAATGAACTTCGTGAACTTACGCCTTTTTACTTCAACAACGTATCACCAATCAATTGAAATTATTTTATTAGGACGTAAAAACGGTTTCTTTGTAGGTTTCATATAACATAATTTAAATTATGCGTTTTTATACTATTGAAATAAAACCTAATAAAAAAGCAATAATAATAAATAAGTTTTTGTGAGTTGATTTACGTTCACTCCTCTATATTTATCGAGTCATTACTCTGTCAATCAATACCAAACATCCACGAAGGTAACATTCGGCACGCAATTAAAAGCAAAGACAACTCCACTGGAACCCATTCCTGTCTCAGGAACGAAATCGAAATACGATCTCCAATTGTACAAACTCCTTTAAGAAAGGGTCCAACTCGCAATTGTGGCTGTTAATAATTGTATCCATCCGTGGCTCGACGGGGTGTCCACGGGGTGTTGGCGGGGTGTTGGCGGGGGCGTCGGTAAACAACGGAGTCTTATCGGCCGCAAGACATTTGAATGATGAATTGCGATCTCCAGCGGGATATTGAAGACTGCTCTTAGAATAACTTTGTAGGTATTGTTTTGGTCTTAAAACTGATTGTTTATGAGGAATGAGAATTGGGGTACTGTTTAATTAGGAATAGAGAGTTTCTTCTATTGTTTTGATGAATACATAAAATCAGAAATAACTTAGCGGTGTTATTGACGTCAATGAAACTGAAAAGGTCAATTATTGATTTAATTTACAGGAGGTCTACTCTCTTTCTCCGAAACGTAACTTTGGCAACGAACGAAAATTAAACGTAGTTACGTTTGTGACCGTACTCTATATAATTAGGCGAACGCACACAAGAAGTTCGAATTCACAGACAACGAATGTATTGAATGTTATTGTGTGCGTCCGCAAATTATATAGAGTACGGTCACAAATGTAACTCCGTTTAATTTTCGTTCGTTGCCGAAGTTACGTTTCGTAGAAAGAGAGTAGACCTCCAGGAACGAACTCAACTTCCGTGTGTAAAACTACTGAGAATGTAAAAAGGAACAGGCAAAACATGTACTGAGGAAAAGTCCGCAATTGACGACATGTTCTTTACATGTTTTGTGTTCCCGAATTCCCGTTTCAAGTTTTATTGATAGTGTTAGTGACCATAACAACAACAACAGTTACAAGATATATTCTTTACATCTTTACCTACCATACTTCGTTATTCAATATTAAGGTTACATTCAAAACACATTAGAAAAAGGGACGTTTCAAAACTCCGACGCCAACCGCTTAGCAGGACCATTGAAATTCCACGTTAAACAAAAAACTTGGTCAAAGAAGAAGTTCTTAACTTCAGTAAAGAAGGTCGGAGTTTCCTCACTTCCCGGTTTTGTATAAACAACTCTAAAATTAAGTTGTTCTTAATGAGTTCAGCGATCTACTAACGAACTAAAATTAGAAATTGATTTAGCTGGCTTTGTTCTTTACTAATATTTATATATAAGAATAAGAATAAAAGTAAGCCATTTTTACAATTTTGTTAATCTAACTTAGCGCTATGAGTAATAGTAACAAGTTATATTTTAATATAGTAAAATATAGTCTTCTTTGATTAGCTGTTTTTAATTAGATATGTAATTCGTGAGCAAATCAAGAGCAGCCCCTCGTATACCTGCACATTCTAGTTTTCTCAGAAGAAGTTCAATTCCAGATATTGTATCACAGGCCTTTGCTAGATCTAAAAAAACTCCTATTGACTGTTGATGACTCCATTTTAGATGAAAGTAAGTTAGTTAGTAATGTACTAACTACGTTAGTTAGTAATGTAGCCGCGTCTTCAGTTGACCTTCCTAGTCGGAATTTGAACTGTCTGTCTGATATCGGTTTGTGTTTTTCAAAAAAGTTTACTAGCCTGTTAACTAATTTCTCCAGTACTTTTGACAAAATAGAAAGAAGTTCGATTGGTCGATAAGTTTCAGGTAAGTCTGTAGGGCCGCTTTTGTGTTTTGCTGTTCGCCAATGCAACGAAGTACTGGATTCGGTGTTGCGTATGTAGATGGAAGGGTTGCCCTTATGCTGATTATTTATCAATAATATGCACCGAACTTTGACACTAATGTTACCTCTGACAGGGTTCAAAACTATGTTTATTTTTTATACAATTATTAAAAGATTTCTTTTTAACAAAATACCATTATCATCTGCTTAGCCTTTTCCAAACTATGTTATGGTCAGATTCAAGTCTTATCGGATTTAGGTGACTACCAATATTTTATATGGAGCGTCTACCTATCTGGCCTCCACAATCCAGTCAATACTGGATAATACGACACCCCTTGGTAAGACTTTCAGAATTTCAGGCCATTGACTATCTGTAACGACTGCCAAAGATCTAATTGGCTTCACGTGCTTCCCGAGGCACGAAGGAAACTCGGTATCTAATGGGTGGACTAGCCAAGCGCCTTTCAGCCACAAGAATGCAAAACTTATATTTTTCAACTAGCGACCCGCCCCGGCTTCGCACGGGTGCAATGCTGATACTAAATACACAACAGAAAAACTGTGAACGTTGTATATAAAAACATAACGGCCCGCTCTGGCTTCGCACGGGTATAAAATATATAGCCTATGTCACTCACTGAAAAAATGATTAAAATCGATCCAGTAGTTTTGATTTATTCATTACTGCCCGTGGCCCGCACGCGTTAAATTTGGAGTAAAACAATTCCCCTTTCCCTATACCATGAAGATTTCCTGCTATCTTTGGAATATCTAAATTCATGCACTACATTTTTACTTATTTACTTTTTACCTATTTATTTTATTTTTACAACAATTAATATATTACAGAATGTCTTTATACAAGGTGTTGTTTTGCAACCTCGTCAAATTTCTGGAGGTGGTCAGGAAAGACATAAATAATCAATTAAAATTACGGTACCTAATTAATTATTAATAAACGCTGATTTTTTTGGTTGTTTAAGTTTGTCAGTATTTCAGAATAACCCCCTTAACGTGGTTTAGGGACTAAGAAATTATCGAAAAAACGTTTAAGATTGTTTGTATGTGTGTAAGCGAGGTTATAAGGCAAGAACCAGATGGGCCGCGTTTAAAATAAGGGTGGTTCACACTTACCGATTTTAGTAAAAAAGCAAAAAAATAAAAATTACCTACCCATTTTATTATTGATTCGGGACGAGAATCATTAGCATAGTTACCTCCTTGAATTTGACGAGGATGCAAAACAACACCTTGTATACAACGTTCACAGACAATTTCTTGTCATTAGACAATACAAACATCCCGCCCCGGCCGGCCGGTACCGCCGCAAACGCTACGTCCCGCAATTTTTAAATCTGTAATATCTTCGAAAATATTCATTTAAATCAGATACTATAAAGACCTATAGACCTATATTAGACCTATATTAAATCAATAATGTATTTAAGGTATTTAATTGGATAAGGATTAATGCTGTATTGGTTAAAATCGCTTCGAAAATTAGCCATTATTTGTCGTAAAAAGTAAATGACAAAAAAAATTTATTGTGGGATATCCATAAGAGATAGACATATACCATCGTGGAGTTGTCAGTAGACCTTTTCAATGTGTACATTATTTTGATAAATCTCGTAGGGTTCAGCCTGCGTTTGCAATGTAAGCGGAAAAAATGTAATTATTTTCGACATCACATTAGAAACCTCAAAAATAACAGTATTTCTCCACTATTCAATGGATGTTATTATACATATAAACCTTCCTCTTTAAGCACTCTATCTATTAAAAAAACCGCATCAAAATCCGTTGCGAAGTTTTAAAGATTTAAGCATACATAGGGACATAGGGACAGAGAAAGCGACTTTGTTTTATACTATATATATATATATATATATATATATTTCAATAACCAAGGCTTCAGTACTAATATTTCAAAGACTCTAACTCAAGATCCAACCGCTAACAGTTGCCGATACTACGGACAAAATTAACTTACAGACAAGTTCGTAAGGCAAAGTGAAGAGTTGCCCGTTGCTTGTTGCAGAACTAAGTAACTTCAAAGTATGTTCTGTTTACTCAAGTAAACGATTGTAGTTTTATTGTTTATGTACTAGTTGGAGTGCTGCGATTCCCTGCAAAGCTAATATAGGTGATTAAAGCCCAATCTCTCTCATAGAGAGGAGGCCTGTGTCTCAGCAGTGGGACCATTATAGGCTGACGATAAATATACAGACCAAACCAATACGGGAGCTATTCAAATTTCGAGTGGCTCTGTTTCTTCTAGGCAAGCGTGCTCCCCTCTAGACCGCTTCCCGTCAGGCGAGTTGCGGTCAAACGCAAGTCTCTTTAGCGTGAAAAAAAGAACAGACTATAATTTAATTGTCTTCTAGCCTGGATTTAGTGACAACTAACACTATTTAAGTGAACTAGCTGTTGGTAGTATTTTAAGTCACGCTATCTTAACGTTTGTATAACCGGTGCACCTGCTTAAGTATGACCTGGATAATACACACTTTTAAACTGTTTACGAAGTACGTAATTGTAATCGAACGTTTAGAAGTAATCTATTTCAAGTGTTTCCTACCAAGCAGCAGCGAGGTCAAAAGTTGATTTATTGTTGCTAATAAATAAAGGACGACAAATGGAATTGTGTTCCACCTCGCTGGCGGGTGTCACGCATGGCGGGCCGTGGTCCCGACGCACGTACACAGCCATGAAAGCGTCCCACGTGCCGCCCTTTGATTGGCTCGGCAACATTTGAAGCCAATCAAGTACGAGCCACATGCTAGGAGTTGGGCCTTTAAATTCCTTTATCGAATTAATATAAATAAATGATTAATATATATATAAATATTTAAACACTGCCCCACTCTTGGAATTTCTCCTGTATCGTGGGTGCGTTTATAAACATTTAAACTCACATACAAAAACAGCCAGACCCGGAAAAACTATCAGTAGGTCATACTAATATTTGATACGTGCGGGGATCGAGCCCGCGAAACGCAGCGCTGCAGTCGATTGTTCAACCACTGCGCCAACCGTGCCGTCAATAATAATATAGTCCCATTTTCCCTACATACTTGGAATTCGAAGTAAAATGTTTAATTTCCGTCTTCCTTGGTAAATACAAACACGATAAAAATACATTGGAATTAAAAAACAAGACTCGACCAAAATCGTGAACAAACATAAAAAACAAACAACATCTTCTTAGACAATTCCTTTTTTTATTTGAATAACGGAAATTTATAAAGTAAGAAGCTAAGATAGTTCAAAATTAAAAGAATTTCTATAGCGGAGCTTAAGCAATTAAGTTGGTTTTCCATCTCGGAAATTCAGTCTTCAAGCGACTTTTTAGCGTTATCGAAGTGCTTCACAAGTCCCGTTAAAAAGTAGTAAAAATCTGTCGTTGAATGTTCGCGAAGACGATTGAGGGGAGTATGAAGAATTAATTATGTATGAGTGAAGTTGAGAGGTATTGTCTTGGGTAAAAGTACCTTAGCAGCCTTTCATACTTGAGTGCTGTGAGGACTTAAGTCTTGTCAAGGAGATACACAGCGAAAAGGTATGTCCTTGACTAACAATGGCTTACTGCTATCTTTCAACTTGAGTTTGTAATAAATAAAATATAAACTTTATTAATTATCCGTAAAAGTAATAAGGTAAATTATAAGTATTAAGAACCTCCTAGTGGAATGACTGACGAAAACAACCAATTCTTTAAAACAAAAAATTAAATTAAACCGGACAAGTGCGAGTCGGACTCGCCCACCCAGGGTTCCCTACAAATTTCAATTATGTAATAAGGACTACTACTTGTAGTATAAAACGATATTAATTTCATAGTTCTAGGTCAACGGAAACTACCCCATAAATTTTGATTTCCCCAAGAATGTCCAAATATCCGTTTTACGGCAAACGGCCATGTCTTATTTTTGCCTTTACTTAGAAGTTTGATTTTTTTACAGCTTCAAGGGGTAGACTTGATAAATGGTTTTAATTTCAACTTACATACACGATATATTGAAACTGTTGTCCTTACTCGGAGTACAGAAATATATATATGATATTTTATGCTTTAACAAATGAATGAAGATAAAAGCTCGCTTGAATACTGGTCCAGACCTCGAGCGCCAAAAGCAACTTTGTCAAAAATTTAAAAAACCGCGAATCGGTTTTTTTTTTCAGCTTTTGGCGATTATAGCCCTAAAAGAATTAGTCTTTGATAGTACCATTTAAACACGTTTTTAAAGTATATTGCTACAATATGACTTTAAAACTGTGGACCCAATAGTTTCCAAGATTAAGCTTTTCAAAATTCATAATTATTTCGAACTTTTAGACAAAGTTGCGTTCGTGGCTCGAGGTCACAAAATTGGAATATTAATTGGGCCAACATCATAAAAATGTCTGCAAATAAAATTAAATTAAAATCTAAGTTTTGTGCTTGTACTAAGTGGTCTACTTAGCGGTCCCCCGACGCTACAACGCTTGGTTTTTTTTTTTTTTTCGTCGTTTTTAAATTTTGATTTTATTTCATGCTTTTTCAACTTATATTATTTTATCTTAGCCTTGTCTGTCCCACTCCTGGGCATAGGCCTTTGCTTCCACTTTTCTCGGTGTTGCACCTCTTCTCGCTAATTAACAAAAACAAGGAAAGTTATAAATAAAAAAAAACCAAGCCCTCCCTTTTAGGGGGCGGGGGGGGGGGGTGCATTCCCTCCCCCTGGCAATGCTCATGGTGAAAAGTGAACACATTTCAAATTCAAAGCGACTAGAACTTGGAAGTCGTTTATATCCCTTCATCAACTAGAAAAGAGTTGATGATCTTCAAGCGGCTGAGCAGATTTTCTCGAAACATAGCTAAAAATACTCTCGAATAAAACACCTTTCAAACGAAACCACACAGATACACACGTCAAACTTATAACACCCCTCTTCTTGGTCGGGGGTTAAAGCTACTGGACTATACATTTAATTGTCATATCTATATACCCAGCAGTACCTAATATTTAGAATCTGGACAGTAAATGTAAATGATGTTTGTACCCGTACCGTGTAGGGTAATTATTTAATTATATGACCTGTTGTGGGACCCTGGGAGGCGGGATCAGACTAGTTCAAGGTCTACTTTATGAAGGTACCTACTGTAGTAGCATTATTAGTACCAGCTTGGGATACTTATGAGAATTTAAATGAGGTTTGATACTGAATTACGGAACTGTTTTATGGTTTAATTTAAAAGTCAGTTAGGATAAAAAAGAGGCATAATTGTGTTTTACCTACGAAGTGCATAACATGTATTGTTGATTTGAAATAATATTTTTTTGGAATGGGATTAAATGTAATGAGCACCAAAAAATACTTTGAGATCCTAAGCTACGTTACCAAAAAAAAAAAATACTAAACACCAAAAAATTTGTATTCAAAGACCAAATATAGTAAATGATCACCAAATATAGTAAATGATCACCGAATTTTGTGGCAAGAAGAACTTAGGAAGCAAGTGCGAGCAAAGCGAGCTCGGGATATTGGGCACCCCGACTCGGACAGGTTAGGTTCGAAGGGGATGGCGGGGTCTAGTGAGCGAGCGGAGCGAGCGAACTAAGACCCCGACATCCCCTTCGTGTTAGGTTACTTTAAACCCTGCAGAGAGAAATAGGAGCCCCGCGTAGCGGGGCTCCGTCGACTACGCCTTAGTTCGGAGCTGTGATTTTCAGGTTTTTAATTCTGGTGATCATTTACTATTTCTGGTGATCATTTACTATTTTAGGCAGTATAAAAATGTTTTTTAAGGTTATATTTACTTTATCTGGTGTTATGTTAAACATAAGCCTTTTGGAATATAGGTTCGTTTAGTTGTGTAGGTATTGTCTAAGTACTATGTTTTGGAATAGAATAGTAAATTTATATACCAATTAATTTGTGTAAATCAAATCCTACCAAAAACATTCTGTAAAAAACTAGCCAAGTCTCGATGGAGCTGCTTGTTTATCTCTAAAAAGTAATGAAATCTAGATAAAGTCGTGCCAAGTCTAAGGTTCCTTACTGCGATTTCTTTATTATTATAGTTAATGTTGTGTGAACTTTGCTTTCGCTTAACTTCGGAACTAAATGACCTACAGACTTGAAATTTTGGATTTTAAGTATGTGATTATAGCTTACTGGATGCCGAAAACTGCGTTCTGGTTTTATCCAGAGGTTCTCAAATAGGGGCCTGAAAATGTGGCGAAATGGTTCCAGTAAAGAATGGTATGGCAGTGTTTGCTTCGCGCTCGACTTGGCGGGGGTACTGCCGTGCCCCCCGATAATCTCAATCATCATCATCTGCCTAGCCTTTTCCCAGCTGCAGCTGAATACCAGTAGTATTTTACATGGAGACTGCCTATTTGACCTTCAGAACCCAGTCAGAGCTGGGTTATACCTTTGGTAAGACTAGTTGAATAGAGTTAAATCAAATAATCTCAATGTTTCAGAAATATTAATAATCATAAGTTAAAATTAGGGACCGAACAAATAGAATATGTTCGTTGCTTATTTAATAATACTTAGTATTTAGAATTTAAACTAGAATAATGTGCTATATTAACAAGGTGTGCTTAGTAGTAGACATAATATCATAATTAACATCAAACATAACGTGTAAGCAGGGCTAGATCTTTAAGATAATTCACACCTGCTCAAATATTGATATGTTAATTAAATCCTTTAGCAGTGTTTAAACTGTAGATAACAGTGAGTCGGTGTATTATACACAAAACCGTATTCGAAGTAAATAGGCAGACGATAGTTTACTTAATTTTGAATTGTCTGTGACTAACATAAAGATGTAATTTTGTTGTTAAACGGGGAGATTTTCAGAAAACGTAACTCGTTCGAGCCGCTATATTGCTGGAAAACTATATTTAGTTTCCATGGTTATAGTTAGGAGTAACTTGAATTGTAATTTATTTGTATGTTATTTGCTACACCTTTCTAACTGACCGACTCATTTGTTTATGAGTAGCTTTGTGAAATGTAGCTTTAATTACAATCCTGACTGTTGAAATAAGTAGTTTAAATATGAGAATTAATTTGGAATTGTCGTTACGGCTACAGTTATAATCAGGTTATACTTATATTATTACTGAATATCAATTTGAAGCAATAGCTTATTTTATAGCTAACAAAATAATTAGCAGACCAACATTTGTGTACCCTTAGAATACTTACCACAAACTCCAAGCTGCCTTGCAAGCCTTTACTCTATTAATTTCGTACAAATCCATACTTATAATATTATAAATGCGAAAGTCACTCTGTTTGTTTGTATGTTTGTTTGTTACCTTTTCACGACTAAACGGCTGATCGGATCTTAATGAAAATTGGCAAGAAGATAGATTTTAACCTGGGGAAGGACATAGGCTATATATCATCACGCTACGAACAATAGGAGCGGAGCAGCAATGAAAAATGTTGCGAAAACGGGGAAAATGTGACGCAGACGAAGTTGCGCGGGACAGCTACTAGCTTATAAATTCTAGTTGAGACAGCGCAACATGAAAGTTGCCGCCAGTTTCTCAGCCCGTCAACACGAACTCTGGAGCAACAACTAAATATTCATCGTCTATTGCTTTCGCTAAGTTCCAGTTCCTCAGTTTAAATGTATTATTGGCTGGCTGCTTTCTACTGAATCTGCATTCCTTGAATGGTCGACTTTTAATTTAAATGGTTTTCTATAGATAGATGCTCTTTGAGGTTTGTACTTACGCTCGGTTTCACCAATACGCAAAATGAATGACAATTTAATTTCAAATACCTAGTTTTGTTCTACAAATTTAAATATTCGGATTAGAACGACGCAACATTATTGCACTGTTGGTGTTTTACTATTGCAGTAATAGCACTATCCTGTCAAAAACATAAATGTGAAAATGAGAGCCAAGTTCAATATTAAGAACATGCGTGGTAGTTGACAAGGCTGACAAAAGAATTGAGACCTAAATGGGTGCCAAGTTCTGTAGTTACAGAAAGCAGATAACTTAGGTTATATTAAAGCTCAAGCTTTGACTTGGCTAGTTTATACATATTTTTTATTTTTTGAAGTGCCGAAATTAAATTTAATATTGAAAGGTTTTTAGAAAAATAAGCACGAACACGCATTTCTTTGTAGTGGTAATGTACCTGCATTTTTAAAGTGCTATTATACGTTTATAGATATACATTTTTAATCGAATTTGAACCCCTATAATCACAATTTTTTTTGGTATTATATCACTGTGTTCTCATTTTTCCCTTTGTATGCACACAGTTACCTAGCTGGACGCCTTTCTTTTGTCTAGGTCATCCAGAAGTGGGTTAGGTTTTTGATCTATATGTCAGTCAGTCACTCAGTTAGTGATAAAAATGTCAATTTTTAGACAATTTAATTGCAATAAACATTTGAGAACAGCGGTGGCCCAGTGGTGGCAGCCCCGACTTACGAACAATAAGTCGTGTGTTCGAACCCAGACAGGCGCATTACTTTGTGTAATTTATTTCATCACCGAAAAATTCGAAGACATGTGACATCTACCAACCTGCACTGGGCCCGCGTGGTGGATTAAAGCCCACTCCCTCTCATAGAGAGGAGGCCTGTGTCCCAGCAGTGAGAACATTATAGGCTGATGATGATGATGAAACATTTGAGCTATATGTATGAAACTTTGGATTCTAGTTAACTAAATGCGTTTCAATAAATAAGGCAAATTTGATGTGTTTTATGTTAAACGGATTTTGAGTTATTAAGGGCTCAAAAGTGGCTCCAAATGGTTCGTGTAATATAACACACGGCTGCTGCGTCGAGTTCCTTCTTTGCTGGACCTTGGCTGGCCACGCTGCCGCGTCTCTAGATAACATTCAGTTGATTGATTGCATTTGATGTATTTTTTTTTTGTTTTCTTAAAAAAATACTCTTATTTACCTGTTAGGTGCAAGATGTGACAAAAAACTTTAATAAAGAAAATTAGCAGTTTTGTGAATTGAGTATTTTAAATAACACCAATGACATTAATTAGAGTGCAAACCATACTAGAAAAAATATATTCATAATTGTGTTCATCTTATTAAATGTAGCGTCAACGGTCACTGCAATAACAATATGTTATCATAATAAATATACAATACTCTGACTTTTTACAGCAGCATAAAATTTTTCAACATGGCTTACCAGCTATTTTAATCCGGTCGACTAAAATATTGGCCAATATATTAGGAAATTCAGCTCTGATGAAAAACCTATATGTTATATTTCGGCGCGAGTATGGCCGGACTGGATTATCGGTGACCATGTCGTGTTGAGAATGGTCATTTGCCATTATTTTTAAAGAAAATCAATATTAAATCAAAACATTTTAATACGAATTTAAAAATGATAACAAAATAATGAATTAAAACAATAATTAAATTTAAACTGATGATAATATGATTCAGGCGTGAACCGTGTCACAATTAGAGTTGTGGACGGGTCGCTCGCTAGAATTGGAATGCCCCGCATCGTTTTTTTTTTTTTTTTTTTTTTTTTTTATGAATGGCATCTCGCAGTTCAACCTATGAGGTTGTCGTCTGCTTAACCGGACTATCCTGTGGGTGCCTTTAGAGTAAGGCCTCCAGCCAGGGCATAAAAACTTACAAACTAAGCGACTGCACGCTAAGGGCACCCCCTGTGGGGTACGAACCTCGGCTTAGGGCGTCGCTGGGGGAGGACTGCATAGGGACAGGCTGGATCTGAATGGTATCATTATTTAGGGGCTGATTTAAAACTACTGGCACAGCATCGCGGGCTGGCTCGAGCGAGGGTCGGGGAGGGCATGGACCGGGACGTCGCGACGGACCTCGACGGCGAGGTCGGAAAGACGGCGGTTTGAGTCGGAACTTTTTAAGAGTGCTAGTCTCTTTGCTACTCTCCTGGAGGAGGGTGATAGCATCATCTGGAGTGACAAGGGTATGCCTAGGACGGCGTACTGTACTAATGCGCGAGGGTTCGTAACGGGCGGCCGCTGCGATCAGGGGATTACGGTGTTTAATGGCGTTATCGAAGAAACGCTTCGAAAGACGTTTCATAAACTGAAGGACGGTGGGCATTCTAAGGTCTACGTGTAGACGGTCATTACGGACATAAAAAGGGGCTCCCGTGACTCTACGTAAGAACCGGTTCTGTAAAATTTGCATCCTATGGATGTACTTAGGCTTGGTGTGAGCGTACACGACGCAAGCGTACGTCATAATGGGGCGGATCACCGCGGTATAAAGGCGCAACTTACACTTGAGTGACAACTTGCTTTTTGCCGAAATCATGAAATGAAGCCTACCCATAGCAAACGCAGCTCGGTCGCGAGCTGCTTTGATGTGCGCCGCGAACGACAAGTGGTTGTCAAGTATGACTCCTAAGTACTTGGCTTGCTTCTCCCAAGGGATAGGCTTACCGTACATAGTGATCGGGCTGAGCGCGGGTGGCTTAATTTTACGCTGTTTAGAGAAAAGAACTGCCTGGCTCTTGTCGGGGTTCACCTCGATTCTCCATTTCCGGAACCAAGCGCTTAAGACGTTGGCTGAGGTTTGGAGGGTGCTATAGATAGCGTCGTGACTGCGGCCAGTGTAATAAATGGCCGTGTCGTCCGCGAACAAGGCTAACTGAGCCTTCTTGCTCTTGGGGATGTCACTGGTGAACAGAGTAAAGATAAGGGGAGAGACGACGGAGCCCTGAGGGACTCCGGCTCTAATGGGGTGGGGGGAAGACAGTGCCTTCCCGATGCGATAGCGGAAGGTGCGATCCGACAGAAAGTCTCGTAAGATGAGCACGAGACGGTCCGGCACTCCCAGTTTGTACAGCTTATATAATAAGCCGTTGTGCCAGACTTTGTCGAAAGCCTTAGCTATGTCGAAGAACAACACACCGGTCATCGCTCCACGCTGGAAGCCAGCGCTCAAGTGCTCTACGATGCGATGGACCTGTTGAATGCAAGAGTGTCCGGTTCTGAAGCCGAACTGCTCGTTGGGGATGAGACTCTTAGCCTCGGCGAAGTCTTTGAGTCGCTTATAAATAAGTCTCTCGTAGATTTTGCCGAGTGCGTTCAGGAGACTGATAGGTCTGTAGCTCGAGGGCTCAGACTTGGGTTTGCCTGGCTTGGCGAAACCGATGACAGTGGCCTCTTTCCATATTTGGGGAAAAGCGTTGTTGCTCAGGGCGCCATTGAAGATGGCCGCCATTAACACGACGAGCTGAGCGGGGAGGAGTTTAAACACCCTATTGGTGATTCCGTCGGAGCCGAGTGCTTTACGCGGTTGAAGCTTATTAATGATGTCTTGCACTTCGTCAGCTGTGACCGGAGGCAGAGGATCATCTGGGTCTTCTACAGGGGAGAGGGCGGCTCTACGTTCGACGAATGCGTTCACCTCATCGAGATGTCGCTTGTCTACTGGTTGAGAGCTGGGGGAGCACTGGGACTCTAGGCTGTCGGCTAGGCATTCGGCCTTCTCAGAGTCGTCGAATGCAACGCTCTTATCGGGTCGGGTGAGGGGAGGCATCGAAGCCTCTTCGGTGGAGCGCAACTTGCGTTGCAGCTGCCAGAAGGCTAGGTGGGTAGGCTCAAGCTCGCTAAGCGTCTTGTCCCATTGATCTGAACGATGCTCACTAGTGCGCTTCTTTACAGCACGCTGTAAATAACGCATGTGAGCTTTGTTCGCGTCGCAGGGAAAGTTGCTGTAGGCACGGATGGCCGCGTTCTTCTCGGTTATCAGTTCACGTACGTCAGCGGGTAGTATCCAGCGTTGATCGCTCAATGCTGGAACTTCTCGTGAGCAATCCTTCAGTACGGATTGCACGTGTTCTGTAAACGAGTTGATGGCGGCCGTCGTGTCTGCGACTGAGACTATGTGGCCGGGGATGGACTCCAGGTGAGACGACGTGGTGGATTTCAGCTTTTCGCTGACTTTCCTCCAGTCGGTTATCACTTGGGTCGGCGGGGGCTGGCTGGGGTCACAGGGACCCGAGCGGGGCCCCGCATCGCTCGGCGCTCCGTATTATAAAGGCCGACCCCTTCCACAACTCGCCTGATTCACTGAGTGGTGCGATGATGTCACAGAGCGTTCCGTTTCGTTTTAAGTCGTAATAATTTGCTCACGCCGACATATAAGTAACTTTTTAGACCTATGTATCCTGCATATGCGTATGAAGATTCATTAAAATCGGTTCAGTCATTTCGGAAAATTAGGACTTGAGAGTTTGTTTGCAATGTCGTACGGCGTAAACGCTCTTAATAGAAACTTTACTGCAACATACAATATTAACCACCGCTTCCTTCCTAGTTCTGTTGTTTTTCGCTGTTAGATAAGCAGAGTAAATAGCTAAGCTAACAAGTTACTTCAACTTGTATTGGAAGTTGCGCCCCTAGTCTTAACATAAGCTAAGTTAGTGAATACTTGACGAGTCTCGCTGCAGCACTGCATCGAGCATTCAGATTCACAAAACGTTTACTTGGAATTACTAGCTTCTGTGTTTACTTAATATTTATCAAACAACTACTATGACTGAAGATAGAAACATGATATTTTATGTGATGATATTATCAATATATTTATATATTTTATGTTGTCCACTGTGTAACTTGTGCTTCTATCCAGACCCGTTACTTGGGACTGGACAATTGGCAATTTATGACTACTTTTGTTAGCTTGGGTCTTACCTGTTAAAACAAATGAAAGTGTTAATGAATAAAATAAATAAATAATAATAATACTAGCGTGTGATGCTGCAGAACGAATACTACAGTTATTCTTGAAAGTCTGAACAGATGTGTTTTTGTCAGTAACATTCTGATTTTGTAGTCCCATATAAGTATAATAGTGAGCATAATGGGTATAATTCCAGGCAATGGGCCGTTCTGGAAAATCCTAAATGATAAAGTTAATAATACTTCGTCTGACTTGGGGTTGGAACCCAGGTCCCCGTGCTCAGCAATTGAACTTATTCCCACTGACAAGACCAAGCAGGTTTAATAGTATTGAACATCCAACGACTTCATATTTTTAGGGTTCCAGACCAAAGGGTCAAACGGGACCCTATTACTGAGACTTCGCTGTCCGTCCGTCCGTCCGTCCTTCCGTCCGTCCGTACGTCTGTCCGTCCGTCTGTCCGGCTGTATTTCATTAACCGTGATAGTTAGCCAGTTGAAATTTTTACAGATTATGTATTTCTGTTGCCGCTATAACAACAAATACTAAAAATAGAATAAAATAAATATTTATGGGGGCTCCCATAAAAAAAGTGATTTTTTTGCATGTTTTTATAAATAATGGTACGGAACCCTTCGTGCGCGAGTCCGACTCGCTCTTGGCCGGTTTTTTTTTTATCACAAAGACTACCATCATTAAGTCATAAGTCATTTATTTCAAAACAATATGCATTGTGTAGAAATTTTGTAAATAAAACATTACCATCAAAACATTACAATCGAAAACATTACATAAATAAGTAGCCTTCAAAACAAAACGATTTAATCCACATTCAATTAAAAATAATTCATATACAATAGAGCAAAAGGTCACAAAAAAAAGCATTCTTTACCGAACCTAACCATATTATTCAATTCAAACATTATTTTTCTATCATTCGATTTTTTTCTGAAACCCCTTTGTAAACGGACACTCGAAGACGTCAGATTAATCTTTAAAATGTACCTTTTTACTGGTTTGCGGTGTCTAGAGGTTTGACTGACATCCTGTTTCGTTTCAAGGTAGATCGATGAAGATAAATTATTAACTCTTAACCGTTTTGGGTCGATTTAAAGTTGGAGTTTGCTGAAGAAATGATTTGGCTCATTTTGAAATTGTTTTGTTATAAAAAAAAACGTGTCATAAGAGTTAAGCCATAGTATGGCTAGTGGAGTGGTGACCCAGTAACCCGTGACGTGGTGAGTAAGGCGTGGCGTGGGTTCAAACCTGGGCAGGCATTAAACTTGGTTAAAATTATTTCATCATTGATTTTAAAAGGTAAACATTATAATTACTATACAGGGTGTAACGGAAAGGGTATATACATCCTTAAGGGTGTGCTACAGACCATCAAACTGAACATGTTTATCATCATAAAAAATAAATTGCAGCAAAAAAAATATTTGCTTCCCCATAGAAAATTGCAATACCTATTCGACCCAAATGTATAGGCAGCAGATTTTTTTTTTTGCTGCAAAAAATTTTTTATGATGAGAAACATGTTCAGTTTGATGGTCTGTAGCACACCCTTAAGGATGTATATACCCTTTCCGTTACACCCTGTATATTCGAGCACAAGACAAGTTTTGAGTATGAATGTAGATAGCTTTAAGAGTAGAGGAAGACCAAATAAACGACGGATGGACTGTGTGATGGATGATATGGCAAAGAGGTGTCTGATGAGATGACGAGCAATAGAGAAGTATGGAAGAAGAAGACATGCTGCGCCAACCCCAAATAAATTGGGATAAGAGCAAGACAATGATGATTATTCGAAGACATGTGACGTTAGTCCCCCCCCTTTTACAGTAAAGATCTCTGTGTCCCAGCGGTGGGAAAATCATAGTTTCATAATGCAGTGTTAAGCAAGAACTAACACGAGTACGAGATCTTTGTAATGTTCAAGATCTAGTGTTGATTCAAACTCAATATTACAGTTTGTATACAATATTTATTATAACACATTTGCTCGTAAAGGGTCTCTTATTTCACCAATTTCAGTATCGTAATGTATCTCATTACGCACTAGTGCGGTAATGTAATGTAAAACGCACGGTTTATCAAAATGCTCCGTCTAAAACAAACGGTACTTTTTTAAATCGTTTTTATGTCAGAAAAGTGGTCAACATTTTATGAATAAAATTAACTTGGGAGATAAAATAATATAATAAATAAACATTTGATTCTTTAATTTAATCAATGTTGACCATAAATTACAACCATTTATCTGTAACAAAACACTGTTTTGTCTTGTGACAAACGTATAAAGAAAAAAAACCTAGTATGCATTATACCAGCAAAAAGAGGGACAACAAAACGGGTTCACTATCCCGGATTGAAATTGCTTTCGATTATAATTGGCAATTAGCTGGCGTGAACATTGTGTACCTCGAGGACGTGCATTACAATATACTGTGCACAGAATACAGAACCACAATGGTGGAGTGGAAAAGTAGGTTCGTTATCTACATATTTAAAATTCAAAGACTGACTGACTGAAATATCAGCGCACAGCCTAAACACCTGATCCTAGAAACCTGAAATTTGGAGGGTGTGTTCTATATGAAGAGTAAATATCCACTACAAAAGGGTTTTTCAAAATTCTACCCTTTAAGGGGTAATATAAGGGGTGAAAGATTGTATGAAAATCAGTCATTTTAAAGTTAGAATCATGAAAATTCATATACAAGCTTCTGATTAGAAATAAATAAACAAAATATTTTAGTTTTTATGAAAATCTACTCCCTAAGTGGGTTAGATAGGGGTTGAAAGTTTATATACGGAAACGGTCAAAATATATATATATTTTTTTATACCTACTTCGCTCGATATTTGCGCGAAAAGATACTTGTACTTTTGCGCGAACAGACATTTGCGCGACTCAATGGCTTCATTGTCGTTTTGCCAAGATGCCGAGAATCGCGCCGAGGAACACTTTCGGTTTTAACTTCATGGGTGTCGATTTCGTGATTTTCCGAGTCGCTGGCAATGAAAATAAATATCTAAGATGACGCTTTGGATTTTTTCTGTTTTTCCTTCATGGGTGTCAAAAAAAAAACGGTAATATACTTTTTTCTAACCAGAATGGATTCTCTGGTTTCTTACTTTGAAAATAACAGACTTTTACACAACTATTTATCCTATACTTACACTAAAGTTCGTGCGAAGCCGCTGCCAACAACTATTATCTATAACATTTAAATTACTATTTTTGTCATTTTCTTTTGCACACACGTGGGCCGAACTCCACGCGGGCGCCTTCGCGTCTGAACGGGTTACGATGAAACTTGATGTGGGTTAGGACAAAGGATACTTTTAATTCCGATATTGCATTCCTGTGGATAGTGACCGTCCTCCAAGCAAGCGAAGCGGCGGGTAAGGCAGAGTGAAAAAAAAACTGTCAGTAATTTTTTGGTATTTTAATATTTTTGTTCAATCTCTCTCATGATCCTCTTCCTAAAATATAACCCCGACTGGCTACCCAATAACACCAACCTAGCATTATGGAAACTTAGCTGAATTTCAAACCACGAACAAAAGGTAAAATCCATTGCCAAGGTCAAAAGAATCCATACATCATCAGACTGAAGAAAACCTTTTCATTTTTCGATACGCACGGGAAGGCCTCTTGAGTTATGGTCTCGGCCACCGTCCGGCTACCGTCCGGGAACCGACCGGTGTCCGTTATCGTCCGCACCGGACAACGACCTCGGCGATTTATTGCTTTATCTTCCCTAGTTTTAATATTCGTGCGCGGAGAAATTTATTGTACAGCCTGGCGGCCATTTCCTCCTCGATTCTGGTGAGTTCGCATGTTGTATGTGCGAGGTTGTAGTGTAAGGTTTTGTCAAGTTTGTTCTAGTAGTGGAATTAAAATGTATGATTTATCAGCAGGGTGTGCTTATAAATCTTTACTTATGTTTTTCAGGAACAAGAACATGGTTTACCGACGGAAAGTTTCGACGTATTTATTTACCTATGACCTTGAATATTTTTGTGTATCAAACATAATCTGGCTTTGTGTCGCTTTGCTCAACTATCAAAAAACCTGTCTCAAAATGGATTTAACTTGTTTTTATAAACCAGTGATTCTGTTCGAAGATCCATTCCATTCTTCATAGCTTAGGATACATGAAAGCCACTTCTTGGTATCGAATCAGAGAGCATTAGATCAGGAAGCGAATCTTCCTACCTCCGGGCTTGTAACAGTAGTGGAGTCAGGTTTCACAGAAACCTTACACGGGCAGGGAACCGTTTGTAAAATAATTTGATCCTTTTAGTGTTCGGGGTACTGTTAGTTGAACACTGAACCGTATTCCAAACACTTAAAGGATCAGATTATGGTATTTTATATTGTAATTTGAAGTCCGTTTTCAACAAAATTTGAAGATGTTATTTTGCATTTTGCGTCATTAGTTTTTATTTATAATTCCAAAAAATAAAATATTAAAATAAATCAATAATCACTATGATGTCGACGAATTTTTTGACGCCCTGTAATTTTGATACTTGTATATATTTTATTTTTATTTTATATTTATTTGTAGTTCGTAAATAATGTACCTATTAAAATATAAAATTAAAAAAAAAAAAAAAAAAAAACTATCCACAGCTGGGTATTAGGCCCCGTTCCTCTTTCGCCATGCTTCCCTGAGCTCCAACAACCATAATATCCATATTATGTTTGTTCTCATAGGAAAATATTTCTACGTCAGAACGCTACAAGGAGTCGCCAACACTTTTAAAATACACAGAAATTCTATAAAAATACATTTCAACATCAAGAAGTATGCAAACTGTGTCGTTCGTAGTCACTACTTCAACGTTTCTATGCGCTACGAGCTAGGAGCGTAGCCGCGTAGGCGGCGTTTCTAGGGTACCGCTACGTGATTACAATGCTACGACGTAGCGGACTGCTACAAAGCACATATGGTACACCGCACAAAGAGTACAGGCAGTAAGATGCCACGTACGATTGCATCAATTTGTTGGCACTTTATAGTTACAACCCAAAAAAAAAATTAATTAAAATAAATAAATAATAGTTATTTGTGTTGATGTTCAAGTACTATTATCGCCTACCTCCCGTAGGTATCTGACGTAAGATTTTCGCAATATCGATGTCATTCGATGATATTTTTGAATTTATTTGTTTGATAATCCAATCCGGTGGTAATCCTCCATATAACAGAAATTTTCATCATATTTATCGACAATATTTGCCCTCATGTCCTGTATTTAAAATATCGTAGCTGCATGCAGCGATAGTGAATTTTTGCCTACTTTTAATCCTTTTCATATTGAAACAAATCTTTCATGAATTTTATTCGATACGTTTCGGTATGATATTGCAAATGAAACAATATTTTTGATGCGAATTGTTTGGATAAAGTTATGATAATTTTAGTTTTAGTTTCACAAGGGGATAATTATTTTAATGAAAGCTATTCTATGTTTGTTAAATAGTTATTAACAGTATGTAGTTATTTAGGCCTGTGTTTTTGTCATGAACCCATTTAGAACTTCACAAGTATTCGCACGGAGATACCTCTTTGAACTCATATTGGATTAACTGTTAATTAATCACTCGAGGAGCTCGTGGCTAAATAATAACAGCCGCACGGGCCGATCTTTAAGGTTAAGCCGTGCTTGCCGAGGTTGGCCCGTGGATGGGTGACCATAATTACATACCGAGTTTCCTCCGTGCCTCGGAAAGCACGTAAAGTCCCGGCTGTCATTTGTAGATCTTTGACAGTCGTTACGAGTAGACAGAAGCCAAAAGTCTGACATCCAGTCTTAACCAAGGGGTATCGTATTACCCAGTTACTGGGTTGTGGAGGTCAGACAGGCAGTCGCTTCACGTAAAATACTGATACTCAGCTGCATCCGGTTAGACTGGAAGCCGACTCCAAGATAGTTTGGGAAAAGGCTAGGCAGATGAATCACTAATTCACTAATGAATCATCTAAAAACCACCTAAGTGTTCAGTGCACTATTTTATCTCTCTGGTGTAATCATCATTATCACCAACCTGAATTCACCCACAGCTGGGTATATGCCTCTCTTTTTTGTGCCGATATCCAGGCTCCTGTTTCTCTGCTTTGCCCAGACTTTTTTTATAACAACGTGGTCCAAGTAAATCTTTGGAAAACTGAAGTAAAGCTCTGCTCAAACACTACAATCTCATTATAGCTCTTACCCGTCCGGCAAGCAGAGCAGCATTAGAAAGAACACAAAAGAACCTTGATACTAGCTCATATTGTTTTAAAAAATAGCCAACAGAAAGCTAAAAATAAAAAGATAAAAGTTAAAATTGTCGCGTAATTAAGTTGCTGGATAAAAGAAAAGTAAAGGTTGTTGCACATTGGTAAAAAAATATTCTAAAAAAATATTTTATTCTGCTGCTAATAAAAGTGCAAGTTAATTTACATGTCTGTTTTAAGATGTACTTTTGGTAGATTTTTTAAAAGAAATTAAAAACAGTCAAAGGCGTAATTGAAAACGCTTTTAAAGTAGTTAAGTAATACAGTCCGTATTACTTTACTCCGAAGTTCAAAATACTGATGTACGGTTTACGTAAAGTTCGTTAGTACGAATTACGTTAGTCAGAAAGTACGCTATGACGAATTATTTACTCAGAATGTTCTTCTCTCCGATGTACGGTACTCCGAATGCTTGCTATGACGAATTACTTAATCGAGAATGTTCATAATCGAGATTCTGAGATAGTATTTCGCTTTTATGTATGTAAGGATAAAAGATGCCGAAACTTCCGCATGTGATTTTTCATATTTTCACTAAAATCTTTATCAAACAAAAAAACGTCAATACTGGTTTTTGGTCGGCAATTGGTGCTGGACTCAGCATCAAGGAGTGTCGCTGCGGAAAAAAAATTGGTGTTTGCCTCGTCTTTTAAATTGTACCTAAATACATTTCTTTTGAACCAAAACATAGCAATAATAAGAATTTCAACAATAATATTGTTGAATCTTGTAGTACGGTAGGCTAGTATGATTCGATTGATATTCTGATATAAACAGAAAAAAATGTTTTCTGATTTACACGTGCCACATGTTTCTGCATCACCCAAAGGTTGACTGGTAGAAAATGCCTATGGCGTTAAGTCCGCTTCTGTACTCCGTGCTTGAAGTATTAAATAAATACAGGTAATCTGAAAGTCTGGTAATTTTCCCTCCAGCATTAAATAACCTTATTAAACTCGAATCGAAGTGTCATAGCGATCCCTACAGCTAATTCCAAAGACATATTTAACTTCATGTTATCGGACGCCTATATTTCATACATGTGTCATACAAGTAGGTCACGTTTAATATATCCCAAGGATTTATGCAGAATCCAGTTTAAACATGTATTTTAGATTTTCAAACGCAATAAAATTACATTGAGAGCAGCGGTGGCCCAGTGGTGGCAGCCCCGACTTACGAGCAGTAAGCCGTGGGTTCGAACCCAGGCAGGCGCATTACTTTGTGTACTTTATTTCATCACCGCTGCCCTCAAAAACGGTGAAGGAAAACATCGTGAGGAAACCGGCATGTCCTAGAACTAAAAATTCGAAGACATGTGACATCTACCAACCCGCACTGGGCCCGCGTGGTGGATTACAGCCCACTCCCTCGCATAGAGAGGAGGCCTGTGTCCCAGCAGTGGGAACATAATAGGCTAATGATGATGATGATGATGATGATAAAAATTACACATTGCTTTTTAATCCTGGTGTGATAAGTTTTGAAGTCTTGAATATTGAAGTTAATTGTTGATTTTTTTGAAGTTGGTCTTAAAACTAACTAGCTTTTGCCCATGGCTTCGCCCATGTGAAGGTTGGAAATTACTCTACGTTAACGTACTGGAATGATTTTTGCCTATTGTAATGAAGTTGGCCACATATTGTAAAAATAAGCGTAGTACAGACTGAATGAAATGACATGTAACATTAAATAAAAATAACCTCAAAAAACTAAGAAACGTCACATGTGGCTAAATACAAGTACAGACGACTATCAAAAGTAGATTTGTGTAACATAGAAGGTTCCTGTCACTAGACTTGTATGGTGGACGCCATTTACATACTCTTGTTATAAATTGATGTAATAAAAACCTCCAGTGCTTCGGTTCAAGTCTTATTTATTAAAATACTTTTTCCAACATATAATAAACCTATATTCTTACCCAGGCCGCAGACTACCTATACGTCAAGTTTCATCAAAAGCTGTTCAGTCATTATTAATGCGTGAAAAAGGAACAGACAGATAGACAGAGTAATTTTCACTAAAAATCACGAAATAATTCGGGTCTTTAAACTGGCTGCAATTTCAATAAACTACCAATAACAACAAAAAAACTCTGATCTACCATACATGATTTTCTGAAATGATACAAAATGATGTACGGTCTCCAACGTGAACATTCCTTAACTTAGCCTGCTGACCTCAGCCGAGGACAAAGTAAATAAGAGCAGCCTGAATATTTCAGCGATATAGCTCGACTGCTGATGTCTCCAAACTAACTCATGATCGAATTCTATCCTTAAGACTTTCAAGGTTTATTCTTTCTTGTCTTTATTTGAAGACCTTGATAATTCTGATGATATCTTAATTCTACTGGTAATTCTAGCATAAAGATTGCATATTTTTATGCAAAGGATGCAAGGATACAATTCTGTAATTGGTATTAGGTAAAGATCAACTTTTTATACCGAATCACGTCCTGGGTACAAGAATTACTACGTGTGGTCTGAATTAGATCACAGCACTTTATTATTTGCTTCGGTTGTCAGTCAATTTAAAAACCATGAAAGAGAAATGAGTCTCCCGATTTGGTATCACAATATTACCCTCCGTTTAGAGAAAACCAAAATAATTGAGAAGTAGTATTATTACTACTCCCGCTCTGGGCGGAGCGGAAGTGTCAGACTTGTACTGACTAAAACCCATCCATGTTCCTTCTTAGCCCTTTGTGTTCCAGGGCCACGGTATCTCTTTCAAACAGTCCCGCAGCCCTGGCAGGCATCGGCCCTATCGGACCCCTTCCGATTTGCTGACATCTCCTTGAGGCGCGCGTGGAACACGAACGCGCCGTCGACACGGCCTGTCGTCATAAGACGGACGGACGGTGGGCTAGCCCATTACCCACTTTATTGACCTTTGAGTCACCTTAAAATTAGTCCCTACAATTTCCGAGATAGCTCAGCCTATACCACAAGCCATTAAAGCAATAAATCGTAAAGGACGCTTGATATCACACATTCACGCTCAATCTACAAGATAATTAACTGCCAGATTAATTACTGTTTTAGTGTCCAGGCCTAGTTCGCAAGGACTCAAGCAAATTGACCCAAATCTAGGCCATACATAATAAAATACTTAGCTTTAACAGCTCTTGAAAAAGTTACGTTAATTATGTCGTATATTAAGATAGTATCTAAGTTTAATTTGGTGTCGGAGGAAATAAAGATTTGGTTCAATGCATTTCTTTCGATTAACCAGCTATACTTAAAGATAATGCTCATAAAAATGTATCATCATCTTTCATCATTCTTGTGCCATTTTCTCAATTTATATGGGGTCGGGTCAGTACGTTTGCCGAGAATCGAGTTAAATGGCATGCGATTGAAGAGGCCTATGTCCAGCAGTGGACTGTTCTACGCTGAAGATGATGACAACAAGTTTGTATTCTCCTTCCATAATTTTCTATTATCCGCCATCTCATCTCATCAATCACATGTTACCTAGCTGAATCTTTGACGCAATTCATACGTCGTTTCTTAGATCTTCTCTTACTACTAAAGCCAGTGGAACTGTAACAAATGGTAACTGATGCAGTGCTGTATTCGGCCTATATTTCTTCAGTTGACTTTCATGTGTTAGCAAATGCCTTAATTAAAGCGGCGCAGTAGACTCGAAGCTCGATGAACTGGCTTGATCAAACCTATTGGGAACGGATATCGTCATTGGCAAACTGTCAAATGTGCCTTTGCAAAGGCTCATTCAGTCGTGAACTTTACGTCTGTGTTAAAGCCACGAACAATGTAAGACTAGGCTGTTTGCATTAGCAGGTATTTTTTTACACTTGTTCGGGTAAACGCAGTTATATAATGAAAACTCTATTTGTTTAAAACTCTGGAACGCGCTACGCATTAGCAATAAAAAAGCCGAAAGTAAATTCACTTTTAAAAAGAAAGTTCGCAACAACTATATTTAAGTCAGACTAAATAGTTCTCAAAAAAAAGTCTAGTCATAGTAATTATTTTAGGGTTTCTCGTTTTTTATTTTGGTATTTGTTATGATATATATTAGTCTATTTTATTTGTTTAATGTGTATAAGTATCTATGTAAGTGTTTGAATTTTTGAAAACTAGTAGCTATTTGTAAAAAAAAATTGTACCCTATCACAATGTTGTCATATTTAACCCAAAGGTTGACTGGTAGAGAATGTCTTGTGGCATTAAGTCCGCCTATGTACATGAAGTTTTAATCCATACTATCCGTACTTAATATAATAAATGCGAAAGTCACTCTATTTGTTTGTTTGTTTGTTTGTTACCTTTTCACGACTAAACGGCTGATCGAATCTTTATGAAATTTGGCAAGAAGATAGATTTCAACCTAGGGAAGGACATAAGCTATATTTCATCACGCTACGACCAATAGGAGCGGAGCAGCAATGAAAAATGTTGTGAAAACTGGAAAAATGTGACGCAGACGAAGTTGCGTGGGACAGCTAGTAAATAAATAAATTAATTAAAAATTATAAAAAAATGGAAATTTTTGAAATTTAAATGGAAGTTTCATTTAAGAATTTTAACATACAGCACTTTGCTGGCTCTAGATTGAAGTAAACATCATGCATACCTTCTGGTAGTCAGTTTTTCCAACATTATAGTATATTGTTCATATATCATAACATATCAACTGTAATTGCTAAATGATTAGGAAGAGCCACCCATATTTTGCTAGTTGAGTTTAAATCATGTCAAAGCGGGCAAGCCATCAAGTGGTGGAATTCAGGTTGCAGGCTGCTACTGAAAAATTCCTATTAAAAAACCCTTATTACATTTGCTTAACGTCCCTATGCTTATGAGTAGGTAGCGCTTACGAACACTAGACGAACGAAACAGTGAGTGTGAACTTTCAATGAAAATCGCTCTATATACAAAGATTACTTGCATTTATTCACAAAAAAAGTCTTCACAAAGAACAATCTTTAAAATATTCAGCTCTAAAGTAAGTAAATAAGCTCATCTTTAAATATTTCACTATCGGCAGCCCCGCTCAATACTAACTAAGTTAGTGACGACCCAATGATTTTAAGTGAATGCTTTTAGATGAGAAAACTTCTTTCATTCTTTTTTCACTTTGTAAAGTTCGTTTTTTAATGTGACATTTTAAAAAGCTTAGTTTGTTTTAAGTCGTGGTTGGTGAGTTTAATTGAACTTATTGAACTTTAAGTTTTAGGTTCAGTACCTAGAAACAATGGGACTCTTTGTAATGTGACGTTTCAATTAAGTACCTTTTTATGTCAGACATCAGAATCTACACCGTGTAAATCACCTCATCACGAAGCCGTCAACCAAGCATTATGTTCATGAAACTAAGTAACTTTACGCAAAAATTATTGCTGGGAAACGACTTTTTTTTGGGGGGTGTAAAATCATGTTTTGTGGTAGAACTCAATGTAACGCACTCAAAACATTGTGCTGATGGACGCATTGAATAGTACGGGGGTCGTGGAGGTGTTAAAAGTAAAAATCTTACATTAAAAACTTGTATTTAAAAAAATACTTGTAAAAAAGTTGGAACTTTGACCCCTAATATCTCCATAACTAGAAGGTTCCCAGGTATGGTGTAGAACAAAAAAATTATCGCAATGACAGGGAGAACCAGTGCCTTTCGGCTTCGTTAAGAGGTGTTTTACACCCTATATACACTTTCTTCTTAGAGGCAAGGAATGGCAAAGCGCAAGACCAATTTCAATTATAACCTTTCTCCATCCTTTCTCTCAATTGATTTGGGGTTGGCGCAGCATGTCTTCTTCCTCCAGACTTTTCTATTACTCGTCATCTTAGCAGTTGCCTCTTTTCTAGGTAAAAAAATATTAATAAATGAATAAATAAGTTGACTTAATAAAGTTACCAGATGTCTTACAGTTTGTGTCTTCTTTGTAACACTTTTTTCTTCTTATTTGCGGTGGATTTGCTCTTCACTCTAGTCTAGGTCAGAGATGACAGAGACAAAGTCGACGATGGTACGAGCTTACCCAGAAGAAGCCTGTTCGCTCTAACTTTGGAGAGATTAGGTTTGTAAGCGTTCAGAAACACAGACGCCTACAGAGAGTTCCAGTCCTTTGCTGAGCGCATAATGAAAGTCGTTTGAAAACTTCGAAATCACCTTCTCAATTGTCCAGGCGTTCATCATCATCATCATCATCATTAAGAGCCTTGTTCCCATCCACTGCTGTGTATAATTATGCTTCCTGGCTTTCCTGGCTTTTGTACCATTCTTTTCTGATCTGCGCAAGTCTCAATTGATTTGAGTTCTATCAACGCCCTGTGCGTTGATAGAACTCAAATCAATCATTTGAATACTAAAAATGAAAATAATTCAAAAACTTAATCATGACCGCTGCTGAATAACTCTTGAATCCCACAATACGATCGTACAATAATGCTTAACTCGATTTAATTAAGTTTGATTGATTTTATACTCGACGAGGGCTGACAATAGAATAGCTACTGGCTGTGAGATTGATAAACCCTATTATATTTGTGAAGAACGGAATATCATTGGGTCGATTTGGTTCATTCAATGTTATATTACACATAGATAGGTTAAAACTTACAAAGAAAATTGTATCGTAGAAATATTTGGGGAGAATTGACTAGAGATGTATAGGAATATATGAAGAGCGTGTATAACTGTGTCTAGAACGAGGTGCAATTTAATTAGTTTTAATTTGTTTTTTTTTTACTTTCAAAAGTGCCTCTAATGGTCTAATTGAAATAAATGCTTTGAGTTTGAGGTGTAACCGTACTTCGGCTTTTAGCCGAAACATAGTTACTTTACCCAAAAAGTTTGGTTAATATTAAATGTACCCTGGTAAACCAACTCTTTGCATCTTCTTCTAGCACTACCTGTAACATTATACATGTCACATCTCTTCTACGTTTTGGTTCTATGATGCCAACTAAAACCGTTTTCGTTTTTCTAACGTTTATTACCAAAGCCTTAATTTATCTAGTCTCAGACGCAAATTATATCGGAACCAAATGGCTTGTATCCGGAAGAACCAATGTTACGTTCGAAAATCCAACCTGTAGCAAGGATTCCAACATAAAGTCATTCGCTCAGCAATGACTTTACGAATTAATTAGACTCGTGTATAACCTCGAACTTATACAGAAATTTGTAACTAAATAATAGTCTTAAGTAAACTTAGTAAATCAAAAACAAATAATTGTCTTATTGAACTATTATTAATAAAGTTTATTTATAACATCAGACTTCTTCGAAGTAGTTTACAAACAAATTATTTAATAATATGTACTCCTCGACATGTCAAAGTGACATTACTTAAGTGTTCTTCGAAAACTTATTTAATTTCAACAAATTCGCTGTAACTAAACTTCTTTGCCACGAGCTCACGACCTACACTCAAACGACACTACGAAATAAACAAATGAAAGGAATTGCTTAGAGTAACAGTCGCGATTTGCGAAGGGAAATAAAAAAAAAACATTTATTTGTTACAAGTGTGTAAGGTACGCGAAAATGGTTACCAAAAATTCAGTACATCTACTATCCACAATAAATATAATATATATAACTTGACAAATATTTATAAACAGAACAGGAAAAAAATGGTCAGCTGCATGTCGTGACTGCGACTTTCATTCAGCTTGATGCTGCGTTTTAGGCCAGGAATCCACCTAAGTGAGAGACGAGCGCAGTGGTTCGGAGACTGACTGGGGAAACCGATCACATTAATTGATATCTACATCGTGTCTCTCGTCTCTCCTGTCATTGGTCGAATCTTGTACATCTCTTTTCCGCTTAGATAAAGTCCGGGCCATAGGATCCCACAGCACGGTGGCGTTTATCAGTGTTCTTTGACGGAAGGAAACTAAGCGTGTTTGTCGCAAATCGCATCTCTCGAGGCAGTGAACGGGGCAGTATTCATATTGGCACTTGGCACTCTACCAAAAAGTAATATAGTAGTACAAGTAGGTGCTTGCTTTTTATATTAAGAGGTACCTAAGAGCAGAACTAGGTACAGTTAATCGCAATACCGAGATAACAATAAGACATTGATAGTGCCTTTATGTCCAAGTGGTAAGTCTGATTTTCGAAGTGCGAACGCCTTTTCATGGATGTTATAAATTGGCGAGTAAGGGATTATGTCAAGAGAATGGTGACCTTCATTTTGTGCTATTAAAACATTCTGCGGTCTTATATAATAATTTATCAAATGAGTTATATTTTTGAGCCAAAAAAAAATGTTTCTGTTTTCCTTTAAGTACCTACAATCGATTTCTAATACGAAATATCTAAAAAATATAAAAATATCGAAATATCTAATAATCTAAAATGATAAATAACTTTGCTGTTGGAAGTCACCGTCTTGTTTTATTACTGGCTAGTTACCACGGACTTCCAAAACTTAAGAAGTTATTTTACACTTTCAACTGATCCAGATTTTTAAAAGGAGGTAATCAGATAACCTTCTTTTAAAAATCTGGATCAAAAAATATATCTGGTTAAAAAAATAATAGCCCAGCTTCGAATTTTTGTACCTAAAGTTTTTGACTTAGAAGTCTCGTTCACAATCTGAATTTATTGCACCATCTTGCCATATATGCCACAGCACTGATACTTCTGAGATATAAGTCTGAAAAATTCATACAAAACCCTATTTATATTCAAGACAAGTTTTAGTTCCAGGTTGATCTGCCAGCAAATGAGAAACGTTGACTGTTTTACTAGCAAATTGAGCTGCATAAATAATGCTGGGGTCCCGGCGAAAGAAAATATAGGTCAATTTAAAATTAAAATTGTGTACAACTCAGTATGTTTTACATGCCAGCATTTGCCACGTACGATGAAAATGTAGATTGCAATCAGGGGGTTTTCCGTATACGTATAGGGTATCTTCTTGTTTTTCTAAGTTACTATAAGACACTACTTCATCATAATCTGTCTAGTCTTTTCCCTAATATGTTGGGGTCAGCTTCCAGTCTAACCGGATGCAGCTGAATACGAGTAATTTACATGCGCGAGTGCCTGCCTATCTGACCTCCACAATCCAGTTAGTACTGGGTAATACGATATTCCTTGGTAAGACTGGTTGTCAGACTTTCGAGCCTGTAACGACTGTCAAAAACCTTCAAATGACAGCCGAGAGCAACAGCTTAACGTGCTTTTTGAAGTACGGAGGAAACTCGGTATGTAATGGCTGGTCACCCATCCACAGACCAGCCTTTAAGATACTACATCATTCCATCACCATCATATAAAAAGACTTGCAGATAAAACGTGGTTGGTTTATTTTATTCTCTATTTTATCATAGTATTTATGCTAGCTGTTAATACTTGCCATCTGGTGAATTTTAAAACTTTGGGAACTTATTTAAGGAACAGACCAACCCACACTTAATCGTTCCATTTTATTCTGTTTCAGATATTTATTAGAAAGTTCTGTGAAAGTGGGTAGTTTTATTATTTATCTTTATATTGTTTTTTCTCCGAATTATGTATAAATTAACATGGAAGAATTTTAATATAATAATAGAAATAGAATTATACGAAGAACTGGCTTATCGCTTCAGGTGATTCCTCCGGGACAACGTAAAATTACCGCGGCCCTGGAACACAAAGGGCGAAGAAGGGACATGGGTGGGTTTTAGTCAGTACAAGTCTGACACTCCCTCCCGCTCCGCCCAGAGCGGGAGAAGTCATTTGATGATTTCCCATCCGCAAAAAAAAAAAGTATTTATTTGTTAAGCGACATTACAAAAAAAGACTAAAGGTTGAGTCAAACTGATACGGACAAATTTTGGACAACAGCCGGACTCTGACAGTTACTTCAGTACAATTTATATCAGATTCTTTTGTCCGGATGGAGTCGAAATCTGCATTGATAATTCTTCTACAATGATTTAACTGAAAGAGTGAAGTAGGTTTTTAGTGTTCTGTACCCAAAGGGTCATACGGGACCCTATTACTGAGACTTCGCTGTCCGTCCTACCGTCCGTCCGTCTGTCACCAGGATGTATCTCATGAACCGTGGTAGTTAGCCAGTTGAAATTTCTACAGATTATGTATTTCTGTTGATGCTATAACAACAAATACTAAAAATCGAATAAAATAAATATATAAAGGTGCTCCCATACAAAAAAGTGATTTTTTTGCTAGTTTTTATAAATAATGGTACGGAACCCTTCGTGCGCAAGTCCGACTCGCACTTGCCCGGTTTTATTTTTTCTTTCAAAACCAAGAAAATATAACCACAAGCTTGTAGTTTTGCAGGCGAGTGATGTAAGTAACAAACTAAAAGTATTAAACCAGCAAAATTGTGGTTGTGCAGAAGTTAGAACGAGTCTTAAGTTAGTTGTGATAAGATTGGGACTTATGCTTGAGTTATTCGGTTTTCTTACTTCTTACACTTATATTTTGCAAGGCAATGAGATGGGGTGTTTTTATGATGTTAAGTTCTTTAAAACATGTTCCTGGAAAATGGGTTCCCATAATTTTCTGCTCTGGTATACCTATCGTAGTAAAGTAACTAATTGGTATATACCTAGTGAATTGGTGGTTTAATGGATGTTTTAATATTAAATTTTGATCGGTAACTTAAAACAAGAATCATAAATTTATCTGCCAAGCTAAGTGAGTATGGCAAAAACCGGCCATGTGCGAGTCGGACTCGTGCACGAAGGGTTCTGTACCATTATTTATAAAAATGAATAAAAAAAACACTGTTTTGTATGACAGCCCCATTAAATATTTATTTTATTCTGTTTTTAGTATTTGTTATTATAGCACTAAAAGAATACATAATCTGTAGAAATTTCAACTGGCTTGTTGTCACGGTTCATGAGATACAGCCTGGTGACAGACGGACGGACGGATGGACGGACGAACGGACGGACAGCGATGTCTCAGTAAATGAGTCCCGTTTGACCTTTTGGGTACGGAACCCTAAAAATTATAATGACCATTAATTATAGGACTTTTATTAAAAGCAGAGGAGTTTCAAAACTGGTTGTGTAATCATCACTTAATTAAGTCTTTACACTGCTAGTGGTATTGACTAAGCTCTTTAAACTAGCTGATAAGAATAAAACCATAATAACATACCCATCTTATATTAATCGATCTTCCAAGTTTATATTCCACATCGCAAGCATCTTCCAACTCGCTGAGAGGTCCACCATCCTCGCCAAACACTTGACGAGAGTATACAGTAAGTATAAGCAAAGAAAACAGAATCCCTTTCAACGCAAATATTTGCATTCTTCATGGGACCTGTCCATCTTAAATATTGAGAGAGGTAAAACGTCAGAGAGAATATTAAAAGTGTTTGGATATTTTTATTGCGTTTCAAATTTGGTTTAATTTTAGATTGTATAGGCTAGTTGCGATTCTTTGCATCTTGCTGAAGTCTGAGCTAGCTGCGGACACAGAGTGTGGTACTAGATACTTCGGTACATTATCTGTCAAAGTCCAGAATCCGCGTCCTATAAGTAAAACTTGTCACTTCGTATTAATCAAGTAAGTAGGCTGTTTTTTAGTATAAAATATGGCGCACGTTTAGCTCTCTACGCACGTTACTACTCTCTGCGCACGTTTCTCTCTCTCTTATGCCTGGTCGAGGAACGACGGATGCCATTTTTGCTATTCGCCAGCTATGCGAAAAATACAGAGGTGCGCATAAAAACTTGCACATGGTGTTCATCGACCTCGAAAAGGCATATGACCGGGTTCCCCGTGAGGTTTTGTGGTGGGCTCTTACAGTGAAAGGTGTGCCTGGGAAGTATGTGCAGTTGATCCAAGCGATGTACAGTCGATGTCAAACCCAAGTACGGTCTACAGCGGGCACTACCGGCAGCTTCAATGTGGCAGTTGGCTTGCACCAAGGGTCGGCTTTAAGCCCTTACCTCTTCCTGGTGATAATGGACGCTCTTACGTCGGACATACAGGAAGAGGCTCCCTGGTGTATGCTGTTTGCTGACGACATTGTTTTAGTTGCCGAGAGTGGCCTAGAGGTCCAGAGCAGATTGGAGGTGTGGTGGCAAAGATTGGAGAATGTTGGCCTGAAAATAAGTAGAACCAAAACGGAGTACTTGTTTTGTGATTTCGGCGGTCTCTCCAGTCCTGTGCCTATAGCCCTTGCCGGAACGCCCATACCGATCTGCTCCGATTTTCGGTACCTCGGGTCGCTTGTCCAAGGAGACGGTGATGTAGACCGGGACGTAACGCAACGGATCAACTCAGGATGGATGAAATGGCGACAGGTCACTGGAACAACTTGCGACCCACGGATGCCCCTCAAGTTAAAGGGGAAAATATACAAGTCCGTGATACGACCTGTCGTACTGTATGGATCGGAATGCTGGGCAGTGAAAAAGACGGATGAAAAAAGATTGCATGCAGCAGAGATGAGAGTGTTGAGATGGATGTGTGGAGTGACTAAAATGGATAAAGTTAGAAATGAGCATATAAGAGGAAGTTTGAAAGTGGCACCTATTACAGAAAAGATGAAAGGGAGTCGTCTGTCTTGGTATGGACATGTGATGAGGAGGGATGGAACACATGTGACTAAAAGAGTGATGAATATAAATGTGGATGGATGGAGAGGGAGAGGAAGACCAAAGAAAAGATGGATGGAATGTGTGAAAAATGATATGAGGGAAAAAGGAGTAAATGATAACATGACGAATGACAGAGGAGTATGGAGAAAAGAGACGTGTTGCGCTGACCCCAAATGAAATGGGACAAGGGCAGGAAGATGTTTAGCTCCATATCTTTCCCATCTTTGCATAGCTATACAAATAAATACAATTTTATTGAAGTGTCTGTTTATGATTAAATAAAAACAGCTTTTTACTTAATAGATTATTATGAAAGCATCATCATCAACTTTTTTGGGGTAGGTTTCTTATTGAAAGTATGTACGGTACTTAGAAGAAGAACACATTTTTTTAAATTTTTGTGTGTCTGTCTGTCTGTCTGTTTGTTCCGGCTTTTACTCCAAAACGGCTGGACCGGTTTCGGCAGGATTATTACTGGGAGATTGCTTATGTTATAAGGAGTAACTAAAGCTACTTTTATGTAAGTACTACATAAAAGGACAAGGTTCCGTGCAAAAAAAAAATCTCTCGAAATTGTTAGCAAAGTGTGATGCAAAAGGGGAAGTCACATTTTTTTTAAATTGCACGCGGACCTGTGACAACAGCTAGTACTAAAATGAGAATAAAATAATACTGCTCTGAACATTTCTCGGGCATTAGACCCGCGACAACTCCGAATAAAATTAAGTATCACAATTTTCTTTCAAAATGATTCTTCCAAAAATAGTCTACGCAAAGAAAACGATGTTTTCGCTCATAAAATATTTGCAACGACAAGAGCCGTCACAAGACGCGACATAATTTCATATAAAATTCACACTTACGCCAACAAACTAAGGTGACACGGCAGGTGTTCCGTCTCCAAGTATAAGGCGATAACGTCGATATTTATATTGTGTTAGGCAAAAATGTAGTGTCAACGTATTTTGAGAAGAAACTCGATGTTGAAGACTGTATTCTGTTTATAAACGTTTCTCCAAAATAGTACATGCTTTACAAAGAACTGTCTCTTGTTCACGACTTAAGTATCTCTGTGTCTGGTGTCTAGTGGTTGGTAGCGTGACTGCTGATCATGAAGTCCGGGTTCGACACCCAGGTCGGGCAAAGTGATATTGGGATTTTCCATCAGGAATTCCTCAGTAGCAGCCACGGAGTCTTGGCTAGTGGTCAATTGATGGCAATAAGCTCGCCTCCTATTACATGAGACTTAAAAGAAAACAAGCAAACTGTGGGTGCACTATTATGCTGAGGCTTCATTAGTGCGTTGACACACGACGTCTTAACGCAAGAGGGCACGCAGCGCACTAGCGCAGTATCTCAGTGTGGATTTCAGTCTTTATTCGACAATAGATCTGATCAAACCCTTTAGTCTCATAACATTCAAGATCAAACGTGTTCTACTATTGCTTTTTTACTTCACTGCCGAAACAAATGAAGAAACAATAAAAGATTCTGGATATCTCCCTTGATTGCGTTGAAAACTGTCCGTCGTCGCATCGGAGCTCTGACAGTGCAGCGCATCACCATCCCCTTGCTTCGTCTCTCGGCCGTCGATCCGTAGAAACGTCTCGTGCGACGACGTAACGCATAATGTGTCACTCCAAAAATGAGTGTATAACGTGAGGTCGCCACACGGAAGCGCGATTAAGAGTGACTAAAAATATACTTATACAAGGTGTTGTTTTGCATCCTCGTCAAATTCAAGGAGGTAACTATGCTAATGATTCTCGTCCCGAATCAACAATAAAATGCGTAGGTAATCTTTATTTATTCTTATTTACGGAAATATGTTAGTCTGAACCACCCGTGTTTTAAACGCGGGCCGTCTGATTCTCGCCCTATAACCGCGCTTCCACACATACAAACAATCTCAAACGTTTATTCGATAATTTTCTTATTCCCTAAACCACGTTAAGGGGGTTATTCTGAAATACTGACAAACATAAACAACCAAAAAAATCAGCGTTTATTAATGTTTAACTAGGTACCGTAATTTCAAATGATTATTTATGTGTTTTGTGCCAACCTCCTGATCGTCCTATGTTGATGTAAAACGACGCAGCGTTGACGCAGCGACAACGCAACGCAACACACAATGAGGCTTCAGCCTCATTCAGTCAGCCTCAGGTACACCTCTCTACCTAACCCTTCGGGGAATACAGGCGTGATGTCACGTTATGTTTTATTTATCAACACTTTGCAAAGACTTCCAAGGTAGAATTAAATTAGGCTCTGAAATTCGGCAGTCGTGATGGGTATCTTATTTTAACATGATAAAACAAAGTAACGGTTGTACGTACTTCAAGTATGATAATGATAATGAATGATAACCCAAAAAAATGTCCAAACGATTTTCTTTGTGGCTACTCAATTATAAAAAGCTGGCTCGCTGATAAGCCAACCATTTATTTTCATGTTGCAAAGAAGCTTTACAACAGTGAGCTTAAAATTCTCTAACCACGGTGAATAAAAATCTCGTTCCAACAATAAATGATACTATCAAACGACGTCCTCTCAATTGACATGTAGGAATGTCGCCCAGTCCTGTCTGTGAGTGTAGTTCACATCAAATCAAAATAAATTGGCGAGATTCTTTCTACAAATATTTGATTGTACACTTTATTGGCTAGGGTTTAAATAACACAATCATTTATTTGAATCGTTTTTATTAATGACATTCAGACATTTCAATTTAATCTGTACAATATACAATGTATTTTTATAACGACTGGCGTACTCCCTACGATTCTGACGACATGTTGTATTTTAGTTCGTTCGTTAACTAAATCTGAATTAAAATTACAAAATAAAAATGTGTATAAAATATCTCAATCAGAAATAAAATAATGATAAAATCAGACAACGCCAACTACCTAATGAATTCACAAGAACAATTTTTTTATGTATATATTATGCATATTATTAATAGCTATTCGTAGAATCGGTACAATTTTAAGAACAAAATTTATTTTTATTCTTTGTATTGAAATGGTATCAGAAACTTAGATACTGAGTTTGTACTTAAATAAAATCATTCATTAAAACAAAAAGCCATATAAATCAAAATTTCAGTCAAACCTATACGGACATTTGTCCGTATAGGTCACTGGATGGACTAATGGATACACTTCTGGCATTTGCCAGAAGTGTATCCGGATACGGACAATTCTATATATATAGTGTGTCTACACCTGCATTAAAGCGTTATTTACGTCGTCATGATTTGTGGCTCGTCTGCTTATCCTAAATATTAAAGAAGTATCGTCAGCAAACAACACCATTTGTGGTTGGTTTTTAAATAAATGGGGAAGGTCGTTGGTTTTTAAATAAATCGGGACACTGACAGACATCTTACTGTCAGTGTCCCGTGTCAGCAGTTGGTCCGTGCTTAGTCTGTAGGTACAAGTTTGACGGATCCTTTATAGGGCGTTCTGTCAACTCGTCTCGTTCTTTATAATTCAGCCAAATGTCAATGTAAAGTTGTCACTATGTCAAATAATACCAAACAAACGAATGTTCCTGTGGTTGGTATGGTATCATTTGACATCATGACAACTGATAGGCCTTCACTTATTGGGCTTTGCAAATACATACATACCTTTTCTATATTAACCATCTAGGTATGTTTGTTTATGTGCGTATTATAATGAAATAATTAATTTGGAGAATAATAATACAGTCGATGTTAGGCCATACCTAGAATTTTATATTTGTATCAGCTTGTTAAACTTTAGTATTTCGTGGTAGAAATTCTAATCTGTGCAAAACAATTTTGTCCATAGAAAGACTTACTTAGCCAAGGTGATCCTTTACTCTTAAAATAGCACACGACCGGGGCGCGTATTTCCAAACTGTATACTGACCCAGACACCCGTAGTTTGTGTCTCGCAAAGATGCAAAATATACTGCTAACTACATCGTGCTCATTAAAATCACAAATAAATTAGAGCAAAATGCATACGAGCTCAGAGCAATCTGAGAAGGTATGCATTTTGATCGCAACAAATTGGAGCAAAGTACATATGAGCTCAGAGCAATCTGATAATGTATGCATTTTCTCGCTTGTATGTAATTCGCTTATGAAGCATAGTCGACGTAGCCCCGCTATGCGGGGCTCCTATTTCTGTCTGCAGGGTTTACAGTAACCTAACACGAAGGGGAAGCCGCCATCCCCTTCGAACCTAACCTGACCGAGTTGGGGTGCCCCAAGTCAAGAGCTAGCTTCGCTCGCTCTTGCATCCAAATTCTCCTGGATGTGTATAGTATTTTAGTACTAGGTTTTGTCCGAGCACTTTCTTTGAAAATATCCAGGCAAAAAGCTAGTTTATTTGAGTCATTTTTTTTACTGAGATTGATTAGGTTTTGGCAAGTAATATGCATAAACAAAAGCTCATCTATTACAGTCTGGCTCGTAACTCAAATAGTATAGCCTTTGTAAATTCACCGTCTGGACGCGTATGTATTTCGCTCTAGTATTTTAAAGCAAAATGTATATTGATTCAAACACTCTTTGAATAGGTATACAGTTTGCTATTCAACTACAAAGGCAAATTGCGATCAAACTCAGAGCAACCCCGGTCTGGGTCAGTATACAGTTTGGCAATACGCAACCGGGGCGGGGGATTTTATTTCCCTGGTCTGTTTGAGTTCCTTGATCTTAAAAATATGAACTAGCGAAATGTGGATGTAATACATTACAATCACATCTCTGCCCGCCTCTTCTGAGATTACAAGCCTGATGCTGTGTAACATAGTACCAATAGGTAAGCCATAAGACGCGCCAGTATTTGTAAGACGCGGTAACGAACTGGATCCAATTATCTGATGCAGAGCATGGTACGTGGTCTCTCTTTGACAGCTGCAGCATCAAATTGAGTTTAAGAGTCGTGTCAGAGAAGGTCGCCTTTTACTAAGAGCCATAATAAATTGACTCCCACAGGCATCTTTATCGGTCACGTTGTATACTATATATATGATGAACCTCTAGTAGTATATGCTCAGGAGGTTTTATTTGCTACGTAATTTGATATACTATCTTTGTTGCAAAGTAAATGGTTTGTTTCTCTCGGTCTACCAAGAAGTCATATAAGTTTTAAATTGACATGGTCAGTAAGGCGATTAACACACCACTGCACCGTAACGCGTGAATGCTTGTTTTAACGTTGCTTGTATCTCCGTTTGTATAGAAAACACGCACAGTCCAACACACAGAAAATGCATTCAGATCACGCGCCTACAAGCGGAGAAATATGCGCACACACGCGTGATTGCGGGGCGAGGCGCAAGGTATGGCACACCGAGTCTCGCAGTGCCATGCGTGATTTTGGATAGGCTCTGCTGCACTGCACTATCACCACAGCGAATGGCGCATACGAACGCGAATTGCTACGCGCGTGGATGTGTAAAAAACCTGCACGATGATGCAGATCTGCACTCCCGCAAGTACGCGCGTAGGTGCCTTGACACGCAACATGCAGCGTGATGCGTGGCAGTGTGATAATCGCCTAACACTATCATTAACACTGAAAATGGTTGGCATTTACCAAGCACCAAAACGAAGCACCAGAAAGAGGGTAGACCGATTTGTCTGCTCATAAACACCCACCCGCAATAACTTCAGTTTATCCGTGATAATGGTGTTTGCAACAGCGCCGAAATATCGGGAACTCAAAACAAATAGTAAATATGGTAAATATCCCGTTTCCAGTGTTTATTAACAATCATGTTTTATTGTTTTAAAAACCACCCTGAGTTTGACTTTTACCAGAGAAACTGAATGCTATAAGATCGTGTTCAGGACCAGTCAGTGTCATCGATCATTATATCTGTCCACCCCCCGCTTAAATAAATAGAAATAAAACTGTTCGTTTAATACAAGTGATAATTTGATTTGCTAAAATTATTGATCATGTTTCTTGCCTTCCTTAAAAAGGAGGCTAAAGTGATAGCTTGACCCACAAACTGGACAAAAATTTTCCTTAACACCATAGCTTACGTAACTATTTCACTAATTAAAAAATAAAAATAAATAAAAGTCGTAAAATAGCTTAAATGTAATTATTTGCCGAATCCTGAGAATAATTGAATTCATACAATTGCAATTAAACGCTCAATCTGTTCAGGCATGTTGACACAGACCCAGGGGAGTACGCCAACATAATTTAAAATTGACAACATTTATGCAAAATATGAAAAAGTCAATAAATTATTTGAATTAAAACAATAATAACGTGATTTGTAGCTTATTAACAAATTGGCACGTCCACTTAATTATATATTTACAAATAAACTGTACATGTTTTTATCACACTGTTTTGTATTCGATACTAATGCGTGGTAGAAAAGTCAATTGGTTTGAAACTAAATTATTTCAATTAAATCATTTACAAGCAGGGATTTGCTCAGTATCAAGAAGTTGAAACGTAGATCTTTATGAAGAAGACGGGGCAAGAAACTCCATGAACGTTCAATTAAATCAAGATATTACAGGTTGGAAGGAACAAGGACGCACAAACGCTTGCCACGTATTCAGCTCTTAATTACAAAACCCCACAAATCAAATCAAACCAAAATCATTTATTTCAAGTAGGCAAGTTACAGGCACTTTTGAGTAGTCGAACAACAATAAAAATGAAGCTACAGTCCCAGTCACTAGACAGAATAATTGTGAAAGTACTGTAGTTGCCCATTCCAAAGCGTAGATCTCTATGGAGAAGAATGGGCAAGAAACTCCATGGACACTCTTTTAAATAAAACAAGAAAAAAACAACGGTTTTTTTTTTTAATCAAACAAAAGTGCATACATGGTAAGTGGCCTTTCCACCCGGTATGTAGGTAGTACAAAATCACTGTTTCAAAATGACAGACTTCAAATAGCCTATACCTACATGCTTTTGAAAGGGCTATTAATTTAGGCACACTCACTGCCTGCCTAATTGATAGTAGGCAGATTAGTACATTATTATATGACTGTAGCGAGGTAATTGGAAACACTAGCCTCGCTATATGTAGATCAAATCTCTGATAATTAAATCTGTTAACAGTTATGATCGATCACAATTTTATTATAGTCACGAATATACTTGGCATGGAGAAATACCTTTCTGAAAACGAAATAAAATTGGCTAGTGTGTTGTTAATAGGATAGCCTTAAATTCTAAACAAAAGCCGTATAATGTTTGACACTTTTGGTTAATTGTTTTTTTTTTTTATTCTGGGGCTAATTCTGTGGAAAAGGGTTCCTTTATTCATGAATAAAAGAATCCTTTTCCACAGATTATATAAAAAATGGAATTTTATACCAACAGTGGTAAAGAAAATCTCCGAAAGTAAACAAAACAGTGTTCCTTTCTACCACGCATTACGTTCTTACCCTGGGAGTCGCGTTGTGGTTGTTTTATGTCGCACTGTGGTGACTTTACATGTTTTCGTGGCCCTAATGCGACTTCAAACTTGTGCCAACATAACAAAACCACAAACGACAGTCTGTTTTCACTTTTATCATAAATACAGTGTCGTCAACCACAAACTGAGTCTGTGTCGACTTTAATACCTTAATTTAATATTTATAACATTGTTTATTTTGTTTCCGCCAGCAAAACATACCAAAGTAACTTCAAACAAAAGTTCTATTTCCGCAGTCCATTGCTCGCTTTATACGAGTTAATTAAGGGAACGGTAATTGGAAAACGCAGTGGATTGCATCGAAAGTTTAATCTCGACTCTTCGTAGTTTCTTTAGGTTCTAAAGATTTTTATTTACAATTATATTCTATCTAGAGGCGACTTCAAGTCTGTGGGGTGTCGACAAAGGCCAGCACTGCTTTCAGCCCAGTCTTGTCACGTTTCGCGACACTGTGGTCTTTTAAAGCCGTTTCTCAAGAATGGCGCGATAGGTGTATAGAAACGGTTGGAATGGGAAAATTTAAAGTGCACAAGTGTACTGGAAATACGTTTTAGATTTCTAGTATTGTAACGGGAACGGAAATTCCTTTTTGTTTTGATTGTTGCTTGTTGGGGAGAAAATGTTACGTGAAATGGAGTTTGTACTTGACATTATAGAATAGTACATACGTCGTATATGGTTTAGCTAGTAGTATTTATTTCATAGAGCTTTAAAGAAAATATCCTTGCCAATACCGAACTTTTCTCTTCTTTTTATTTCCTTGTTAATGTTGAAACTCATTTAAGACTTGAATAACTTAAATAGGTAGAAATTAGTTATCAGTCTATATTACAGTACTTGAAGCGAAAAACTCAAGTACCAAACAGCCGAGTACATGTTACATAACTAAACAGTAATAACTAGAATACTGGCAAGACTTCAGCAACGGTATATGGATGTAGTAACATTTTTATGTGGCTTGCCAACTTATCCAAGAAACAACATAATAATGTACGAGTTCGGAATAATTATGGGCATTTTGTTACGCAGAATGTGGCATAAAGTAGGCCGAATCGAGGCATTCTGTAGTTCCAATGACCAATTTCACCTTGTAGTCTGTATCTCGGCACAGGATTATTTTTTTCTAGGCACATTTTAGGCCAACTTGTCGTTTTAAGTTTAGTCATTTGGGAAATTACATTAATCAGTGGATTTAGTGGAATACTTTATCTTACCAGAACCTATCTCGTTTTTTGTCGTTTATTTGTAACTTTTTAATCCTTCCAATATTACTTTCATTGATAGGCCTCCCTTAAGATGAATCGGTGACAGCTGGGTATGAGAAGTACAGGACCGGAGGATGTGGTGACGCTTGGAGGAAGCCATGTCCAGCAGTGGACATGTTCAAGCTGATATTATGATAATGATAATAAAGGCATGTTTTTTTTTTGTATGAGTTGAAAGCAGTGTTGGCCTTAAAACAATTAATTTAATAAATAACAATTGAGCAAAGGACTTGATATATTTTTGTAATTTATCTAATTTAGAATGTTAGAGTTTGCGTGCTCATATTAAACAGATTTAATTAAGTGTATTTTATTAACCTCATGAAAATATATTATTTCTTTACATAATATTATAACGGATTATTTCACAGCAGAATATAAATAACTTTGTTTTACATAACTTGTATGGTAGAAGTGTCTGCGTTGGTTGAAATTATTTACATTTTTGAAAAATATAAGCAATATTCACGTATGTATTAGGCGCAATATATTTTATTATATATAACCTCCTTCTAAGTTTAGGCCTGCGTAACAAATATTTTTGTCCTAGAGAGGCCAAATGAAAAATCTGATATTTTCTATAAACATATAAATTATTACATAAATAATATTTCTGACGAGAACAATTAATTAAACACAAACGTGAAGGCGTAGTTCTGTGTGCATAGCTAAGCAACCCTCTCTTATTAACTTGAACATGTTTGAGTAGGTAAACCGCAGCAGATTAATTGGGTGGGATTTAAACTTACTATCGCCACGAAACACACTGTTGACGGATTATACTTACATGGCCATTGCAATAAAATCTACATGTTATTTGGATCCAGTTTTCAACTTAAAAATTGTGACCTGAAATATTTTTAGGGTTCGTTTTTTTGGTTAGTTTTAGCTCCAAAAACAGCAGCTTACTTCAACACAAAAAAAATGCATGTATTTTTGTGAAATGCTCTCCAGGCATTTTCACATCCATTTACTATTTAACATAATTTACTGAATAACTACTTCAGTTTTTTTTCTCTCGTCTCGAAACGAAACATATCAATGAACAGGATCTCATGGATGTATAATGCGCATACTGCTAAATGGTGTACCATCGTATGAACGACGACAAACCAAACTATAAAAAAAATTATGCGGTTCTCTCATTGTGCGGAAATCTATCCAAATCGATGAACCATGACATACTAGAAATGTATCGATTCATGTGTCGCTGTCTGCACCTATGGAGACACCATCATCTGCCTAGCCTTTTTCCAAACTTTCTTGGGGTCGGCTTCCAGTCTAACCGTATGCATCTATGGAGACACCAAAAAAAAAACAGTAAATAAAAACAGAGGAAATGTTTGACATATCCTCCTCATACCCAGTACTAGTACGTCAAACCTCTCCAACGCAGACACCCCTTAGACACCGCAACTTAACGCTATAACACTCACAGCACTCGCTAGTCTCTTACGATACTCGGCTGTCGCCTGTCTGTCCGTGTGTCACAGTACACTAGCACTTTACTTCACAATTGAAGGCACTTGTCTTCTCACTAAAAATAACAACGTCCATAGAGCTGTTTCCACGCGCAGCCGGGAACTGCTGCTCGGTACTGCATCTGTGGACAAAGGGGATAATTAGAAATATTTAATTTATATAGTGACGACTTATAGCTGAGCAAGAGGAGCTCGTGGCTAAATAATAAAAGCCGCGCGGATCGATCATCAAGGTTTAGCCGTGCTTGCGCGAGGTCGGTCTGTGGATGGGTGACCATAATTACATACCGAGTTTCCTCCGTGCCTCGGAAAGCACGTTAAGCCGTTGATACCGGCTGTCATTTGTAGATCTTTGACAGTCGTTACGAGTAGTCAGAAGCCAAATGTCTGACATCCAGTCTTACCAAGGGGTATGGTATTACCCAGTTACTTGGTTGTGGAGGTCAGATGGGCAGTCGTTTCATGTAAAATACTGGTACTCAGCTGCATTCGGTTAGACTGGAAGCCGACCCCAAGATAATTTGGGAAAAGGCTAGGCAGATGATGATTATATCTGTGAGCAATAGTGACGACTTGTTGGTTGGACGGTTCGAACCCAGACACACCAGACATACCTTACTTTGTTTAATTTTTGGATTGGCATAATACTTATAGTAATTATGTTTAAAAAAAAATGATAGGGGCCTGTATTAATAAGACCTAGATTTTTTGGAAAAAATCATTGCTCTAGACGCATTATCCACGAAGAAAACAGCGGAATACGTTTGTATGGAGAAAGGCCCACTAGAATAAACATGAATACTAACATGACAGGATCACAAAATACTACAATTTTTTTCACCGACATATTTATTGAGATCGGTATCGCGATATTTATTGACCGTCTGACCCTTACCTAAGAGTTTTCATCTTCCATTACGTAATATTATCATTATCAATCGTTTATAATGTCAGTGGTCCTACAAAGGAAGATAAAAAGGGAAATTGCCAGCGCTTAGCTGAGGGATACCTACTTTATAATGTAATTGAAATTAACTGTTAATAGTAATTATACACAGGAAGATTCTGAGGTGTGTTGTTTGATCTAACAAGAGTGTCGCATTTTCGTCACCACTGGAAAAGCTTGGCTGTTTTTGCTGAGAGAAATATTTGCCGGTTATTGCGTTTTTTTTTTTTCATTTTGGAAACCTTCTAGTTACGCAGAAACAGAAGCTTAAAGTTTCAACTTCTCAATACGAGTTTTCTGATTACAAGTTTATAATGTTATCATATAACTTTACTTTAAATACCTCCATGAACCCTGAACTATTATATAAACCGTGAATTCGCACCAAAAAAACTCGTTTCCCAGCAAGTGTTACTTATTTTGATACGTACAGAATGCTTGGTTGAAGCCACCCGTGAATGACTCGTTTATACCCAGTTTGTATAATCATGTTTATTCAGCATTAATGACGTGTGAGCATCTGCTCAAACTTATTTATTGAATAAACGATTACTGAACCGATTAAATGGCCGGCTGGCTTATCAATTTTCTCTTTTGGGAACGATGCCAAGCCCGAGGCTCAATTGTTTTTTTTTTTTTTTTTTTTTAACAAGCTGTGCCAATATCGTGAGGCCTAATTTTGATACAAAAATCTGGGATTTGCAGATTGCGTGAATTGTTCGCAATTTGCTTTTGAACCATCTGTTTTGAAAATGAAGATAATTTTCAATTTTACAAGTCTTTAAAACTGTTGTATCGACCAATTTTCTTCTACCTTAAGACTTTATTACAAGGTATAAAATAATAAACGCACTACCTCTCGAGTGGTATCTCGGACCATGAAACTGAATAACTTTTGTACTAAGGCTTCTTCTATTTAAACACAGATTGGACTTCCTATAGCAATTGACGCGATCAGCTGATTGACATGTTTGGGAAGTCTAAAAAAAAATAATTTCCAAACGAGAGTCTGTACATTTATTATGTTACATCTTGTATATTGCTAAAAGCTGCCAAAAACAGCTTTCTTTTTTCAGCCAAGAAATATACTGTTGATTATAAAATAACGGGAAATATAATGATGTATCGAAAGAGTAAACACGATTTTCGCTTTCTCCTTCCGAAGTTAATAAAGCATGAATTTTCGTAATATCTGTCGAATATTAAACTTAGTAATACTTGGATATATTGCGCGCGTCACACACAGTAGATACGTCACGATCGAGGACGGAACCCAAACTCATTTAAATAACAAATTCTGAAGTAGAACTGCTGAGAAAATTCAGAAGACCAGTTTACGTGATTTTCCGTTTAATTTTCTTTTAGTGGAACTGAACTATGGCCTGACTATGCTTTATTCGCAAATACTTTCCTGTTATAATTATGTGTTTAGTTCTAAGATAGCAGGGTTTAAGTTGATTAAATTAACTTTGCCATTATGTAATGTTAAATATTAAACAAGAAACTACTGTCCTACACATAGCTTATAATAATAATAATTCATTTATTTATCAGACACAAAGATCCATAATTTTGTTAGTAGGTACACTTAAAAATATTGTTAGTAATTCAAAAATCAGAGACAATAAATACACACAACACAATACCATTATTATAAATTTACAATCAAAATAGTATATAAAAATTTAATAACACAATATTTTTCCATGTCAAACAAAATGTAAACTGTCCACTACTAACATTAAAAGTTAAATAATTAAAAATCAATAAATTTATTGTTAGAGCTCCCGCAGCCTGTGATACAGGATTATCCTAGTACAGGCATCTAATATTGTTATACCTTTTTTTTTACGGATGAGAAATCATCAAATGACTCCTCCCGCTCTGGGCGGAGTGGAAGGGAGTGTCAGGCTTGTACTGACTAACCCGTCCATGTTCCTTCTTCGCCCTTTATGTTCCAGGGCCGCGGTATCTCTTTCAAACAACCCGCAGCCCTGGCAGGCATCGGCCCTCTCGGACCCCTTCCGGTTTGCTGACATCTCCTTGAGGCGCGCGTGGAACACGTATGCGCCGAACATTATTAAACCTAAATTGTTAATATCGGATTCATATTGTATTTTATCTTTTAAGATTTTGAATAAAGATTGTTTTTAAGAATAAGACCTTTATTTTAATACCTGTGTTCACAAATAAAGATTATTTGATTTGATTTTTTTATTTATTCCTTATCCTGGCCGTAAAATAGCAGCTTATGAACGAATGTAACAATATTACGTTAGTACTGCTTCGTTGTTGGTCTAGTGGTCACACGTGCGACTGCTGAGCATTGGGTTCGATTCCTAGGTCGGGTAAAGTGATATTGGGTTTTTCATCAGGAATTACTCAGTACCTGCCACGGAGTCTAGATTTGTGCCCAGTTGATGGCAATATGCTCGCCCCCTGTTACAAGGGACTTCAACATAACTGGCGAAATGTGGGTGTATTAAGTACACCTCCCAATTCCAAAAGGGTTAGGTCCTTTTGGGATTACAGGTCTGATGTTATGTTCTATAAGTGGCTACGAATGAAGTTCTATTATAACAATGCCATTAAATGAGTTTTATTTTTCTGTAGTGAATGAATGCTGCATATAATGCGGCAACACTTAGTAGACGTACACGATGAACATAATTACGCTTATGTCGCTTGTGTACACTTGTCAAAACAAGTGATATTCTTGCATGGAAGCCAAGTTTGATCCTCCGTTTTGAGTAATAAACATCTCCTCTTTGCCTATGCTTGAACGACACATTTTCAGTATTCAAGTCCCAATAAATTATTTATTTAAGTCTTTTCAAACAATCTACGGCCAAACCTCGGCAGGCCGGCTCAGATGGCAGGGTCGCCATCTGATCCATATAATCTGAAAATTACTTCGACTTTGTATGAATCAAGTATATCAAATAATTTATGGTACTTAGGCATGGTACCCTTGTCAAGTTGACCTTCTACATTTATTTATATAACGGTTTCATATGACGTGAGTTAAATGCGATTTTTACAACTTGATAATTACATAGGCGAAACTTTTTCGTTTTATATTCGCGTTGTCACCAGGGAGTGTAGTTTTATGGGTAATAATGTACGAAACTCGTGTGTGTAGGAATCCCATAAAAAGTAAGGTAAAATATACCTATGCGGATTTGCTAATGTAGCCGTAAAATTTTGAAAGGGTAGGTCTTAAAACTGATTTAGATAGGCTTGGAATAGGTAAAATAAACATTATTTTATAAGTACCTGAGTGACTGTGGCATACCAAAAAGAGGGTTATGGCTTCATTTGAGGTTTATAACTAGTACTCTTTTAATAAAAGGTATTAGGTACGAGCAAACAGCCTAGCTATCTCTTTCAGTCGCTAAGCAGCATTGATGAATTCATAGACTTCTAGAAATCCTGCTATTGTGGATAAAAGAGGTTGCTTTATTTAAATGCGATTCCTTACGGCCCATCCTGACCTAAAAAGTTTTTTTTTTGTGATAGTACATAAATATATCTCATTATTCTCTCTGGTATGACGAGACGAGAAAATTTGCCCGTGAGAGCGGCGGTGGCCCAGTGGTGGCAGCCCCGACTTACGAGCAGTAAGCCGTGGGTTCGAACCCAGGCAGGCGCATTACTTTGTGTAATTTATTTCATCATCGCTGCTCTCAAAAACGGTGAAGGAAAACATCGTGAGGAAACCGGCATGTTCTAGAACCAAAAATTCGAACACATGTGACATCTACCAACCCGCATTGGGCCCGCGTGGTGGATTACAGCCCATTCCCTCTCATAGGAGAGGAGGCCTGTGTCCCAGCAGTGGGAACATTATAGGCTGATGATGATGACGAGACGAGATGACTGAATAGGTATCATTTAAATAATCATGTAAATTATATTTGAGGCCTTTTAAGGTTGTCTAGTATTCAACAGAACCCATAATTTAATTAGTGTTCAGGTAGATAGATATTGATACCCATTCTGCTGACAATATTTAAACTTGAGGGATGGGTTATGTTATACATTTTAAATTGAAGACGAGTCAAGTATTCTTTCTCTCTTAAACATTGTAAAAAAATACAAGGATCATTGAGAACCTTATCCTTTTTTTTCGTCGGTTAAAACTACAGAGCATCTATTTTAAATCTTCTTATCTACTAGCTTCTGCCCGCGGCTTCGCCCGCGTGGATTTCGGCAATTGCTCACGACACACTTGAAGGTAGAACCGTAGTTTTCCTCGGCGCCATCTTTGATTTTCATTTTCATTGGCAGTGACTCGGAAAACCACGAATGCGACACCCATGAAGGAAATCCGAAAGTTTTCCTAGGCGCCATCTTGGGTTTTAATTTTGACCTTATTTTGTTATAAGCGACCCCGAAAACCACGAAAACGACACCCATGACCTATAGACAACATTGCTAACTCAAATTCAAATTCTTTCTTTATTGACATAATAGGTTACAGAAACTTGTTTGAAGCCTCTGACTCCTGAACTAGGTGTACCTGTATGTCACGAGTCAGCGCCCTCTCCCATTTTTTTTGGCTTAAATACTAATGACAACATAGGAATAGATAAACAAATGTGCTACAAAAAACAATTTTAGAGAATGTTATAACAAAATAAAACAATAATAACTATAAAAAATGAAAAAACAAAAAAAACAAAAAAGTATGAAAAAAAATTAAATATAATTTATTCTTAAGTTAATACAAATATCGTAATAACTTTACTTGAAATAGCTCCATGACCCGTTCACTATTCAATGCATCCATCAGCTCAATGAGATGAGTTACATAGAGTTTCGTAAAACGTAATTTTTCACCCCAAAAATCAATTCCCAGAAATAATTTTTGCATAGGGTTACATAGTATGATGTACAGAATGCTTGGTTGACGGTTTCGTGAAAGGTCCGTTGTTGTTGTTTGCACCTTGTGTGTTTAAACCAAACTGTTACTATTTATATTTTTGTATTTCCTGCCTTCAAAATAAAATAATAAAGACATTTTTACCCTTTCCTTGAACGAAAATAAGCCGTCACTTAAAAACAAAAAGTTATTTCCAAGTCAACTCTAAATGCTTTCGAGTTTACCTTATTAAATTACATTTTTTTACTTAATACCTCAAAGAGTACGAAATTCCGCGGATTCCGTTAAAAGCAGGCTTTTCTAAACGAGATTTTTAACTCCCAAATATTTAAATTTAAAAAAATAATCTTTTTCCTTTTAGGTCCGAATTTCGCGCTATGATTTGGTAAACCAATCTGGGGTTTAAAATAAAAAGGGGAAACGTTTTAATCAAACCGGAACACTTCCGTGTTTGTTAGCGAAACATACCGCTTTGTTCATGAAATTAAAACATACAATAATATTATGATTTGTATAAGCAGTATGGTTCGTCTTATTGGTTACCCTTGGACCATTGTTTCTAAAAAGACTGCGGTATTTTTAGATTAACACTTACGACTAACGAGTTGTAGATCATAGGACCGAACCTAAGCAGGCACTTTACTTTATTTATAACCACACTTTCAAATTGGTGAAGGAAATCTTGAACGACATGACGTAGAACCAACAGTCCAACACCAACCAGCACTGGACGCGCGTGGTGGGTTGAATACGCACAACTCGCTTTAACAAAGAGAACACCTTCGTATGTATAGTAGGAATGCTGATGTAGGCTTTATTATGCTAGTTTGACGTAAGTAGCAGCTTTAAAACAGCGACTCTAGACCTAGTCAGTGTAATATGTACCGTAATACATCACTTGTTTATCGAAGTACATGGGTGTGGGCGTACGACATGCTTCTCGCGTCAACGATGATGTAATTTATCGGAAATTGTGCTTAAAGGAAAATAAATCAATGTTTCAGACAAAATAAATTGTTTTCATCATTTGCCTACCCTTGTCCCACGTATTTTTGTTCGAGTAAAATAAATAGGCTCGCCCCATGGGACTTAAACATAGCTGAAAAACACGGGTTAATATACATAGGTAACCTCTTTCTAACCCGTCGCCGAAACAGGCAGAATTTACGGGATCATCATCATCATCAGCCTATAATGTTCCCACTGCTGGGACACAGGCCTCCTCTCTATGAGAGTGAGTGGGCTGTAATCCACCACGCGGGCCCAGGGCGGGTTGGTAGATGTCACATGTCTTCGAATTTTTTGTTCTAGGACATGCCGGTTTCCTCACGATGTTTTCCTTCACCATTTTGAATTTACGGGATATCTTTCGTGATTTCTTTGGAAACTCACAATTATTATTGAAAATCACGGAAGATATAACCGTAAGAGATAATGTAAGTTTAGTTATAAACCGTCGAAGCATAAGTAAACAGTTTTAGTCAGAGTTTTATTTACTTATGTTCTGTCTCTCTTGTTTGTTTTACCTTAGTTAGAATAATCTTTTGGCCTATTTGTCATGTCGTAGAATATGCAAGTTTTTTCCAAATCCCCCTTCCGAAACAGGGATTAAAATTATCCTAATAATACTTTTAGCCATTTCTATTTTACACAACGCAAAAAAAGTAATCATGTCACGTGTCAGCTCTTGCTCTGCCACTGACAGCATTGACTTTTTTCCCAACACACAGAAGCAAACAATCAGACTTTGCCAACATCAAATGAACCCACATATCAATACCAGGGCTACATAATATATCTGTAGCTAGAGCTGCAGTTGATAACATGCGCGTCCATGTCCGTCACAATGTCCACGGACATGTGAGTCGTGATGTCACTCGTCACTTGTTTGCCAACAAGAGTTCCCGACTTTTTGTTCAATATTGTGTTTTATGCCAGTTTCAAAAAGCAAGGTTTCTAAAAGTACTCGCATCGTCGACAAGAAATGCCTTTAGTGGTTCTGGACGAATACTTTCTGTATTGTTAAATCGATTGTGGTTGATACAGATATTTTATGTGTAAGTAGGAGAAGCCCCAAAATCAATAATAATTTTCTGTGAACGTTAATAGGCGCTACTTAAAATGATTATGTTGTCAAGTTGATGACATTATTTAAACTAGTGATGTTTCCTATACAATTAATAACAAATATGACCAATCAAACTGAACGCGATCACATCTAAACGTCGTTCAATAGCTGTCAGTGGCATTATTTCATAGCAAAATTTCGGAAACCCCCCTAGGAATAAAAACAAGATCCCTTGTTTTTGTGAATTTGTAAGGGTTATCTAGAAACTAAACATCGTACACATACCATACATTGATACACGACGTTCCCGTGAGGTTAAAGTTTGGAGGTTTCACTAAATATCAATTCGAAGTTTAAATACTGTCGAAGTGTGAATCCCAATCTACACATTAACAGGAGGAGAGTTTGTCGCCCATTGAGAGAATAGAATGTCGATGAGAGAATCTTACAAATTTTTTTTTTTTCGATAATCCCTTATCAGAGACATTAAACTCTCCTCGAGTAATAGACCCATTAAACTCAAAGCACACATAACGTATACTGCACCAGATCAGCATCGCCTCGACTCAAGCCGTTCACCATTAATTTTACAAAACTCCAACTGCAACGCACGGCATCAGACGGGATCAACAAGAATGCTTGACGGCATGTATGCCGATCCGGTCCGCTTATGAGCTTAACTGAACTTTACAGAATATCAATACAGGAACTTATCAAAGCGTCAACCTTGAAAAGATGCTGGGTGATACTGGGTGTTTTAGCGCTTTTTGGGAGACGCTCATGTCCATCAGTGGGATGTTATGCCAGATAGGATAAGTTGATTATCGTTAAGATGACCACGTCGAAAAAGCAAATACTTGCCCTCGGAGCCAAGCCACGAATTCATCCTTTAATACCGTCATGAGTCGTGACATTGGCGTGCTGGGCAAATTTTGGTTTGTCATCTATACATCACTGTGGCGGTCAAATGGTTTAACTTATTTTCTTCAAAATAATCTCGCAGATACTTACTATTTTTACTAAACATATAGGAGGATATATGCGGCCTGGCGGCGACGTACAGGCGCACCGACATGCTGCGCACGTGTGGCGGGCGCGTGGCGAGCGTGGCGCGGCACCGCAGAGCCAGGTAGCCGCGGTGCGTAGGGTAATCGTCCGGGTACACGTGCAGTGTCCGCCATGATGCCCGGAGACCGTCGCCGTCCGCTCCGGACACTACAGTGCCCGGGGTTATAACAGGATCCTGGGAAAAAGAACAATAATTAGAAGAAAAGAAAAGGGAACTCAAAACAAACAGTAAACACAGTAAATACCCCATTTCTAGTTTTATTGATAGGGTTAGTGATCAAGTCAATTTAAAAACTTATAATTAGAAGAATATTCAGGAGGTGGGGAGAATGTAAACAATTAGTTGTGCCTACTCAAATAATATGGGGCACGCAGAAGAAGATGATTTGAAGGCACAATTGAAGGGGTATAAGAATGAGACCTAATACTATTATGGTAGGTACGAATAGCAAGACTTTGTCAGTTTTTCAAAATTATTGTGACATAGCTATAAAAATTCAAGTTGCAGCGACTGAAATTTTTTACAATAGTTGAGGTCCAGAGTAGGCATCATGTAGTTCAAACCAGGAACGGTTTGCTCTACATACAATTTTACAAATATCTCCAAGTCTTAATGCAAATCTAAAAGGAAAAGCACAACTTTGGTTTCTGGTTAGGTAGCCTGTTTCGAGTATAATTTCATTTTAAAAACGTCGTCATAAAAGTATTCTAAAAAGACTCAACAAACTTGAGCACAATCTCCTCAGCCCCTCATACTTACAAAGCATGCACTCAATTTAACAAGTTCTTACTTACTTACAAAACTCGCGCTAGCACTTATAAATTCATAAAAATCTGCCACAAAACCGTACTTTCCTTTACAAATAGTTCATCGAAGCCGCAATAGTTTGCTTTTATTGTTGCCGACGAATACAGAAAGTTAGTCTTTGTGTCTGTTTGTCGGCAAACTGTGCACTTACAGGCAATTTCATCTCTTAAAACTTTCGCTGGAGCGTCTAACTTATGTAGCAAATAACATGACCCACATTCACTCACTATTTTCCCAAGAACGATTGATTGAATTATCTTATTGTCTTGTAGTTTAGCAAGTGTTTTTTCTTGTAGAGTTAGATTGAGTGATTTATAACTCAAAGTTCTGAGCATATTTCATTGTTTGTCAACTTGGAGCTTTAACTTTTTCAGTGCGCGACAGCTGAGAGGACTTTTATGAGGCAAATAAACAAACTTCTCCGTTGTCATCATCCCAGCTGAGATGGGGTCAGCGAAGTAAGGTTTCTTCGTCCATACTTCTCTATTAGCTCTCATCTCATTAGTCATTTCATAGTCAGGGTATCTATGAGATCAGTTTTTAGGCATATCATCTTTTACGCAGTCCAAAACCATCCTTTTTTTTTAATCTTCCCGTCGTCTAATAGGCAACCCATATAGATACTCAAATATTTCCTCACGACGTTTTCCTCATTCCTCCGCATCACATGCCCATACCATGACAACCGATTTCACACAACTTTTCAGAATCAGATTCTTTACGTGTCCTACAAAATTATATCTATACCTTCAAGATGTGGTATTCTTTACAAAGATTGCAAGTATGAAGCCACGGTCTCATATTATTGCTACAGCTACTCATTTTGTACTATGTAGTTTTAATGAAACGGATTATAAGCCAGCTAATGAGAACATGGTCAGTACCTTTGTGCAGCTCAGTGCAAGGATATTCTGACCATTATTCTTTGAAGATAAGGATTTTGTAACTCATGGCGGTACTTTTATACAAGTCAAAAAGCTTTTCTTGCTCTTAAATGTTTCTGAACAGTCGGTTTGCCTTATAGGCTTGCCGTATTGTTGGCTCCTAGACCGCCACTGTTTGTAACATTGAAACCGGGTAAGATGGTGATCACAGTAATTGAAGAAATATTTTGTGGGTATTGGCAATGAGCAGTGCAATGCAATCAAATATGTAATATTGACTGAAGATAATTGAGTTATACATAGCTACAATATTATTTTACGTTCAAGCAAATAAGTACATAAAATACGTACCAACGTATCTAGCACTCATACGTTTAGAGAAGACTTTTGGAGATATTGTTGAGATGTATTTTTCAGTTTAACACACATTCATCAGTAAAAATAAACATATGAGTATAACACAATCATGTCAATGACTAGCGAGAAGAAAAAATATTACAAGGCGAATACCAAACCCAATTATTGGGTAACCCAACCCAAACATAATTAATAGTACATTATGGTACTAGTGTGTAATGTTGGTGATTACCGCTGAGGCGCCATTGAGACCCGAGCCGTTAGGTGAGGGTCTTAAGAGAGCCGAGGACGGTAATCTGCACCAATACACACGTGTATTATACGACGTTTTTCAACACACTTGTGAATAAAATAACAATAAAAGCTCATTTTATTTAATAGATAATAGATATTTTTGCCCTGGAGTTTTCAGGTAGTAAACTTTCCATAACGTTAAGGGCTTCACATATCGGGTTTATTTCGGGCGGTGTACAACATAAATCATTTTCTTTGTTACTAGGTACTAGTTACTTGTAGACATTTTAATTAATAAATAACTATAATTTCATCAGTGAAAACGAGTTTTGAAAAATGATTCGCTATGGTGGGAAAAATTAATCAGTTTTCCTATGCGCGCGCATTGCGATCAGCCACAAACTAAAGGGATGAGGATTTTTTTTGTTTTCCGCGCATAGGGTTTGCGCTTAATCTGCCACGTATAAAATGGGGAATTTAAAGTTTTCTTTTATTACAGAGAAAACAAAAGTTATATTTGAGTGAAAGTTTTATTTATTAAACACGAACGAGTTAAAATTATCTATTTAAATAAGAAGTTGCATGAAATGAGTAGGCAATAGATTGAACACGATCTTTTTTTTTGAATAAATTTTTTTTTAAGTTCAAAGCACCTCAACCAATAAAATTAAATAAAAACTCACTAGTGAGTTATAGCAATGAAAAAGTCACAGTTTGATTATGGGTGTCATTCTGTGCCTAATTGCGGTGACCATAAAGACACTTTATGAGCAAGTGTGTTGAAAATAATATTTTTTTTGCAACATAATTAATAATATTTTTTTGAGCTATAAAATAGCTCAAAAAGACGGTTCCTTTTGAGCTTAACCGCAGTCGGGTAATTACATTAGCTACACGTAAACGTGGTACGAACTACTTCGAAAAATCAATTTTCTAAAGAAACATCAAGCAATTAGGTTTTATATTTCCGTTCACATTCACTTCTAGTACCTAAACCTAATTATTTTCAGGGAATCGAAACCGTCTGGCGGGGCTGGTTTCTATAGAAATGTGCACAAGTAATAAAATACGGTTAATAAATTACCTGCGTCTACTTTAAGCATTTCTTTGAAATATACTAAATCAAAATCAAAAGTCATATAATCAAACTAGGCTGATAATCAGCACTTTTTGAACGTCAAAATTACAAGAGACAGTCCCCCAAAATGCCCGCCCTTCGCCACTTCCTAGTGTTTTAGCTGGGAAGAAGAAGTGGCGGAACAAACTCCCCAGCAACACATCTGTCTGTTAGGTTAGAAGAACCAGATTCTATACAATAGTGTTGAAGTTTATATAAACAAGGAATCCATTACATCAAATTAATGTCACATGCCAGCTAGCACACACCAATAATAAAATAAAATATTAAAAAATATACTCAAGAATGTCAAAGAACACCATGATTGTAATTCTAGGCATATGTTTGGATAAAGACGCTTTAAATTTTTACAAATGCCTCGGAGGCCTAATCTACTGTATCAAACAACTACGGTAAACTGTCCCTAAGAGTGTTCTTTAAAAGGGAATTGAAACCAAAAGAGTGATGCTGGTTTATATACCAGCATCACTCTTGTGTCTCCTGAAAACGTTGTCTAAGGTGAACCTGAGTGTATAACGTGAGGTCGACACACGGAAGCGCGATTAACGCTTGTACGACAAAACTGTACTGCGACTCACTATAGGTCGAATGCACGCTTGTGCGACAAACTGTAGCTCGACATCACCCTAGTGCGACAAACTGAAGATCGACATCACGGTAGTGCGACAAACGCTTTTGCGACATTTGTTCGACACTACTCGAGTGCGACACTACTCAAGTGCGACAAACGCTTCTGTACCTAGAAGGACCCGTACATTTCTTTGATTTCGAGCGGACAGAAATTGAGATCCTTAGGCTGCTACATATAAAGGAAGAGCTCGTGGCTAAATAATAACAGCCGCAGGTTTGATCCTTAAGGTTAAGCCGAGCTTGCCGAGGTTAGTCCTTGGATGGGTGACCATTTATTACATACCGAGTTTCTTCCGTGCCTCGGAAAGCACGTTAAGCTGTTGGTCCCGGCTGTCATTTGTGGATCTTTGACTGTAGTCAGAAGCCAAAAGTCAGACATCCAGTCTTACCAAGGGGTATCGTATTACCCAGTTACTGGGTTGTGGAGGTCTGATAGGAAGTCGCTTCATGTAAAATATTTGTACTCAGCTGCATTCGGATAGACTGGAAGCCGACCCCAAGATAGTTTGGGAAAAGGCTACGCAGATGATGATGAGGCTGCTATCTAGAAATTATCGTTGGAATAGTTCAATAACTCTGCCCCACCGGGCGACAGAAATCCGAGAGGAGAAAACGACTACGATACCTATTTCAACGACTTTCAAGTGGATTAACATTTATTAGATGTACTCGTAAGTTAGATGTAGGCCATGTAGTAACAAAATTGAAAAGATGGGAATAACAAAGGTATTTACAAGGCAGATGTGACTGGCAACACTAGGAGGGGACGCCCCAGAAGGACATACACTGACTCTTTTGGTGAGGTTCTTCAAAAAAGTCAGGTGCGTAGTACTCGCGACCGCGTGTATGACAAGAAGTATGAACGTGGATGAGGCAGAAGGAGTATGTAAGGGGCTGCGTTCCTGCCTACCCCATGGGACAAAGGCGTGAGTTTATGTACGTATGTAACACATAGTAACACTCAGGTCATATTTTATCCTTCCCATCACCATTAACTCCGATCGAATGCCTTTTTGTCCAGGTCTTCAAGACCATGGAGTGATCACAAGTGTGATGACCCAGGCGAAGTAGTCAAAAAGAAGTAAACTGTCCGTAATATTCAACTCTGCCTACATTCAAAAGTACAGTTGAGTAAACTGTACTTTTGAATGTAGGCATTTATTTAGTCAGGTAGCGTTCCGGAACCCTTGGAGAATGGTTAGTATTCAGTAGCGGTGCCGTTTATATGCAAATAAATGTGATCCATACATAGAGACACTTTGTCGGACACCTCACGACGTGTTGAGGTGTTCATCTGGTTTGCGTGGGGTGAGCAGGGATGGTGGTGGTTTGGTACGGGCAGAAATTCTGGCAGAAAAGTTTTAGTTACAAAGACTCAACCAGTTCAAGACTAAGAGCCTATTTCGTAAAAGGCATTCGAAAGTTGTCAGTGTCAATATTTCATAGGAATTAATGTATTTTTTCGGTCACATCGGAAGAAAAGATGGCCATAATCTAGAACAGCTGATGGGCACTGGCTGGCAAGCGTCCGAAGGGTCGTAGTCCCCTTAGATAAACGGACCAAATTCGCTCATCGCTGGACTCAAAACTTCACGACGCGCTTCATAATGCCAAGGATAGGCGCAGATGGCGAAACATCATCAAGCAGAAGATTGCTTCCTCGGGGGAGTCACAACCCTAGTAATTAGGAACACGACGTGCGGACGAAGAGGACACTTATCAGTCTTGAACGTGGTTCAGACGTGCTCATCGTTTGCAGTTTCATTTGTGAAAATCGCCTTTATTAGAAAATTAAGTCACTTCATTAGTGAGCTTTGGTTCGAAAACGTTCAAAGGTTTAAAACCTCAAAATAACTGCAATTAAGTTTTATTGATGAAAAATGACTAAAAAGCGAAATTTTGGGCTTAAAAAATTGTATATCCGCAGCTCTTGTATGAAAAATGAAAATTATATGAGATCTTTTATCCTCAAAAACCAAGAGATGGTAAAGTAATTAGAATTAATCATAAGCTTGAACCTGAAGCAAAAACCTCGACCAATCACATTAAAAACTGATAAAGACCCATAGCATTTTCCAAATGAAGTGAAACTTTATTTTAAAACTCCTATCTGTTACACGGTACTCGTCCGTCTGAGTCCTATCGGATCTGAAATCTTCCATTAGATCCGGTTATATCACCTCGGGTTCGTTCGGAATCCAGTCGGCATGGCGGCTGCGTCTCCCGCAACTAATCTGATTCCGATACGCCCCTGACAACTTTTATTCAAATGTAATGATGTTTTTAGAGTACCTAGAAATGGAAATAGAAGTCGATCTATCTGTCTGGACTTTCTTTCGATTACGTAAAAATAAATAAATGGGTCTAGAATAAAAAAATAGGTATTGAAAAGACTGACAAATGTCGAATGTGATGACAAAAGCTTTTGTCATCACATTCGACATTTGTCAGTGCTTACGTTAAAATATTACTCAAAATCTTAGCTAGTTCATATTCTGCAGAAATACATACCTATTACTCACTGGATAAACATTCAACGGTTCCTTTTACAGCGAAATTTCGAATACCAATAATGCGAAGGAGATACCACGAACACAAATCCTAGAACTGAGACTTTCTCAGTTCCGGGATTTCGTTTTTTTTTTACAAACCAAATTGAGGAGCATATACTTCTACCAACGAGTTGGTAGACAAAGTAGACTTGCTGACTCTCAGCAACACTCATTATACATGTCAGAGTGAACCCAGTCTCGATGCCCTCCAGCCTGAGGTAACAGAGGACCCGTATCAAGCTGTGAGTGCTTAGGACTGTATCATCAACCAAGATACAATATCTAATATTTCACTTAATGATTCACGTAGAGTGAATGTCATGCTCACTTAAATGTCAAACTGATGGTGGCGGGTGTATCGGGTCATTTAGCTCCCTTCAATATGGTTGAGTTGAATGATGGCTGATACATGCGTCATGTTCGTGAACGGGCGCTATCAGTTGTGACATCTCTTAGCTGCCACGGTTTATTTTAATTCCTTTATTTTTAATTACTGATTTAATCTTTTACTCTGGACGCTCTTAACTTGCCCGTATTTCTACATTGTTCTCACATATTAGTAATTCTTAACATGCATGATGTAACCAAGATTTTGTAACATATTTGTATTTCAAAGAGTGTCCATGGAGTTTCTTGCCGATTCTTCTCCATAGGAATCTACGCTTTGTCTTTGACTGGTACTGTAGCTTCGCGTTTTATTTGTTGTTTGGCTTTCAAAAGTGCCTGTGATGGTCTAATTGAAATAAATGCTTTCAGTTTCGATATCATGCAAAGTTATGTAACATTATAGCACAACTAGGTACCAACGTAAGTACCTACTGAGTAAGCAATACTACAGTGTTTCCGGGAACGAATAAATCGTTTAGCTTAGTTCGCAGGAAAGTTTAGTTCATTGTATGAGGAGCGATATCTTGCCGGGTGCCAGTTTAATTATCTGGTTGGATTCGTATCTACTATTTGAGTTCGATACAGTTATAGTTACAAACATTTATTTACGTCTGTTAATTATGAAGACCCGAAGTAACCATCGTAAAATGTTTCAACTACTGGGACTCGGGTAAGATAATTATGTCTCAGGTAAGGTAAAAAAATTGTAGATACATTATTTCTTTAATTAAGATAAACTCAAAAGTTGTTTCCTGACTGAGTACCTTGTGTCAGAAAGAGTAACTAAGGAATAAAATAGCAAAGTTATAGAAAAAATCATTTACCTACTCAGCAACTCCTTTCTAGAAAAACCTAGATCCGATTGTCTGGAATGTTAATCAAAGTGAGCAAACGAAGAAAAAGTAATCAATCAATCTTATTGGAAAAGAAGTTTTCTGCAGACCGTGCAGTAGAACAGTAATAAACTAAAATGATTTTGTAGCATTAGTTTAAGAACCTTCACAACGGAACAATAATCTCCGCCCTTCCTTGATCCCCGAGTAAACTTCGGATCCGGACGTCTTTAGTTCAATGAAATAATTTTACGACCATGTCCGTACACAAATTATACGTTTGTGGAAGTCGTTCGAGTTTGTTTAAGGCGAAACGTTCACTACTATAAGTTATTGATTTATCTTCGCATATTCAATTTTAATACCTTTTTATTTTACACAAAACATTAATTATGGAAACTTCAGAAACTAGGTGCACGGTTAAGTCGTAAGAAAGATCTTCAAGAAACTACACGGATAGGTACAATAAATATATTCGATTTAACGATTTTTTTAGAAAGGGTAAATACTCAGCTATGAGAGGACAGTATAACAAACATGTACCATGGTACTTAACAAACGTAAATCAAGATAGAAAAAGATCTATCTATATACCTGTGATGTGCTTCAATTTGTTGATCTTTTTCTATCTTGATTTACACGACAAGAATGTAGGCCACTAACCATAAATTCATAAATGCAATAGTAAAAGAATTTCACTGCTGCATGTTTTGTTCGGGTCTAGCGTTTAATGAATCCTCACATTAGAAAGATCCAGAGTTCCCTCAGTCCTAAAACATAATTTCGAAACGATGCCTGGACTACAAAACTATGATTTAGCCAGCACTATTTCAGTAGTCATCAAATGAAGAAGCTTACAAAAAAAAACTCGTTAATTTGTTTGGTACCTCCAAAATGTGTTTCGTTTATTTTCAAGTTGGTTTCTTTCTCCAAGGAAAGAAGTTCTACTTAAGTTAGCTATATTAAGAAAAGGCAGAAAAATAACGCAAAATCCCATTCTGCCGGTTCAGTGGGCGCTGAGCCGAATAAGGCAGCAATTCCCCAAGTAATGACTTACGGAGTCCGATGGCCGGCACAACAGCACTTTTAAGAGCCGCCATCACGGACGTAATTCTAATTGTTTTCAGTTCATTTAAATAATTAAACACAAACTCGGCCATCGCCGAGTACAAAAGAAAATTCTTCATGATCGCTTTCGTAGTACGGTTTAATTTCCTTTATTGAGGCCGCGCCCTCATAATCTGAACAAAAGGTCTCTAAAATTAATGAGATTGTTTGATGATCGGCTGTTTTATTAATGTTACATTGACTGATGGGGTTGTTTTGGTGTGAAAATGGGAATGGATTGTCGAATTATTATTTTTATGACTTTATAGGTTATTAGTAGATTGAAAAGGAAGTTGTAGGTAGTAATAATAAAATTACAATAACGTTAATGGTATTTTTTTGGTGGTAGAGTAGTTACTGATAAATTTAATGCCACACCTGCTATATTTAACAACACGCAACCTCCATTCACCATCCACGTGATGGATTACTGCCCTCTCTTTTTCACAGATAAGAAGTCTATGGTCCATCTAGGGTTTGCGGATCTCAGTTTCGGTCCCAAAAAACCCAGGTTTTAATATGGGACCAAAACCGGGTTCCACGTGATCTAGTCCCAGCATAATGCACGTTATAGAGGGCTTACGCTATTTCAGCCAGAGATAGGTTAGGTTACGTTAGCACGAAAGCCCTACATTAACATTACCACATCCTACTAATATTATAAACGCGATAGTTTGTAAGTATGGATGTTTGTTACTCTTTCAAGCAAAAACTACAGAACGGATTTGGATGAAATTTGGCACAGGGGTAGTTTATAACCTTGATTAATATATAGAATAACTAGCTGTCCCCGGCATGCGTTGCAATGCACTTTTTACCAACCCTATCTACCTACCCAACTCTACCCTACCTACCTATCTACCCTACCGACCCTACCCTACCTTTCTCACCTTTTAAACCTTCCCTGGACTACGACAAACATTTTAAAACCAAAATCAGCTAAATCGGCCCAGCCGTTCTCGAGTTTTAGCGAGACTAACGAACAGCAATTGATTTTTATTTATATAGATTTTTATCCCGATAGTACAATCCCGTGGGACAATGATCGAACACCACGGGTGCGAAGCCGCGCGCATAGGCTAGTCTAATAAATACATCTTTAAACCACTTCGCACTGACTAACATACGACTCTATTAAAAGTTTTAGCAAAATATTTTCGTAACTAATGTTCTTTGCAAGTCGGTACCGAGAATTTATGTAACCAACTATATCCGAGCTATTTCCATGTTGAAACTGTAAAAGATTAACTTGCAGTTACTTGCTTTCATTTTATATTTAATTTATTGTGTTAGTTCTGGGAAATAGAGGCAAACAAGACTTTATAATAGAGGTAAGGACATCTTGTTTAATCTTTTTATCTTGGCTAAGCAGCTATAAAGGTGATAAAGAAATCTCAACATAGAAACTCTTCTTTTTTATTTCGTGTTGACTGAATTACCACTCAAATGTTGTTCGACCAGTAAACCGCTGCATGAACCTTTCTGTCACCAGGTTCAAACTCTAGAATATGCAGGTGGCAGATGGGCAGGACAAAAATATCTTGTGGGGCTCCTCACTGCCACTAGAAGGGTAGATGATAATAGGTATACAGATTGACCAAAATTCAAAGCATTTTGGTTCAGAATTTTGACTCTAATCCTTTTGTTTTGTCAAAAATGGCCGCAGTTTGAGCGTGCTTCCGTTTTTAGAATAATTTATCAAAAAAACTTTGTACGCAAGCAACTTACATTACACATATCCGACCCGACAGTAGGAACACGTTAAGTAATATAAAAATGAATAACAGCAAATTCAGTCTAATGATGACGGATGAGGTCTATAAAAAGCAAGAAAAATACCATCGGCGCTAGAAATTCTAAGAAAAGAAAAAATATTCAGACATTTTCCAGTCTTTTGAACATCACCTTTCAGCGAGGATCGTGACAAATCGATGCGCTGACGGTGACTTTGACATTCCCGCACTTTGAGATGAAAATCCGCGTATCAAAATTCTGTGCGCGACAGAAGACGTCGTACTCATCACATGTAATTTAAACAAATTCTATCTGTCGATCAATGACAAACACATACATCTAAATTGCTTGAACATGCGACGTGCATAAAAATTTATGAAATGAGGTTTCAGAAATATATTTTACGAGCGACCTCAATCAAAGAGGGTTAAGACCCGGATCCAAAAACTGGATTAAATTGCATGTGTTATTTATTCTGCATTGTGGCTGACTGTCGAGACTTTCGGCGTGCGGTTTGTATATCCTTACTTTTGGAAGATTGATGATACCCTTAGCTTACTGTTTTAATTTCAAGAATGATAAATTGTATGTGAGGAATGTACACGCGAGTGCTTAGCACAAGTACTTACTGAGTTACTAATGGAGGAAGAGGGGAACTGCATTGTGGAGCGGTTACGATTAATGTTCTATAATGTTGGCTTAGTAATATTTACAGAAATATAAAGTACAGTACGTAAATATTTGGAGATAAATGAAAACCGAAAAATTTGAAATTGCATTGGATTGCATGCATACCTTTTTGAATATCTTTGGCAGTATGCCTAAAAATTTCAAAATATCCAATTTATAAAATTCTTCATGATCAAATAAAAAAAACTGAATTCCACCCACAACAAAATAAAGCCGTAAAATTGGGTAAAATAAACTACGCGTATCAAAATTCTGAAAAACAGCAATAAGTTTTGAAAACTTATTTCCAACCAAAAAAAAAACATTTTAACTGAATCAAGTGTAAACCTAGTGCACGACATGACCATAATCTTACGTCACAGGCGGCACATAGGTAGCTAATCAGGTTAGGTCTAGACCCAGACTCAGTTAGCACACCTAACTTGATTGTGGACAACACAAACCAGACTTAAGTGCATTAGAGGAACAAAGTCAAGAGAACCAATTGTTTTAACAGACAGATATAGTAATATCAGATTAATATAAATTAAAAAGAAAATAGATATAAATAGAGAGCAGCGGTGGCCCAGTGGTGGCAGCCCCGACTTGCAAGCAGTAAGTCGTAGGTTCGAACCCAGGCAGACGCATTACTTTGTGTAATTTTTTCATCACCGCTGCTCTCAAAGCGTTGAAGGAATACATCGCGAGGAAACCGGCATGCCCTAGAACTAAAAATTCAAAGACATGTGACATCTACCAACCCGCACTGGGCCCGCGTGGTGGATTAAAGCCCACTCCCTCTCATTGAGAGGAGGCCTGTGTCCCAGCAGTGGGAACATTATAGGCTGATGATGATTATGATGAAAAAGGAAATAAATGTTTATTAAAATTTCACAATGCTAACACACATAATTAGAAGCTCACCTTTTTAAGCAAGTAGGTTAAAATCATATATAAACGTCCATCAAAATTCTGAAACTCCAAATTGGTATTTGGAGTTGGTGTATTGGAATTTGGTTTGGTGGACGTTTATTAAAATATTGTAATAGTATTATTTGGTGTTTGTATTTAAACTACACGCACTAAGCGACACCTAAGTGACGTGTAAACGAAACCTATAAGACTGGCCCAAAAATTATTTCACTGTTAGAATTTCTTGTCTCGCTCCCGGGTGGTGCTGGCCCCGAACGTTGAAAATTCAAAAGTGCAAATCAAAAGTAAAACCATTTATTTCTATGAGACCATAGAAAGGCATTTTTCAGTGAATAGAATTGATTCTTGCCCATTAGCCAAGGTATGATGAAGAATGGGCAAGAAAGAAACTCCATCAATATTCTATTAAAATATTTTACACTCATCTAAGTATCTACTGGTGTTGTTGACTCGAGCGCCTTATGGATCAACTGTACTAAACGGCGATGCGTTGCGTGTTCAATACAATAATGCTCTTAGGGCGCTGTTGCGACTGCCACGATATTGCAGTGCTTCGGCAATGTTTGCGCACGCCAGAGTAGACAGTTTCTCAGCTGTCGTGCGCAAAAAGAATGCGTCTTTGCTAGCTAGATTGCAGAGCAGTAGCAACAGCCTCTTGAGAGTTATTGCTGATAGGCATGATTAAAGCCCCATAATGAGGCATCTTATAAAAACCATCCTGTCTGTAGTAGAATATAAGTACTAACATAGTTTCTAAGTTAAATTGTCTACTAATATCTTGAATTGTTTATGTCGTTGGATCAATTGTTGTCCGAAAAATAAAGAATTATTATTAAACATGTAAATCTTCTTCTTTGATATTTCAAGAAAATACCAAAATTGCCTATTATTCCCACGAGAGAACGAAAGTCTTCTTTGAAAAGTTCAAACAAAAGATAGCTATCAATCGTCATAACGTTGTTTTTACTCGGAATGGTCTACGGAAAATGTCCTAGATTACTTTGGAAAAGTCACTTAGGATCAGCCTAATTGTAACTTGTAGGTGACCTATTAACTAGGTACCCACGAGCTTGTTTGTTCTCGTGGTGGAAAGCGGCTCTACTGGCAAGCATGAAGTCATGAGGTATTGGTGATTTCGATTGGGAATTTCTCAGTAGCGGTCTGGGCCTGGTTTTGTGGCCCGTTGTTCAAATAAGTAAGTAAGTAAGTGTGCGCTGTTGATGCACTACTATCAGTTACTACATAATAAAATTGACGGCGCGACTACTCTCGCTCGCTGTTCATTGTTTGCTCCAAACCGGCTGCGGCGGCGGTCGCGGGCCTGTGTCTCGTGGGGCCTGTTCGCGCCTCTTTCTCACGCAATCTGCTCGATATGCGCCCACAGCCCAGGTGATGAATCTGCTAAATGCCTTGATTGCTCAGAAGCCGGATTTCGATGTGTTTACGAGCAGCAATAAAGCTATGCTGAATTATTGTGTAAATTTCCTTAGTTAATGTTATCTTGTTGGATTGGTGCACGCTTTGGTGCAGACTGTAAGTGCAGCAAGTACTTGTATAAATGAATAAATGGGACATAAATAAAACTGACGAATTGTGGTTGTACCGTTTATAACTTTGCTTTACACAGGCGTAATATCATTTGACCTTTTTAAAAAAAACACTGTCAAAATCCTGCAAATACAAGACTTTTACAAAATAAAAAATGAATCATCATCATCTGCCTAGCCTTTTCCCAAACTATCTTGGGGTCGGCTTCCAGTCTAACTGGACGCAGCTGAGTACCAGTATTTTACATGAAGCGACTGCCTATCTGACCTCCACAACCCAGTAACTGGGTAATACAATCCCCCTTGGTAAGACTGGGTGTCAGACTTTTGGCTTCTGACTACTCGTAACGACAGTCAAAGATCTACAAAGGACAGCCGAGACCAACGGCTTAACATGTTTTCCAAGGCACGGAAAAAAACAAAGAATATGATGATGAAAAAAGACTGCAACAAAAACACTATTACGACAAAAGAAATAAGACTCCACTCGGACTAGAAAATCTAATTTATTTGAAGCCCATTGAGAATTGTCATAAAGTTTACAAACGTTTACCGCTGTTATAAAGTTACGTCTGTGTGTCTTTCCTGTTAGAGATAGCCCTTCCCTTTCCGACCTTCTGTGATTCAATTATTCTAAGAGTAAGTTTCTGTAACGTGGTCGGTGGATCTGTTTAAGTAATTCATTAATAATGAAGTGATATGAGAACCCCGATTCATTAAACGTTAAACCGTAGTACTGACACAGGCTATTTCATTGGATTTTGAGCCATATCATCTTTCATACAATATTAATAATTATTTCTGTTATTGCATGAAAGATGATATGGCTCAAAATCAAAATCAAATTAATATTTTATTTTACATAGGTCTACATGGGCACTTATAAAACGTCGACAAAAGGTGCAAGTTTCGGATTGGTCGTTTCATATGGAGAAGAAACGGCAAGAAACTCCATGGTTACTCTTTTAAAAACCTTTTAGTTTTACTATATTTGAATATTACAGCGTTAGTACTTAAGTATGGGAAGACAGCGTAGGCCCGACAATAAGTCGTTGCTACAAAAGGTGGAACAGGATAAAGCGAAAATAAAACAAACTAGGACTTTACAAAGCCAACAGTGTCCACTCATTCACAAAAAATCGGCAAATAAAAAAGTAAATTAAAAAGAACACTAAAAAAATTAATACAAATGCTGTCATCAGTTCTATAACTATTTTGAACAAAAAATTAACGATGCAATGATTTGAAAACTATTGTAAAGCATCTGAATAAAAAGAATGGGAAATATAAATAATTGGGAATAGTTAGAGACATCAACACATTTGTGTCGTTTATAAGCTACCAGGGAGGCGGCATGAGCAGAAGGAAGTAAAGCCAAACTTCTTTATCTTCAACGTAGTCCTTAATTTCGTAATATGATTTTTTTTATAATTTATAAACTTGCCATTGGTCAGTTCATAAACTGACTTTGGCAACTTATTATAAAAGCGTATACTGTTTATAAGAAATGACTTGCTAGTTTTTGTTCATTTAATTTGGGTATTAGGTACCATTTCGTGTTACTGCGTGTTTATATTGTGGAAACCGCTTCTAATTTTGAAAAGCCCTCGGTTTTTGCGGGGTTTCTAAGCTATAAAGTAAAGGCAGAGTCAGTATATCGATCTCTTTAAATTTTTCTGTGAGGGACTCGCAAAGACCCACTTTAAAGATTGCACGGACTGTCCTCTTTTGCAATATGAAATTAAATCAACGTCTGCTGCCAATCCCCACAGCAGAATGCCATAAGATATATTACTGTGAAAATAAGCGTAGTACCTATACTAACCTAGCTGTGGCTACATCAGTTAACTGCCTTATTTTCCTTAACCTCCCCGCAAGAGTTCTAATGTGCGCGCCCTACTGCAGTTTTGAATCGATACCTAGTAATCCCTAGTGGTAGTCAGTTTCCGCCATAAAACCAAGTTTTTTTACCGTCAAAATTTAAATTTAGGTCACGTTGTGTTACATTTCTCAACAGAACTTTGGACATTTTGTTTTGTTCGTATTCAGTAAAAGATTGTCAGCTGCGAACCATTTCGAGAGAACAGTTAGACTTTCGTTGGCATGTAAGAAATCCGTATCTTTTCTATGAATTTTAGAGATTAGCGAAGTGTCATCAGCAAATAGAATTATATCCGATAATTTGGCCATCATATACGGGAGATCATTGATATAAACAAGAAATAGGAAAGGGCCGACTATTGAACCTAACGCCACTAATTATTAACGAATCTTTTACTATGTAATTAGTTAATACATTATATAAGCATGAAGCGGAGATTGCTGTTATTCTAGTTGCTTCATTAAATAAATAATTTAAATTTAATGATTTAAACAACGAGACAAGATTACATGTTTCTGGTGAAATGTCTTACCTACAGACACCACAGGCTAGAAATGATGCCTCTAAAGATGACGACTAATAAAGAAGTATTAAAGAAGAAGACATGCTGCGCCAACCTCAAGTAAATTGCGATAAGACAGCAGGTCTAAACTTGGTTTTATAAAACTTCTCTTTTGAGTTTAAGGGTAATGCGGGAGTCGCATATTGTTCACGTGACCTGCCGCCATTTCGTGCATCCAGTGTTAATTCTGAACTTAACACTCTGATCTATTGCTCCATCGCTTTGCACGAGTGATCCAAGATCGGACGTCAAATCGGGGCAGACCGCGAGTAGCACGCCGTCTAGCGCTTTGGCTCCAGAACAGGAGAGAGCGCCGAAATCGCAGAACACAATTATTCAGTTTTGCTTCTGCTGATTTTTAGGCCAACATTCTACAGTTCTGTTGCCATTTCTCCAATCTGCTCTGGATCTGAGGTCCCATCTTCACCGGCAAGAATAATGTCGTTGGCAAATAGCATGCACCAGGGGGCCTCTTACTGTATGTGCGACGTCAGAGCGATGTCAGAGAGATGAAGTATACACATAACATGATTGTCTTATAATCAAATAATTTACATAAGTAGCCAATGTTCACACCACTCTACCATTAATTAGATATTATTTTAAATGAAGTCTGATGTCAATAACTTTCATGTAATTAATTGAAATGTTGAAGGAAACATCAAGAATAATGAAATTACATTAAAAGTACCCTAATGTAATGAATATGAAGTGCGGAACAATGATAACACTAATAAAACAAAATATACAAGTTGAAGGTTACACGTGTTAGAAGAAGACTTTCGAAATGATAAAATATAAAAAGTGGCCTGTATAAGGAATTACTTTTGTTGAAACAAGACGATGAATGAATCATATGTTTTATCGCGTTTATAATAAAATTAAACGAGGTAGATACAAATAGCATTAAACAATGCGACTACGGTCGCTGACTCGAGAAAAAGATTTTTAAGACTTTTTAAATTAGGAAACAACTTAATGTCTCTCGTTGTACAAAACCGATTATAAGAGGGTAGACAGAAGTCCGAAAGATTGGTTACCAGCCTTATAAAGCCTTTTCGTTTTACCTAATTACTAGATTATGGAGCTCACAGGTATTCTGCGGCAGATAAACATTAACTGTCTCGTTGGTCGAGTGGTCGCAAGCATGGCTGCTGAGCACGAGGTCTTAGGTTCGATTCCCGGGTTTGGTAAAGTGCTATTAGATTTTTCCATCTGAAATTTCTCATTACAGCCACGGTTCTGAATTCGTGCCCGGTTGATGGCTTCCACCTATTACACTGGGACTTAAACATAACTAGCGAAATGTCAGTCTACTATTATGTACACCTCTGCCTATTTCTACGGGGATTACAGGCGTGTTGTTATGTTATAGGCATAATTGGCATAACGGCGGTAACTCAAATAATCCATGCCCAGGATGGATTATTTGTGTTACTTAAAAACTAAACTATAAAGTACTACCTACCTAAGTTTTTAAATAAACATGTAGACTGGTACAGAAAACATCGCATTTGAAACCACGACATCACCTTTCATTCCGTAGTTCTATTTCTAAAGTAAAATCTCAGCACAGTCGAGAGCCCTCTCTTTAACGGAGTCCTGCCTTCAAAAATATATCACCAAATTCTTTTATACGAAATCAAATATACCGGCTTTCGCAGTCTCGGGACTGACAAAAGGCAACGGAGACGCCGATTCCGAAGGCTGAAAGGAAAAATCGTTAGCCCAACAATAGAGAGGAGAAATTAAAATAATTTCTAGCACAACAGGTCGTTTGAGCCGTGAATAGATCGTGTAATTTGTTTGATAAATGTGTCCGAACTGGACCTTTCTGTCTGATGAATGATTGTGACTGTAGGTGTTCTGTTATTTGTTATGTCGACGCCATGTCAGGTCAGAGATATGAGGAGAACTTTTTGGATCAACAATCTTATAAATGGTGAAGAAAAAAGTCATGAGGAAATCGGCATGTCAAGTCTTAAACATCGCCACAAAATAGCTAACGGTTTTTTATCGGTTAAATTTCGGGGAGTGTGCTTTGGAATCACAATCAACAATCTAATTATTTCCGAAACTCCATTTTATTATCGTACGAGCAGAAATACGGCGAAGCACAAATGCTACATGGTTGAAATTAGACGGACCCGAACAAAATCCTATGATTCCACATTTATTGTGCGAACCGCCAGTTTGTTGATTTCACTGCCCACTTCTCTGTTCCCTGATCATTATAATCTGGATCTATTCAAAGCTAGAGAGAATCGGTTTCTTCTAGGCAAGCGACCACCACCCTCCTGGGCCCTAGACCGCATCATCGTTTCAAATTAGGTGAGTTACATCCAAACGCAAGTCTACTTAGAGAAAAAAAAATCTCCTAAACTCTAAAATTAAATTCATAAGGCACCTTAGTAAGTGGTTATCAGTAATACGCATGAGGCACGCGTGGTAGGTAGCCCACCCTCTCTCATTAATTGAGGCTTGTATCGCAGCAGTGGGCTTGTAACAGGCTAATCAGCCTCATAAAAATATTAATGCATCTAATAAATAAAAACAAACTAACCTCTCAAATATAAACGGAAAATGTATATACAGCGGAAAAGCACATATGATAAATGAATCCATGTCACATTCATAAAAATCGAAACCTATCATTTGGAGCCGACAGATAAAAATAAATCTATATGAATTCATTGCAAACCGAGATGACGAATGTAAAAACCCTCTAAAGTAAACATAAAGTTTCAACAATCCAGGTTAGGCGTCAAACAGACGAGCAACACTTTGCTGTCGACAGAGCCAACTTCAGCTGTCGACAGAGGCAACTGCAGCTGTCGACAGAAGCAACTGCTACTGTCAACAAAAACAACTGCTGCAGTATTCGACACGCCGACTGCTGCCCACCATGTCGACAGAATTGTTGTAGTGCGCCGCTGCGCGCACTGACAAGACAGCGAGCGCGCTGCGCTCATACTAAGTTGTCGCCATTGGTCAGCGTTTGCTGTCCACGTGTCGACGGCAAACGCCGACCAATGGCGGCAGCTGCAGTTGCCTCTGTCGACAGCTGAAGTTGGCTCTGTCGACAGCAAAGTGCTGCTCGTCTGTACGAGGCCTTACACTTCGCTGTTCCACTGACATCAGTCCCGTCAGCTTTTCAGTGAGAATAGCTATAGGTTTCCAATAAAATAAATAGCTCGCTGGTGGTTATACCTGTAAGCTCAGCTTTTACGAACTGAGAGCTATATTTATTTGAAAGTCGATAGGAGCTAACATTGAATGTAAGTCGTTATTCTGCGGGCTTAGACGTCAAGGAGGAGTGTAGTAGTGAAGTAGGGTTTTAAGATTACAGAGGGAATTCTTTAAAGGTAATAAAAACAAGTATTTAAAAGAATTGGAAAAACACAGGCTATAATTACTGAGCCTAAAATGTAGGTAGGTATTTAGTTTTAAAATATCGTTTTGATTTAGTAGTACTTTATTTTATGTCTCATTCGTACGGGTGTCCAATTGAGAATTCTGTTGATCTAGGAGACAATTCATTTTATGGGTTTTTAAATGGTAAGTCAATGCTATCGAGGGTGAAATTAGCATGTGAGTTGCTCTTACACAGGAGTGTGGAGATCAAAACTAACGAATTACTGTTGATGATGATAAAGTTAGTAATCTTCTTTATCGTATCGTTAATGCCTAAACTGGAGTCGGTGTTTTCATGCCACCCATGGGCCTCTGACTTGGTTTTACATGCCGTCGAGATTATGTTGTACTGTGCCGCCCCCCCATAGCACAGCATCATGCTAAGTGCTAACCTACTTGTCGCAGTCACGACGTGCAAGCTGTCAACTTTTTTACTTATTTTTTTAAATCTTATTGTTGTATTTGTCGTAGTTAGGGGTGATTTATTCGTTACACTCGGTCACCATGTGGGCAGAACATGGGTTTCGTGCTATGAGAACACACGGTACACTGCTGTTATCGAACTAACAAATTACTTGAAATTACGATCCAGCACAATAACACTAGGCACCATGAATCAGAGTACAGTTTCGAGACGCCTTGACTCCGCCGCTGTCATACACTCACTGTCCTGCAGCGAGCACAAGAAACATCACGACTCTGTAAAAGCGCGCTTAGGTGGGGGTAGATTGGTAAGTAGGTAGCGTGATGACACCTTTGGCGCGCTTTCGATTCATTTTCTGTCCGTACTAATTACCGGATCCGACATACTTATATTTTATCTCATTGTATTTATAAATGTTTGTTATCTTTTGTGTGTTTATTGTGTTCATTGTTGTTTTGTATGTACGTCATGTCCCTGCGACAAATAAACATTTTTTCTTTCTTTCTTTCGTTGCGTTATGTGCATTTACGAACTTTAATCCGAAAAATCCGAGGTGCGTGTTTTGGGTTCGAACTCGAGATTTATAACTTAGCAGTGCAACGGTCACACCACTAGACTATCCAGTATCCCTGCTTAACTGTTAGTAAAATTTATTTATTTACCTCTTGAGGTTCGGAATCGACGAACCAGTCGATGGTTGCTGCTGGCAGGGAGTAGTCTGAAGTGCAGTTCACCAGCGCCTGCTCACCGACTTGTACTAACGTTGGTAGACCCGTGATCAGTGGGTCGTACTCAGGCATCACTGAGGGCAAAAAAAAATAAGAATTAGTCATAACTCTTAACAAACGCATTTTAACACATAAACATCGCTTAACGCCTGTAATCCCTGAAGGGTTAGGCAGAATTGTAAGTAATAGTACAGTCACTTGTCCCTAGTTACGTTTTGAGTTCCTTATAATAGGGAGTGAGCGTATTGCCATCAACCGGCTAATATCCAGACTCTCTGGCTGCTACTGAATAATTCTAATGGACAAACCCAATGACGTTTTTTCCGACCTGGGAATCGAACCCAAGACCTTAAGCTCAGCAGTCGCGATTACGACCACTCGACCAAAGAGACAGTCAAAAAGAGCAAAAAAAATACTTTTTTGTATGGGAGCCCCCTTACATATTTATTAAAGTGAAACTTTTATTACATCGTCTCAAACTTTTTCGTCTGTGTGTTGCATGTCGCGTGACGCTCGGCCGCGGAGTACGTTCCGCGCGTTGTTCTCCGCGCTTTATACGTTTTATACCCTTAATGGAATATTGCTCCAAAAACTTTTAGTTAAATAAAAGTAAAATTTCTATATTGTGAAAAAAAAAGATTCACTTTTACCGTGGTTTCATAACACCACAATATCCTTTTTTTTATTCTGTTTTTAGTATTTGTTGTTATAGCATCAACAGAAATACATAATCTGTAGACATTTCAACTGGCTATTTATCACAGTTCATGAGATACAAACTGGTGACAGACGGACGGATGGACGGACGAACAGCGAAGTCTCAGTAATAGGGTCCCGTTTGACGCTTTGGGTACGGAATCCTAAAAAGTAACCACCATACCTTAAGGTTAAAGGTGTTATCAAACTGAGTGACTGACTGATATCAGACTTGGACACATATTCCAGTACTTAATCTATTAAAGTCCGGTGCCCACCTGCCCACTGTACGGTCCGTGATCTAGTCCGCTTGGTTTGAATACACCAGGTAAGTACAACAATTCTCAGTATTCAAGAACATGCATTCCATCGGCTTTACAAGTTGGTACATAGGAATGACATTTTGTAGTCGGTGCATTGACAGATCACCGTGGCTATTCCTAATGCTAGAAATTCAGATCATAGCAAGAAGAACTATAAAATCATTATGTAAATTATTAAATAACTAGCTGTGCCCGTGACTCCGTCTGCGTGGAATTTAACAAAAAAGTTATTTAGTTTATTTTTCAGTTTCTTAAAATAAAAGTCTAAGTTACTCTTTATTACATCAGCTATCTGCCAGTGAAAGTCCCGTCAAAATTGGTCCAGCCGTTCCAGAGATTAGCCGGAACAAACAGACAGACAGATAAAAATTGTAAAAAAAAAACTGGTTACCTATGTAACGTATAAACATCACGTCGTAAAAAGCAGTTATTTTAATATGAACAGATACTTCAATTTTATTTATTTGTATAGATGATTTAATAGTTTTTCTTGTTTTCAGTACCTATTTAGACACTTGGGCATAGGAAACCTTGCCTACATCACTAAAAAACATTATAATTTTATGATCGTTAATGAAATAAAAATAACAAACCGTATTTGTAGGATACAAACCAAACAATACCTGTTTATCGTCTGTACAAGTTATGAACCAAAAGGTATGATCAAAATAATCAATACCAAAGTGGAAGGCTTGTAGTGAAACCCTTTCCCAAACTTTTAACTCGCCTGTTATTTTATTGTTATCGAGCTTAACAAGGGGTATCCAATATATTTTGGGTAGGCTTATCTATGCTATATTTGGATATTGTTATATATTCTGACATACAAGTTAGTTAGAAAAATATATTCTGCTAATATTTTAGGAGAGCAGCGGTGGCCCAGTTGTGGCAGACCCGACTAACAAGCAGTAAGCCGTGGGTTCAAACCCAGGCAGGCGCATTACTTTTTTTTTTTTTTTTTTTTTCAAAAGGAACAGCAAACAGCTACAATATATAGTATAAAATAAAGAGATACACATAACATTTGGGCAATATAATTGTAGCCCACAACGCTATTCACAGATTAACTGTGGAATATATTATACAATTTTAATTTAAACGCTAGGCTAAGAATACAAAATAATATTAAAAAACTAAACTTACTTAACTATCATGTTCATCACATGTACTTATACACATCAATCAAGAGAGCTCCTTGAGTATAAGACCTTTAAATTTACTGGGAGAACATGCAAAGATATCAATGTGTTCAAAAGTCCCATTGTAGACATCTATCATTCTGCGAACAGGTGAGCGCAAACCAGTGTTAGAATGGCAGGTACGCGTGGAGAAGAGTCTGCCAGCGCGCACTTTACGCTTGTACACTGTTCTAGGGACGACATAGCATAACATGTTGGTTAACTCAATGCAATCAAATCTATTATTTACAATGTTATAAAGATTCTTACTATACTTTGTGTAATTTATTTCATCACCGCTGCTCTCAAAAACGGTGAAGGAAAACATCGTGAGGAAACCGGTAGGTATGTCGTAGAAGTAAAAATTCGAAGACATGTCACATCTACCAGCCAGCACTGGGCCCGCGTGGTGGATTACAGCCCACTCCCTCTCATAGAGAGGTGGCCTGTGTCCCAGATGTGGGAACATTATAGGCTGATGATGATGATGATGAATACATTGTACATACATGTATGTAAAACTACACCAAAAATCTGCAATGGACGAAATTGCCGTCAGATATAAAAATACCCGAAATACAGGTGGAATTATAATAGATTTTTCAAAACTGTTTTTAATCTATTTATTATGCAAATGCAAAAAAATGTGTGTTGTTTTACAATTTGTTTTATTTTATGTATGATGAAAAAACATAGTGGTTGTGACGTGTTTATTAACAGCGGGACAAATATTGGTATTCGTGCACATATTATTGGAAGGAGTTTCATAGAAAGGTATTATTACATCGTGGATAAATAACGCAGAACTTCACAGGAATTAAATAGTAGCTTTGAGCACACTGCTTGGACGCAGGCCTCTTTGAGAGGCAGTGGGCCAACATAATCCACCCCTCGAAATAAAAACCATCATACCTATATATTCGCACAAAAAATACCATCAGTTGTATCACTTATATTCCATTTCCAGTTTTATTCCGAAACCATATTTTCCTTAAACTGTCTTTGTTGAAGGGGAACTACATCTGAAATGTTGGATTTAATACCATTTCCGCACCCTGCCTCCCTAGTACCATTAACGTACATTCTGGCTTCCACACGATAATCTTCGGCACAGAACGACGTAATATTATATTGGTCTCATCATAATGAGATAATGTTCGGTAAAGCAAATAACATTTGTCTGTATGGATTATTATTTCATGTGGGATTGCGTATTGTTATTAAATTGTGGTCTTTCTTATTTATTGATATGAGTATTGTTAGTTTAGGTTACGGCCATGGTTTTTGGTCCTTCATTTCTGGGTTATTGTTCTTAAAAATTACATGTTTTCCCGAGAATGAAACTTCCTTTTATGTGTAGCAGGGTAGCATGTTTATTATATCCGGCATTATTCTCGAGATTTAGCTGAATTAAATACGTAAGCTCATGTAGATTTATTCTATTCAATGGTAAAGAAACTATACAATTTAACTGTAAAAATATCTGATCAATTACAAAAGCTACCAGGGCAGCATACTCACCAGCAAGTGTCATATTCGCGGATCGCTTGTCAACAGCGAACCGAGGTCCTTCGCTGGAGACCTCGCAGGTGTACCTAGCAGTCCCTCGCTCCGGTCTGACTGTGATGACACACGCCTCAGGATCACAGGAACTGTTCGTCACGGATATGTCTGTGCTGTTGAATACTCTTGTTTCTAGCTGTGGACAAAATTGATGATTAGAAGCATCTTGGCATCTTTGACGGCGTGAGAAGTTATCTCAGAGAAACGTTTTCATTTTATTTCTCATGCCTCAATCCCAGATTTTCTCCAATCTGGAGACTGGATGATAAAAATAGATATTGGCTTATACTTTCAGTAGCAAACCATGATATGGGTTATCAGAATCCGAAGAGAGCGTATTTATAAAAAAATGGATTTTGTTAAATATTCGAAATTAATTGTCCTTGAGAGATAATCAGTTTCGGTTCTGGTTAAAATAAACTTTGTTGACTGTCATGCAATTCGCATAATATTGTTATTGCATCAGTAAGAGCCATAGCTTTCACAGATAGCCATGATTCTTCTTTGCCGAATAGATCATGCCATTTTATTTCCCGCGGGTGTCGTTTGAACAGATAACCCTTTCTCACACTTGAATTTTACGACTTCTGTGGGATGACAAAAAGCCAATATATCCTTGTTTGTAAGTACCTACGTAAGCATAGTTTTCGTCTCGAGCTTTATTTGATTTCAGAGTTAACATAAAGCTGTGTTTGCGGGTTTCTTGACGTGATTTTTTTACATATTAGATACCCCCCTATGTTAGATAGAATACATTATTGTACACGTAAAAGAGCAGTGTTACAACAGCTATTTTATAATACTGCTTATCCTATCATCGTCCATCGTCCATATATTGCGCTCATCACGCAAACACCCAGGAAAAAAATGTTTGGATAAGAAAAACTGAAAGCGGAACACATTTTATAAACGTTGTTTTAAAGTGGTGAATGTTTTCACCTGTTATGGACAACCTTTTGAATCTGCGACTAGGAAATATTTTACGGAATGAGGTCGAAGCGAGGGCGCTGAAGACTGAAGAGCCTTTCAACAGCTTTAAAAACGCGTGCTGGTAATCTGCGAGATGTATTTTATTATATCTACGTAGAGGGAATTGAAAAGGCTATAATTAGGCCGCTTGGTCTACCTCCTCCTCTTAAAATAATTTGTCACAGACTTTGCTGGGGTAAGTTCCGAATCCCCTCTTATTATTACCTATGAATCTAAAAGTGATTTTCTCTTTAAACTACTTAAGTAGAGATTTAAGTTATTTAAAAAAAAAACATTGAATACATTGCATTACGAAAATAATATTATAGAAGGCGGAAGAGACGCCAACGCTTAAACAGTTCCCACGTATTCAGTACTTCGTTCTGAACACCTACAATCAAAATGTATGGAATAGCTGTTATTTTTAAGTAAATTTTCGAGTTTCGAAATTTCTTAGTTCTTTCAGTCCATCCAAAGGTAACGTGGAAGCTATCGATACGAGTATCTAAAAGAAGCTAGTTATATATAATATTATAAAGCTGAAGAGTTTGTTTATTTGTTTGCTTGAACGCGCTAATCTCAAGAATTACAGATCGGATTTGAAAAATTCTTTCAGTATTAGATAGCCCATTTATCGAGGAAGGCTATAGGCTATCATATATATCATCACGCTACGGCCAATAGGAGCGGAGCAGCAATGAAAAATGTTGCTATAACGGGGAAAATGCGACGCAGACGAAGTTGCACTGGACAACTAGTGAGTGATAAAACCAAAATAGCAAAAGTTAGCTTTAGGATGAGCAGTATTATAAAAGAGCTGTGTAAACATTTAGGTGCACATTAATTTATTCTAAGTATAGATAGAAATCGTTTTTAAAATGTGTTCCGCTTTCAGTTTTGCCTTGTCCAAACATTTTTTTCTGGGCGTTCGCGTGATGAGCGCAATATACGGACGACGGCAACGTGCACCCGTGCGAAACGATTTTTTTTTTTTTTAAGCTTTTCGTTTATTGAGGGTGTGTTTTTTCAAATTACGTACAGAGATTCAAAAGTAATTTACCGTGGCGTGTATTTCGTTTAAAAAATGTGTAAACTAGACCAATAAACCTACCTACTGGATTACAAAAAAAATGCAGTGGTGATAAAAATATGTTAGAGTAAAAAGTTCTTTGTAAATAAAGAAAATGTGAAGGCAACTTGATTATTGCAAAAAGTGTGAAACGTTGCGGTGTCAACTATACGCTGGGAGTTTTTCTATGCGACCCGCTGTCCCCGTAGTGAAAAGATGGCGACAATAGTGTTCTAATGACTTTATACTGAGCTGATCGCTCCATCACATCCTTTTTTTTTTCAAGTTAACTTCATTTTGTGTCGGGTCAATGCAGAATTCCTATATATACACGATATGGTGATAAATATACCCATGAAAAACCGTTTAAAAATTATCTATGAGGACATACGGATATCTTAATTATTTTAGCGTTAAATATGACATGCGGTTAAGTAATTTTTAAACGTTTGAGAGAAACGTTTAGCGCTAGACGTAGTTATTTTGTGGTACAAACGGGCTTTAGTGTAATAATTTTACTTTAACTATGGATAAACAGCAAATTTTGAACAAAAATCTCTTCGCGTACATAGAATTATACATTCTCATAAACAGTTTGTTAGTCCACAAATACAGGATAAAGTAATATTTCACCTTCGTAAAGTGGTTCTTAAAGAAACGTAAGTCATCACAGAAATCAAAAGACGAAACGACCTTTTACATGAAGACAAGGCAGTCATAAATTTAAATTAGGCCATTACGGCACAAACAGAAATCGGAAACTTTAATGTCTTCAGTACATCTAAAGCTTTCCAAGAAGTCTAATCATATTAAAATTCATGTTTGAACATTAAGGCTTTACAGAATGGGCTAATTCACGTATTTCACGTTTTTTCTGCCTCTTTAATGGTGGCTCAGTGCTTTTAGGCTTTGGAATCGGACACAGATAAAATTTAATTATATTTTATGATTTGGATTTTGGGTACATTGAGCGGCCATTAATTCGGTACTATTTAGCAAGATGTTTTACATTAAAAAGTTGGGAACACACGTCAATAACCTAATTGAGGTATAAGTCGAGCTACACGATAACTGACAAATGCTTGCACTGACTGGACAGGTCCACTCAAATCTGTGTGGTTCTTTCTTCAAAAGACCATCTCAGACACTTATCTGCATAGTCCTCATGTAAATTGAGCAATGTCTGGGCTTTAAAAGAGTAACAAGGTAACAGAGAACCTCTGAGTTTGTTTCGGCTGTTTCTTCTCAGAGTAGTCAGGTACGAAAAACCGGCCCCATCTAGTTTAAAAAAAAAAGATGTGTAAAAGTGTTTGTGAAAACCTATTTGCTAAATAAACATCATTTATCATTTAATTTTCATGCAAATAGAGTAAGGAACTGCCGTGTGAACAGGGCCTGACTCTTCCTCTTCTAAGATATGTAATAATTATATCCCAAAAAAAAAGCGCTTGCTTCCACATTTATCGTGCGAATCGCCAGTCTGTGGAATTCACTGCTGGCTTCTCTGTTCCCTGATCATTATTATCTGGATATCTTCAAAGTTCAAGTGAATCGGTTCCTTCTAATCAATCATCGCTTCACATCGGGCGAGTTGCGGAAAAACGCAAGCCTATTTAGTCATAAAAATGTAACTGAGAGGAACCGAACGTCATGAAAGCGGAGAACATCCGCCAGTGCGGATATGTAAAAACAGTACATGATGCTTGAAAACGTAATATTTTTTTTTTTTTTAACTTTTATTTTATTATATTTTACAAATTAATATTATTTTTAAAACTAGATAACTAAAATAACAACAAATTATAAAAGGGCGTCAAAAATCTCCTCCTCAACGCTGTCAACTGGTAACGTGCCCAAGAGACTGGCGGCGTTGCCACGTTGTATGGCAATACTTAGCCTCTGGCCAAAGTAAAACCCAGCCCTTGGGTCACGGGAAGTGTCAACTAGGCGTTTAGATATTTCCTTGAAAAGGCTGTGAGCACTCGTAAATGATAATATAAAAAACATTTAGGTATTTCTAAATATTTACAACAAATTGATAGTAAAAGAATACGAGGAAATTAAGCCAAGTAAGAGCCAGCACACACTAGTTTGCAAGTATTCCTGTGTACCAGTCAAAGGTAGGTGTAAAACACCATGTGGTTGATTTCAGCAAGGGTCTGACGAACCTTTCCACCCGTCTGAGGATAGAGGATATCCTTGAGGATTTCAACACAAAAAAGTTGTTTAAGTATTTTGTCATCTACCAATTTTTTATTTGTATAAATTGAATCCAAAATCTTCTATTGAGACGAAAACATTTTGTTCAAACGAAGGTGAACTCAAAATGTATTAAGTAAAACATCTAAATTCAGAATTCAAGATGAATACAAATTAATTAGAGTATTCTCAATTTATTTTATGTAACCCGATAGTATTTGTTATTAGAAATTATTTAATTACAACTGAAAACAAAATAGATCATAGGAGACGAGTTGTCACTAGAGTTCTATTACATTTTTAATTGGGTTAACGACAATTGTAATAACTCATCATCTGCCTTTCTCCAACCATGTTGAGGTCAGCTTTCAGTCTAAGCGGAAGCAGCTGTGTACCTGTATTTTACATGGAGCGACTGCCTTTCTGACCTTTCCAACCCAGTTAGTACTGGGTAATATACTGTACCTAATTTTTGGGACGACTGGTTTTCAGACATTCGAGTCACTGACAGTCGTTACAGGTACATAAACAAGCTAATGTGTTTCATCCTCGTCAAATTCAAGGAGGTAACTATGCTAATGATTCTCGTCCCGAATCAATAATAAAAATAGGTAATTTTTCTTTTTTTTCGTTTTGGCTGTAATCGGTAAGTACGAACCACCCGTGTTTTAAACATACCCCATCTCATCCTCGCCTTATAACCTCGCTTACACACAAACAAAAAACCTCAAACGTTTATTCGATCATTTCTTATTCCCTGAACAATGTTAAGGGAGTTATTCGGAAATACTGACAAACTTAAACAACCAAAAAAATCAGCGTTTATTAATAATTAACTAGGTACCGTCATTTTAATTGATTATTTATGTCTTTTGTGACAACCTCCTGAATTTTGACGAGGATGCAAAACAACACCTTGTATAGTCATTACGACTGTCAAAGATCTATAAATTACAGCCGCGGCCAACGGCTTAACGTGCTTTCCGAGGCACGGAGAAAACTCGGTATGTAATGAGTGGTCACCCATCCACGGACCAACCTGGGCAAGCGCGGTCAAACCTAAAGATCGACCCGAGCGGCTGTTTTTATTTAGCCACGAGCACCTCAATAATTGTAACAACTGCACAAATTAATAGTTTTGTTTTGCGAGTCTCCTTTTGAATGTTTTTACGACTGAATAATGAATTGGTTAAACATAGTATAAGCTGAGCTTACTAAGCTAAGCCAGCTTAAGGTGGAAGGGGAGTTAGCAGGGGAGAAAAATAAACATGTAGACTAGTGGCACACACCTACTACCTACTGCTTAGTAGCAGATCTGATTCCATTTCAGATTCTACTGAAATACTGATCAACATTCGCTAAAATTATGTGATTGCTTCGTAATATACATTTTGAGCTTGAAACATTCCCAGAAATTCTGTTTGGTGCTAGCAACTAGAAAATCTTGATTTGGGTGTGACTACTGAGTATGCGGTGCTGGAATTGATTTCAAGATCGGGTAAAGCGTTATTGAGGTTTTTTATCCGTAATTTATAGCAGCCGCAGAGACTGGAATTGTGCCCGACTGATGGAAATAGGCTCGTTCCCTATTACATGGGACATTTTTTTAATTATTTTTTTTAGATGGGTTTGGTCTTGACTGTAGTCTAGGTCAGAGATGACAGAGACAAAATCGACGATGGTACGAGCTTACCCAGAAGAAGCCTGTTCACTCTAACTTTGAAGAGATTAGCGTTGACTAACACAACAACATAACTGGAGAAATATGTTTGTATTATTAGGTACACCTCTGCCTAATACTTTGAAGACTACAGGCGTGTTGTAGTAATATTTTTTATTACATGTAAAAACAATTACTATTTTACGAGCAATAATTACACCCAACGATTACCAAAAATAATAAAAATGGTAAAAATAAAATACCAATAGTGACTATCATGTTCTACAGAACGAGTCCAATACACAGGTGGAACCTTATGAATAAAAATGAGCCCAACATGAATCATAGCTTCGAAAATAAGTGCCCGACTACACGACCAATTATGTAGCTTCGGCGCTAAATTGCCGTGATATCGCGTTTCAATTTACCGTGCAAGCTGTCGATTCACTATCGCTCTAACTATTAAAAGACGATTCATGGGAAAATGTCTCAGAAAATTAACTAAGATAAATACACAGAAGGATTCCTAGAACATTCTAGTAAGTAAAGCCACATAATTTGATTGCGATAAATGAAATTAGCTTTTCTATTTCTGTGAAGTTTGGACTAGTTTTTCCACTTAAAACCTTTTTGCAATCTTCCAGCGTAAAGCTGAAATCTAAATCAAAGACTAACACACGATAAAACAAACATTTCACAGCAGTGTATCCGCGCGTGAAACTAGCAAGTACTACCAGTACTGTCGACCGTGCACACTAGTGTCAGACCGTGTGTAGGGGCACTAAACGTACGGCTCTAAATAATTCAGTGCAGAATGACGATCCGCTACGAAAATACGTTAAATGTTTCAAAACGTTGAACTTCGTGGCGAGTTTTTAAAGAAAACATTTTTATTCGATTTTAAACGAGAAATCAAAGATACCCATATCTTCCTAATAGAAAGTCTTATCAAAGAAAAGAAAGAAATAAAATGTATTTATTCGTCGCACACAGGCCAAAACAAAATGTTTGAAATCAAGCAAAGAATGAAGAAGAAAAAGAAAGGATACGAAGTGTTTATCAAGGTTGTAGATTAACATCATCATTATCTGCCGAGCCGTTTCATATTAGAGTCTACAACCCAGGTCCCAGATAAACCTACCGAAAAAAAAAAATGTTGATAGAAGATGGAAGTATGGGCATTTCCGTATTTGCATAAGGACAATTAATTATCAATTACAACATTACAAAAAAAAAATGCTTATACCAAATGAAACTTAAAATGAATAAAGCTCCTAATCCGCTGTCTGTGAAGCCCGAGCATCAGGTATATAATATGTAAAGTCAATTACGGGCGTTTTCACGTAATTTGTACCGTATTCCGGGCCGTCTCGTTTAAAATTACGATTTGCATATTTTTTTACGTTATCCCTCAGGAATTTAAATAACGTTGCAGCCGTTTTGATCTGTCGTCTCATTACTTCTGCGGAGACTTCAAAAGATGGGGTGCTTGGGGGATTTAGACTTCGAAAAGAGGGGATTCTGACTTCAAAGTCGTCTTGACACCTATTGTTTGATGTACAACCGCTTGCTTTGTTCTGAGTCTTTTATTTATTTTAAACTTTTGTTGAACATGCTAGGTATTGTCGTGTTCTTTTGTTTTATTTTTAAAAATTGCTGTAGTAAAGAAAACACGGTAGTGAAGGAATGCCTTCTTTGAGTGCAGCTATATTTTTCTCAACCAGTAACCCGTTGTAAATCTAGCAAACGACCCAAGAGCTAGGCTGACCCGACACTATTCCGAAGACATCCCGGACATCAGCCTGTATGAGATTAGGATGGCTCTGAAATAGCTTAAAAAAATAAGGCACCGGATGATGATGGAATTACGGCCGAACTCCTGAGGGCGGGTGGAAAACCGGTACTTATAATCATAAATTTTTTATTTGCATTCAATATGGTATACAGTGGTGTTAACTACAATAGGGGATAATCCTATTTTTTTTTCTTTGTCCGTCGGGTAGTTTATTGAAAAGTATTGGACACGTATTTTTTCTTTTTTCACGTGGTCATAAAATTACGGAGATATATTGAGTTGAAATGGCGCATGACGTCACATGTAGGTAAGTTTTATACCTACTTGTGACGTAGAAGCCCCCACTCTCCAACTTTAATGAGTTCTAACTAAGTATTTTTTTGATATTTTGATAAAACAAAAAATACGTATCTAATATTTTTGTATTACCTTTCTGACGGACAAAATAGAATGTCGTTTTTTTACCCAGTCCGATCCCCTATTGTAATAGTTCAAACATGTTCAGCTGAGATAAAACAAAGCATGCAAAATTTTAAGCATCAACATTTCTTATGCATAAATTCTTTTAGACTATAAAAATTACATTCATTTATCCACTTGTGCAATTTAATTTTAAATAATCTCGAATTCAATTCCTTAAGGCCCCTCAGAAGCTGTTTGATTCCGTCATACTAGAGGAGAAAACGGGCATGGTGACAGGCGTGGTGCAGAGGTGCGGTGGTACTTTTCATCAAAAAGAGCGACAATGTTTTGTTCAAGAACTATAGACCCATCTCACTTCTAAGCCATGTCTACAAGTCCACGTTTTTAAGAGTCATCACGAAACGTCTGGCGCGCAGGTTTGACGATTTTCAGCCTCCCGAACAAGCCGATCCCAAAAAAGCTTTAGCACCGTAGACAACGTACAAACGCTGCGACAAATTCTAGAGAAGACAGAAGAGTACAACCTGCCTCTCTGTTTAGCGTTTGTGGACTACGAGAAAGTTTTCATTTCGATCGAGACTTGGTCTGTTTTTTAGTCTCTCCAACGGTGCCGAATTGACTATCAGTACTTGGGGGTGTTGAAGTGTTTGTACAAAAATGCCACCATGTCAGTCCAACTTCAGGACCAGACCTCGGTACCTTTTATTCTGCAGCAAGGTGTGAGATAGGGAGACCGGAAGACGTTGCGTTGAAAGGCCTCCCATTAGGTGGACTGATGACCTGGTGAAGGTTGCGGGGATCCGCTGGATGCAAGTCGCACGGTACTGGTCAATGTGGCGACACTTGGGGGAGGCCTATAATGTCCAGCAGTGGACGTCTTTCGGATGAAATGATGATGCTATTTTTCTAAGAATTACGGAATCTCTTTGAGCCTTCTTTTTCTCTTTTCTTCTTCTTACATTCCTTCCTTATGATCGCCTTATTCACCTTACCAAATATACATTAACTGCTTTCATGAACGACAAGAAAAATACATTCCTGAAAACAAAATCTAGATCCTAAATAATGAGACAGCAGATTTCATGAACTTTTCAGCAATACACGACAAACTTGTCCTGTCACCTATATTTTACGCAAATTGTTAAACTTTTGTTTTAGAAACATCGAGAGGAAACCAAACTTGACTAAGTTAACATAGTTTAATATTTAATTTCCGAGCTTTCATGGTGAATAAATTTTCTGAGAAGTGTAGTAATTCTGGAAAATGGTTGTGGTAAACTTTGCTTCGATAATTCTGTCTCGAAATATTATACCTGTCCCATATATTTTGACCGTTTAATATTGCATACTTATGAAACGGCAGATTTAAAGAATCATGCTGACTAGTAACCTGCTTGGCGCAGTAATGACGTACAAGCTGTAAACTTTTTATCAAATATTAGTAGATATTTGTTATGCATTGTTTGTTTTTTTTTTTTTTTTTCATTCTGTATGGCACGCCATGTCCTTGCGGATTTTTATTTCTTTCTTACTTAAAATATCAAAAGTCATAAAGTTGATCGAAGTGTTACATTCAGAGTTGTACAGTTATTATTAAAAGAAACAAATGGATGTTTTAAATTAGTTTAGCGATAGTAATTCAAAGTGTAAACAGGCATGTTAATAATGTCCACAAAATAAAAAACTAAAGAAAGGGCTAAACCGAAAACCAACGAACTATGTACTTCCCAACCCCATAAAATGCCATAACATAATTACCGTCTATTTTCCTCTGGCAACACCTGACTCCATTAACTAATTCAATTCGCCGCGAGCCTCAGTGTTTCCAACACGAATAAAAGGAAACTCGTTTAGTTTACAGTACATGGCAGGAACCAGGTGATAAGAATGAGTAGAATTCGTGTTTAAGATAAGTGGTTGCTTTACAAACACCTTGTAAACCATCAGGTTGGAAGAAATCTTTATTTACGTTATTATTTGTCTTTTAACGCCAACTGTCTCCTAGATTTAGTCCCATCTCATCCCCCATGACGATTTGCGAAAAAATTGAGGCCTATTGAACAGTTCTGTGATAAGATAGAAACATGTCTTCTATGGTATACAGGTTGCAATAAGTTCCATGATATTTGTTCATTACAGGTACTGATGGACGTTAGTTAAGGCGCCAATATCGTGGACCAGGAGGTCTACTCTCTTTCTCCAAAACGTAACTTCGGCAACGAACGAAAATTAAACGTAGTTACGTTTGTGACCCTACTCTATATAATTTGCGGACGCACACAAGAAGTTCGAATTCACAGACAACGAATGTATTGAATGTAAATAATAACATTCAATACATTCGTTAAATTTTCGTTCGTTGCCGAAGTTACGTTTCGGAGAAAGAGAGTAGACCTCCTGTTCTGGGCCAACTCAATTTAGATTGCCATCGACAAGTTAATAAGAAGAAAAGGGCCAAGAACATAGCCGCAGCACATGGTCGTCATTCACACATTCTGTGCGTCAAAAAAGCAAAATTAAATATACATACGAGTAGTACAAAAATTATGGCTGAAAACGACTTTTTATGTTGTGAAAAAACCGCTGTTTTTTATTGTGATTACGGGTTTATGCAACTGCACAGAGGTCATTAAGGTTCACGTATAACATATGACATGTATTTAGAAAGTAGTTAAACTAGCTAAAACCCGCGGCTTTACCCGCGTGGTGTTCAAAAATTAAGTCACGGCAATTCGTGGTGTCCGGAAACTATATAACGGGATAAAAGATTTCCTACGTCCCTAGCACTGTGCGAAAATTTATCAAGATCCGTTCAGCCAACACGACGTAAAACGGTAAGAGACAGACAAAGTTACTTTTGCATTCGTTTTATAAGTAAGAATATAATAATCACTAGCTGTATAGAAACTTGCTACGTAATACTGAAAAATAGAAATACTTAAACAAGGATACAAAATCTAAGTACTAAATAACCGTTTCGCTAAAACACTTTCCTCGTATATGGACATTTTGTATTAAAACTTTGGTGTACGGAACCAAATAGCGTTAAAAACAAGATAGCGCATCATTATGCATGCTCACGAAGTTTGCTAACTATTGGCGCGTTATTGTAAGTAGACAAATATGATACTTGATGGGTCGGATACCTGCCAACAACTTTTATCCGATACGCTGAATAGAAAGTGGGTTATTTTGACAGGTTTGAAGGGATCAGCTTTCAAAATATAGGTAAATTGTAGACCTTAGTTTAAACAGTTGTATGAGAGAATTTATGAAACACGATCTTATTTGCGTGCTCGTGCGTGTATGAGGAAAACATCGGAAAACCTTGCAAAGTTGTAAATTACTTGTGAAGTCATGATTATAGCTATGTATATATCTTATTATGTGGACGGCCCAGAAGATTATAGGAAAGTGAGAACTTGGATGAAGCTTCGCTGAATAGTATGCCAAGTTTGACAAAATAACAGTACTTTAATGCAAACGTTAGTTTAGTCAGTGGTCGTAAGCATTTATGCTGTGCATGAGATCCTTGTTTCGATTCTCAAATCATATGTTCGAAAAATCTTACTAAGTCAATATCTTACTAACTTTGATGGAGGGATATTTGTCACTAAATCACGTCAGAACGGCAGTACAGATTTGGATGAAATTTGACACAGTAGTATATAGCCTGGATTATTACTTTTTATCCCGGTCGGTACGATTGACAACTACTGAATTCCACGCGGGCGAAGTCGCGGGCATTTAAGCTATTGTATTATAAACACAACATTTTATTCGCTTATAATAATTTTCAGTTCTTTTTCCAATCCTACAGTTTCTTGCCTTGACAGATACTTTTATCCCTGAGCTTCTAATTTATAACCTCACACAACAGGATAATCCGCATACGTATTAAATAGCGATATAGTGAGGTACAGAACTTGGATCGTTCCACGTTTTTAATGTGATTTTTATTCGGATAAGCGAAAGTGTACCGGTCTCATTCCTGTCTCGCGAAGTTTTAATATATGTGGGTATTACGGTTATCTTGCGATTTATTTAAATGGGGACTGGTGATGGCGGTTGTGACGCGATAGGACCTGAGTTTTTTATAGGATTTTTCCTGTATTGTTGGTATTTTCATCTCCTCTTGAGTCGGATCGTGCGAAATTAGAATGCTTCTTGCAGTGGTCCAAAGATTGACTACTAGGTGAGAGCTGAGCTGATTACCTTGATTGTTTTATGAAGCTAGCTGTGACATTTTAGATGCGGAAGCCAGATGAAAAGATGTTCTGGCGCTGCTTGGGAGAATCCTATGCCCAGCATTGCACTACTATAGGCTAAGTTGATTAATTAATTACTCGTAATTAATTATCTGCCTTGAAAGTGCAGTCATATGTTTGAGTTTCAAATGGTAAAATCGTTTCATCGTTTATTGATAAATCGTTCCTTTAAAATTTTAAACCACTGGCACCGGTAAAATGAAATGCTGAAAACATAGCTCGCAATTAGAAGTCAAGTCATGGTAATTTTCTCGCATTATTTTTTTTATTTTTGTATTTGATAAAATATTTATTAGTCTATTTTATGTGTATTAGTTTCTAAGTAAGTATATACAATATCAAAATAATAAGATATTTTTAGATATTATTTTGTACCCTATCACAATGTTGACCTATTTAACACAATGGTTGACTGGTAGAGAATGTCTTGTGGCATTAAGTCCGCCTATGTACCACTATTGTACCTACATGAAGTTTAAATAAATAAATAACATAAAACACGTGTTAGCCGTTCACCGAATACCTTGTCATACTTATTATAACTTCTAGGCATTAAATAAATTAGTGATTTGTGATTTATCTTTATTTATACAAAAGCCATCAAATTATCCAAGCAAACATAACAAGTAAATTCAAACGTTAATAATAAAGCCTCATGTGTTTAGTGACCCACGAACGGAGATAATACGAAACTCCGTCAACTGTTCGCGACACCGGATCCATCGCGCATTCATGACTGACTCATCGGCATTTTATATCTTTGGCTCTGCCGTAAGTAAGAATTTACGAGTAAAAGTCGCTTGATTTATTCATGAAACAATCAGCTGACGGTGTAGTAGAAACTAGGAGACTATAAAAATAATAAATAATTTCACGGGTGCGACACACGATCATGATCGCAAATTCATGCCGATCGGTAAATTTCGTTTGCCTTCTAGCTTCGCGTAATCATGTTCAGGTTGCCTTGGCACAATACAAACCGAACCAAGCCTTTTGAACAATTATGCCGCTCGGCTGTGCTAAATTAAGCCTAGCCAAAAAATTATGTGCGTAGCACCCCTCAATATTAGTTTACTGCTTGCTTGAAATCTAATTAAATCTTAATACTTGAAGACAGTTTATTAGTATTGATCGCACATATGGCACAAAATATAAGTAGTGTAGTAGCGGATAATACCTTGTTATCGAAAAATTACTGTTGTATAAACGCAGCCACGATACACGAGGAATCCTTAGCGAGGGGCATAATCTCAGAAAAGCGGTTACCGCATCCAGTACTCATTACACTAGAAATCTTGTACGCCGAAAACACCTGAGGAAAAAAAACCTTATTCCATACTTTACATGTTGAGACCGTTTGGTAAATGTTTTTACGCGAAAATTACGCGACTGTGTAGTGTAGGTGCCGCAAGCTGCGACATTTTACCTCTATATTTATGCGCATAAGCGTGAAAAAATGGCGCTCATTATTCCTAGTTGTGCGCACAGTTTTATAGGGTGTGGTCCAAGTCAAAATATGTAGCAGGTATAAGTTTTGTAAAATGTGCCGATATTGCAGTGGTATGTGGTGCTCTTGGTATGAGTATTCAGAATATATTTCATTTTTGAAGCGACTGCCTATCTGACCTCCACAACCCAGTTAGTACTACGTAATGCGGTACCCTTTGATTCGACTGAAGGTTGGCTGGTGGTGAGGAAAGCTCCAAAATATCTAAACACTGTTAAAAATGAAACAACTTCTAATACTGCCCTACCCTTCGGGGATTACAGGCATGAAGTTATGTAATAAATTTCAGTATTTTTATTAAAGGCAACTCACGCTGTATATAATAAACCGATAAATGAGACAAGGTAGTACTAATACTATCATCATCTGCCTAGCCTTTTCCCAAACTATCTTGGGGTCGGCTTCCAGTCTTACCGGATGCAGCTGAGTACCAGTATTTTACATGAAACGACTGCCTATCTGACCTCCACAACCCAGTAACTGGGTTATACGATACCCTTTGGTAAGACTGGATGTCAGACTTTTTGGCTTCTGACTACTCGGAACGACTGTCAAAGACCTACAAATGACAGCCCGCTCTGGGCGGAGCGGGAGGGAGTGTCAGACTTGACTGACTAAAACCCACCCATGTTCCTTCTTAGCCCTTTGTGTTCCAGGGCCGCGGTATCTCTTTCGAACAACCCGCAGCCCTGGCAGGCATCGGCCCTTTCGGACCCCTTCCGGTTTGCTGACATCACCTTGAGGCACGCGTGGAACACGTACGCGCCGTCGACACGGCCTGTCGTCATGAGACGGACGGACGGTGAGCTAGCCCATTACTCACCGTCCACAGGCTCGCGCCTCATTGGCCGGGGGCCACTGGTTGCCCCCTGACGCCCAGGGCATCTCCCGCGGCGGCTGGGACGTGAGGTTCTCTCCCTCTCACGTTCCGCCACCTCCTTCGCTAGCATGACTGCTTCGCAGAAGGAGGCGACGGCTTCCCATTCCCTCTCGCTCCGGACCATGGATTGCACCAGGACCGGACGCGTGACGTCGCCGCCGTCAATTGCCGCGAAAGCTACCATCTACTACTCATGCAAATTTGCTGTATAGTGATCGTAACAGCTATTATTATGTTGCAATAAAAACTATTATTCTAAATAAAAGCATCTCTAAGAGCGGTGTATTAAATCTATTCGCGTTTAAATTGAAAATGAACTTGAAACTTTTGTGTTTGCCTTGTTTTTGAAGTCAAAAGTGGTAATTTACAGAAACTAGACTGGTCCAAAAAAGTCCAGCTTTTAGATTGTTTTCTTTATAATATATAAGATTTACAAAAAGAGAGAACATAAAAAGCATTAATAGGAGAAACAATAGTATAGAAACTTTAAAGGGCATGCATTTTTCAGCTACTAAACGCTGTTGCTTTTGTTTTAGACCGCGGACTAAGAAGACCGCGGGTAGGGCCATCGTTCAGAGGATCACGGACCAGATAGATATGACGGGCCTAGGATATTTAACGCGCTACAGTCGTAAGAAAAGTGCGACTAATTTGTCGTACCGGTTTAAATGTTGGAATGTGTCTCCTACCCTCAGAAAAAAAGGATTGCAGAGAAAGTTTATGTGTTTACCTTTTGTATTCAAATCGCGGTGCAATTTAATATTCTTGGAGAAATGTAACAAGCAGAATAATACATGAATGATTTAGGTACAAACAGGGGAGTGTCACAAAATTTTATTTATGTTTGTCAAATAGAAAATAGAGTAGCAAGTGTCAGTATTCTGTTCTTCTAGTCAAAGTCAAAGCATTTATTTCAACTAGACCATTACAGGCACCTTTGAAAGTCAAAAAAAAAACAAAATAAAACGCGAGGCTAAAGTCCCAGTCACAAGGCATAATAACTTATGAAAGTACTGTAGTTGCCCATTCCGTAGCGTAGATCTCTATGGAGAAGAACGGGCAAGAAACTCCATGGACACTCTTTTAAATCAAAATATGTTACAAAATCTTGGTTACATCATTCATGTTAAGAATTACAAATATGTGAGAACTGTAGAAATACGGGCAAGTTAAGAGCGTCCAGAGTAAAATATTAAATCAGTAATTAAAAATAAAGTAATTAAAATAAACCGTGGCAGCTAAGAGATGACCAGTCACAACTGACAGCGCCCGTTCACGAACATGACGCATGTATCAGCCATCATTCAACTCAACCATTTTGAAGGGAACTAAACGACCCGACACAGTGCAGATTTACTCGGTTTTTGACCAGCAAGTTGCCTGTACCTGGAAAACTCAGTCATTTATTTCATTAAAATTCTGGAATGCCCAGGATTAGGCACGAAAGAAGACGAAGCATTCTGTTCAATTCAATTCAATGCAAAATAGAATTCAACTCAAACACAACACACACTAACTTCTCAAGAAATACGCAGCAAAGTGTTCGGTGTAAACTTCCAAATTCCCAAGTTTATCCACCATTTAACTTCTGCCTCTGTCTTTCTCAAATTCCTCGCTTGACGATGCACACATTGCACATTATTTAAGGCCAGTTTCGTGTTCCGCATTCCTTTCAACCAACACATTTATCGTGTACAACCTGCCTTATATTTCAAATACGAACTTACACCACTACACAAACAGACGTGCTGAGAATTTATTATTAAAACGTTGGTTTCTACGATGCTCCTCCGTGTTGAGGATTACGAGGTACTTACGTTTATATTTCCTTAGTTACCTGTGTGTGATGATAGTATTTGTTGAGTTAAGTATTATATTTTTTGGTATGTGTTTAATATAAAAACACATAGATTTTTTTTAGTATTCATCAGGCTGAGAGAATGGTTTTTTGTTTTATTTACTGCTCATTTCACAAAGATGTTTTGGTGAAATGAGCAGTCAAGTTTTAAAAATAAAACTGTTTGGTGTACCTATGTAGTCCACAGCACATTGAGCTTCACAATGTGGTGCGAAAACCGTCGCTGTCACAAACAGGTTGGGTAACCTACGAACAATAGTCAACACCCCCGGATGCCCCCCTGCCATGGTTAGTATTTACAAATAATCCGAATTTCAATAAAAATTACTGATTGTACAGCAAAATACACAGTTCAAAACATAACTAAAAAATAGGCTTAGATACTTGACGTAGCCCCGCTGTGCGGTGCTCCTATTTCTGTGTGCAGGGTTTAAAGTGTCCTAACACGAAGTGAATCACTTCGGACCTAACCTGTCCGAGTTGGAGTGCCGCAGGCTCCCAGCCCGCTTCGCTCGCTCTTGCATCCTATGTTCTCCCTCTCAAGTCCGCGACCACAAGCTAAGATGTCATACGAACGCGCCAGAGTGTTGTGCTTTTGAGTTGTCGCTTCGTCGCGCCGCCCCCTAAATTTGTACAATCCAAACGAATCGTGTGTGCTATTTTCAGAAGAATAATATGCTAGAATAGAAAACAATATTAACTCAAATAGTATAACAGTTTGGAAAGATATTATTTCCGCAGCTCACATTATTTATTCGTCCGGTTTATTATTTTCCATAGAAATATCTTAGCATTCTACTGTGTATTATACATGCGATAGTTTGTGAGGATGGGTGTATGGATGTTTGTGATTATCTCACGCTTAAACCACTGAAAGGATTTGGAGAAAATTTAGTTAATAACCCGAATTAAATGATCATTGTATATTTATCTCTCTAGTAAGACATCGTGGGACAATTTATCGAACCTAAAACGACGCATGTAATTTAAACTAGTCATTCATATGATTAGGGACCAGAAGCTATCGTAGATCTTTGATCATTAACAAAACGTTATATTGTTTCTTTAATTAATCAATCAACTCATCACGGTTGCGCCACAACACCCTGTTCGAGCAGCTCTTTGTTGTACTTGTAAATGTCATTAACGTTACCATAACAGCAAATTCCTGAAACGATAAGGAAATATATTGTACATCATTATTTTCATTCTCCTTATCCCAATTTATTTGGGGTCGGCGCAGCATGTCTTCTTCTTCCATACTTCTCTATTACTTATCATCTCATGAGACACCTCTTTGCGTTATCATCCATCACACAGTCCATCCATCGTTTGTATGGTCTTCCTCTATTGTTAGCTGAATAAATAATAACTTGCTTTGCTTTCACTATAATACTTACTATACAACCTGTTTTTTTTTATATCCCATAACTCTAGGATATGATTGAGACCATAATTATCAAAGAATCAACTGGCATATGAATTATGTTTCAATTATACTTTTTAATTTTTCGCATTTTCTTATCTTTAAATATGAATTATTGGTTTGAATAAAAAGAATTACTGGTATTTATCAATGAAACTACTACTATTTTACTACATTACTGCAAAGTTTGGCAACCTAGCAAAAATAAAGATTCGTCATACTGGTGATAATTTTTGACCTAAGTCAAAGTCAAAGTCAAGTCAAAGCATTTATTTCAATTAGACCATTACAGGCACTTTTGAAAGTCAACAAAAACAAAATAAAACGCGAAGCTACAGTCCCAGTCACAAGGCATAATAACTTGTGAAAGTACTGTAGTTGCCCATTCCGTAGCGTAGATCTCTATGGAGAAGAACGGGCAAGAAACTCCATGGACACTCTTTTAAATCAAAATATGTTACAAAATCTTGGTTACATCATTCATGTCAAGAATTACAAATATGTGAGAACAATGTAGAAATACGGGCAAGTTAAGAGCGTCCAGAGTAAAAGATTTAATCAGTAATAAAAAAATAAAGTAATTAAAATAAACCGTGGCAGCTAAGAGATGACCAGTCACAACTGACAGCGCCCGTTCACGAACATGACGCATGTATCAGCCATCATTCAACTCAACCATTTTGAAGGGAACTAAACGACCCGACACACCCGCCACCATCAGCGTGACATTTAAGTGAGCATGACATTCACTCAACCACCAGGGTAATTTCGCGTCAATGAAAGATTTAGTTACTCATTAAATAGTGGCTTTACAGTACATGGTACTCACACATGTGCTATGAAATTATATAATACTAAGAGATTGAATCTATACAATGCAAATATATTTTTACAATCTTCTGCAGCTTTCACAATAACTTCACTTTCTAATTCTGATGATTCCGATTGCCCCTATGGTTGTGGAGCAGGACCAGCATTGAGCCAAGCATTTTTATCATCAATATAATCCCCCAACTTATAATATGCTTGCCTACATAGTGTGCGTTTTATGCAAGATTTAAATTTCGTTTCATTCAGTTGTAGAATGTGGGGAGGTATTTTATTGTAACATTTTAAACAGTACCCCATGAAAGATGAGTCTACTTTAGCTAACCTGAAACCTGGCTGAACTAGTTGGTCTCTGTTTCTAGTATTATAGTGGTGCCGGTCACCTCTTTTACTAAATAAATGCAGATTTTTTCTAACGTACATGATGTTTTCATAGATGTATTGACAAGGTACCGTCATGATGTTAATTTCCTTGAACAGTTCTCTTAGAGAATCGCGCCTACGTAGATTATATATGGCTCTGATAGCTCTTTTCTGCAGAATAAATATAGACTCGATGTCTGCAGCCCGTCCCCATAGTAAAATACCATATGACATAATACTATGAAAATAACTATAATACACTATCCTCGCGGTATCTACATCAGTAAATTGACGGATTTTTCTGACAGCATATGCTGCTGAACTTAGCCGTCCTGCAAGAGATGTTAAATGAGGACCCCATTGTAGCCTTGAGTCGAGCGTGATCCCCAAGAAAACAGTTTCATCGACAAATTCAAGTTTCTCTTGATTCAATACTATGTCACAGTCACTGCTTTTGACATTTGGTAGAGAAAATCTTATGCACTTAGTTTTTTTCCCATTTAATACTAAATTATTTGCGGTAAACCATTTATGGACCTGCATTAGAGCGTTATTTACATCGTCAAGGTTTGTTGCACGTCTGTTTATCTTAAATATTAACGAAGTATCGTCCGCAAACAACACCATTTGTGGTTGGTTTTTAAATAAATGGGGAAGGTCATTAATATATACTAAAAAGAGGAAAGGACCCAATATCGAACCTTGTGGTACACCCATTTTTACTTTCAGAGCCATTGAATTTACACCATTTACCTGTACTTGCTGCTGTCTATCATTTAAATACGATTTTACTAAACTGAGCGCAAGTTTACCTAAGCCGTAATGCTCAAGTTTCAAGAGCAAGGTTTGGTGATTTACGCAATCAAATGCCTTCGAGAGGTCACAGAAGATTACTATGGCATCTTGTGCCTCTTCCCACGCAGTATATATGTGTTTTAATAAAGTGACACCGGCGTCAGTTGTACAACGTCCCTTGGTGAAACCATACTGTTTCTCGTGTAAGATTTTGTTGGTGTTAAAGTGGGTGAGCATTTGATTAAGCATTACCTTTTCAAACACCTTGCTGAAAACCGGCAGCACGGATACGGGTCTATAATTATTCGTATCTTTACTGTCTCCAGATTTGAAAAGTGGTATTACCTTGCTGTATTTCATAAGGTCTGGGAAGACCCCTTGGTCCACACACAAATTAAAAATTAAAGCCAAGTACGGTGCTATAGTGTCAATAATAGCTTGACACACTTTAATAGACAATCCCCATAGATCTTCTGTTAATTTGATTTTGATTTCCTTAAAAGCTTTAATGACTGCTATGGGGTTTATATGCTTAAATTGAAACTCAACCGGGCATGCTGAAACGTTCGCTTTTAATAAATCAATAGAAAGCAAGGGTGAGGAATTTAAGGTTTCGGTAGTTTTAAGTGGGATATTGGTAAAGAAATCTACAAATTCTTGAGCTACTTCGTTTTTAGAGCTTAGAAGACCACGTGAAGTCTCTAGTCTGATATCATTATTATATTTTTTATTTCTATTGGATTCACTATTGATAATTTTCCAAACCGTCTTTATTTTGTTATCGGCGGACTTAATCTTGTTGCTAATGAATAGGGCTTTGGCTACTTTGCAAGTGTTTTTAAAGATTTTTAAATAGGTTGCAACATATTTATTAAAAGTTTCCGAGTTGATGTAAGGCTTAAGGCCGTACAACTCAAACAATCGCTCCCTACTTATCCTAATACCCTTAGTGGCCCAGTCACTGAACATAAACTTAGGGTAAATAGATTTTGTTTTCATTTTTAATGTATTATTGAACTCTACGTGAACTACCGAAAAGAATTCCTCATAAAATTGATTTGCATTTTCAATTATATGGCCCGGAATGCCTAAATTACTAATTAAGTTATTATTAAATTTATTCAAATTGCTGGGCGTTATTTGTCTAGAGTTTATCTGGATTTTTTGTAATGGTGTGTAGGACTCGAAAACAACGGTTTGCCCACTGTGATCAGAAGGGAGGTAATTTACAATTGATTTATCTAAGTAGTCGCAACAACAAAAAACATTATCAATACATGTAGCAGTATTCGTAGTAATTCGGGTTGGTTCCGAAAACACGTTTAACAAATTAAATGATTTAAAAAGGTGTAATAATCTACTAGTATTAGAATTTTTGTCTAAAATATTAATATTAAAGTCACCACAGATAACCAGAGATTTTTTACCTGTTGCAAGTTTTGCTAAAGCATCTTCCATTACTGACTCAAATAAGGAGTAGTTTTGATAATTTGGGGGTCTGTATACGCACACTATTATATGCTTATCCAGCTCAACACAAGACAGTTCAATATTATGCTCAACCGATAGATCAACAATATCGCTTCGACACTTAAATTTAATACAATTTTTAACTAAGATTAATGAACCCCCACGCATTTTCGATTTTCGGTTAAAGCAACTGCCCACACTGTAATTTTCGTAATTAATTAGCATTTCATAGTCTCTTAACCAGTGTTCAGTGAAACAAACAATTTCAAACTTTGTTTTTTCTAAAAATAATTCAATCTCTAATTGCTTTGAAGAGAAACCTTGAATGTTTTGATGGAATAATTGCAAGGAATTCTGCTTAGCCCCTTTTTTACATTTAGCTATTTGATAGCGAGAAGGTATAGTGCTACTGGTATCTTCTTTTGTCTTATTAACTAGTTTAAATGAACATCCGGAGTGAGCCCCAAGACTCCTGTGCCACTAGATAACAAGCTCCTATCACTAATACACCCTAATTGAGAATTTTCCATGCTCACACATGGAACCTCCTCAGCATAAAAATTGTAAACAGAAAAAAAATCTATATTAGTATGATTACTAATAGTCGCAGTGTTAATAATACAACTACACTTAGACATACTACTTATGTCTGTGTGAATATTATAAGCTAATAGCCTAGCTATTTTGTGTCTACATCCAATAGGTAGATACACATTACCCCGTGTCGACCTAAGTTTACCTAGAAAAGTGTTAGTGTCCAAATAAATAAGTTTGTCACTATAGTGACCTACTAAAAAGTGCAAATGTTTATTTAACATGTGTATATAATTGTTCTTTCTATCACTTAAATTTTCAAAATATGGAAAAGCACATAATATTATTCTACGACAATTCAACTTTAACAACTCAAAGTAAATTTCGATTGATGATATCTCCGAAACTATGCATTTTTGGACCACCTATTCTAGGAGCTTTAATATTATTTTTACCTACAGAATATAACCCTACAGTTATGAGATGGCAAAAAAAGCAGGTTGTATATGTGGACTAAACAGCACATAATACACTAACACTGCTTTTGAACTAGTACAATATTTCTCTAAAATGCATGATTCTCACGAAATAATGAGAATGCAGTACACAAGGGAGTTGCATTTACACTCACATTTATACAAGTTACATAGTAAAGTTACTGCGGAATCCTCTTAAGCATGATGAAGTGCTGGATTAAGCTTTTACTATAATTTTGTAGATACTGCTCGTATAATGGAATTATTTTCAGTTAAGTAGGTTTCATGAAGAAGTACAGTAGTGTGTTTTAATTTTGTAAATGTAGATTAGAATGCAAGTTAGTCAGTAGTACATTTTAAAAAACTTGAGAGGTGTCAAGGGACACCCGGATGGAACGAAGTTCCTTTCACGTACATAATATCAATACATTTTAGATTTAAGTTAGTGTGCGAAAAACAAAATATTTAATTTAAGGAAGATTAATCCTTAATTCGAAGCAATACGTCTTACTTAACTGCACAACCGAATTTGTACTTTGTAGTTCGGTCACTCAAAATAATAATCATATCTATCCTTACTCACATACACACCCCAATTGTACGTAATTTAAGGAAATTTCAACTTTATTTTAAAGAAATAAACCTTACAATAGCTTACTATAGCAAAAAGTGTCGTGACAACTTTTCGTAAAAAAAATTTCCGTCTAGCCCCCTTTCACAACGCGCGATAAGGAACTTCGTTCCAAAAATTCAAGTGAAGCCAAATTATGGGGGCTAGTGCCGGCTGTCATACGTGAATCTTTGATGTTGTAACAAGTGTCCGAGGCCCGAATGCCTGACAGCCATACCAAGGGGTTTTGTGTTGTCCAGTTCGTTGGGTTTTAAATGTCTTATGGATTCGTATGGAGCAAAATGTAGCTAGCTGCATCTGTTCCGACTAGAAGCCGACTCAACGTAGAGTTGTAGTATCGCTACGCTTTTCGTAGCAGGTCATAGCATAATGTGCTACGGCGTAGCTCATACCGTGCTATACCGCGTAGCATTCACAAATGTTTGTGAACATTGAGCTCATGACATTGGTGTTTTAAAAGTATTCTAGGATTTTTTATTTCATCAAAATCTTAATAATTATTAGTATTAAAGTAAAAATATAATTTGATGTCTCGTTTATTTCAATACCGTAGTACAATCCTGATTAAAACATAAAGATGTTTAATATTCGAAGAGAGTTCTATTTTAATTTCAGGTCACCCACGTGTTTTCTTAGGACCTCTTGAGAACCCTAAAAAAGCCTCCACGATTCATATTACTGGAGTAATTTTATGGATATTATAATATAAGGTTTTTGTAGGTACCGTTTCTTTTATAATGAATGGAATGTAAATATACAGCAAATTTATAGGCAATTTTTTATTACCGAGGCATGTATTTACCTACGTAGTTTGTACTTATTGTAGCTTTTTTATTAATAATTTTTGTTCCTGTTTCGTTTGACGAACTGTTTGTATTAGGTTTCTGTAGCCGAATGGCAAAAAAACGGAACCCTTACAGATTCTTCATGGCTGTGTTTCTGTCCGTCCGTATGTCACAGCCACTTTATTCTGAAATTATTAAGACTACACAGTTGAAACATGGTATATATTCCCTCCGGCCGTTTTTGCAACTGGGATTCTTAGCTGGTTGCGAATCTCATTTGTATTTGTCAGGATGTATTCTGTGAAACGCATTCCAATTTTTAACCAAAAATATAATAGTTAAAAAATTAAGGTGGAAATAAAACTAAAAAACCTATACGTGTGCCTATAGATAGGTCTTTAAAAATTACATTGAGGTTCCTAAAACCATTTTTTCTCAAAGTAAATCGTTTGATAGATACTCTTCCAAAGTGGTAAAATGTGTCCCCCCTCTCATTTCTAAAGTAAGAAGAGGAAAGTTCTGAAAAAAAAAACAAAGGTTGTAGAACGTAAAAAAACTTTCAAAGAAAATTGTTTTGAACAAGATTTGATTTGATGTTTAGTTTTTGAGACATGGGACTTTTTAACAAAACTGCTGCTTTTTGATTTATCCCAAGAACACAAAAAGGCACAAAGCTTGACTAGATAAACGTCCAGTTTATAGGTAAAGTCAAGTTTAGTTCTATTTGAATAAGCCATCAGAGTCAGTCTATCATCCCCTTTACTATTGTTTCCACTCTGCAAGTCTGAAGCGTGTCCACACATGCATAAACAGAATCTTAGGCCCACACAAGGTCTGGCCTTGCTCCCAAAACATACATATTTATATACTAGCGACGACATATTTATTCAAATCAGTGCTGCGTTTCCGCCACTAGGTGATGTCCCAAAAACTAGGGGAGTAAGAAATAGGGGAGTCATTTTTCAAGGAATGTTTATTTCAGAAATGTTTCCTTTCTTTTGACTTTTTTATTAAGGAAATGTTGCCAGTCCAGTTTGAAAAATAGTGTTGATTTTTCGTTTGTTTTTATATTAGGTGTTTATGTTGTGAGAACCGATATTGTTAGACAATAATAATTTGATTTCGTTGTTACCCGTAATTGCTAAATAATAAGGCGCATCGTGCTACCCATAGTTTGCGCAGTTCGGATAGGCAATTACTTCATGTAAAAACTAGTATTCAGCTGCTTCTGGTTAGATGTAGTTGGAAAAGGTAAAGCAGATAATCATGATGTTTTTGTCGTGAAGATGAAGATGAAGATTTCCGCTCCTAAAAATAGGAGTTATCGCTTGTTGTTAACTCACTTAAGACAATTAGTGCTTTGTGCGATTCTACGCAATTCTGAC